>CM050165.1:241170828-242370828 GCA_027410445.1 Discoglossus pictus | reverse complement strand
AACCTAAAATAAAATAATTAAGACCACTTACCTTTTTCAGCAACTCACAGTGGTGGACACTCCATTGACCTTATTTTCACTGATTTATGCACTATCTCCAACCTTGACATCTCCTCACTTCCCCTATCTGACCACCACCTGCTAACTTGCAACCTCACCTCATGTTGTTTTCACCAACCTTCTTCAATTCCTGCCACCAAAACCCACAGAAACCTGCAAGCAATCAACCCACACCACCTTCCTCACCACCCTTGCTTGCCCTGATGTCGCCACTTCACAGTACAACACTACTCTAACCTCAAACCTTGACTCCCATGCCCCCATAATCAAAAGTATACGCCCTTGCTCTCATCCACAACCATGGCACACTACACAAACAACCTATCTACAGAGATGCTCATGCACTGCAGAACGACTATGGAGAAAATCTAGCACTTCAGCAGACTTTCTCCACTACAAGATTACCTTGCACTCCTACTTCTCTGCCCTCAATCTTGCCAAACAACACTACTTCTCATCACTAATATCAAACCTGTCCTTCAACCCTAAACGTTTATTTGCTACATTCAACACCCTCCTTTGCCCACCCCCACCTCCTGCCCCCCTCCTCTCTCACTGCTGATGACTTTGCCAGCCATTTTAAAAATAAAATTGAAACCTTCCAAAATGAGCTCTCCTCCCAGCTTGGCCCTATCCCACCATCCTCTCCACAAACCAACAACACCCAGCCCTAATTCCTCCTCCACTATGGACTCCTTTGACCCTGTATCCGAGGATGAAGTATCTACTTTACTATTAACCTCTAACCTTACAACATGTCCTCATGATCCTATTCCATCACAGCTAATCCCTTCCCTATCCACCCCACTTATCCCAGCTCTCACACATCTATTCAACCTCTCCCTAAACACTGGCAAGCTTCCATTCTCTTTAAAACACGTCACAATTACACCCATTCTCAAGAAGCCCTCATCTGACCAAGCTTCTGCCTCCAACTATCGCCTTATCTCACTACTTCCCCTGGCTTCTAAACTGCTTGAGCAGCTTGTTTACAATCACCTCACTCAGTTTATTTCCCCCAATTCTCTTCTTGACCCCTACCAATCTGGTTTCTGGGCCCAACACTCTACAGAAACAGCCCTCACCAAAGTCACCAATGACTTGCTAACCGCCAAATCAAAGGGTCACTTCTCTATTCTAATTCTCCTGGATCTCTCTGCTGCCTTCAATACAGTTGACCATCCTCTTCTAATCCACACTCTCCCCTCTTTTGGCATCCAGGACACGGCTCTTTCATGGCTCACATCCTATCTTAAAGATCGTACATTTAGAGTCTTCTTCTCTGGCCTCTCTTCTTCACCTCTCTGTCTGTTGGCGTTCCCCAAGGTTCTGTCCTAGGCCCCCTCCTCTTCTCCATCTACACCTCCTCCCTTGGCACCCTTATAAAATCCTTTGGATTTTAGTATCATCTATGTATCATCTATCTATGCAGATAATACTCAAATCTACCTCTCTGCACCCGATCTATCCCCCAATCGTTTAGCTCAAGTTTCCAACTGCGTCTCTAGCATATCCTCCTGGATGTCTATCCATCAACTCAAACGCAATATGTCTAAGACTGAGCTCCTAATGTTTCCACCCTCTACTACAGCTTCCACTCCTCGAATATCTCTCACTGTTGACAACACCATCATCACTCCCACCTTACAGACCCGTTGTCTTGGGGTTCTACTAGATCCCACCCTCTCTTTTATTCCTCACATCCAATCAATAACAAAATCTTGTCAGTTTCACCTAACAAATATCTCCAAAATTCATCATTATCTTACAGAAGACACAGCTTAAATTCTAATACACTCTCTCATCATATCTTGACTCAACTACTGCAATTCCCTCCTTGCTGACCTACCCATCTCTCGTCTGTCTCCTCTCCAATCCATAATGAAGCCCTCCTCTAGATTCATCTTCAATACCAAACGATCAGTGTCTGCAGCTCCACTCTGTCAATCACTCCACTGGCTTCCCATAGCTTCCCGAATCAAATTTAAAATAATGACCCTAACATATAAAGCCATCAACAACAGTGCACCCCCTTATATCTCTGCTCTTGTTTCAAAATACTCTCTCAACCGCCCTCTTCATTCTGCTAACGACCTTCTTCTTTCCTCCTCTCTCATCACCTCCTCTCACTCCTGTCTTTAAGACTTTTCTCGTGCTGCCCCTAATATTTGGAACTCCTTGCCCTGCTCCATTAGACTATCTTCCTGCCTCAACACCTTAAAAAAATTACTTAAGACACACCGGTTTAAAAAATCTTATCCCCTTCAGCCTTAACATGTACAACTGAACATTTCACAGCTTAATAACACTTACACCCACAATCTACACTACAACACACATACACCTCCACTTGACTAAACAAATTGCTTTCACACTGCCATCTTACATTTGTCACCCTCTTATATCACACCTAAACCCTTAGATTGTAAGTTTGTGAGTTTTCAATCTTGTGTCAGTGTCTTGGAAATAAGCTCTATGTACATTTGATTTTATGCTCACAATCAGGGCCCTCCATTCATTTTAAGGTGTTAAGTTTGTTTTTTGCCATGTACTCAACCCCTGCACAGCGATACGGAATATGTTGGCGCGGTATAAATAAAGATAATAATAATAATAATTTAACTATCAATAATACTTTCAACTATAGTCAAGATACTGCACCGATGACCTCTGGCAGTACCCTATCTGATATTAATTTAACCTCTGAGGGAGAAAAGAACATTAGAAATTCAATCAATAGAGAGGAGGACCTCAAATGGCTTGATAAACTGAATGTTAAATTTAACCCTCCCTTGGCTAGTTGTCCTGCAGTGGACATATTTACACAACTTGTCACCAGTGACTTATTCAAACTTATTAAAACTGGCACTTCTAATCTTACGAGGGAAGAAAATAAAGCCTTACAGGAAATGTTGTTGTGGGATGACATAGTCATCAAACCCTCAGACAAAGGGGGCAACATTGTATTATTGCTGGTCCTAATGTGTCAAGAGGAGCTCAGAAGCAGTTGAATGATGTTAACTGTTATAAATGTTTAGCTGGGGACCCCACTGAGGACTTGTGGGCCAGTTATAATCAAATACTAATAAAGGAGTGCATTTCTTAACGATTCAGTATCCACATAAATCTTCTGCCTAAAATTCCTAAACATCAAAAGAAGCCTGCACGGAGGCTTATAATTTCAGGAAACGGCAGTCTATGTGAAACGGCTAGCAGGTATTTAGATCATATATTAAGAGATCATGTGCTAGGCCTCCCATCGTATGTGAGAGACACAATGGAAGTTCTTAAGAAACTGCAGGGTATTACTTTGAAAACAACCACTTATCTGGCCACGTGCAATGTGGAATCACTATACACCTCAATTGACCACAAAGCTGGATGTGAAGCAGTGAGTTATTTTCTTCAAATGGAGTCTAATGACCATAGAAACAAAAAACTGTTTATTTCAAAATTACTTAATTATGTACTTACACTTAATTTTTTTGTTTTTGATGGCAGGTGCTATCTACAGATTACAGGTACTGCCATGGGGTCATCAGTTGCACCCCCCATTGCTAATTTATGTATGGGCTTGTGGGAGAGAGAATATGTGTTTAATGATGCTAATTCCAGGTTTACTGATAATGTCACAATGTGGCTTTGCTGCATTGATGACATTTTGACTATTTGCGAAGGTATTTTATGCCATTTTCAGGAATCTATGGATATCCATAACCACAATAGATTAAATCTCAAGCTGATTTACCAGACTTATCAATCTTGAATTGATTTTTTAGACATAACAGTATTGAATTATACAGAGGGTAATGTTAGTACAGATATATTTAGAAAAATAACTGCCATTAATAGTACCTTACATTATCAGAGTGCTCATAATCCTGCTATCCCTTATGGTGAATTTTTACGTGATAGACACAATTGCTCTGATACTCAGACATTTAAGGATCAAGCCATTGAACTCCATGAGGGGTTGAAAACATTTGGCTACAGTGTGGTGTTATTTAAAATCGTGCCCTGCATAAACCAAGAGAACAATTTTTTACACCAAAAATTAAACAATCTAATTCAGAATCCATTAGATTTATTGGCACCTTTAGTAATGAATGGCGTACTATATCCAATATACTTAATAAATATTGAAATGTATTGAAATCTGCTAATGTTTTGAACACTGTCCTCGTAGATTGAACAGACATGGGATGGAGCGGATCCCACAATTTGAGAGATTTGTTGGTTAAGAGTAATTTCTCTAGAACTACTAGATTATATGATTCTCTCTCATCTTTTTCATCCATGTGTGATAGGAGAGGTAAAGAAAACAAAATCACAGTTTTTTTTCAACTGTAGTACGAAAAATGTCATTTATTGTCTTAAATGTCCATGCAATATGTACTATGTTGGAATGACCACTAGGGAAAAACGCAAAAGAATTGGTGAACATGTATCAAATATTACAAATTGCAGATCAGATAATGAGAAAAACAAAACACTGATTTCTGACTTCTTTTGTTAAAACATGATAATAAAGTGGACTTTAAATGTTGCATCGTACAAAAAATTAACTTGGGAATACGTAATGGTCATTTGAAAACAGAATTACTTAAGGTGAAAACTAGATGGATCACAATTTTAAATACTGTGATACCATATAGACTTAATGAGCATAATGATTTCATGGCTTATATTTGAGGATTATTTTACTAAGTACTGACATTAATAGATGTTCTTCACTATGCCTATGTTATCCATTCTAGAGTATTATCCTCTGATACATATTGAAATGTATTATATCTGACATAATTATTTTCAGTAATGTTATAGTAATTTCTCACCCTTCATTGATTTGTTTCTGTCTCTTTGTACTTAGTTAAGGCAAGTGATACTCGTTTTTGATCCAATAATGATATACTATTATAGGCATTAAGTAGCAATAATGTCCAGCTATTTATTAGTTGGATATTTTTCTCATTGATGGATCAATTGTATTGTTTGATGTAATGGTGGTACAATGATATGAAGATGTTATGTATATAGTGTAAAAATTATGTATACATACTGAGGTTTATGACCTCACTGATATATTGATTCTGATCCTGACTCAATGGTACACAATTTGTGTACTACTCCACTAATTAGAATGTAGTGTACTCTTTTCAAGTGTGTAATCTTCTTACTGTTTAATCATCAGCTGCTCTCTCTTTACACATCTTTGAAAGGCAGTTTAATTTTGGACTGTCTTTTTAATGTTTGTTAGATATATGTGACCAATATGTTAGGTATATACTTTAATTGTATATTAAATCTATGATATTGAGATTCATATTTCTATATAATACTAGCTACTTGCCCATCAAAAGTGACGGGAATAACATTTTAAGCATGGCAATGCTGTTTGCCATACAATGTGAGCACCTTTGGTGTCTTTTCCCCCTCTCCCTCCTCTGTATCTCTTCCCCCCTCCCCTCTGTCTCTTCCCCCCTCCCCTGTGTCTCTTTCCCCCTCCCTCCCCTTTGTCTCTGTTTACCCCCTCCCTCCCCTGTGTCTCTCTTCACCCCTCTCCCTCCCATGTCCTCCCATGTGTCTCTTTCCCCCTCTCCCTTCCCCTGTGACTCACCCCCTCTCCCTTGCCTGTGTCTCCTTCCCTCTCCCTCCCCTGTCTCTCTTTTCCCCTCTTACTCCCCCGAGTCTTTTCCCCCTCTTTCCCCCATCTCCCCCCATGATTCTTCCCTTCCCCTCTTATCTTCCTCCCTCCTTCACCTCTTATCCTCCTCCCTCCTTCCCATCATCCTTCCTCCTTCCCCTCCTCCTCCCTCCTTACCTTCCTCCTCCCTCCTTCCCCTCCTCCTCCCTCCTTCCCCCTTATCATCCTCCTCCCTTTACCCCTATTTATTCATATGTGTTTTCCGATTATTAATTTAATTCTATATTTCATTTAAATTAGCCCTGATTTATTCACTCTGTCAATACCTAATTAATAAAGAAGTTGAATGACAAGGAGTCAATGCATTAATTAACATATATCTACCTTATTTAAACTGCACCTCTATCCACCAATCTGTCAGCCTTGAAGGAAGCATTTGGCGAAACGTGCGCATCGGCTGTTCTGTGTCCCATTCCGATGACGTCATTTGGCAGTCGTGACTGTTCGGCTGTGAAGCACTGAGCAGTATGGACTCGCTCTTTCTACAGCAGGACAAGGAAAGTTCCTTTTGCTATACTTTAACAGTGCTCACATATGTCATTTGGTCATATAAAGTTCAGTTTATATTTGGGTAAACTTATTTTGGCTGTGCACTGAACAGTATGGACTTATTATTACCTTTTCTGTAGCAGGACAAGGAAAGTTATTTTAGCCAAACTTTAATAGTGTTCATGCATATCACTTTGTTATGGAATGTTGAGTATGTATTTGGCTAGCAATCAATCTTCATTTATTTATTTGTTCATTTTATTACCACAGGAGATGAGAGCAGTATATTTATTTTTTTGTTCATGGAGGGTAATTGGTGGACCCAAAAAAACATCACTCCAACATAGGGTGTTACCTATGTGGATAGTTCAGAGTTGTTTTGGGATATAAGGTAGCAAGTGACAGGCTCCACAAGCCCCATACCGGTAATTGTAGGGATTCATGATTAGGATTTTTATTCATTTATTTATTTATGCGCTGTTTTATTTATTTTTGTCTTTTAGGTTTTTATTGATCATTATTTGCATATCTTTAATTGCACTAGCACTTGATTGTGTTGCACTTTATTACTTATAATAGGATCAATTAACATATTGGTATTCATATATTTTAATTTTTGTTTTGGACATTTTTGGGTGCTATTATTATGCACCTATGTATTATGGGCCTCATTCAATTGCTACTTTTTAGAGATCCGGGACCCGCAAGTGGATAGAGCAAGTTATATTGCTATTCAATTGCCTCCTACTTGCAGGCTCTGATCGGGTTACTTGCTGTGCGCTACTATGCCTTACTGTTCTCAAAGTAGCAAGTTACTTGCCTCAAGGCCTGTGAGAGTTATGCCCGTAAAAATCCGAAATCTCTATTCAATTGAACCTTCTGCCAAGCCGGTAAATGTCAAAAAGCCATTGTCATGTCGCAAGGGCTTTCAAAACTTTTATGTATCCTCCCCACTGCCACAAATCAAAACCCTATGTTGCAGGGGTCCCAATCGGGACCTTCGCCGGGTCCCCACATAAACCCCTTGCTGCAGGAGTCCCGATTGGGACCCCTACAGCATTTAAAAATTGACACTTCCCGCTGTGGGTCATTAAAGGGCTGGTGGCACACAAAATGTTAACCCCATGCCTCGGGAGTACAGTAAGGACCCCTGCAGCAACTAACATTAACCCCCCCATGCTGCGGGGTCACCATCAGGACCCCCAGAGGGTCCCCACATTAACCCTTGCTGCGGGGGTCCCGATCGGGACCCACGCAGCATTTCAAATTTAAAATTGGTGCCGTGCAGGTCCTTAAAAAAGTTAACCCTATCTCTCATGGGGGTCTATACAGACCCCAATAAGTCTCTAATTAACCCCATCTCTTATGGCGTTCTATACAGACCCCCATTATCCTCTATTTAACCTGATCAGTCCCATAAGGGTTTATAAAGACCTTTATGGGACAATAATTAACCCTAACATTAACCCTATAAGTGCCATGAGGGTCCTCCAGGAATTATTTATTACACATGCATTTATATAAGTGGATATTTTTGATTGGATATGACTTGTTTTATGTATTATAGATTAATTAGGTTATCAAGTTCACTCTTTTAGCTTTGCACTTTATATATGATAATATACTATTTATCTTGTACAATTTATTATCTATTTTTAATTAATATTGTTAATACATTTTAGCCAAATACCTATTATCAGTTACTCTCCTATGACAATATTTTCTGCCATGACCTTATCTTATGGGACACATGGGGCCTCATTCAATTGCAATTTGGCCAATTGAATAGGGCTCTATATAAGCACATAGCATATTTTTTTTACAGAAGTTTTTAGTTAGTAAAGACCTTGATTTTGGATAGAAGTTCACTAACTAAAAACTTTTGTAAAAAACATATGCAATGTGGTTATATAGACCCCTATTCAATTGCCCATATAGCAATTGAATGTGGCCCATGATGTTTTAACCTATTTTAAGCAATTTCAATAAACTTTTATATAGTGGTTTAATTGAGAGTCTTTTCTCTTCATTTTGATTGAGCTGCCTCAGTAAAAATGGAGCTATAAAATAAATATTCATACTTTATGACATATCTATATGCCAAATTTGTATTCTTGTTGCCTCTACTTCATGGTGACTTTATGTCACCAGCACATTTCCAGGAATTGCTTCTTGGTGATAGATGCAGCTACTAAAATTAGTTACATATTTTGTAATCATACTGTTAAATTTATGTTATTCAAATCCATGTCAGGTTATACCTGCCTGAAGTGAAATAAACTAATTTAACATTTAATGGGTCATAGACCCATAAATACAGTATGACAGTGCAATCATGCTAATATGTTTCTGAAGAATAAGTACCACAGCCTGAAGACAGCAATCTAGACATACTTTCTCTAAATGTGGTCAAGAATGATACCAGCAGTGATATATGTTTTACATGATAGTAATCAGGAGCTTAAGGAGTGTTGAATAAATAATTTAATATTTCTTATACATATGATTTACCTGGAGTTTTTGAAATGTTATTATAAATACAATACACACTAAGTATAATCATTCTTTCTGGATTATTGGCTGCATTTAAAGTGACCTTTAGTAAGGAGCTATCTGTGAAGATTAATTTCATTGTATTAGATGTCTCATATTATTGTTTGCTCTGGAACAGGAAATAGGTATTTTCTTTTTGTGATTGTTTCCACATTATAATTACATGTGATAGATTATAGCAATATTGCATGGGGGTAAACATGCCAGCATACTCAGAAATAGCTGGTAATGTAAAAGATGAAGGGTCTAATTTGTGCAAGAATGGATCCCTCTCTTGAACTCTTTTGCAAACTATAATTCAAGTTTAGGTGATGTAAGACATTGTGGTGCAATTCACATTGTGTATATAAAGTTTCTAGACTATATATATATATATATATATATATATATATATATATATATATATACATATTTAAAACTTAAATGCATAACATACATATACGGAATTTAATGAAAGACTGAAGATATTTCTTTATAATAATACAAAAACTCCCTTTTGAAATGAAGAGAAAATAGTTTGCTCACTGAAACAAAATCATATGTTATTATATTGCATTTTCTTACTGTTTTGAAATAAAATGCAGTCTTCAAATGAAAATAGAATATTTTAACCTTAAAGATATGGGCCCTCATTCAATTGCAAATTGGCCATTTGAATAGGGCTCTAAATAAGCACATAACATATTTTTTTACAGAAGTTTTTAGTTAGTGAAAACCTTGCTTTTGGATAGATGTTTACTAACTAAAAACTTCTTTTAAAAAAATATGTTATGTGCTTATTTAGAGACCTATTCAATTGGCCAAATCGCAATTGAATGAGGGCCATGGTAATTTACTATAGAAAAACTTGGTATTTATTTTACAGGAAAAATGCATTGCTAAAATGTTACTTGGCATGCTTTTCTAAATTCTTTATTTAATTAAATGGCAGAAATAATAGCAAAACAAAAGGTAACCTATGTCCCAACTTTAAGTTATATTTTATTTTATTTTTTAGAACAAACTATAGCAAAATCATAACATTCCTACGCATTTTTATCAGTACCGCATATTATTCTCTTCTGTTTATGATGTATGTCTGGCAACCATATAATGAAATTATTAAAAAGAAAAAATAATAAACCTTAGTTTTACACAGCCTATGTTACATTATATAGCTTATAAAAATAAATGTAAATAAATAAATATTCTCATGAAACGGGTACCCTTAAACAGAATTTGGACACTTCAGGGCAAAGGTTGCTTTAAGGATTAATTAACGAAACTAGGACACAGGTAGTTAGCAAAATGGCCAAACTTTGACTTATGTAGCCTTAAGTATTGAAGTCCATGATTTGCACTTGGCAGTGGACAGTTACATACACAAACAAGTGTTCATATAGATCCATGTGAGGAAACACATGCAGGATTAGGTGCTGGAACAAGACAGCTAAAGCATAGATACAAAACTGACCTGCTGAAGCCGTCAGTCAGGTGGTGTAGTAGCTGGCTATGTGGCAGTCAAAAACTGTAGGGGACTAGCACTACAGGAGACTAGCACTGCAGGAGACAGCTATTGTGACAACTGACACAAATAGCAGAAGTCTTAGAATCAGACTGGAAAAGAGCAGCTTGGACAAAAGCAAAATATTACACACAGGAATAAGAAGGCAGGAAAGTGTAGATGTGTAGTGCAGAAATAGCAGCACAAAGGCTCCTAAAAGGTAAGCAGTACAAAGTAACATGAAGTTGTTTTGATAGAACCATGTCTTGCATTGTTATGTGAAAATTCAGCCAAGGACAAAAGGTCCATCCTGTCTTCCTGCACAGCTGAGAAGAGGCATCCAAGGTACTGCTCTAACCCCTGTTTGGTATGTTCAATTAGACCAATAGTTTGTGGATCATATCCATAAGAGTAAACTAAACACATCTGTAGTCTCTTTATAAGGGTTTTTCAGAATTGCAATATAATTTGTAAACCTCTGTCTAAGATGATTTCAGAGGGATGGTCATGGAGTCAAAAGATCTCCTTGAGAAATAGTTCCAGCTGGCAGTTGGCAACTTAGTAAATGGTGTGATATGAGCTTGCTGATTACAACCCACATTGCTGTATTCACTCTGTAGGGAGGTAAGTCCAATATATAATATATGGCTAGTTGGTTCCACAGATAATATTGCACTTCTAGGGATTGGAGCAGACTAAAGGGAATAGCCTTGAGAGTTTTCATGCAGGTTGCCCAAAAACCTTTAGCATCAACTCATATATGGGGCCACCTGAAGGTCCTTGAGACCAACTAAGATGTCTTCCTAATTCCTGGATGACCAGTGATGAGAGAAGAATGTGCCCAATGCAGAACCCCTGTGCGATGTTCTGGAGGAACTTGAAGGTCAAGGAGAACTGACTGTTGAGTCTCAAATGTGTGTAGGCATGGCAATGGAGGCCACAAAACAGGACAGTGACAAGATCTTCTTTGCTGTTCTTTCCCACTCAAAGGGCAACTGCCTTTCCATTCTTTGAAAGAAGTTGATGTTGATATGTATATATGAAGCAGAAACTGGAAAAGAATAAATATTACCTGGTTTGTCTTGAGTTCAGACTTTCTGTGGATTCTGGATACATGATATTTGTGTGGTTGGTAAGCACAATGATAGCATGTGCAGTTTTGAATGGGATTTTAGTAGCTAGGAGCTCATGTTTCCAGTATCATAATTCTTCTCTGACAGATTAGCTCCTTTTTTGTCAAAGTCTTAATGGGTGTGATAATACTGGAAAAGTTTTTTTTTTTTGCTTTCAAATTGTATTGAGAAACCCACAGAGGAATAAAACAATTGCATAGATATGATATAGTAAAACAAAATTTACAGATAGGGTGCAATACAAAATGTAATAGTGATATAAAAGAATACAAACAGTGTATAATAATACAGGAATACCCGTTTAGCTCTGTAGATAAGTTCTGGGCAATAGGTGTGTTAAGCAAAACAACACTAAATGGGGTAATTTAAATTAGGGTAGATAGGCAAAGGGGAAAAGATAAACAACTAATAGAATTTGCAAATATTTTACTTTATTTGAAGTTTTTTTTAATAATAAAATGTAAATAAACAGAACACAAAAATAAACAGTTTACTTTAACTGGTATATGTGAAATCTTCATGCTCATCCGTCATTCTGGCTTTTTTTGTGACAAACTGGTCTAGGGACATCTGTCTCTGCTTTATGCAGCAATCCAGAAGATTCTAGTAGCAAGACATTGCCCCAATAATGATGTGTCTCACATTTCTGTTCATCACAGCGTCAAGATCATTTGTCACTAAATCATCCATAAGGCCATGGATGAAACGCAAAGTCTTAATGAGGAATTTAGTTGGCACTTATTTTTGTTCCTCTGTGTCATACTCTCTACTTTACTTAATGCCCTGTTCCTCCAGTTGTTGGAGGTCCTCGTTGGTCAGGCTCTCGTTTGAAGCTTGTACCCATTCCTCTGTGTCCTGGGTGTCTGCATCTCCCAGTGCAGCCATATTCACCAGGGGCCTCATTCTATTAACGGCCGTAGGAGATGCGGGGCCGCAAGGACCGGCCGCAAGCTATTCGGCTATTCTATTCCCCTCCGGCCGTTGAAAGCCATTGATATAAAACGGCCGCAAGAGTTTCGGCCACAAGAAAATCCCGGTTGCTATTTAATTGCTCCGGGAACCCTCTCTGCAAGGCTAAAACCGAGCCGCAGCTTACTTGCAGGAAAAAGGTCCCGCTAGCACCAATTAAGCACATTATAAAGCCGAAATAAAGCCATCCTGCACTCTGAGACTATAAAGTGATTGTAGGTGTTAGCAAAAATAGCACAACATTCCCCTACACTCAAATCCGTAAATAATTTTTTAAAAAATTTATGTCAAAAATCCATGTAAAAATTCCCGAGGGCTTGGAGCACCTCAGACCCGCCCACGCTGCGGCCCGGAAAATAAACAGTTAATGTAAACTCGGATTTGAGCTGATGTGCAAGCTTGAGAGGGGGTTGCTATTAATCCTCATGTCCCCCAATATGATCCCTAGCATTTACAGAGCTGTACAGTGCAGTCTTGAATATATTTTTGCGTTTTTATATTTCTGAGCTTACGGCCGGTTTCAAGATATAAGGCCGGCCGTAAGGGGAGATCCTTGCGGGGCCGTATAATTGAATTGCAAGATAAAGGAACCCCCGCAAGGAATCGCAGCCTTGCGGCCGTTTTACGGCCGATAATTGAATGATGCCCCAGGTCTTTTATCTGCGCTATGATGGGCTTTTCTAGTTGTACATCAGTACACAGCTATGGGCATATCTTCCTCCACTCTCCTTTGAGAAATCGCTGTGTCACCTCCTTCCAGGATAAATTAATGTTAGTGACTGCCTGCATTGGAAAAGTATTTTTATGTATTTTTATGATTTCTCTTTTTACTTGGCAAATCCAATATAATATTAGGGGTTCTTGAGATATGTAGTAACAGGCCAGTTAAATAAAGATGAGACCTGGTCTGTATCCATGAAAAGTCACTGGGGGGTCAAGATGAAGCCGAAGAATGGCACTGACTCAGCTTCAAAGATACATTTCTCTAGCTTTACATACATATGATTTTATCTTAGCCCCTGAAACATGGTATAGGACTTCATGATAATATAATAGATATCTGAAAATGTTGTTAACATAACATGGTAATACCGCTGGGGCATTATATAAGTCAACGGGATGACAATGTACTCATAATGACCATCTCTCTTGACCCTCCCCTCATGGAACCGGAATCGGATATGGCTTTAAGAGTTTTCACAAAGTGCCTAAACATATTACTGCCACTGCAGCTCTGTAACACTTTCTCTTACTAGAGGATATTGGCTTTAACTATAAAGTTATGGAACTGCTGCGGTGGACTGTTTCTTCAAGTCCCTCAGAGGCATTACAAAATGCAAACTTGCCTGTATGCTCAGGCAAGCATGTGCTCTGGCATTTAGCACCCCAGGGAAGAATCTGTTCTCCAGTCCATTCAATATTTGGATCATATTCCTGCAGCCAATGTAAGCCGATGATGTCTAGAAGATACAAAGTAACCTATTCCATATGTAGCAGACCCACTGTCATAGACATATATACAGCCTCTTTTGTAAATTGGTCTGAGCCAAGAGAAGTGTGGTCCAAGGAGTGTAGCAGCAGGTATTTCTTTATGTCTTTAGTATAGGATGACAGAGTGAAAAATGTCCTATTTGCAAAATTAGCAGTGGCTCCAGAATCAATAAATGCATGGACAAAAATATCTTCTTTTCCCCATCTAAACATACTTGGAACTAGTAAATGACTTTATGGATTCAGTTTAACAGTTGCTCCTTAGACCAGAGATACTGGACATGACTTGAGGAAGTGTCCCTCTTTACAGTAATAGAGACAAAGCCTTCAGAAAAACCTTCAGACCTCCTGTGATGAAGGGAAGATTTGTTTTGTTCCCAGCTCCATGGGTTATATGCTTCTTAATAGCAGCTTGGGGTGGTGCTATTGTAAGATACTTTTAGGGCATCTGCTTCCCACTTGTCTCTCATATTGTTGCTAACCCAGTTTCAGACAAAAGTCCATGAGATCATCCAGATCTTCATGTGCATACCTGATGACCAGTTCATCTTTAATTCTCTCAAAAGACAACAATGTACTGACTAACTGTGTGAGATCTTTTGAACAGAGCCTTGGAAGCTGAAGTCACTCTTCCTGGAATATTTTACGAAGGCTTGTAGTTATCGAGGGGTGAAACCTCACATTCCCAAAGAGGTTAAGCTCATTACCTTTCCATATAGCAAGGACAAGATGTATGCTACATGTGTACACTCATTTAGAAATATTCTAGAATGCAGTGCAAACTGTATCTTGTTCTGATTAAGGAAACCATAACAACTAGCAGGATTACCAAAGAAAAATGTCTTGGAGCTGGAATGCTAGGCTCTATTGGAAAGGCAGAGCTAGAAGTCTCAACAGGTCTAGTAGATGGAGGAGAAGTGACTGGTGCTTGGAAATGCAAATGGTCATGCAGACTTTGAATTAATATTATTACTAGAAACTTGCCCATTATAAATTAAGGTATCATATGTTATGTTCGATTGTGAGATCTGTCTCTCTCTGTGCTGTCTCTCTGTGAGCCCTTTGTCTCTCTCTCTGTGCATCCTCCCTCTCTCTCTCTGTGTGCCCTCTCTTTGTGTGTACACTTTCTCTCTGTGCCCTCTCTCTCTCTCTCTGTGCTCTGCATGCTCCACCCTCCTCTCTCTCCCTCTCTCTCCCCCCTTCCACTTCTCTCTCCCTCCCTTTCTCTCCCTCCGTTTCTCTCTCCCTCTCCCTCCCTTTCTCTTTCAATCTCTCTATCTCCATCGCTTCCTCCCTTTCTCTCTCTCTCTCTCCCTCCTTTTCTCTCCCTCTATTTCCCTCTATCGGCCTCTTTCCCTCTTTCTCTGTGTCCGTCTCTCTCTTTCTCCTCCCTCATGCTCTGCTTCCAGGCTCCTAGAGTACAGCTTGTATTCTATATTTACACTAGCGACTTGCTCGTCAAAAAATGAAGGTCAATAAAATTTGAAGCCAAGAGAATGCTGTTTGCCGCACAATGTGAATGCTTTTGTACTGGGAGGACCGTTGGTGCTCATTTCGAGCCTCTCCTTTGGTGTACTTTTGCTCCTCTGAGCAGCCCTACATATGTCTATATTTTTTTAAACTAATAATCAATTAATTAGTTACTTAATGAATTAATATACTTTACCTTATTCTAATTAATATATCCATCAATCAATAGGCTGAAGAGCTAACAATCTTTTTTCATTTTCTTCTCTGTACTTTTGCTCCTCTGAGCAGTCTCTGTGCTCATCACAAAGACAGATACATATGTCTATATTTTTTAACTAATAATCAATTAATTAATTACTTAATGAGTTAATATACTTTACATAATTATAATTAATATATCCATCAATCAATAGGCTGAACAGCTAACAATCTTTTTTCATTTTCTTCTCTGTTGTACTTTTGCGCTCCTCACAAAGACAGATACATATGTCTCTATTTTTGTAAATAACAATAAATTAATTAGTTAATGAATTAATATTCCTTACCTATTTGTAATTAATATATCCATCAATCAATAGGCTGAAGAGCTAACAATCTTTTTTCATGTTCCTGCAGCATATTATGTCCAGTTGTATTGTTGCTGGTCTGTGGAGATTTTTTTATGAATGTCCCAACTGTGCATTAGAAAGAGGCTGCGTGTGCAAGGGCAAACCGCTCATTGTCTAAGCACTGTGAGTTATTGGCTCACCTTGCTACGTGAGGCTCATCGTCTAAGTCGTACGCACCACGCAAAGCGTGACGACGTCTCATAGTTCAACAAATACAATATGTGATAGAATAAGGCATCTGCATCCCTATCCAGGACCTCCGTCCAGGCTTCTGGAATACAGGTTGTATTCTATATTTACAAAGAATTAGTCATCTGCATCCCTATGAAGGACCTCCTTCCAGGCTCCTAGAATACAGCGTGTATTCTATATTTACATAGAATAAGGCATCTGCATCCCTATGATGGACCTCCTTCAAGGCTCTTTCCTCTCTTTATAGCTCCATCTCTCTCTCCCTCTCTCTCCCTCTATCTCCCTCTATCTGCCTCTTTCCCTCTCTCTCTGTCTCCCTATCTCTCTTTTGCCTCCCTCATTCTCTCCTTTCTTCTCTCTATGCCTTCCTCCCTCTCTCTCCCTCCCTCTCTCTCTCCCTCCCTCTCTGTCTCCTCCCTCTCTCTCCCTCTCTCTACCCCTGAAGATTCTCCGCAATTTAGGGCAATCAGCTTGTAACGCCTGCGTAGAACGCATCTCGCAGGTGTTACTCACAACTGATAGCTACTATAGGTGTTTTTTTTTTTTGTAACTAGCCAACATATTCCATAGCACTATATAGGGTTAAGTACAAAGAAAAAATAAAGTGGATATAAAAATCTACACACCCCTGTTAAAATGTCAGGTTTCTGTGCTGTAAAAAAATGAGACAAAGCTAAATAATTTCAGAACTTTTTCCACCTTTAATGTGACCCTCTAAACTGTACAACTCAATTGAAAAACAAACTGCAATCTTTTAGGTAGAGGGAAGAAAAAACAAGAAAAATAATGTGGTTGCCTAAGTCTGCACACCCTCTTATAACTGGGGATGTAGCTGTGTTCAGAATTAAGCAATCACATTCCAAATCGTGTTAAATAGGAGTCAGCATACACCTGCCATCATTTAAAGTGCCTCTGATTAACCCCAAATAAAGTTCAGCTGCTCTAGTTGTTTTTTCCTGAAATTTTCTTAGTCGCATCCCACAGCAAAAGCCATGGTCCACAGAGAGCTTCCAAAGCATCAGAGGGATCAAATTTTTAAAAGGTATCAGTCAGGAGAAGGGTACAAAAGAATTTCCAAAGCATTAGATATACCATGGAACACAGAAAAAAAAAGTGGAGAAAATATGGCACAACAGTGACATTACCAAGAACTGGAGCTTCCTCCAAAATTTATGAAAAGACAAGACGAAAACTGGTCTGGCAGGCTACCAAGAGGCCTACAGCAACATTAAAGGAGCTGCAGGAATATCTGGAAAGTACTGGCTGTGTGATACATGTGACAACATCTCCTGTATTCTTCATATGTCTGGGCTATGGGGTAGAGTGGCAAGACAAAAGCCTTTCCTTACGAAGAAAAACATCCAAGCCAGGCTACATTTTGCAAAAACACATCTGAAGTCTCCCAAAAGCATGTGGGAAAAGGTGTTATGGTCTGATGAAAGCAAGGTTGAACTTTTTGGCCATAATTCCAAAAGATATGTTTGGCGCAAAAACAACATTGCACATCACCAAAAGAACACCATACCCACAGTGAAGCATGGTGGTGGCAGCATCATGCTTTGTGGCTGTTTTTCTTCAGCTGGAACTGGGGCCTTAGTTAAGATAGAGGGAATTATGAACAGTTCAAAATACCAGTCAATATTGGCACAAAACCTTCAGGCTTCTGCTAGAAAGCTGAACATGAAGAGGAACTTCATCTTTCAGCATGACAACGACCCAAAGCATACATCCAAATCAACAACCAAGGAATGGTTTCACCAGAAGAAGATTAAAGTTTTGGAATGGCCCAGCCAGAGCCCAGACCTGAATCCGTTTGAAAATCTGTGGGGTGGTCTGAAGAGGGCTGTGCACAGGGGATGCCCTCGCAATCTGAGAGATTTGGAGTGTTTTTGCAAAGAAGAGTGGGCAAATCTTGCCAAGTCAAAATGTGCCATGCTGATAGACTCATACCCAAAAAGACTGAGTGCTGTAATAAAATCAAAAGGTGCTTCAACAAAGTATTAGTTTAAGGGTGTGCATACTTATGCAACCATATTATTTTATTTTTATATTTTTCCTTCCCTCTACCTAAAAGATTTCAGTTTGTTTATCAATTGATCTGTACAGTTTATAGGTCACATTAAAGGTGAAAAAAGTTCTGAAATGATTTATCTTTGTCTAATTTTTTTACAGCACAGAAACCCAACATTTTAACAGGGGTGTGTAGACTTTTTATATCCACTGTAAATGCAATATTAAACACATGGCAAAAAGAAGAGTCCCATCTGCATCGCTATCTTGTTGTGGTAAATGGACTTGTGTATTTCAGTGAAGCTGTGAGCTATAGCATGTACGGTCACCGAGGATGAGCAGTTAACAGCAGAGAGGTTAGACAAATTAACTCCACTGGCGCTCCTTGCCAGCAACTGAGGTGGAGCCTTACACGAGGTTACAAACACCCACACAAGCGGCACTACAATAGACTTTTTACCAAAAAAGTACGAGACGCAAAAATACGACTTTAACTGGAGAACCGCGCTCACAAAAAAAACATTAAAAACACAATAAATACAAACAAAAAAGACATAAAAAGCTTACCCACAGCAAAGGGGGGCACCCAGGACCTCTGCAAGTGAAGTTACACCTCAATTTAAGTCCAAATTGAAGAGTTTAGACACACGAAAAACCCCTAATTGAGAAAAATATGGCTGCCGAAAAACCACGCAATCGGGGACCCCCGCTGCAATGAAAATTCTAAATTCCCACCTTACCGGTCCTTAAAGGACCGTAAAGGTCCTTGAAGGATTCGTAATATAAACAAAAAAATTATACAGAGCCCCATCAACCCCTAAAAACAGTCAATACAGACCCCCATAAGCCCTTCATTAACCCTGTCACTCATGGGGGTCAAAACAAACCCCCATAAGTACTTAATTAACACCGTCACTCATGGGGGTCAATACAGACCCCATAAGCCCTGAATTAACCCTGTCACTCATGGGGGTCAATACAGACCCCCATAATCAATTAATTAACCCCCTCACGCATGGGTTCAATACAGACCCCCATAAACCCCTAATTAACCCTGTCACTCATGGAGGTCAATACAGACCCCCATAAGTGCTTAATTAACACCATCACTCATGGGGGTCAATACAGACCCCCATAAACCTATATGGGGTTAAATAGAGGCTTATGAGGGTCTGTATAAACCCCCATAAGAGACCGGGTTAAAATGGTGTTGTGCTTACACTTTGGGTCATGAGGGTCCTGGATGACCCTCATGGCACTTATAGTGTTATTACATGCATTTATTAGTGTGTTATAGGGGTCTATATAGTTGAGGCACACAGTACACTCACATTGTGTGACAAACAGCATTTCAACACTTTTTTTTATTTCCCCGTCATTTTTGATGGGCAAGTCGCTAGTCATAGATATAACACAAAGAAAATATGTTACTATCATCATTGGAGATATGAATGTTAAAGTAAGGAACCGAAAGATATCTGGAATAACTGACACGTTTGGCCTTGGAGTAGAAAGTTATGTAGCCTTCTGTCAAGATAATTCTCTGGTCATGGCAAACACCCTCTTGTAATTGCCTCTGAGACGACCCTAGACATGGACATCACCAGATGGACAATATAGAAATTGGATTGACTTTGTAGCCAAAGATGGAGGAGCTCTATATAGTCAGCAAAAGCAAGACCTGGAGCTGAGTGCAGATCAGACATGAGCTTCTTATTACAAAGTTCAGAATTAAACTGAAGAAAAGAGTGAAAATCATCAGATGAAGCAGACACAAAATAAATAATATCCCCTGTGAATTTGCAATGGAGGTAAATAATAGTTTTAAGGGACTAGACATGAAACATAGCAGGTAGACCAGTTATAAATAGTGACCATGTACATTTGTAAGATGATTAAATTAGATTGTGACATAAGTACTAACAATGTTTGTTATACATTGGAAAACTACACAGCTATACTTAGAAATCCATCATATGATGTGGAATCTTTGAATCATTCCCCTCTCCACTAATACTCAAGTTTTGAGTTGCTAAACTCCACCATTTAAGATACATGTTTTTGTTGATTTCAGTCAATTCCCATGAGCTCATTTAGATATGCATCTGTGATGACTTCTTTAGTATATCACTTCTTCTATCTGTTGTGCAGTGAATAAAAAAGAAAACCTCCTTTGTGATAAAATTTACATGAATCCATGCAGAATAATCACCTTTCCTGAGACTCAATTTAACTTATAGTTACATCATTTTTAAATCAGCATCTGTGAGAAAATCAAGACAATTTTTTTAGTATTTTGGAATGAATTAAGCTAAAACACATAGATTCCATTCAAAGCCCGCAGCTCAATCGCAGACAGACGAATGTCTGAGAGTGAGTTGCAGGCTCCCGTTGGTCTCCGATTGCGATGCTATTCAATTGCCACAAGTTACGGGCTATGAATAGGTGTTTAACCCCCTTGCGGGTCCTCTCTAGCACTCAAAGGATTTTCTCCTTCATTTGCGGTTTACGGGTGTGAAAACATTTGCGTGCATGGGGAAATTGAGCAATTGAATAGCGATTTGCGATTTTAGCAAAGGCTTCTGGGGGCTGTAAGTTGTGAGTTTAACCATTGCCATTTTTTCAAGCTTGTAACTCGGAAGCCGTTCCAAGACGGCAAAAACAGCCACCAAGTGAATAGCAAAATATCTTGTGATCTCACTTACATGCCTCCGGATCTCCCGAAAGCTCAATAGAATGGGGGCCATAGAGCCCAATTCAATTGCAAGCCCACATCTCATGGGATACAGGCCGTATGACTGCGGGCGTGCTCCGGGCTCCCGTTCTTCTCCGATTCCGATGCTCTTCAATTGAACAAGCTCGCAAGTTACAGGCCGAACACCAAACCATTCACTTGTGCTTAGCAGTTCAGAAATGTAGCAATTGAGTAGTGATTTGTAACTTTATCCTTGCAAAAGTGAAAGATCAAAGGCTTCTGGAGGCTGTAAGTTACAAGTTTAACCATCACTATTTTTTGAAGCCTATAACACAAAGGCCAATTGGATCTTGCATAAAAAGGCCATTGAATAGCAAACTAGCTTGCGACCTCACTTACAGGCCACTGGATCTCCCAAAACCTAACTTGAATGGGGGCCTAAAACAGGAGTTTATCTTACTTTTTCTTTTTTTTTTTCTCTTTCTTTACTTAAGTTATTTTTCAAAGTTTATATAAAAAAAAAAAAACTGTTAGGTTATAGCAAAATCAGCTGAACCAACATCACTAACAGGGATTAATCAAGATTTATAGATTAGCCATAATGTGTATCCAGCTACCTCTAAATGAACAGTACACATTATGTAAAAGTGCCTTATTCAAATGTTTTTATCTCTGTACTTCCTTATGTGGTTTGCCTCAACCTAATAATAAAACTTATTGAGACAAAACGAAAATGTTATATGACATACAAATTTTTTACAATGTTTTAAATGTGGACTTTTAAATGAATGCTAGAATATTCTGAATTACAGGCCCGTTTTACACACTGTTAACAAGTGTAGTCTTTAAAATAATAAACACATCAGTAAATGCAATACTACAACCTGGATGTATTCGTTCTCAAAAACAGCTGTATTAAAAAAAAAGTTTGAGCAAGTGGAGAGTTAATTTATTTAGAATATGCAACAAGGTTATTAAGAGTGCTATTGTTCTTTTATATATTTGTTAACTCTCCTTTGTAAAACTATATGCAACAAGCAAATCATATTTTTTTAAATAGCATGTCTTTTGGTCAATTGCCTGGTAAATTATGCAGTATTTATTCCTGTTTGTTTGCTACATTGAGTATTTA
Source organism: Discoglossus pictus (assembly GCA_027410445.1). Lineage (NCBI taxonomy): Eukaryota > Metazoa > Chordata > Amphibia > Anura > Alytidae > Discoglossus > Discoglossus pictus. The sequence continues at coordinate 242,348,839 of CM050165.1, read as the reverse complement.
TGTTGAGAAGTGTGTGCATCTCTTTTCAATTAATAATATGGCATATGGAAATCAGCTATATACAGTATATGTATAACAATACCTCAATTTACATACACACCCGTTCACCACTAAAATGTCCTGATATTTCCCTCAAAAACTTTAATTAGCTTAATTTAGGAACAAATACTTTTGTTGACAAATATCTGAGAACACAAGTCAACATTGAATAGCGATTTGAGATTTTTGCGATCATAACTCAAAATTGAAAGATCAAAGGCTTTTGGAGGTTGTAAGTTCTGGGTCTAACCACTGCAAAGTTTTCAAGCCCGTATCCCATACACCGTTTGGAGCCCGCAAAAAGACACCAATTGAATAGTAAATTAACTTACGGCCTCACTTACGGGCTCCAGTAACTTATGATTGCTCAATTGAATTGGGCTCATAATTCATATATTCCTAAAAGACTTACCCCCTTCTGGATTGCTACCTTGTAGTGGTGAAAGGGCTTGTTTACTTTAAAGAAACTTTGGCCGTGAAAGATCAAACGCTTGGAGGGGCATTAACTTGCGATGTGAACCATCGCAGTGAATCGGAGGGCGGAGCCCGTAACTCGATCGGAACCCGCAAAAAGATGCCAATGAAATAGCAAATTAACTTGCGGGCTACATTTCCGAAGCCTGGATCTCCCGAAAGCTCAATTCAATGAGACTCCATATGGATAAGCATAACCAGACACGAGATGTGCCTAGCGTGCTGTGGTCTATAGGGTCACGGAGAGTCAGACACAACTGAAACAACTAAACAACAACAATAAACTTATAGTTTTGATTACCTGAAACAAATAATTTTCTTTTTTTTTAATTCAAAGGCAAATGATGTAGCACACATTCAAATAATGCAGAAAGGAAGCATAAATAAAAGTGAACTTGATTTATGGTTTGAAGATTTACCACACAATCTTTAATTACACAAATTCATCTTTGTGACTTAGTATCTTTATCAGGAATATATGTTATATGTATATTTAGTATTATTCATATCTTGAATTTTTCTATTGGAATTGGTTCACTAATTTCATCAGAATGAAATATCTGCAATTTTTAATTGACTGAGGTACTTTAATTGCTTATACCTCAAATGTTAATGGAGCACAATGTTTCTATGTTGACTTGTGTCCTCATATATTTGTCAGCTAAAGTATTTGTTCCTAAATTAAGCTAATTAAAATTTTTGAGGAAAATATGAGGACATTTCAGTGGTGAACGGGTGTGTATGTAAATTGAGGTATTATTATACATATACTGTATATAGCTGATTTCCATATGCCATATTATTAATTGAAAAGAATTGCACACACTTCTAAACATAAATACTCAATGTAGCAAACAAAAAGGAATACATACTGCATAACTTACCAGGCAATTGACCAAAAGACACACTATTTAGAAAAATATAAAAATATAAAAGTAGAACCGCTCAAAACACAGCCAGCGATGTGTAAGGTAAAAAAAATACTAATAGGAAGGACGCAAAATGTGCGCAAAACGCTTAAAACATAGACTAACGGCGCCATTTTACAACACTAACTTACAAATTTACACATTAAGATTCTGAAATGACGGCTTTCCCGCCTAAACCAACGGTTTTGTCTCGCACACGCAGCCTATATATAGGGCACACTTGCCACAGACCTGACACTTTCTCCTCAGGTGATGACAGTCTGACTGGACATTTTCTGCTGCTGGAAAATCCAAAGAGATTGTTAGCTCTTCTGTATACTGATTGCTGAATATTAATTACAAATAGGTAAAGTATATTAATTTATATTACGTATCATTAAAAAATTACTCAATTATTCTTTAAAAAAAAGTATATATTGTTAGTTAAAAAAATTGAGCAACAAACTTATAATTTGCCTTAGTGTACATTAATGTATTAATTAGTAATTAGTAATCATCACCAAAAACAAATTGTATTTTGCAATCCAATAAAAAAAATGTAGATTTCAGATTGCACTTAATGATCTGTATTACTGATCATTAACCTACATTACTTTATTAACTATTAATTAATAACAATTAAAAAAAATGACCACAAACAATTTGTACATTTTATAATGCACTGACATTTTTGTGTTGCTGCTGATTGCCTGATAGGGATGAATCCAAATATTACAACTGCTTTCCATCTCATTTGACAGTTTCATCATCTCTGCAGCTGACTGAACACAGAGAGTGACATTTGCAGCCTTTAAAGAGCATAAAGATTACCTTGACAGATATATTATTTAATTATGTTCTTATGGAAGAAAAAAGGATTAAGTCTTTTTATTTTGGATTGATGACAGTTATTAATTAACGTATATTAATATATTAATTAATAATTAGTATTCATTAGCAAAAAAAAAAACTTGTTACACTGCAATAAAAACAATAATAATTTTTAATCTGCACTTATATATTTGCCTTACTGCTCATCCATGTACATTGCTTTGGAACTATTAATTAATAATAATTCCCCTCCCCCCAAAAAAACACACACATTTATAATGGATAAAAAAAATTACATTTTACAATGCACTTACATATCTGGAGTGCTTATATTTGCCTGGCAGGGATAGGATGTTCAAAGTAGTTAAATATTTAAAGCAGATTCTGACACATGCTACTTTTAATATTTTATAATGCTTTTATTTATGAATATATTGATGATTATGCTTCTATATTTTCCTTGTATGCCAACTAAACATCATACTTTCAATGAGTCACAAATTAATTGAATACAAACATTAAAAACGATTTTCAGGTTATTTTACAGATTCCTCATCTCTGCACCTGCCTGAAGTCAGAGAGTAAGCACTGCAGGATTTCAACTGCAATAACATCAATTTCACAGGTATATGATTTCATGATGCCCTTTTTGATTTGCATTGATGACAGTTTATGATTAATTAATTAACCTATATTCATTTAGGGTCTCATTCAATTGCAATTTGCCCAATTGAATAGGGCTCTATATAAGCACAAAGCATATTTTTGAACATCAGTTTTTCGTTACTGAACATCTATCCAAAAGCAAGGTTTTCACCAGCTACAAGCTTCTGTAAAAAAAATTATGAAATGTGCTTATATAGAGCCCTATTCTGTTGCCCAAACTGAAAATGAATGAGGCTCTTAGTATTTAATTATTAATTGATAATAATAATAATAATAATAATAATAATAATAATACAAAAAATATTACTTATGCATACATATATGCTTAATTAATTAACTTTTAAAGAACGCAAATTACACCTCATAAGTTGATTGATTTCTTAATTAATAAAATAACAAAATTGCACATTATTTTAAGCCCGATCTATACTTTCCTCATAGGTCTTTGTGTTCTTGTGCCCTTCTTTAGGAAAACATAATTACATTTTTAGGTTTACCATTGATGTCAGTTATTGATTAATTCATTAACGTATATTCATTTATTAATGACTTAATAATTAATTTTTACAATTTTTTTTATATATTTATCAATATATATATGTGCAGTGCTTTCCTTTTTAATGTATGCCAATAAAAAAAAAACATAATGGACTAATTTATTTCATGTAGAAATTACAAATGTTTTTAAAATAATTTAATTATTTCTTTAATGCCATTTAGGTTTTGCATTAAGAGCAGTAAAAACAATATGTACAATACAAAAAAACATTATATATAGTGATGTCGCGAACATAAAATTTTCAGTTCGAACGCAAATTGCCGCAAATGTTCGCGAACCGGCGAACCGCCATAGACTTCAATGGGCAGGCGGATTTTAAAACCCACAGGGACTCTTTCTGGCCACAATAGTGATGGAAAAGTTGTTTTAAGGGGACAAACACCTGGACTGTGGCATGCCGGAGGGGGATCCATGTCAAAACTCCCACGGAAAATGACATAGTTGATGCAGAGTCTGGTTTTAATCCATAAAGGGCATAAATAACCTAACATCCCCCTCCATCATCATCCTCCCCTGTATCTCTTTACCCCCTCCCTCATAATCCTCCCCTGTGTCTCTTTCCCTCCTTCCTCATCACCCTCCCCTGTGTCTCATCCCCCCTCCCTCATCATCCTCCCACCTCCCTCATCATCCTCCCCTGTATTTCTTTACCCCCTCCCTCATCATCCTCCCATGTGTCTCTTCCCCCCTCCATCATCATCCTCCCCTGTGTCTCTTTCCACCCTCCCTCATCATCCTCCCCTGTGTCTCTTTTCCCCCTCCCTCATCATCTTCCCCTGTGTCTCTTCCCCCCTCCCTCATCATCCTCCACTGTGTCTCTTCCCCCCTTCCTCATCACCCTCCCCTGTATCTCTTTACCCCCTCCCTCATCATCCTCCCCTGTGTCTGTTTTCCCCCTCCCTCATCATCCTCCCCTGTGTCTCTTCCCCCCTCCCTCATCATCCTCCTCTCTCCCTTGATGATAAGGGGGGGAAGAGACACAGGGATAAGTGTGAGGGGTGTTAGGGTAAGGGGTGTTAGGGATAAGTGTGATAGGTGTCAGGGTAAGGGATGTTAGGGTTAGGTGTTAGGGTAAGGGCTGTTAGGGATACGTGTGAGGGGATATTAGGGTTAGGTGTTAGGGTGAGGGGTGTTAGGGATAAGTGTGATGGGTGTTAGGGTAAGGGTTGTTAGGGTTAGGTGTTAGGGTAAGGGCTGTTAGGGATAAGTGTAAGAGGGCATTAGGGTTAGGTGTTAGGGTGAGGGGTGTTAGGGATAAGGGTGAGGGGGGTAGGTGTTAGGGTGAGGGGTGTTAGGGCTAAGTGTGAGGGGTGTTAGGGTGAGGGGTGTTAGGGATAAGTGTAAGGGGTGTTAGGGTGAGGCATGTTAGAAATAAGTGTGAGGGTTGTTAGGTCTTAGGGATAAGTGGGAGAATGTTATGGTTAGGTGTTAGGTTGATGGGTGTTATGGATAAGTGTGAGGGGTGTTAAGGTTAGGGTAAGGGGTGTTAGGGATAAGTGTGATGGGTGTTAGGGTAAGGGATGTTAGGGTTAGGTGTTAGGTTGATGGGTGTTATGGATAAGTGTGAGGGGTGTTAGGGTTAGGGTAAGGGGTGTTAGGGATAAGTGTGATGGGTGTTAGAGTAAGGGATGTTAGAGTTAGGTGTTAGGGTAAGGGCTGTTAGGGATTCGTGTGAGGGGGTATTAGGGTTAGGTGTTAGGGTGAGGGATGTTAGGGATAAGTGTGATGGGTGTTAGGGTAAGGGGTGTTAGGGTTAGGTGTTAGTGTAAGGGCTGTTAGGGATAAGTGTAAGGGGGTATTAGGGTTAGGTGTTAGGGTGAGGGGTGTTAGGGATACGTGTGAGGGGGTATTAGGGTTAGGTGTTAGGGTGAGGGGTGTTAGGGATAAGTGTGGGGGGTGTTAGGGTGAGGAATGTTAGGGTTAGGTGTTAGTGATAAGTGTGAGGGGGTATTAGGGTTAGGTGTTAGGGTGAGGGATGTTAGGGATAAGTGTGATGGGTGTTAGGGTAAGGGGTGTTAGGGTTAGGTGTTAGTGTAAGGGCTGTTAGGGATAAGTGTAAGGGGGTATTAGGGTTAGGTGTTAGGGTGAGGGGTGTTAGGGATACGTGTGAGGGGGTATTAGGGTTAGGTGTTAGGGTGAGGGGTGTTAGGGATAAGTGTGGGGGTGTTAGGGTGAGGGATGTTAGGGTTAGGTGTTAGTGATAAGTGTGAGGGGTGTTAGGGTTAGGTTAAGGGGTGTTAGGGATAAGTGTGAGGGGGTATTAGGGTTAGGTGTTAGGTTGATGGGTGTTATGGATAAGTGTGAGGGGTGTTAGGGTTAGGGTAAGGGGTGTTAGGGATAAGTGTGAGGGTTGTTAGGGTTAGGTGTTAGGGTAAGGGCTGTTAGGGATACGTGTGAGGGGGTATTAGGGTTAGGTGTTAGGGTGAGGGATGTTAGGAATAAGTGTGATGGGTGTTAGGGTAAGGGATGTTAGGGTTAGGTGTTAGTGTAAGGGCTGTTAGGGATAAGTGTAAGGGGGTATTAGGGTTAGGTGTTAGGGTGAGGGGTGTTAGGGATAAGTGTGGGGGTGTTAGGGTGAGGGATGTTAGGGTTAGGTGTTAGTGATAAGTGTGAGGGGTGTTAGAGTTAGGTTAAGGGGTGTTAGGGATAAGTGTGAGGGGGTATTAGGGTTAGGTGTTAGGTTGATGGGTGTTATGGATAAGTGTGAGGGGTGTTAGGGTTAGGGGTGTTAGGGATAAGTGTGAGGGGTGTTAGGGTTAGGTGTTAGGGTGAGGGGTGTTAGGGATAAGTGTGATGGTGTTAGGGTAAGGGATGTTAGGGTTAGGTGTTAGGGTAATGGCTGTTAGGCATAAGTGTGAGGGGGTATTAGGGTTAGGTGTTAGGGTGAGGGGTGTTAAGGATAAGTGTAAGGGGTGTTAGGGTGAGGCATGTTAGGAATAAGTGTGAGGGGTGTTAGGTCTTAGGGATAAGTGTGAGGGGTGTTAGGGTTAGGTGTTAGGTTGATGGGTGTTATGGATAAGTGTGAGGGGTGTTAGGGTTAAGGTAAGGGGGGTTAGGGATAAGTGTGATGGGTGTTAGGGGAAGGGATGTTAGGGTTAGGTGTTAGGGTAAGGTCTGTTAGGGATACGTGTGAGGGGGTATTAGGGTTAGGTGTTAGGGTGAGGGGTGTTAGGGATAAGTGTGATGGGTGTTAGGGTAAAGGATGTTAGGGTTAGGTGTTAGGGTAAGGGCTGTTAGGGATAAGTGTAAGGGGGTATTAGGGTTAGGTGTTAGGGTGAGTGGTGTTAGGGATAAGTGTGGGGGGTGTTAAGGTGAGGGATGTTAGGGTTAGGTGTTAGGGATAAGTGTGATGGGTGTTAGGGTTGGGTGCTAAGGTGAGGGGAGGATGATGAGGGAGGGGGAAAGAGACACAGGGGAGGATGATGAGGGAGGAGGGAAAGAGACACAGGGCAGGATGACAAGGGAGGAGGGAAAGAGACACAGGGGAGGATGATGAGGGAGGGGGAGGATGATGAGGGAGGGGGAAAGAGACACGGGAGAATGATGAGGGAGGGGAGGATGATGATAAGGGGGGAAGAGACACAGGGATAAGTGTTAGGGGTGTTAGGGTTAGATGTTAGGATGAGGGATGTTAGGGAAAAGTGCGATGGGTGTTAGGGTAAGGGATATTAGGGTTAGGTGTTAGGGTAAGGGCTGTTAGTGATAAGTGTGAGGGGGTATTAGGGTTAGGTGTTAGGGTGAGGGGTATTAGGGATAAGTGTGGGGGGTGTTAGGGTGAGGGATGTTAGGGTTAGGTGTTAGTTAGTGATAAGTGTGAGGGGTGTTAGCGTTAGGGTAAGGGGTATTAGGGATAAGTGTGAGGGGGTATTAGGGTTAGGTGTTAGGTTGATGGGTGTTATGGATAAGTGTGAGGGGTGTTAGGGTTAGGGTAAGGGGTGTTAGGGATAATTGTGAGGGGTGTTAGGGTTTGGTGTTAGTTAGTGATAAGTGTGAGGGGTGTTAGCGTTAGGGTAAGGGGTATTAGGGATAAGTGTGAGGGGGTATTAGGGTTAGGTGTTAGGTTGATGGGTGTTATGGATAAGTGTGAGGGGTGTTAGGGTTAGGGTAAGGGGTGTTAGGGATAATTGTGAGGGGTGTTAGGGTTTGGTGTTAGGGTGAGGGGTGTTAGGGATAAGTGTGATGGGTGTTAGGGTAAGGGATGTTAGGGTTAGGTGTTAGGGTAAGGGCTCTTAGGGATAAGTGTGTGGGGTTATTAGGGTTAGGTGTTAGGGTGACGGGTGTTAAGGATAAGTGTAAGGGGTGTTAGGGTGAGGCATGTTAGGAATAAGTGTGAGGGGTGTTAGGTCTTTGGGATAAGTGTGAGGGGTGTTAGGGTTAGGTGTTAGGTTGATGGTTGTTATGGATAAGTGTGAGGGGTGTTAGGGTTGGGTGCTAAGGTGAGGGGAGGATGATGATAAGGGGGGGAAGAGACACAGGGGTGTCCTTGCAGCAGAGATCAAAAGAGTCCTTCAGGACTGTATTGCACACTGTGTACTGTAGCCTAGCTATCGTTTTCCCTTTTGATGCAGTATCACCTACACTCAGCCTCCTCTCAGTAAGACTGCAAGTTAGTTATGATTCCAAAATGGCTGCTGTCCATGAGGTTAAAGGGTCTGGAAGGCAGGGTATGATGCTGATTGGCTGGAATATGTCTGCTGACTGTGAGGTGCAGGGTCAAAGTTTGCTCAATGATAAAGAATAGGGGGCGGATCAAACATCGCATACGTTCGCCGTTCGCCGCGAACGCGAATATGCTATGTTCGCCGGGAACAGTTTGCGGGCGAACTGTTCACGACATCTCTAATTATATATTACACCTATATTTACAATTACAGATTACAATGGCAGACAGCTGAGAAGACCGGATTGAACGCAAAAGAAGAGTGGCAAGGGAAAGGAAGCAAAGGTAAGCAAAGCAGAGAGATGCACAGTCCCCCGAGACTTCCCAATGATTAAGAGAAAAAGAAAAAATAGTAAGAAAGCACAAAGTGAGTGTGCTGGAGCTTTAAAGAAATGAAAAAGTAAACAAAACCATGTCTGTGAAACATTGCCTAATGACCAAATATTGCCTCATGACATAAATGTTCATACACATGACACCAATGTAGATATTGAAAGTTGTAGTGATATCTATGTTGAGGAAGCTCAGGATACTGCTTTCATTACAGGACTAAAAGTAGACACTCATTATTGTGGATTACTCAATGTGGTTTGTCAGTTTTGTGGGGCCTATCATTTTCTAAAGAAAAGACCAACTGACGGAGACTTCATTAGTTGCTGTCAGAAAGAAAAGGTAAGACTTCCACAAAGACACACATTTCCAGTTTCCTTACAAAGTATAATGAGCGATCCAACATTTCCAAATTATAACAATTTAAAAAAGAACATCACGTCTTATAACAGTGCAATTTAATTTGCTTCTATGGGTGCTACATTAGCAGAACATGTCCCAGGACATGGTCCATGTTGTTTTACAGTTCAAGGACAAATTTACCACTTCACTTCACATTTACACCCACAAGTTATATGTGTTAGATACAATGGAAGCTGCTGAACAACGGATGACGCTTCCAGAAAATAAACAGTGTTTGCGCATAGTCTTTGAACAGCTGGATAAAATTATGGCCAACAGCCCATACAGTCAAGCATACAAACAATTAGCACAGGTTGAAAAAGAACAACAGCAACATGCTCAAGTACATAAATTGCCAATGCCAAGAGTAAATATGGTTTTGAAAAGAGATCACAATACTGATCAAAGATGGTATAATTAACAACAGTAAATGAGCTTGCCATGGTCTTTAAAAATGAAGATGGTGAACCACCTTTTTAGCGGGATATTAGAATATATCCACGCAATGAAGACCAACCTTTTATAAACATAATTATATTGTTGGGATTTGTATCCAATGACATATCCCATTTTCTTTCCAAGTGGTAAGCAAGGATGGGAACCAAAATTACAATTGCAAAGTTATCTCAAAGTTATCGTGTTAGAAGCAATATTTATATGCAGGAATATTAAGTGGCACAAACTGCTATTCGGGATCATTTTAATCCTTTTTTATGTGGGGGCAAACTCACAAAACAATGGATTATTGATTCCTATCTACAAGTAAGAATCTAAGCAAATAATCTAAATTTTATCAAATTTCAACAAAACAAGCTTCGCTTAGAACATTGTGGATTGATGGATTATGTCGCTGAATTGGCTACCAACAGAGACATTCCAGCTGGAAGAGCAATCATTTTGCCATCCACTTTCCAAGGATCTCCTCACAAAATTTGGAAAGCTATATTTATTCATTACATTCACATGTAATCCACAATGGCCAGAGATCAAGGAAAATTTAAATCTTGGACAAAATACTTCTGACTGACCAGATTTAGTGGCAAGAGTATTCAAAATAAAACTCAATTCATTAATACATGATATAACCAAAGTACAGTTATTTGGGAAATGTGTGGCTTTTGTTTATACATTGAATTTCAAAAAACAGGCCTGCCATATGCACACATACTTTTAATCCTGCAGGAAAAAGATAAATTGAATACTGCAGATCGAGTGGATTGAGTAATTACTGCTGAATTACCACAACCAGAAAAATATTGAAAACTTTATGAGATTGTAACATACAGAATGATTCATGGGCCATGTGGAGAAATGAATCCAAATTCACCATGTATGGAAAATACATTTTTTTACTAAAGAGTTCCCAAAACAATTTCAAATGCAAACTTATGCTAATTGTGATGGATACCCTTTGTATAAAAGAAGAGAAGGACAAACAGCTATTATCCATGGCTAAAAGGTCGATAATAGGTATGTAGTTTCATACAATCCACATTTGCTGATGAAGTACAATGCACACATAAATGTGGAAGCTTGCATTTCTATTAAATCCATCAAATATGTGTATAAATATATATACAAAGGATATGATGCAGCAACTGTTGTTGTGCAAAGTGCACAAAACGAAAAGGAAAATCCAATTTTACATGACAAACTTTCTAATTATTTAGATGCTCGCTATGTCAGTGCTCCAGAAGCAATGTGGCATCTTCTGAAATTTGAGATGCATGATCGGTCACATCCTGCGTATCTATTAGCTGTCCATTTGCCACAAAGTCAGTTTGTTTGCTTTACTGCAGACAATGAAGGAACTGCCTTAGCCCAAAGTGAACACCGAGAAACAACACTTACTGCTTGGTTTCAATTAAACTGCCGGGACACTAAGGCCAGACAATTTTTATACATTGAGATTCCATATCACTATGTATTTGTAAATGGACAATGGCGACAACGAAAAAGAGATACTCATAAAATTATCCCACAAATGTATACCCTCAGCCCAAGAGACATTGAACTTTTCAGTTTTAGGTTCTCGGTGCACAAAGTTATGAACAGTTACGCACAGTGAATGACATAGTTTATGATACTTTACTATTAGCTGCAAAACTTCAAAGCAGATTATACAGAATGGGAGAGGTGTTTGGAAGAAGCAGCACTATGTCAAATGCCAAAGCAAATGAGAGAACAATTTGCATTCATTTGCATCTTTTGCAATGTACCTGATGCATTTGCTTTGTTGGAAACATTTAAATTAAATATGTGTGAAGACTTCTTAAAACGTTACAATGAGCCCATTGCATTCTTAAAAGTATTAATGGAAATTCAAGAAATATTTCTTGCTCATGGATTAAATTGTGCAAGTTTTAATTTGCCTGATCCAGGACTTATAGATGACATCAACTTTGATGACTATGCACTGACCTTCAAAAAAAAAAACACAAGAAAAACTGGAAATTTTAAATACTTTACAATTTTTAAACATTTAATGCCATTACAAATGCTACAGATGATGAAATGGTCAAAGACCGTTATTTCTATCTAGATGGCCCTGGTGGATCAAGAAAAACGTATCTGTACAATTGTTTGATGAGTTACATTCGAACACAGGGTAAAATAGCAATGGCATTTGCAACAACATTTGCACTTTTGTTAGAAAGTGGTAGAACTGTGCATAATGGATTTAAACTGCCAATCCCCATTTTAGAAACATCAGTGTCACATATTCGACTGAGTACTTTACAAGCAAAAAAAATATGAAAAAAAAGTAAATTTATTATCAAAGATGAGGCAACAATGATGTCATGTCATGCCTTGCAATGTATTGATAGCTTATTAAAAGAAGTGATGTATAATAATTTGCCATTTAGTGGAAAGGTGATGTTGTTAGGAGGAAATAGGACTGACATCACTGAAACATTTATCAAGACAAGTAAACTGCGGAAAATATTTACACACCTCAAATTAAAATTAAATATGAGATCTGAAGGACAAAATGAATTCAATGATTGGCTAATTCAAATTGGAGAAGGAAAACATAGACAAATTAATAATTTACTGGATGATACCATAGAAATTCCATCACTAATGGTTTGCAAGGAATTACTCATATCGGCAATCTTTCTAAACGACAATTACTCAGACATTGCAAACAAAGTGATATTAACATAACAAAATATAGATGCCTTAAATCTAAATAACAATATTTTAAAAATCATCAATGCACCCCCAAAAAATTATTACAGTGCAGATTCAGTTCTGGCTGATGATAAAGACAGTGAATCTAACTTTAGTATAGAATGTATCAATTCTTTAACACCATCTGTAATGCCACCACATGTTTTGCATTTGAAAATAGGGTCAATTGTCATGCTATTGAGAAATATGAATCCCAAAAAAGGACTTTGTAATGGGGCCAGATTAATTGTGCAGGATTTAAAAGATCATTTTATACATGCAGAATTTATGACTGGAAATCATAAAGGTGAACATGTTTTTATAACAAGAATTGATTTGGCTCCAAGTGAGAGTGGTTTGCCTTTTGTCCTTCTAAGGAGACAATTTACAGTTATCATGGCATTTAAAGCTGAAAAGCAGAAATGCTCCTGTAAGACCTTCTCCTTTTACTCTCTCTCCTTCTTCTGATGGCTTGTGGAGATATATCCCCTAACCCAGGTCCCTCACTCATTCCCACCTGCTGTCAGCAACGCAGAGTCCCCAGGGCAGCAAATACTCAAAACACCCATAATCTAATAATCATCACTTGTTACTAACCATCTACTTTGCCCTTCTCCTGTGCCCTCTGGAATGCAAGGTCTGTTTGCAATAACCTTGCTTTCATTCATGACCTCTTCATTTCCAACTCCCTAAATTTACTGGCTATCACAGAAACCTGGCTCACTCCATCTGACTCTGCCTCCCCTGCTGCACTCTCTTATGGTGGTCTACACTCCAGCCACACTCCTAGACCTGGGAACAAACAAGGTGGAGGTGTGGGAATACTGCTATCCTCTTGCTGCACTTTTCACTGCATACCCCTTGTAACCTCCCTCCAATTCTCATCTTTTGAAGTCCACACTATCCACATCTTCTCTCCCATCCCTCTGTGAGTAGCTGTGATCTATCGCCCGCCTGGATCACCCTCTCAGTTTCTGGACAACTTTGCCACCTGGCTCGCTCACTTTCTCTCCTCCAATACACCTTTACTCATTCTTGGCAATTTCATCATGGCCACTGACACTCCCATCTCCCCAACAACTGCAAAATTACTTGCGCTTACCTCCTCCCTTGGCCTCTTACAATGGACAGATTCAGCAACTCACAGTGGTGGACACTTCATTGACCATATTTTTACAAATCTCTGCACTATCTCCAACCTTAACATGTCCCCACTTCCCCTATCTGACCACCACCTGCTAACTTGCAACCTCACCTTCCGATCACCACCCTTCTTCAATCCCTGCTACCAGAACTCGCAGAAAACCTGCCAGCACTCAACCAACAACAATTTTCAAATGTACTAAAACCACTTCTCAGCCCCCTCACCACCCTTGCCTGCCCTGACGTCGCCACTTCATAATACAACACTACTCTAACCTCCACCCTTGACTCTCATGCCCCCATAATCACAAGCAAACAACCTCACTCTCATCCACAACCATGGCACACTACACAAACACGCTATCTACAGAGATGCTCAAGCACTGCAGAGCGACTATGGAGGAAATCTCTGCAGACTTTCTCCACTACAAGTTTACATTGCGCTCCTACTTCTCTGCCCTCAATCTTGCCAAAAAACACTACTTCTCATCACTAATATCAAACCTGTCCTCCAACCCTAAACGTTTATTTGCTACATTCAACACCCTCCTTTGCCCACCCCCACCTCCTGCCCCTTCCTCTCTCACTGCTGATGATGCCACTTTAAAAATAAAATGTAAACCACCCGAAATGAGCTCTCCTCCCAGCTTGGCCCTATCCCACTATCCTCTCCACAAACCAACAACACCCAGCCCTTACCCTTGCCCAATCCCTCCTCCACTATGGACTCCTTTGACCCTGTAACCGAGGATGAAGTATCTACTTTACTAACAACCTCTCCCTTTACAACATTTCCTTGTGATCCTATTCCATCACAGCTAATCCCTCCCCTATCCACCACACTTATCCCAGCTCTCACACATCTATTCAACCTCTCCCTAAACACTGACAAGTTTCCATCCTCTTTAAAACACGTCACAATTACACCCATTCTCAAGAAGCACTCATCTGACCCAGCTTCTGCCTCCAACTATCGCCTTATCTCACTACTTCCCCCGGCTTCTAAACTCGTTGAGCAGCTTGTTTACAATCGCCTCACTCAATTTATTTCCTCCAATTCCCTTCTTGACCCCTTTCTGGTTTCTGGGCCCAACACTCTACAGAAAAAGCCCTCACAAAAGTCACCAATGACTTGCTAACCGCCAAATCAAAGAGTAACTACTCTATTCTAATTCTCCTGGACCTCTCTGCTGCATTCGATACAGTTGACCACCCTATTCTAATCCAAACTCTTCGCTCTTTTGGCATCCAGGACACAGCTCTTTCATGGTTCACATCCTATCTTAAAGATCGTACATTTAGCGTCTCCTTCTCTGGTACCTCTTCTTCACCTCTCCCTCTGTCTGTTGGCATAACCCAAGGTTCTGTCCTAGGTCCCCTCCTCTTCTCCATCTACACCTCCTCCCTTGGCACCCTTATAAAATCCTTTGGATTTCACTATAATCTCTATGCAGATGATACTCAAATCTACCTCTCTGCACATGATCTATCCCCCTCTCTTTTAGCTCAACTTTCCAACTGCCTCTCTAGCATATCCTCCTGAATGTCCGCCCGTCAACTCAAACTCAACATGTCTAAGACTGAACTCCTTATCTCTCACTGCTGACAACACCATCATAACTCCTACCTCCCAGGCCCGTTGTCTTGGGGTTCTACTGGATTCCGCCCTCTCTTTTATTTCTCACATCCAATCAATAACAAAATCTTGTCAGTTTCACCTAAACAAATCTCCAAAATTTGTCATTATTTTACAGAAGACACAGCAAAAATGATTATACACTCTCTCATCATATCTCCACTCGACTACTGCTATTCCCTCCTTGCTGGCCTACCCATATCTCATCTGTCTCCCCTCCAATCCATAATGAACGCCTCCGCTAGACTCATCTTCAATACCAAACGATCAGTGTCTGCAGCTCCTCTCTGTCAACCACTCCACTGGCTTCCCATAGCTTCCCGAATCAAATTGAAAATCATGACCCTAATATATAAAGCCCTCAACAACAGTACACCCCCTTATATGCTCTTGTTTCAAAATACTCTCCAAACCGCCCCCTTTGTTCTGCTAACGACCTTCTTCTTTCCTCCTGTTTCATCACCTCCTCTCACTCCCGTCTTCAAGACTTTTCTTGTGCTCCCCCTACTATTTGAAACTCCTTGCCCCGCTCCGTTAGACTATCTTCCTGCCTCAAAACCTTTAAAAAAATACTAAAAACACACCTGTTTAAAACATCTTATCACCTTCAGCCTTAACATGTACAACTGACCATTCCACAGCTTAATAACACCTACACCCACAATCTACAGTACAAGACACAGACACCTCCACTTTTCCACCGCCATCTTGCATTTGTCACCCTCTTGTATCACACCTAAGCCCTTAGATTGTAAGTTTGCAAGTTTTCAATCTTGTGTCAGTGCCTTGGAACCAAGCTGTATGTACATTTGATTTTATGTTTAAAAACAGGGCCCTCCATTCTTTACAAGGTGTTAAGTTTGTTTTATGCACTACGGAATATGTTGGCGCGATATAAATAAAGATAATAATAATAATAATAATAATAATAATTTACCATGACCATAAATAAATCCCAAGGACAAACATTTAAGTCTGTGAGTATTTTTTTACAGGAACCTGTTTTTTCACCTGGACAACTCCATGTTGCTTTTCAAAGGCGCACAAATCCAGATGATATTAAAGTTTCAATTAAAAAAACAGTCAGGGTTATCTATTAAAGGATGGACGCATTTTTACAAAAAAAACATTGTGTTCTATGAGGTTTTGTAAACATAGAGAACAGTGGTTTTATTTCAAGGATGAAATTTGATGTCACTCTGGCTCTTTTTAGAGGACCACTATTTCACATAGGAAACTCTATGTACAATTTTACAAATCTACAACAATAACAACAACAAAAAATAAATAAAAACAACAATAAACAGTGGTTATATCCCATAGACAAAATTAAAAGTCTGCTGGGCTCTTTTTAAGGGAATCACTTAGACATGCAAAAACAAAAAGTATTGGCATATCTTGGAAGTAGCCTTTTGCCAGGATTGGCCCCACAAAACAGTTATGTTGCATTTTTATTTTACTGTTTAAATTTGGATACATTAACTTTATGTTTGTAAAGTTAAAATTGTGTTTTCAAGTCTCAAAAGTTGTTTCATTGTATGTAATTAAGGGTTCATGCTACTAGGAGGATGATCATTTGTTTTAAAAATTAAATGTATAATTAAATACAGAGTATTGATTCAGGGAGTAATACGATTGCTAGTTAATGGGGTCAGGAAGGAATTAATTGTTTCCCTCCTTTGATATAATTGATTTTAACTGGGTTTTTTACTGTTTGCCTTCCTCTGGATTCAATACCTATGTGGTTTAACAGTACTTTAAATAAAAGTTGCCTGTAACAAAGCATTATGTAATGGTTTAATATACTCATTGATATAAAGTTGACCTAATGTAATGTTACTCATCCATATCTCAGATTGAAATTTTTTACTATTGTTAAAAAAATGGTTCAGTAATGTTTCAAATATAAGTTGCATGTTGCAAAGTATTATGTAATGGTTTACAATAATTTATTCATACAAACTTATCCATTGTTACATTATTTCTGCATAAATGACGATTAAACAGGTTAATATTGTTAAAAAAAATTGTTTACCAGTTGTTGAGATACTGGTTGGCTGTGAAAAAAAGAAAAAAGTTATTATAATAGTTGTACTTCTTTCTACATAACAAAAAGGTTAAGAGGGTCAGAGACTCACATTGTGTGGCAAACAGCATTCCCAGCTTTAAAATGTTATTGACAGTCATTTTTGACGGGCAAGTCGCTAGTGTCATATAACATCTTTTTTTTTTTTATCTCAATAAGTATTATTATTAGGTTGAGGCTGAAGTACAGAGATAAAACATTTGAATAAGGCACTTTTACATACTTATACATACAAAAAAACCCCCGAAAAAGTAGGATAATCTCCTGTCTTAGGCCCCTATTCAATTGAGGTTTTGGGAGATCCGGTAGCCCATAAGTGAGGCTGCAAAGTAAAGGTTAAAGAATCTGTCCGTGCCCAGGGCCACACCATATAAATTTAACAATAATACTTAAAATGTAGGATAGTTTTCTCCCCTTTTCTCTGTCCTTATATATTATAGGAAGCAGATACATGAACTGAAACATTTGTCCTTTATACATTTATATCTCCCATATAATCTATTTAGATTTGTGTAAATTAATTTTAAAATATTTTAAAATATAACTAGTATTAAAAAAATATAGTAAGAAAACTAAACAACTTATTATTTTCTATATCAAGAAATCTACAAGGTAGAAAGTGACAATCTAGGAAGCAAAAAATACCATAATGTAAATAAAAGCATGCAAGCATCATTGCCTCAACATATATGGTTTGCATCATGTGAAAAAAATCTTAATTTATACAGAAAAAACCTAAGGGACCATGTCGGACAATGAAAAGTATCTTCCACAAAGTCCCCAACTATTCATATTACACTATATTAAACAATGAAGGCACACATGGCTTAATGCAACACAGGGTAGAATTTCAAATGCATAACAAGGCTTTAACTGGTATTAAACAACTGCACTATAAAGTAATCCAGTGTGAAGAAGCAATCACCTACATACATTTGATATAATCAAGCCAAGTAGCGGATTGCTCCAAGTTCCATATAGATATATTATTATAAGATCACTATTGTGGTAAAAACTATTTTTCTGAATATTTTTGTTCCAACATCATGTTGAATAAAACATTTGGTGATAGTCACAGTGTAAATACTAAAGTAACTATTTAATATTAAAGGGATATGGAAGTACTAGAGAGGGCTCACAAGGGGGTTAAACACTATAAAAGCCAATAAAACACAATACTGAACTTTAAAATACAGGGAAAGCGATGAACGACATTAGAATGAATTGTCCAACAGTATCAAACTTGCATCTGCAATTAACATTTTTTTTTAACTTTTAATTTCTGTGTAATATCATTCTTGGGAATCAAGGAGATAATACAAATCAGGCCACCTATATAGATTATAACAGCTTCTTCATTCATTTTTATTGTTTTTTAAATAGCTGGATTGTGAGCACGATCGCATTATGGATTTGACTTTCGGCTATGTAATTGCAGGCTTGTTCGATTAAATTGATCTGTAACTGTTGCAATTCTGCCTGCTGACTTACGGCCTCTATGAAGGCAACTGTGGGCTTAGAATTTAATAAGGCCCAAACTATCCAAGCGATTGCCCCCCCCCCCCCCCAAAAATCTCACTTCATCAACAAGTGCCTAAAAGCTGCCTTCACTCACTCACCTTCAATCCCTCCAAACAGTCACTGCAAAGGTCAGCCCCCACAGTTCACAAACACAAAGCCTGCACTGGCAAGAGAAACACCAGCCAATGAAAGAGCATCCCCTAACAGCATTTTCTGAAATGTTGCTGAGAGACAATCTGTAATTGGCCAGCACTTCTGTCATAAAAAGAAGCATTGCCTGGAAAGCTCAAGCAACTAAAAACATAGCCCCAAGCACTTGTTAATGAAATTCCCAGAAGTGCAAACAAACATCTAGGTAGCTACTCCATAATATCAGAAAACAGGGAAACTTCCACATACCTCCAGTTTCATTAATCAACGTTAAAGAAACAGCATGAATCATAGCAAACTGCAATGTACCCTCAAAGCTTTGTACCATTGTTTAGATTTTATTAAGAGCTGAAACCTACCAATGTATCATAATATCATAATTGCTGCCTGCCTTTTATAACATCGGGGGACATTTCTAAGTGCTCTTGGGCAAACTATTGCATAACATCTGAATAAAAATACATGTGTTTGTGCCCTCGATATTATTATTATTATAATTATTACTTTTCCTTTATAAAGTGATAGCATTTTCCATAGTGCTTTTTACAAACTAGAATAAAGTACACTGTATGTAAGTAGAAATACAAGTACAGGTACAATACTTTACAAATACAACATAAACGGTTAAGCAGACAGCTTGCTGCACAATAGTTCAGGTACCTACTCCGTTTACAATCTAGAAGATCCACAATTACCGACCACATAAAATATCTTAATCATGGTCAATAGCTACATAGTCACTTTAATTCCCAGGGCACATTCACTTTAATGTGTTTTCACCTTCATTTCTTCTATTTTGACAACACATCTCTACAATTCCCTCTACATTGACTATGGTGATGTAAAAAAAATATGGTTAACATTCCAAAAAAGTAATATACAATAATAAGACATCTTCAGTTATATAAGCTATTCTTCTTGCAAAAAAATATATATTCTAGGTCCAGTTTATTTAGTTGTACAGAAAGGTAATTTAAAGACTGTTGTCAGCCTTATTAAATTGCTATTTGGCCAAATGAATAGGGCTCTATATAAGCACAGAGCATATTTTTTTTACAGAATTTTTTAGTTAGTGAAGACCTTGCTTTTGAAAAGAAGTTCACTAACTAAAAACTTCTGTAAAAAAAAATATGCTCTGTGCTTATATAGAGCCCTATTCAATTGGCTGAATCACAATTTAATAAGGCTGTGTATATACACGTATTAATAGGTGCCGGTGCAGAGATGCACTCTGCTGAATATAAACAACCATTGTGTCTGCCATACAAAAGTACATGATTTGATAAGCCAATGCATAAATAGCTTGCATCCTAATTTTCTTGTTGCTGTCATTAACTTGACTTTATTGAAAATACCAGTATAATTGCTGGTACACAAATTCATGTAAATCCTTTTCTCTGGCAGTGCTGTGTTGTTTACTGCTATACAGGCAATTACAGCCTGAAGATGGAAACAATTCATTCTGCATCCAAGTAACCAAAAGTTTGTTCAGCTCTTTCAATCTCAATCTATTGTCTAATACTTATTTGATAACATTTCACAAACATCTGACCATAGGAGATAATAGGGGGACCGTTGGATACTGTAATATCAAACTAATGAGCATATGCATTATCCATATAAAAAAGTTATAAAATAATTGTTAAATAATAACATTTGTTGAAATTACATTTACTAAACATGATAGATCATATTTATCAAACACAAATAAATAAAGTAGTATGTGGAGATAATTACTCCTTATGTTTTTTTTTTACCCTGATGAATAAGTATATTTCAATATGTTTTTATGTGTGGTATCTACATAAATGACTAATGTGACAATTTTTTATATAATATTTTGAACAGCTAAACCTAATAATGACCAAAAAATAAAAAACAAGAGAGCGCACACCACTCCCTAGTATGGATCAGTAAAATCTTTAAAAAACAATACTTTCGTGATAAATGCACACTCACATTTAAAACCCTTTAAAACAAGAGGTATTTTATATACACAAAATACGCCATTACCTTACACAAGACACTACTAAGATTCTAATACACTCTCTCATCATTTCTCGTCTTGACTATTGCAACTCGCTCCTTGTTGGCCTGCCCATCACTCGCCTCTCCCCAATCCATAATAAATGCCTCCGCCAGACTCATCTTCAGTACACATCGTTCAGTGTCGGCAGATCCTCTTTGACAATCACTTCACTGGCTTCCCTTAGCCTCCAGAATAAAGTTTAAAATCTTGACCCCAACTTATAAAGCCCTCAACAACTGCACACCCCCTTACATCTCTGCTCTCATCTCCAAATACTCCCCCACACGCCCTCTTCGTTCTGCTAACGACCTTCTTCTTTCTACCACTCTTGTCACCTCCTCTCACTCCCGCCTCCAGGACTTTTCTCGCGCTGCCCCTATTCTCTGGAACTCCCTGCCTCGCTTCACCAGACTATCCTCCTGCCTTAAATCCTTCAAAACATCAATAAAAACGCACCTCTTTAAAGAAGCCTATAACCTTCCTCCCTAACATGCTCAGCACTACACTCTCTCTACTGTACCACATAAAATGTTAACCTTTAGATTGTAAGTCTGCGAGTTTCAATCCTGCGCAGTGCTTTAGGGAAAGCGCTATGGACACTGGATTCCAAGCTCAAAGACAGGGCCACCCACTCTTTGCAATGTATGAATCTTTAACTTGTCATTGCCTGTAACTTAACTTATGTATAGCGCTACGGAATATGTTGGCGCGTTACAAATAAACGATTATAATAATAACATATAGGTGAAGATCACACCTTCCATTTGTCCTGTAGTCACATTGAGTTTCATGTAGATCTTTCCATTTTATACTTGATGCAGAAAAAGTTATTATTGCCACATATTTTCAATATCCACTCTTTCCCCACTATAGGTATCACAGTTAACTTTTGGAGTTTTACAATACTCCTATCTCCAGTCTACCTTGTTAGAGGTTATTAGGCCTCAATATAAGGAGACTGGGACCAGTTACTGTGTTTTCCAAGTGGAATATATATGTGGATTATGAATCAAAACGGACGCGTTTCAACCTTTTTTCCCAGGTCTTTCTCAATGGTAGTTTTAAAAGTCTCAATAAAAGTGCAAAAATGGAAAGATCTACATGTAACTCAACGTGACTACAGGACATATGGAAGGTGTGATCTTCACCAATATGTGTATATAAACTACCTCTTGTTTTAGAGGGTTTTAAATGTGAGTGTGCATTTATCAGGAAAGTATTGTTGTATTAAAGATTTTACTGATCCACACTAGGGAGTGGTGTGCGCTCTCCTGTTTTTTATTTTTTGGTTCTATAGTTTGTTCTCTGCTGTGACCAGAGTTCCCGGAGAAAGCTGCCCTACTGCTAGATGGTAAAAGGATCAGACGAACTACCTTGCATCCAAGCAAGATATATCAGGACGGGACATTTACACTTACCCTCAGAAATCTCCTTGGATTCACTTGAGTACCCATTTTTTAATTTTAAGAGTTTAGTACATCTGATGAACTGAGTAACTCTTGGACATTATAGATCACATCTCTATTATCAACTATACTATAATTTTATGTATTTATTATCCCTGTTTGTATAATGTATTTATTCCTTATATTTGAATACTAATCTTTTCATCTATTTATATATATATATATATATATATATATATATATATATATATATATATATACAAGTCTCTGTTATTCTTTTAGGTTATATGAATGATACAAGTGACTTAGAGAGTATATATCCCTTATTTATTGAATTTATCATAATCATTACCAAAATATTTTAAAAACAGGTTTAAGGAACACTTCTGAGTTACCAGGTTTTCATATATATTCATATATATTCAATTTGAAGTATAGGAGGGCGCTGTGGTAAGATCAGTTGATTCAAGTAGAAGGATACTGACCTTTTGTCGTTTTTAAACCTAATAATGGCCTAATATTTTAGAAAGCAAAACATAAAATAAACCAATAAATCAATAAATCAATAAACCTTCACATTTTTAACTTTCACATGCAATTATTCTTTACTGCAGGGTTCCATTTTCTTTTTTTACCTGATTCTAAGAAGGATGTGTCCTTGTAACTGAATGTAATGGCAGTTTTAGTTGCCACCATCCCACTGTTTAGATGGAAGATTCTTAAGGTTTTTTTTTTCCACCTCAGTAAGTTGATAAGCAGAAATAATGGTAACTTACACTGTGCCATAATTTCATTTAATAAATTGACTGTATTATGTTTTGCTTCATTTAAAAAAATTTTTTTTTTTGCCTTTTTCTAGAGTAGTATTTCAAAATACCATATTCTAAATGTAAGAAAAAAATGGTGCTTTAACATTCTATCTTGGAACAGTTTCATGGGAATTTTTTTTTCACTGACCCTAAGGAGAAGGCAATCTTGCAGTATTATAATATGCCCTCTTTTGACAACCATTGCTTGCTGCCCGCTTGCTACTTTTTTTGCATTTGGGATGTGATGAAGGTGAGTTTGTATGAAAAATAGTAGAACCAAACTCATTCACTATACTGACTAAGAAGTGACTCACAGAATAGCCTCACCAGGTTTTTTTAATGCATCGGTTGTTCCTATAATGATAACTAAGATTAGATCTGTATTTATGAAGAGTGGAGTAACAGTGAATGTCCAGTAATCCACATGAATATTCAAAGTATTGAAGTATACCGTGATACATTTTTAATTACACAAACATTTCATTCAGAGTGACAAGCCTTTGAGAGGTTTGACCTCCCTTTATCAAGTCTGATAGCATATACCATCAGACCTGTTATTATTTTTATAATAAAAGCTATGAGTTACCTGTATATTTATAGAAAATTGTGAATTTCAAAATATTACTCTAAAGTTTCTTGCAGCTTCCAGTATAATAATACTAAACACTGATTCAATGGCGTATGAGCTGTGAAATATGCCATTCACTAATCTAGTCCCTCATTCAATTGAGTCTTTCGGGAGATCCGGGCTCTCAAGTGGAGGTTGCAAGTTATTTTGCTATTAAATTTTGCTAAAATCGCTAATCGCCATTCAACTGCTCCGATTCCCCCCTCGCTAACCACTCTGTCAAGCCTGCAAATGGCAAATATATAACCACAAGTTAATGGTACCAAGGAGGTCTCGCAAAGGGCTTAATGACAAATCGGAGCACTTTAAAAGCAAATAAAAAAGCAAAACAGTACTTTTATTAAGAGTGAAAGTGATGTTAAGTCTTAAAAATTAATTTTATAATTGTAAAACAAAGGGAGTCATATATATAGTACAATGCATTTGTACGAAGATCTACGTCGGTAAAACTAGCAGGGAGCTCAGACGTAGAATGGGAGAACATATTTGCTCAATCATAAACGAATATGACACACCAATTGCTCGACATGTAAAACTAAAACATAAAAAAGATACATCTGTTTTGAAATTCTGTGCAATAGATGGAGTCAAGTTGGGCCCAAGAAAAGGGGATTTAGACACGATGCTACTTAAAAAGGAATCAAAATGGATCTATGAGTTACAGGCACAAACACCAAAAGGACTCAATGAGGGATTCTCATTTAGTGCATTTCTCTAAATCCCCATAGAGGTGTGATCAAATGCTAAACAAGACAAAGTTATATTTAGTATTAAAAATACACTCCATTATTATCCAGGATATATCCATAGTCACCCCCTGAAACAATAGAAAAATGGTTATACAATAACTGTGGGGACCACTCTTAAATGAATATAAAAACTTTGAACCCCCCCCTTTTTTCTCTGAAAGATAAGAAAAGAATTAAGATATAGAAAGGATATACCTAGGAAACTATTACATAAAGGCACTATGAGTATTCATGATTGGTAACCACAATAAGGATGAATACTAAGAATAATAAAAGTACCATCAATATTTTGACAACAGCACAAAAGTTATAAATCACTACTGATACACATATAATATGAGCAGTATCATACTGTTACTAGCTCAGTACAAAATTAAAAAGTTTTTTTCTTTTTCTTTTCATTATTTGATGTATATAAATATGGACACTATGAATTGATTTTTACTTTAAAACATATCACAAATGTACATGTCATGTATGACAACATAAGAGTTATATAATAAATAACTTATAAGCACTGCTAGCACTTTATATAGTACCTTCAAATCACTAATGATGTATATAGATACGAGCACTAATATGCTGTGATTACTTTACAGCACATTAAATATTAAATGTTTTCAGCACTATGTATAAATATGAACATAATTATACTGTTGTAATTTTAAACACATTTTATTATAAATATATGCACATATAAGTTTCAAGGAATCTCCACCTATTTGAATATACATGAACCGAATATTTAGGAGGTTATGTAACCACAACATTTTTATGCTGATTGTCAATTCTGAATATAGTAAATGGAAGACACGTTTATATGTATGTATTTATACATACACACATCTATATATACATATATATGTGTTTTGAATATACTCTTACATTGTGTTTTAAATATACTCTTATGGAATAAAGTATAATATTGGGAAACCAAAAGAGGCCCGCAATGAGAACAATTATTCCACCTCTCTGTGGTTCCAACAGATAGTAGGGGTAGGAACTTAGAATCACTAAGTGATAATAGATAACTTTATAATGTAAAGAAATTAAAAGGATATCATTTAAGCTTGTTACACCATATCTATATATACCCTTCTCACTTGGTGAGAGTTAAAGGGTAACCATAGTAACCAATACGCTATAAATAGGAGGCTCCGTTGAGGTCCTCGCCCCTCCCTTTGAAAAAGTCACGCCCGAGTGACGAAACGTGCGTCAGGGTTGCGTCTGACGTCAGACGCTCACACTAAGAATAGGTAGTGCTTCCAGTCAAGCTCCGTAAATTGGGAGCTCAAAGTCACCTTCTTGTGCCCTAATTTGCAGTACATGGGAGAGCCTGGTACTGCATAGGAGGAATCTATGTATATATGCAATAACAAACGCATTTAGAAAAACTGAAATTTTTAAGAATTGACATTAATGTGACACCCGGAAATAGGGGTCACAAGAAACGCTATAGATATAACAGAATGTGGGGAATTTTGTTAAAAGACCATCTTACTAACTAAAACCCCTATATTGCAAATAGTCTCCACAGTGAGTCACTATAATAACTGGAAAAATATACCAGTATAATTTACAATTGATATAGAGATTTAAAGGGCACTTAGATTATATAACAAAACCCAGAGCGTTAAATATGCCAACTTTAGAATTATATATGCATATATATGCATGTTCAATTTTCTTGTTATTTCGATCACGGCAATCAATGTGAAGTCCTACGGGCTTCAACCTCCAAGCCCATAGGACTTTGAAATCCAACGTCCATTTTTCAAAATCCTATGGGCTTCTCTGTTTCTATTGGCTGTTTCTGCATCAGGAGTTACGTGCTTGCTCATGTAACATGTTCAAGCCTGCAAATGCTATGTCCAACGGCAATAATTTCCAATTTCCGCGACCGGAGCCTAACTTGCGTAGCATCGCAATAGTAGAGCAACGGGAGACCGCAACTCAATCGCAGGCATTTGGCTGTCTGCGATAGATTTGAGAGCCCCGAAATAAATGAGGCTCCTAGTCTTTGTTATCATTATGGGTATTGGCACCACTATCATTGTGGTGCTATTAGCAAACATAAATATAATGAACAAAATGTAGTGAATACAGTGACACACTCCTTTCATATTGCACACTAACAAACCTATCCATAAATGTAAATACTATTAAATAGGGTGAAATATTTAGGTATAAAACGTAAAGCTTCTCTCTTTATTTTGGCCATATATTAACATCTGTTACTCATTTATGTTATTATATTCCTCATATATCAGTGATTCTAAATGTATTCTAGAATTCAGCTATGATAAAAATAACCAGTCTGAATGAATAAATATATATATATATATATATATATATATATATATATTTATATATATATTGTTGAGACTTCTATAATAAATATGGTACATTGCTGATTGCTTTAATAGTATGCTAACTCCAGTATTGCTACATTGGCCTACACTTCTGCACTGAATGATTTCTTATTTCCCTTATCTCTGCTGTATTTGTGTCATAAGTACTCTTAAAAATAACTGAAATGTTTTCTGCTTCGTTCTGTCACTTTTCTTTGTAATATTTGGATTCCTATCAATCCATCTGACCTTCTCCATCTGCTGTTCCTGTTTGGTTTACACCTACTTTATTGGAACATATTAACAATTTCAGTCAATTTAGTCTACGAGAGGGCTTCAGAATTGACAATCCTTTTACCTTAACAATTGACTGTATGGGAGTCTTTTCTGTATCCCAAAGGAATAGACATGCTGTGGCGGTAGCTTTAATAGATAGTTCTAAACCTTTTTGCACCATGTGTTTGCATTATTCCCCTATCACATCTGAGACATTGAACTCTTTCTGATAACGTGTATGCAATAAGATTGAAGTATTCATGTTCTAAATAGCTATTTTCAATGGCAAGTAGACAAAAATCAAGAAACATAACCATGCTCAGTATTCAGAACTATTTGTTATTTTTTTTTGTCACAGTATTTTGAATTCTTTAGTTTGATAATAGAGCACTAATGATGCCATTAGTAGTCAACATATTTTAATAAACCAATGTGCACATGTACTGCGAACTGGAAAAGGAGACAGATGTTGTACTTAGTTTAGTCAGATTACTTGTATCCCAAAGAGAGGATTGTTAAACAAAGGGCTGGCAGGACATATCTAGTTCATTATATCAAGCACCACTGGGATACAGAATATGTGGTATTCATGCTCAACCCAGATACGCTTTGTAATTTGTGAGATTATCAAATGTTAGTGACATTGAAGATGAAGCTTTAGTAGTCACATTTAACACCACCTGATCACTGGCATTGGCCTGCGCTGTAACTTTTCAACACACTTGTTGAAATTTGTTTTGTTCCTTTTTTAGCATAAATAAAACAATGGTATTTTTTAATCATTAAAAACATTAGTAGCTGAGATTATAAATAATGATTAATAATATTTAAATGCAATAACAATTTTTATATTGGCAACAAATTGTGAAATCAGATGTGCACATACTGTATATGTGCTTAAGTATTTATGTATCTATATGTACAAAGCACTTCCCTGTTGAAATAACTAATCTACTAAAAATGGAATATGTATTTTAGATAAAAAGAATTAGATAATGTAGATCTTGCCTAGAATAGTTTATAATCTTTAAGTTCAGACATTATTTCTTTGAAAATCAGTCACATATGCATGATGAAATGCAATGCTTTCTTTTTATCACTTTAAATATGTCAGAAACATGTCAGGTATATGTTCAAACATAATTATCCCTTTATATAGACTATTTTATGCATGTACATTGTCTATCTCATGACACTGCAATAGGCCCTCACTACATAAAGCCGAAAAAATAACAACATGGTATATTGTTTCCAAATATTTGTATTCAATTATTTAGTGCTGGAGCTTTGGAGAGTATGGGCCTCATTCAATTGCTACGTTTTAGAGACCCGGGCTTGCAAATGGAGGTCACTAGCTACTTTGCTATTCAATTGCCTTCTGTTTGCGGGCTCCGATTGAGTTATGTGCTGCGAGCTACGATTCCTAGCTATTTGTTCAATTACAGCTTACTTCCCTCAAGAGTTGTGGCCGCAAAAAATCCTGATTCGCTATTCAATTGCTCCGATTTACCCTTCCGTCAAGCCCATAAATGGCTAAACTCATACCACAGATAACATAGCGCAAGAAAGTGTCGCAAAAGACTTACTTACAAATTTTAGCACTTTAAAAGCAAATATAAAAGCACTCCTGTACTTTTATTAAAAGTGAAAGTGATGTTAGGTCTTAGAATTATTAGCACAACATTCTCAAGCTCTCAAATCGGCATAAATAAATACTTTATTTCATGTTCAATTGTCGTCATAAAGTCCTACGGGCCTATACCTCCAAGCCCATAAGACTTTGGAATACAACCTCCATATTTCATTGAAGTCCTACTGGCTTGAATAACGAGTTACAGGCTTGGAGGTCATTCAAGCCCATAGGACTTTGGCCGAAAATCAAACATTTAAAGTGCTCCGAGTTTGCGGGCTTGAACCATGAGTTACGGGCTTGCGGCCACGGTCGTGTTCAATCACGCAAATGCTTACTGCCGATAACATGGTTTGCAAATATCGGCCCGGCCAATTGAATAGCAGCGAGGCCGCAACTCGATCGCAGGCAATAGGCTATTTCTAATCGAGTTACGGCCCAGAATTGAATGAGGCCCTATGTCTTACAATGGACAGGAAATATCACACTATTCTTGTTTTCCTGTAAGCTACCTTCAATATTAGGTTGACTATAATCTGCCTCTGAACTCATCTTACATGCCCTCCCACCTATCCTGATCACCTTCACTCACCTATCATTTGTGTTACTTTATAGTGGAGGTTTTTGCACCTTCATGTTTCACAGTTGATGCACCTACTCATATTTGAGCTTTAGCCTCATGATCATTCCTTCCACTGAACAGTTTGGCTTGATTTCTTGTAGTATTGATTGCATCTTCTTGCAGTCCAAGGGGCTCTAAGCAGTTTTCTCCAACACCACACTTCCAAGGCATCAATTCTGCTCCTCTCAGCCTTCTTTATGGTCCAGCTCCCACAATGAGAATACCATAGTTCTTACTGTGCAAACCTTTGTTGATAATGTAATATATTTGCATTTACATAGCTTGTTCAGACTTGCCATAGCTTTACTCCACAAAAGCACCCTCATCAATAGGCCCATAGTTCCTCCTCACTTTCATTCATCAGAGTAATATCTTTCACATATGTGAAGTTGTTGATGTTTACTTAGCAATATTAATTCCGCCTTTGGATTTGTCCAGCCCGACTTATCCATGTTGTATTCTGCATATAAGCTGAATACATAAGGGAATAATATGCAACCTTGTTGCACTCTTTTTTTCTATATTGAACCATTCTGTTATTCCATGTTCAGTTCTGAGCCTGGCATCTTGGTCCAAATACAAATTCCTCAGGACGCAGATGAGATGGTCTGATATCGACATCTCTTTAAGAACTTGCCACATTTGGTTGTGATCCACACAGTGAATGCTTTAGAATAGTTTATAAAGCAGTACATGTTTTTCTGGAACTCTCTTGCTTTCTCTATTATTTACCGGGCATTGGCAATTTCCTCTCTTGTGACTCTACATAACCCAGGTTGCACATCTACAGTAGTAGTTCTTGGTCATATCTTGTTGGAGCTGAGCTTGCAGGATCTTAGGCATTACCTTGCTGGCATGTGAAATTAGTGCAATTGCTCGATAATTGGAGCACTCTTTGGCACTGCCCTTTTTGGTGGTTGGAATATAGACTGACCTTTTTCCAATCTACTGACCTTTGTTGAGTTTTCCCAATTTGTTGGCATAATGCAAGCAGCACTTTCACAGCATCATCTTTTAGGAACTTGAACAGTTCAGCTGGGATTCTATCAACTCCATTTTACTATAATACAAAGTGTCAAGTGCATATGTATGTAATAAGCACCTAGTTGACCAGTACTATCACAAACTTAGATTAAGAGTTTTCTTTTTTCAACGTTTTTGTAATTACTTGGTAATTCCAAAACCTAAATGGATGTTAACAAAATCAAAAAATCAGTTGCATACTATAATAAAATATATTTCATAACGTGATGAGATTCATAGAACCTAAAAAGTGAAATTATTACAAATGTAGAAAAAAAAAGTTTAATGTTAGATGTCCCATGATATGGTGCATAGCTAAAAATCCATACTGAATCTCATAGGGGGCCAATCTTCCCTGTGGATAAGCCTGTTAGACATATTTGCCCCTTTGCCAGGTCCTAAGAAGTAGCTTTATTCCAATGAATATGATTAGAGGATTGATTTTGTATTTGTTTGTTAATGTTATTTGCATGTTCTAACATACATACAATTAATTTCCTAATAGTTTTGCCATTATAGTTTTATTATATGAATATCATATAATACATATGACAGCGTGAGTTGCAGCCTATACAATGTTTTGTATAAAATTATTGTGTCTTGTTTTTGTTACTAAGAATCTAAGTTTTAATCAGTATTGTTTATCAAGATAATATTTTGTGTCTATAAGAGCTTTAATGTTTGGGAATATTTAGTGACATGGATACTTTAGTCTGTAATTCAAATTTATTTTATTCAATAATGAATTCCAATTCATGTATCCCAAGGGTATATACTTGATCTGGATCATTTCAGCACATATATATTATATGAAAATCTGTAATTTAAACAGTGTAATTCTGTAATTTAGAAACAGTATTTGTCATATTGTCAGCAATTTAGGAATATGTCCAAGGGAACATGACATTGTTACATTGGGATTATGTGTTAGGTTTAGTGATATCGCGAACATAAAATTTTCGGTTCGCGAACCGCGGGCGCGAACCGCCGCAAATGTTCGCGAACCGGCGAACCCGGCGAACCGCAGGCGGATATTAAAACCCACAGGGACTCTTTCTGGCCACAATAGTGATGGAAAAGTTGTTTTAAGGGGACTAACACCTGGACTGTGGCATGCCGGAGGGGGATCCATGTCAAAACCCCCACGGAAAATTACATAGTTGATGCAGAGTCTGGTTTTTAATCCATAAAGGGCATAAATAACCTAACATCCCCCTCCATCATCATCCTCCCCTGTATCTCTTTACCCCCTCCCTCATCATCCTCCCCTGTGTCTCTTTCCCCCCTTCCTCATCGCCCTCCCCTGTGTCTCATCCCCCCTCTCTCATCATCCTCCCACCTCCCTCATCATCCTACACCCTGTATCTCTTTACCCCCTCCCTCATCATTCTCCCCTGTGTCTCTTCCCCCCTCCATCATCATCCTCCCCTGTGTCTCTTTCCCCCCTCCCTCATCATCCTCCCCTGTGTCTCTTTTCCCCCTCCCTCATCATCTTCCCCTGTGTCTCTCCCCCCCTCCCTCATCATCCTCCCCTGTGTCTCTTTACCCCCTTCCTCATCACCCTCCGCTGTATCTCTTTACCCCCTCCCTCATCATCCTCCCCTGTGTCTTTTTCCCCCCTCCCTCATCATCCTCCCCTGTGTCTCTTCCACCCTCCCTCATCATCCTCCCCCCTCCCTTGATGATAAGGGGGGGAAGAGACACAGGGATAAGTGTGAGGGGTGTTAGGGTAAGGGGTGTTAGGGATAAGGGTGAGGGGGTTAGGTGTTAGGGTGAGGGGTGTTAGGGATAAGTGTGATGGGTGTTAGGGTAAGGGATGTTAGGGTTAGGTGTTAGGGTAAGGGCTGTTAGGGATAAGTGTAAGGGGGTATTAGGGTTAGGTGTTAGGGTGAGGGGTGTTAGGGATAAGTGTGGGGGGTGTTAGGTCTTAGGGATAAGTGTGAGAATGTTAGGGTTAGGTGTTAGGTTGATGGGTGTTATGGATAAGTGTGAGGGGTGTTAGGGTTATGGTAAGGGGTGTTAGGGATAAGTGTGATGGGTGTTAGGGTAAGGGATGTTAGGGTTAGGTGTTAGGGTAAGGGCTGTTAGGGATAAGTGTAAGGGGGTATTAGGGTTAGGTGTTAGGGTAAGGGGTGTTAGGGATAAGTGTGAGGGGTGTTAGGGTTAGGTGTTAGGGTGAGGGATGTTAGGGTTAGGTGTTAGGGATAAGTGTGAGGGGTGTTAGGGTTAGGGTAAGGGGTGTTAGGGATAAGTGTGAGGGGTGTTAGGGTTAGGTGTTAGGGTGAGGGATGTTAGGGTTAGGTGTTAGGGATAAGTGTGAGGGGTGTTAGGGTTAGGTGTTAGGGTGAGGGATGTTAGGGTTAGGTGTTAGGGATAAGTGTGAGGGGTGTTAGGGTTAGGGTAAGGAGTGTTAGGGATAAGTGTGAGGGGTGTTAGGGTGAGGGGTGTTAGGGATAAGTGTAAGGGGTGTTAGGGTTAGGTGTTAGGGTGAGGGATCTTAGGGTTAGGTGTTAGGGATAAGTGTGAGGGGTGTTAGGGTTGGGTGCTAAGGTGAGGGGAGGATGATGATAAGGGGGGGGGAGAGACACAGGGGTGTCCTTGCAGCAGAGATCAAAAGAGTACTTCAGTGACTGTATTGCACACTGTGTACAGTAGCCTAGCTATGGTTTTCCCTATTGATGCAGTATCGCCTACACTCAGCCTCCTCTCAGTAAGACTGCAAGTTAGTTATGATTCCAAAATGGCTGCTGTCCATGAGGTAGAAGGGTGTGGAAGGCAGGGTATGATGCTGATTGGCTGGAATGTGTCTGCTAACTGTGAGGTGCAGGGACAAAGTTTGCTCAATGATAAAGTATAGGGGGCGGGTCGAATATCGAATATGTTCGCAGTTCGCCGCGAACGCGAACATGCTATGTTTGCCGGGAACAGTCCGCCGGCGAACTATTCGCGACATCTCTAGTTAGCTTATATGTTGCCTGTACATGGTTATTATGTAGCCTAGTTATAATATATTATAAGAGGGAAAATGTTATATAGAACATATGTGGAATTGGTATAAATGCTCTGCATAGAAGTTAGCTGCAGATTATTGCACACTCACACATACAGACCTTGGGTCAAGACAATTGCATGTAATTCAAGTAGTCCTAAGCAAACACTTGAGTTTAACATAAGGGTTTGTTCACTAGATATCTGGTGAATTTGATCTCGAGAGCTTTGATAGCCCAAGATTGCAAGCCAGATGGTCTGACATCACACATACACAAATGTACACAAGGGTGTGGTATTGGAGAGTATAAATATGTTGTTTTGATCATTCAATAAAGGTTGGAGAGATAGTTTTCACATAAACAAGGTGTGAGACTATTTCTGTGTGTTGTATCCTGACTTGGGGAGTGGTCTTACCATGGGCCACTAAGTAAGCTGGATCCAGTATTCTCTGCCTGTACCTTTTGGGCCTTGACATCTTTAGAAGCCATCTTTTGTGCCACAGAGAACAGGAACTACATGATTCTGCTGGGGTAGGTTTGAACTAGGTTCATATCAAGCCCCCATGAAGAAGCAGATCGTGACAGTATTTACATATACATGTTTATAAAACTAATATTTAATGAGTTGAAATTATGAATATATGACAAAAAAAACAGGAATAATTTTCAGATTTTTACGTGATTTTATATTATGTAGATTCTATAAAAACTAAATTGATACATTTAGATAGTTTTTTACGTGATTTTATATTATGTAGATTCTATAAAAACTAAATTGATACATTTAGATAGTTTTCAAAGAATAAGTAATGGATAGGAATATAGAATATAAAAAAATATTCCATACATGTGATTAAGAATATTTATACACCTTCATTAGAGAAGACTGTTATTTCATATAACATGTTGAACATTTTACTTCATAGAGATCTTTTAAAATGTTTAATGTGAGTATGAAGTCTTTAAGGACTAATAAATAGTGAATGGGCTGCTGTAGTTCAAGAAAAATGCCAGTTTGTAAAATATAACAAACTAACAACGCTAGCAGCTGGATAAGCCAGTGGTGAGTAACAGTAGGTTTGGCAGCCTCATGCAGTCCTTAGACACTTTCCATGTGTCTGAGGGAGAGCATATCCCTTTTCAATAATCCATTTCATCACTCCACAACTAGAAGATCTATCTCTCTTGTACATCAAAACATATCCTTATTATCTACTTGCGACTTGCCCGTCAAGAAATGACGGCAATAAAATTGTAAGGCAGGTAATGCTGTTTGGTACACAAAGTAAGTATTTTTTTTTGTGTGAGTACCTTTGGCGCTCATACAAGCCTCTTGATTGGTGTATGTTTGGTTATGAGAGCTCCATTGGCGCTCATTGCAAGTTTTGCACTGATGGGCTTTTGGCTTGCATTGTGAGCCTCTCCCCTGGTGTACTTGTGGTCCTGTAAACACCGTTGGTGCTCCTTGTGAAGCGCGCGCTGAGCCCTTTAGCATGAATTGTTATTTTTATTTTTTTTATATTTTTTTTATAAGTATGTATTTTGGAATGTTATATAATTAATTAGTAAAGTTAAAA
This sequence comes from Discoglossus pictus, assembly GCA_027410445.1. Classification (NCBI taxonomy): domain Eukaryota; kingdom Metazoa; phylum Chordata; class Amphibia; order Anura; family Alytidae; genus Discoglossus; species Discoglossus pictus. The sequence continues at coordinate 242,314,170 of CM050165.1, read as the reverse complement.
AATTGAATATACTTTACCTATTTGTAATTAAAATATTAATTAAGCAATATGCTGAAGAGCTATCAATCTGTTTTGATGTTCCTGCAGCATACAATGTAGTTTTGCACTGTTGGTGAGCTGAGGTGTGTCAGCAATGTGTGCAGTGTGTAGTGTAAAAAGAGTGTGTGCGCGAGATTAAAGCGTTTGTTTAGCTGTATACTTCAGCATTTTGTAATGGTAATGTTATTAGGTTTAGTGATTGTGGTAAAATGGCTGCGAGTGTTTATGTTTTAGGCGGGTGCTGAGCATTTAGCGTCCTTCATAATAGTGTATCTATTAGGTCATTCAGGGCTGTGGAAAAGGAGTATGTGCTTGGCGGTGTTTTTTGCGTGCTTAGGGGATTTTTGAGTGGCGAAAATCTTTAAATTGTATTTAAATTGATGTGTAACCTTATTCCTGGCTGTCCCCTCTTGCTGTGGGTGTATTTTTTGTTTTATTTTATTCTGTATTCTATGTGTTTTTCGTGTTTTTCGCTGTGCATGTTGCGGCCGTTTAGTTTCATATTTTTTGCGACTCGTAATTTTTTTTCCTCAGTGGTGGTTTTATTTTCTAAGTGTTACGGCACCTTACTCGCATTTTGAATTGTGTATTTGAGTGTTGTGTTGAAGTGTAGTTCCGCGGGTTGTAGGTATAATGCGCAAGGCGTGGGGGGTCGTGGGGATGAGCGTCTATGGAGCTCATCTCCACCAGTGCAGTAAGTGCCTTCGGCGCTCCCTGCCTAAGTCGTACGGGATTGTAGGGATGAGCGCCTACAGCGCTCATCTCCACCAGCACGAGGTCTATGGTTGCGGCCTGCAAGTGCGGCCCTTGCTTCGCGAGCCCGCAGTTTTAACGTTGCGTTACCAAAGGATTATGGCAAGATCGCGCTGCTGAGAACTGTGATATATATGTGATACATCTATAATCAATTAATTGATTTCCACATTTGCTATGTGTAAAACAAAAAGGTAGAAACAATTGTGTGTCCCTTTTAAGAACTCTGGGGCCATATACATGGCCCTTCAGTATTACCTATCACTGGTATAAGCAATGAACATAAAAGCATTTTAAAAGTAAAGTATTGTAGGCACTGTATAATGTCAGCCCCGATTTTGAATAACTACTGCCTTAGGACAATGTTTTGTTTGCACATAATAAAACCTACAATTATGTTACACTATATCTATTTGCATTTTGTTAGCTAATATTACAGTTTACCAGTGAATTCAATATAAGAAGGGAGTTGCAGTGATTACAGGATTTGTGTAATTTCAACAAGTAAATAGGTAACTAGGGCCTCTATTCAATTGCAAGCCCGCAGTTTACGTTAATTCAAGAACCGAAAGCCAAAACCGTAAACCTTTCAATCGTAAGTAGCATTTCAGAGCGTGATCATGATCAATTAAGTACGGCTGTAACTACCAATTTAGAAACAGCCAATAGTAAATGAGACCGTCATCATGACATCAGTAAAACATGGAGGTTAAATGTCAATCAATTAGCATTTAGATCAGACTCGCAAACTGGCAATGTACAAAATAATAAAAATGAATGAAGGAAATGTTCAGGCCATATGTGTGGCATGATATGTATTACCTAATTGATTCCTGGCATCAATATAACATGAAAATAAAACGTAAAAATTAAATATTGATTGAAGATTTGCGAGCTTGAGACTGTTGTGCAATTGTTTCTAATATCTTTCATCACTTTCCCCATCTTTTAAAGTGCAGTATTGATTTTTTATTTGCATTTACAGTGCTACGAACAGGTGTTTAACCTCCTTGCGAGTCCTATCTGGCACTCGTAGGATTTTCTTCTACTTTTGCCATTTGCAGGTATGAAAACCTTTGCGGGCTTAAGGAATTGTAGCAATTGAATAGTGATTTGCAATTGTAATATTTACGGGCTTGAAATATCAAAGGCTTGGCTGGATCGGAGTTACGATTACAATTTTTAAAAGATGCCAATTGAATAGCAAATTAGTTTACGGGCTAAATTACAAGCTCCAGTAACCAACAATTGCTCAATTGAATAGGGGCCTACGTCTCATAGCCTCCAAAAAAATCTGGATGTGACCATTATTATTCTGGATGGTGACAATATTTATAGCCATAACATTTAATAATATGTTCTGCCACAGCAGCACCATATAATACTTGCACACCCTTGATCCTTCCTTTGGGCCCAAGAAACTGACCTATTAAAAAAAATGGCAGTGTTTTAAAATCTAATCTTAATTAATGTGAATTTATTCTATTAGGAGACACACTTTGGCCTGGCCTTTGGCCTTTCTATACTTCTGATTGTCTGAAGTAGCTGTCCACCAAATGTAAGCCAATAAGGTGAAGCAATTGAAATTCTAGCAATTTGTTTGAATAATAGTAATGTTCAACATATAACAGCTCATTATTTTCACAGGTAAAAAAGAGTGCTGTATTGTTGAGGCCTAAATCTATACTGACACTAAAAATGTAATGGTGTATATACATTTAGAAAAAGATAAACCTAAATTAAACATATTTATAACCAATATTTCAGTGCAAATACATCTTTATGACTTATTGAACTTAAAGAACACACCACAAGTTTAATTAGAAAAAGTATTCAATAACCTCAAAAAAATCTTATAAAGATTCATGAACCATGGAGTATGAACCTTACAGAATATTAATTTAGCCTGTTGGTCATTTTCCAGCTGAGACCCTTTGTTGAAAGCTGTTTTTATAAATGTTTTATAAATAACACTAAACAAATATTTCCAGTATAGAAGATATTAACTGGAAAAAATAACTGTTAGGCCAATTTAATCTGCTCAGTAATCTTTCAGTAAAAAACACCCACCTTAATTTCATTTTTGTTAAAAACAATTCAGTTGTAATTTATATACTCTATAACTTGTAAAAATCACTGAAAAAGTGATACCATTTCCTACTCATTAACCCATTTCTCTTGTAGCTTCCTCCAATTAGTACTACTAATACTTCTCAGTAAGAAAATAATAGGTATTTAAATTACAACTCCATTCTTTTTACTTCTGCATCTAACACCTTTCAACAAAGTAACATTTACTCTGTCTTCTACTCTACTTATTGTATTACTAACTTACAACCTTATTACATTGCGATTCTGTAAATTTAAAAGGGCTCTATTTAAGCACACAGCATATTTTTTACAGAAGTTTTTAGTTAGTGAACTTCTATCCAAAAGCAAGGTGTTCACTAACTAAAAACTTCAGTAAATAAAATATGCTGTGTGCTTAAATAGAGCCCTTTTAAATTTACTGAATCACAATTTAATAAGGCTGTTAATCTATAAAGTGTCAACTCTTACTGCTGCTAATCCATCTCATTATAAGGCCTTGCTTTTGTCTTGTTCCTTGATAAGCTTTACTACAGTGACACTACAGTAACAAGAAACAAACACATGAAGCAGAGTTAAAGCTCATAGACTATCACTTAAACTGGGGCTCAGATCTTGTTGACAAATGGCTAGTGCTGAAAAGTGCCAATGTTGTGAGCAGATAACTTGAGCGGGCAATTAAAGGCTGGTAATTAAAGGCATATTTAAGTTTCATGGATTATGCATTATCTGAGAATCAGTAGTGCATGAAAATATTTGTCCCAAAATAAACATTAATAGACTTACCCTGAATTTAGCATAATTTCTTCTGTTTTCTGGCAGTTGATTTTGAGAGTGAATGCCCCTAAAAACACAGACTAAATTAGCATAAAATTCATAATTTGTTGGTAAATCAAAGGCAGCTGTGACATTGTAGCAAAGTATGGGGATTCTGTCTCTGCAGTAAAGTATTATAGTATTTGTAGTCTGGCACATATCCATGTAAGATGCTATGTATTTTCATATAAGAGCCTCTCTCTCTGCAACACATTCCACCTCTCACAGTGTATGCATCACATTCCACCTCAAGTCTCTACAGCTCATTTCAACTCTCCACCATCTCTATCCATGCTGTGTTGCCGCACAAACATTTAATTGGATACAACAAGTAAATAGCACTGCTCATCCATTAGATGAGTAACAAATGAGTTAAAATCTGTACTTGCATGCTGTTTCTATTGGCTAGTTGGTTGCCAACAAAGGATTGTCCAAATCACAATTACATAAGCCCGTAATGGAGCCCGTAAAAGTTACAGATATTTAATTGACTACATTTTTTTACTCGCAATCCATTTGCGAGTTACAGGCTCAAAATCCCTGAGGTTTTCAAAAACGTAACTCCATTCTATATCCTCCTTTTATGTTTCAAGCCTGTAAATGTTACCATTGCTGAAGACTCAAAATCCATATTTAATTACTACAATTAAACAACAGAGTACTAGATAGGGCTGGCAAGTGGGTTAAAAATCTGTTAGTAAAGCTGCAAAAGCAAATAAAAACACAATACAGTACTTAAATATACTGGGAAAGCAATGAAAGACATTAGAATTAATTGCACAACAATCTCAAGCTCGCAAATCTGTAATAAAAAAATATTTGTTATAAGTTTTTTTTCCGTGTTATATCGATCCCGGGATATCATGGAACCTGCATTGACTAGAACAGCTGATTGGTTGATTTTTATTGATTTCTACATTTCTGGATTGTGATTCCAATTGCAGATCGTACTTATAAACACTAATTGATTGTAGTTTAAACTACATGTTTTACTGACTTCATGATGACGGTCTCATTTACTATTGGCTCTGTCTAAATTGTAACTTAAGGGCTTGCTTAATTAATCATGATCATGCCCTGAAATGCTACTTACGGGTTCATGGTTTGTAACTGTGACAAATCTCCTACCTGCAGACATACGGGCAGTGTGAAGGTAATTATGGTCTTGGGATTAAATGGGGGCCAAAGACAGTTCTTGGGGTGTGGACATCAAGATTTCAGTTTATTGCAAATACATTTGCAAGTATATTGAACCTTTCAAAGTAATGCATATTTTTCTTTTAATCAGTGTGTGTTTAGATAAAAAACGTTTAAAACCAGAGAAACTTCCATATAACTTTATTTGTATTTGTCCTGAGCTCAGAACTACCAGAGTATCTACCAGATGACTGGAGAAAAGCAGAGGTGATACCTATATTTAAGAAGGGAGAAAGAGCAAATCCGGGCAAATATAGACCACTGAGCCTCACATCTGTAGTTGGGAAGCTTTTAGAAGGGTTAATCAGGGGCATAATAGAAGAATATGTCTATTTGAACAAGATCATAGGTAGCAGTCAACACGGATTTATGGAGGATAGGTCATGTCAGACCAATCTAATTAGTTTCTATGAGGAGGTTAGTAGCAACTTGGATCAGGGCAACTCAGTGGATGTAATATTTTTGTATTTTGCAAAGGCTTTTGATACAGTGCCACATGGAAGACTAGTGAGCAAAGGGTTGTTGTAGATGGAACATACTCCGATTGGACTAATGTGGTAAGTGGGGTTCCTCAAGGTTCAGTATTAGGTCCTCTCCTTTTTAACATATTTATTAATGACGTAGAAGACAGGAAGCAAAGGGTTGTTGTAGATGGAACATACTCCGATTGGACTAATGTGTTAAGTGGGGTTCCTCAAGGTTCAGCATTAGGTCCTCTTCTTATTAACATATTTATTAATGACGTAGAAGTAGGACTCTAAAGTAGTGTCTCCATTTTTGCTGATGACACTAAGTTGTGCAAGGTAATTCAATCAGATAATGATGTACTTTCCCTACAAAGGGATTTGCATAAATTTGAGAAATGGGCGGCTAAATGGCAGATGAGATTTAATACAAATAAATGAAAGGTTATGCATTTGGGAAGGAAAAAAAGCAATGCAATTTATAATCTTAATGGAGCAAATCTAGGGGTATCAGATATTGAAAGGGATTTGGGAGTAATAGTGGACAACCACCTAGGTAGCAGTGCTCAATGCCAAGCAGCAGCTGCAAAGGCAAGTAAAATATTAGCATGTATTAAGAAGGGTATAGAAGCAAGGGAAGCAAATATAATTCTACCACTATACAAATCCCTAGTACGCCCTCATTTGGAATATGGAGTACAATTTTGGGCACCACTTCATAAAAAGGACATTTTAGAGCTGGCAAAAGTACAAAGAAGGGCAACAAAACTAAAAAGGGGAATGGAGGGGCTAAGTTATGAAGAAAGACTAACCAAATTAAACGTATTTTCGCTAGAAAAAAGGCATATACCAGGGGATATGATTACGTTATTGAAATACATCCAGGGTCAATATAAGGCTTTGTCCAGTGAAGGGGACATCCTTTGAGGTTAGAGGAAAAAAGATTTCACCTTAAACAAAGAAAAGGGTTCTTCACAGTTAGGGTGGTTAAACTGTGGAATTCTCTACCAAAGAAGGTGGTGACAGCTAATTCAATAGATAACTTCAAAAAGGGGTTATATATATTTTTGAATGAAGAGGGCATTCAAGGTTATCCTAGATAACTAGCGAAGGAATATTGATCCAGGGAGAAATTTGATCGCCAGTTTCTGGTGTCAGGAAGGAATTTTGCTTTTTCCCCCTTATGAGACAATTGGCAAAGCTTCAATGGTTATTTTTTTTCTGTTTGCCTTCCTCTGGATCAATTAACAATTAATAACAAATTGTCCACATATTAAAAAGATCAAGAGAGATCTAAAAAGGTTGAACTTGATGGGCTAACTCTTTATTCATCCTCAAATACTATACTAGTAAAAATTAATTAATAACTAATCTGCATATTGCAGATCAGAGGAGATCTTAAATGGTTGAACTTGATGGACTGAACATCTTTTTTCAACCTCAATTACTATGTAACTATGTTTTGATACACTACAGCAAAATTGGTAATCAAAAACTAAACAAATCAACTTAACTAATTGAATGTATCTTCTTTATCAAATAATTTCTCCAAATTTAAAAGAAAAAGAAAGAAAAGGTAAAAAATTAAATGATATTCAATGTTGGACTTACGTTTGCTGGCCTGATGCGGGCCGAGTTAAGGTGCTATTCAATTGGTCGGGCCCGCAAGTTAGGGGCAAATTGCGGAAATCGGAAACCATTGCTGTCAGAAGTAGCATTTACAAGCCCGTAACTCCCGATGCAGAAACAGCCAATGGAAACAGAGATCGTCATCATGACCAACCTCCAAGCCCGTAGGACTTTGAAAAAACAGAGGTTGAATTTCAAAGTCCTAAACGCATGGAGCTTGAAGCCCGTAGGACTTCACATTGATTGCCATGCTTGATATAACATGAAAATTAAATGAAATAAAGTATTGGAGAATGTTTTGCTATTAATTCTAAGACCTAACATCACTTTCACTCTTCAGAAAAGTACAGTTTTGCTTTTTTATTTGCTTTTAAAGTGCTCCGATTTGTCATTAAGCCCTTTGCGAGACCTCCTTGGAACCAGTAACTTGTGGTTAGATATTAGCAATTTGCAGGCTTGATGGAGTGGTTAGCGAGAGGGAATCAGAGCAATTGAATAGCGATTTGCAATTTTAGCGTTCGGGACTTTGCAGCCGTAAAAGATCAAGGGCTTTAAGGGCATTAACTTGCAAATTTTCAAATTGCAATGGATCGCAGCATGCAGCACGTAATTTGGTCGGAGCCCGCAAACGGAAGGCAATTGAATAGCAAAATAGCTTGCGATCTCCACTTGCGAGCTCGGATCTCAAAATCACAGCAATTGAATGAGGCTCGTTGTGTGTAAAGTGACTTACTTATTTGATCTGGTTTCAGTGTTTTAATTTATAGTACCCAATGTCCAGATTGCACTAAAATAAGTGTGATATAAGTATGTGTGAATATTTTCTCGAATGTGGACGTACCCCAGTGAAGTGATAGACCATAAGGATGGATTTGAATTAAAAAAAAAAAATTTTTTGGTCTATAGAAACTTTTTTACCATATGAAATCAATGATGATTAACAGTGTATTTAAAAGCAGATTTAGAAATTATATCCTTAGCTTGTAAAGTGTATGTATAACAAATAGATTGACTGGTTTCAATGCCTTGGCAGCTTCCTCAGTATCTCTTCCCCCCTAACATTATGTAAGTTAACATTTTCAGTGTAATACTTAAAATGGGCTGCAGTTCAGAATACAACTATTTACCACACTTTGCCATGTTAAAATAATAAATAAAACTGCAACTAATGAAATAATGTAATTTACACATTAAAATGAGTTAAGATCTCACACCCAAAGTCCCTCAAGAAGTCTTCCTTCTAAAATATCTCAACTTATTTAAATAAGAATTTATGGCTTATGTTGGGACTTAGACTTGACTCTATGAAGATTAGAGTTTCTAGTAACCTCTATGATCAGGTTAAATGTTCCTAGTATTAAATATGTCTATCATGTATTGGTATAATACATGAGCAAACAAGGAGCTGACCTAGTTTCACCCCCTTTCCCCTGGTCTATTTTAGGCGTGAACAATTTAATAAGTAAGGTTGATGACATTGTGAATGTGCAATACTTTTTTGTAGCCATGTTCACTAAAAATGCACATTTTGTTTGTATGTGTATATAAAGGTTTATTCCACTCTTGGGCAAATCAACTCAGCACGCCAGTATCCATTATGATGTATCCAGATATTGAATTGCTATCCATTATGAAATAAATGCCTCCAAGAAGCCAACGTGGTCATTCTTTCCCAGTGCACTGAACTGAACATGTGCCTGCATTCAACTCCCTTTACTTCTCTTCTGCCAATAAAATATGTTGTAATAAATTGTTTTTGGCAAATCAGAATTTTTTTCCTAGCATGAAATGACTTTTCCTATTATGCATTTACACATTATTCTAATTGTCATGTTGGATTTTAATATGCTTTCTCAATAAAGAAGTGCTATTTACTCCCATGGGTTCTCCTGTCAACTGTGCTGGATATGTTCTGCTACTCAGATATTTTAAATAGGAATACCCTATTGTTTTCCAAGCACCAATTTCTCTAAAGGACAGTTTGAGCATGTTGAGGTTTCTGTACTATTAATCTCTAGAGTTCTGCAAGCCTATGACACAGTCTACCATTGTATGAGATAGCTTTGGATGTGTGAAGCCTAGCAGGTTTACTGGTGAATTTACTTATGGCTACCTGGTCAATGCACTTTTTTTTCTGTGATTTCTGTTAGGATTTACATAAGGCTAATTGAGGAATAAATAATCATTATCTTTTTAGGGAAGGCCATACTGGTCAATTTTTTCTATGATTGACACTTGCAGATCTATCTGAGTGATACACCAACACCAGTTGCTCTGCATATTCCTTTGTCCAATATAAATCCCAGCAAAGAGGAAAGTTCGCCATACCAAGCAATCAGTGATGCACCAAGACTCTTACATGGGCTTCATTCAATTGTGATTTGGCCAATTGAATAGGGCTCTAAATAAGCACATAGCATATTGTTTTAAAGAAGTTTTTGGTTAGTAAATATCTTGCTTTTGGATAGATGTTTATTAACTAAAAACTTATTTAAAAAAATATCTTATGTGCTTAATTAGAGCCCTATTCAATTGGCCAAATTGCAATTGAATGAGGGCCATGGTAGGGGCCTGCTGCTACCGACAGCAGCCTGTGGTAAAGGGGGGATGTTAATTTATTAGGTGAGAGGGGCAGATAATATATTTTATAGTAGGTTGATATTGTCACCTTAGAGATGATTATACCACTTACATATAATTTTTAGCTATATTATTACTCTTACGGCCACCTGTGTATAAAAAAATTGTGAGAGAGGATGGGGAGCAGCACAAATTATTTTGCTCCATGGTTAACGCAATGCTAATGGAGAAATTATATTTAAACATTTTCTTTATACGGATTTGCACTCTTAAAACAATGATCATGATTGCTGATTATTCACTTGGACATTTAACCAGATACATATACTGTATATACTCGAGTATAACCCCCCCGTGTCTCTCTAACCCCCCGTGTCTCTCTAACCCCCCGTGTCTCTTTCCCTTCCCCTCCTCATCCTCCACCCCCCTCCTTATTCTAAACCCCCCTCCTCATTCTAAACCCCCCTCCTCACTTTACCCCTCTAAATACCTCCCCCTCTCCCTTTCCCCTTACTTACCTGCTTCTGCTCCGGCCTCCGCTCCTTCCATCGTCTTGACCCGGCCAATGCTAATGACGTGGCGTGCATGTGACGTCACGTCATTGGCATATACCGGGTGCCGACTCCTGGGAGAGGGGGAGGTATTTAGGGAAAGGGGGAGGGGGAGGTATTTAGAGGGGTAAAGTGAGGAGGGGGGTTTAGAATGAGGAGGGGGGTTTAGAATGAGGAGGAGGGGGTGGAGGATGAGGAGGGAGGTTGAGGAGGGAGGTTGAGGTTGAGGAGGGAGGTTGAGGAGGAGGTTGAGGAGGGGGTTGATGATGGGGGGGTTGAGGATGGGGGTGGAGGATGAGGAGGGAGGTTGAGAAGGTGGGGTTGAGGTTGAGGATGGAGATTGAGGAGGGTGTTGAGGATGGGGGGTTGAGGATGAGGAGGGGGGTGGAGGATGAGGAGGGAGGTTGAGGTTGGGGGTTGAGGTTGAGGAGGGAATTTGAGGAGTGGGTTGAGGATGGGGGGGTTGAGGATGAGGAGGGGGTTGAGGAGGGGGTTGAGGATGGGGGAGTTGAGGATGAGGATGGGGGGTTGAGGTTGAGGAGGGAGGTTGAGGAGGGGGTTGAGGAGGAGGTTGAGGAGGGGGTTGAGGATGGGGGGTTGAGGATGAGGATGGGGGGTTGAGGTTGAGGAGGGAGGTTGAGGAGGCGGTTGAGGATGAGGAGGGGGGTTGAGGATGAGGAGGGGGTTGTGGAGGGAGGTTGAGGAGGGAGGTTGAAGATGAGGAGGGGGTTGAGGAGGGGGTTGAGGAGGGAGGTTGAGGATGAGGAAGAGGTTGAGGACGTGGAGGGGGTTGAGGATGATGAGGGGGTTGAGGATGAGGAGAGGGTTGAGGAGGGTGTTGAGTATGAGGAGGGGGGTGGAGGATGAGGAGGGAGGTTGAGGAGGGGGGTTGAGGTTGAGGAGGGAGGTTGAGGAAGGAGGTTGAGGAGGAGGTTGAGGGGGGTTGAGGATGGGGGGTTGAGGATGAGGATGGGGGTTGAGGTTGAGGAGGGAGGTTGAGGAGGCGGTTGAGGATGAGGAGGGGGGTTGAGGATGAGGAGGGGGTTGTGGAGGAAGGTTGAGGAGGGAGGTTGAGGATGAGGAGGGAGGATGAGGAGGGGGGTTGAGGAGGGGGTTGAGGAGGGAGGTTGAGGATGAGGAGGAGGTTGAGGATCAGGAGGGGGTTGAGGATGAGGAGAGGGTTGAGGATGAGGAGGGGGGTTGAGGATGAGGAGGGGGGTTGAGGATGAGGAGGGAGGTTGAGGATGAGGCGGGAGGATGAGGAGGGTTTTGAGGAGGGGGTTGAGGAGGGAGGTTGAGGAGGGTGATAAGGGAGGGGGGGAAGAGACACAGGCAAGGGAGAGGGGGAAGAGACACAGGGGAGGGAGAGGGGAGAAGAGACACAGGGGAGGGAGAGGGGAGAAGAGACACAGGGGGGAGAGAGGGGGGACACAAGAAAAGGGCACACAAGAGAGGGACACAGAGGGCACAAGAGGGACACAGGGGGCAGCACATTTCCCACCCTTGGCTTATACTCAAATCACTAATTTTCCCCCGTATTTTGTGGTAACATAGGTGCTTCGGTTTATACTCGGGTCGGCTTATACTCAAGTATATACAGTATATAACATAGTAGGTTTATTTGTGTTTGAAAACTGCACTGTAAACACAAGGAGAGAAAACCATTATGAGCACATCTACATCTCATAAGTAGATCTATAGATCAACTTTTCCAAAAGATCTTCCCCAGCACTATCCAGGATTCTTGGTAATGATATCAAACAAAATTCTCAATATTTTAATTTCTACCATTTTAGCCATCAATTTTTTTTACAGAAGTTTTTAGTTAGTGACCTTCTATCTACAGTTGTGACCTCGCAAATCTCTCGCGAAGCCAGGTGAGCCAGCGGCGCCACCACACATGCGAGCCTTGCAAATCGAGACGAAGCAGCCGTGCAGCACTTAAGCTACAATGAGCGCAGAAGGAGCTCATTGCAGCCAGCGAAGCAGCGAGGGTCGCAATTGTGAGCCAAGCGCGTAACTCAAAAAACCTTAAAATAAAATAAATTAACAAATATAATAACACTCACTGACAGCACTGGGGAGAGCCAGGAAGGCTGGGAGTTCAGTTGCAAGCGATTTTGAGCCATATTTGGGGGTAAATCGGCTAAGCAAGGAAAAAAAATGGTTTACGAAAAACATAAACATTTCTAAAATTGGCAAAGCCAGACACTTGTGACTTAGAAAATACATGATGGCAAACACAGTAACACTAACAGCGCCAGGCACGAGCGACTGTGATGAGTATCAAAGGCACTCAGCTTGGGGCTAGCGATCAGCACCGAAGGTGATCAGTGCAAAGCAGGAAAGTTGAAGTACATGGGGGAGAGGCTCACAATGATCGCTGAAGGTGCTCAGAGGAGTAAAAGCCTCACATTGTGTGGCAAACAGCATTGCCAGCCTTACAATTTTAATCCCGTCATTTTTGACGGGCAAGTAGCTAGTAAATGTTCTTTGGGAAAAATGATAGTTGCAGAAATCTTTATCAAATGATAAAGAAGCATGCTATAGTAATATATGCATTATGTATAGCTAAAACAAATGCATTTTAGAGCAATATTTTTTTTAAACAACAGGAAAATATGTCATAAGATCTCATGAAACAAGCCAATACTTTGATGGGTTGTCCATGTAAAACACCAGTTTCCGAGAATATGCAGTGTCAGCAGACATCTTAAATTTAAAAAGTAGGAATTTTCATTATCATTCAGTTGTTTACAAGGGCGAAAGTCTGTTTTTTTCCACTGCTCTGATTGAATACATGACTTAAGTGCCAGCCTTGACAGAATACTCATTGTATCAGCTGTTATGTTGCATTGTATTTCTGCCAGCAAAATAAATCCTTCTGATACATAAATGCATTGCTAAATATACGTCACTGTAATAACCTGTCAAATATGAAAGATGTTAAAGAAAGTTCATGGTCCATGAATCATGCATTTCAAATGTATTAGACTCTATGGCATTCAGGCACCTGTAAGATGGGTTAGGTGATGATTCTGTATTATGTTATTCATTGCAGTGTATCAAACTAGACTGTTTTAAAACAGTCAAACACGTCACATGCTAAAATGCTCTACATTCCCTTACTTTAGTATGCAAAGAAATCAAATTTAGAAAGTGGATACTTCATACATTACCAGACTGTCTAACACATCCAAATTTCAAATTCCCTGAATAAATCCTATTTACTGACTCAAAGTACAAAGCTGACAAACAGATTTGCCTCAGATAATTAACTTTCACTTATGGCTACTAACATACAAATATTACCAGCTACTAAATGACAACTATCATAGAATTAACTGATGCATAACAAAAGCACAGAATTCACGGAAGCAAAAGAAGCTGGGATTATATACACTGGTTTCCCATATCTAAACCTCTCACAGCTTCCCTAAAATAAAATGGTCCCTGAAACCTCAACATTTTAGATAGAACTAAACATTGCTTAAAGGGTCACTTTATTGCTCCAGCTTGCATAATGTTTCTTGTAAGTTTAATGTTTACTGATTTTTAACAGATTAAATGCATCTCTTAGTATAAAGGTTAATCCATGTACCCATATCATCTGTGGTTTGACGTCTTCAGTGTTCTCTTCTGTGTGAAGTTCCTCATTGCTGCTGAAGGATACTTCACCCCAGGGCAACAATAGCAAGAGTATCATCAATTGGCACCAGTCAATATAAAACTACACCAGTCAAAGCAAGGCACTAGTCTGAGGGTGTGCTTGCTATGTGTTAAAGTGGATCTTGATGCTTATCTTTTTGCCTTACCCGACCGATTTGATATCTTCTCACTTGTCCATCTCTTGATTCTCTCTTGCCTGCTGAGAGCTCTGACCTCTTGCCTCCTCCTACTCATCACTTGCTCAGACTGATTTTGATAACTATTAGCTAATCAGTCCTGGACTTGGTTCAATTGCTGCTTCATATTTGCCTCTATCTAACCCGGGGTTCCATATTCTTATTGGCAAACACATCAACAGATTGCTGTGATCAGATGTCATGGTTCCCTCACAGGTAGAGAGAGCATATTAAGTGCCCTTCTGGATTAGATTGTGCATGTTGTATTTAAGTTTTTTTCATTGCAGGAGGACTAGCGTATAGTTGCATTGTCAGACAAGAACCTCTGAATTAAAAATATTCTGGAAAATCCAGCCAAAATGTTTCAATGTATCAAACATCTTCTATATGTCAAGAAAAATCACAGAATTGTTTTCTAAGATCTTGCATAATGTAGCTTGTTGAGAACCCTTCTCATATTGTTGGTAGTAAGGATGTTGTTATTTGTGAACCAGAGAATTTGCATTTACAACCAGTTTTAATACAGTAACTTTTTAGTCTACTGAGATTAAAAATCAACATATTTTGTGAGAGACTAGTTAAACTGAATCTTGTTTTCTTTCTCCTATTCATGGCAACTAACTGGTTAGATGTTCTATGCTTTGTGATTGTAGGAATGTACTTTACTATGTGTCTTGGGAAACTGAAAATTACAATGGTTTACAAAATGTTATAAAAGATGGACCATTACAGTGGCCCTTTAATTTCTGGTTTCCACTTCACCATCTCTTCTATTTGACCCAATATCATGACTTAACCATTTTTCACATACATGGACACATACATTTGGTCTAATAACTTCTAAGCATTCCTGTAATTGTATTCATGTTCCTATTTTCTTTTTTAACCTTGGCTTTTGTTTAGTGGATTGCCCTTTCGGATTATTTCCTTGATTGATGTTTTCCATTTCTTCCCATTTATGAACATGTTCTGCCTTCTTCTGACCATGGATTCATGCCTCTGGTCCTCTTCCCCTCTTGCCTTGGTACTCTTGGATACTTCTGCAGTGAGAATCCAAACACCTGATATTATTGTTTACAAAACAACTCATCCACAAGATGGAGACTGCTGGAGCTGTTTTGCCACTACCTGAATATTGAGTTGGCATAGAGTTTTCAAGGGTGTCTCTGCTGTGGATACCTGAATTAACAAGACAGTTAGAGACTCTAACTATTCAATTAACAGATCTTCAAGCTGCATACTCATCTAAATTAGTTTCAAACTGCTCCCATTGTGCAGCAAGTACCAGTTCCCCATCTTGTCACTGTGCCAGCAGAAATGTCTACTCCAAAACCACAAGTCGCATTTCCTGAAAAAATGTTAAGGAAATAGAGCAGAATTCAGGGGTTTCCGGAATTCCTCTGAAAGTTTGTTTAGTTTAAAAACCTGTACTTATTTCAGTGACTTTGTAAAAGTGTGCACTGTTATATCCTTGATACAAGAAGAACCTTTAAAGTGGGCACATCAGTTGTTGGAGTCCCAAAGTAATACATTGGACTCTCTTGCAACCTTTTAGGATGCCATGTCTAATTTATATGATGATCATCCAAAGGTATCCACTGTAGAGACAGCCTTGAAAACTCTATGCTAAGTAAAAAATCTGGCAGAAGACTATGAGCCCTAAACAATGTTACATGTTAATTCAATGCTCCACACAAGTAATATTACTGTGCACAGCAGCATCTTGTAAACCCAAGCCTTGAAGTAAAGTTACAAGTCTCAGGATTACGGGAAAGGCTATGGTCAGTAAATTACTACACACAACTACACTCACACTAATGAGAATCCCTCCATCCATAGAAGCATTGGAGGTAATCCCTGTTGATCCCCTTCATCCATCACTCCCTGATTGCCCCCTTCCCCGCTCATACCTTGTAATTTTATTTTTTGTAATTTAGTGGGTTTTATTTTCAGTGGTTTATTGGGGAGGGGGGTAAATTTTAATCTTGTAGACCCCCATGGCACTTCAGGTGTTAATTCTGGTTACAATGGTAGGTAGGGGATTAATTTAGGTACCAAGGGGGACTGTATAGAACACCATGGTAGGTAGGGGTTAATTCCCCCTGGAAGCCTTACGCGAAACGTGAGCGTCGGATTGGTTCTTGCTCCTGTCTCCCTTTGATGACATCATGATGCAGCTTTGCGCTGCCTGAAACCTTGCATCAGCAAGCAAATACTACATCGTCTCATAAAAAGGCAACATATCTGATAAGTAGGTAAGTGGAATACAGGGGACTAGTTCCAGATAGCTCAGCATAGGATTTATACATTTGTTTATGTTAGGGATAAGGGATAAATAGCGGGTCCGCCCAGTTTGCTGTATCTTTAGGGCAATTCTGCTATTAGATGCTTAGACAGGACCAAGGAGGTAAAAATCGTTCCCCTGCTATTTCCCCCTCTGGCAGCATCTCCATATTTACATGTTTGATGTTACTGTATAGGCTGTTGTTCAAATACATTTACACTTTGCCACCAACTAATTTAAGAAACAGTTTAATGTGCAAATATGAAATGGTTCAAATGAGCTCTATATGCAAAATTTACCGTACCAGATACTCTTACTACCTGCAGTACATATACATTATGACTACCTTGCAATAGATTGTACTATACTACTAGTGACTGACCAGTATTGACAAAACATTGCATGAGCTCTTATAAACGTTGCTATTTGTGTTATTGGGAGACAAACCTTTATTTTATACGCCTATTTTTTATATGTATGTTTTTATTTTACACTAACCTTAATAAAAGTTATATTTTATTCATTTGTTTTCGGAGTTGGTCTTCATTATCCCATGAAAAGATATACTGTCTAATTACAGTTGCTTTGGGGAGATATACCACTGATCAGAACTTTAAGGTGTCTGTGCTATCCTCTCTCTCTTTGGTATTCATATTATTTACACTGCTGATCATATAGGGGCTCCTTTGTTACTATTTAAGATCATACCATTGTATTGCAATCACTTTTACTCTGAAAGGAATCTTCCAATAGTGACAATCACCAATATCCTTAATCAACTGAAATGAACAAGCACTGAAACACCAATTCCTCCTCTGGTGGGGAGCTTTGGCTCTGACCACCTCTTGCGGTGGTGGGGGGTGCTGGCTCTGACGGCTGTTTGTTAGCTCCAACACATCGGTAAGATCCACTCTAGTGCTGTCACAGAGCATTGCGGTGCGCCTGCTCATAGCAATGTTGTCATGCGTGACAGACACTGTATTTTATATTATAAGATTGCCAGTAGAATATTGAGAGTTCAGATATATGTTTGATAAAAATAAGCTTAAAATGTACCCCCTCAGAGGGTCTATGACTGCCCTATTGTTCTCCTCCTTGGTTCTAAAACTCCTTTTGGGCAGATCCTGCCTCTGTCTGAACCAGAACTCAAACAACTAAGACAATATTTGGTTACTAATCCAGCCCAGCCCAGGAACCCCAGTCTTGGGACCTGCCTCCCTTGCTCCATACAGCTTGATAACCCTGCACACTACCCCAGCTGCATGTGTGACTGGAGCAGCTGCCAGAGTAGCCAACGACATGGACCTGTCTCATGGCTTTGCAACGAATGAGATGTCTACCAATTCCTCTCAGCTGTGACATATGTGGCTCTGAGGGATGAGTGCCTGTGTTTAAGAACACCTACTTCCCTGAATCCATCACCTTTTAGGTATTGGAGGATGCCCCTTGGGGGGGGGGGGGGGGTATTATCATGCACGTCACTCTACAATCAGAATCTTATTGTAGCAGGGTCCTGTTATTCAGACAGAAAACTGTAAATTATGTAGTATGGTCTGTCTGTGGGGGCGTATAATGTGTCAGATGACTTGATTAAGGGGTTTAAAAGCCAGCAAACAGACTCTGCTAAGTTGTTTGGGCTAATCACTACTAAGCAATCCTTTTATTGTATTCCTGTTCCTGAACACACAAACTATTTTACTGTACTTACTGTAAATCTGTATGAGACAGAAAAATTATACCTTATAAGGACTTCACATGCTTGTAAAATCTCTTGTAAAATCTGAATCAACATTTCCACATTTGCAAATATGCAAGAAAGGAATATAAAATCATTTTTATAGAAAATGTTATATTTATATTATTCTATTTGTGTCATATGGGATTGCTTCATATGCTCCTAGTATGTCTATAGCTTGAGTGGGAGGATTATCCACAGTACCTTACTCTGCCATTGAGTTTTGTTTTCAAGTGTACTGTTTGGAGATGAAGTTTTTAACAGACAAGGTTACAGATCCTATCTGAATCCACAGTTCCTCCCACTCCTCATACGTTTCCTATTCTTTTAAGAAAAAGGATACAATTCCAATCATCATTAAAGTAAAATTGAATACAATAGTTAAAAATAAATGTTGTAATTATTTATTTTAATCTATGCAAAACATTTAGCACGTTATCAAGCCAAGTTCATCAAAATTATGTGTCAGTGTTGAGTTATATAAGTTTAGACATTTTTAATGCAAAGGTTTGTGTTCATCTGTGTTTTTATATGCCTATTTATAACAATTAACCTTGTGCATCATACATATCTTAGGGATGTTTATCTCTCTTGAATTTCTGTACTATGATATTTCACTTAGCACCATCTGGTACACATATCCATACATTTGGTAGTTCTAGAGTACAAGAATTATTTTTTCTGTTCAGGTTAAAATTCATACTACTTTATTTGCATTTGCAGGTGTGAGATACTTACCATGGATATCATTATATGTATACAAAATTCTCAATCTTGCCTAATTATATATTCACACAGGCATAATTTAAAATGCAAAAGAAGATTAAAAGTTCCAACATTAACATGTCTTTAACTACAACTATCTGCTTTAGTATGTCAGGTAGAAAAGATATAAGAACTTATGTCTGAAAGAGAAGAATTGGAAATTATCTGTATCTGTATATACCTGTATATCTCTATCCCCCACTTGTGTCTCTTTCTACCCTCTGTCTGTTACTCTCCTGTCTTTGTACCCTAATTGTGTTCCTTTAACCCACTCACCTCTAAATAATCTATCCTTCTCTCTTTGTGTCCCTCTTCTATTTATTTTTCTCCCAAACTATTTCTCTCTTCTTTTCCCCTCCTTATATATCTTTTCTCTCCATCTGTTTTTCTCTCTCCCAGTCTCTCTCAACCCTCTATCTTTAAGCCACCCTCTCTCTTTCATCCCTTTGCTTCTTTCATCCACTTCTCATTCCCTCCGCCATCTTTACTACCCTTTCTTCCTCTTACCCGTCTGCCCCCACAAGCTGTTCAGTTCTCTGTCTGTCTCTTCTCCCCTCTTTCTCTTTTCTCTCCCTCCACCATTTGTTTCTCATTCTCTCCCCTCTTCCTCACTCCTTCTGTTCTCTCTCATCTTCTCTTCTGATATTCTTCCCTCCCTCATCTCCTTTCTCCCTCTACTCTCTTCTTTATTGCTTTCCTCATAATTTTTTTCTCTTCCTCTTCTCTCTTTACTTATTCTCCCTTCCCTCTTCTCCCTCTTCTATTCACTCTTCTCAATCTCTTTACCATTATCTCACTCCTCTTTTTCTCCCTCTGCTCTTATCTTTTCTTTCTCTATCCCTTATTTTTCTGAGTTCTTTTTTTCCATCTCTTCCATCCTTCATATCTCTCCCTCTTTTTCTCAGCCTCTTTTCCTTTTGAACCTCTCTTCTAGTCCCTATATTAATTTTGGTCTTTCTCCTTCTCTGCCTGGTCACCTTTGTTCTTTTTTGTGTTACCTTTCCTATTGTCCTTTTCTAGGACTTTTTCGTTTTTTTCCTTTTGCCTTTTTTCTCCTCTTCTCTTTTCTATCTCTCTTCTGCATCTTAACACACAGATATCAGTATACTTCCACCATTCATAATGCAGGTATTAATAATGCTACATGGAGATATATCAGCTATTTTCCATAAATGAAGAGGATCAAGTGGACAGGAATCTGCTGGAAACAACTGACATCAAACAGGTGGAAAGTTGAGTAAAGTGGGAAGAGAATATGTACGTTAAGGTAAGCACAACAAACACCTGAGAGTGTGAGTAAAGTTTATGTATTAGCAAAATAAAAAGTGGCAAATGACTCAGGGCCACACGCTATTTGTTTCTATAATCTTTACACCATAAACATTTTTGGGCTTCTATGTCCATGTTTGTATTCACCACTTTCCAGCTTCAGTTCCAATACCATATGATGTAAGGAATATTATGAAGCAACATAGTCTTTACAGACTCAAGTCGTTTCATAACTACCCCCCTTGCTTGATATTCATGACAACAAGTCAGACAAAAAAATGTGCCTTTATTATTCTACCTCTGTCCTAGTTTTAGATTTTTGAGCAACTTTTCATTCTTACTGTACTGAATACTACTTAAAAACAACTGAGGCAACAGTATACATTACAAAATCCACCTGTTGAGTTAAGTAATTTTAAGTTTTCATACATAAATAATTTAAAATTATAATAGTGCAAAATTATAACAATATAATTTTTTGTTTATGTTTTCTCAAACGATGTATTATTCTACATATTAAATGTAATGGATAAAATAATTGACCATCTGAAGGTTATGTGTTATGCAAGGAAAGTCCATGCAAGTGTTTTTATTAAGCTGTTAATTAATAACCTTACATCGTTTTGCTGGTGTGTATGAACTTCACATTCCTACCAAATAAAGGTAAAATTCTGACTCTAAAAATAAAATAAAATTACAGTAGCTTTAGAGATGCACTTGAGAAAATCATTTTTTTTCAATTAAGAAATTACATTTGTTTAAAAGAGACCATGATTACAGAATATTATATAAAATAAAGGTAAATACTCTTCAATGCCATGTCAATTTCACATGTTTTCTCTTTTTGACTTTCACTTTAATCTAATTACTGTGAAGCAATGACAATTAAGAACTTCTTTGTTCATTAATTGTATCACATATGCATATCTATTGCTCTAGGGCACTTATTGATCTCTATTTACTATGTGGAGCAAATATTGTTTTAGATGGCCATTAGATTCTATTTACTTGACTTACTAAATATGCCACATATTGGATCTGATATTGGAACAACATACAAAGCACACAGGCATTTCCCTGTAAATGCAATCATACTACTAAAGTGGATGCTTTTATCTCATTAGTAAGGATCTTTAGAGCATGAACCCAGGAAAAGGATAGCAGTGTTTACTTTGCCTGAGAGGATGTAGTGCTCCATAATTTATCAGAAAAGACATACAAATAAATCTGAACTTAATTAGGAACATCTGTAACAATTATCACATTTATCTTGTAATCTTTGAAAACATAACATATGACAGTGGTAAAGCACCAATGCACACTATTTTATATAATATTGTCATTTGAATAACTAAATTTGATAATGTTTTGGGAAGCAAAATAAAATAAACACATGATTGAAATACTTAACTTTTATATATATATATATATATATATATATATATATATATATATATATATATATATATGTGTTTTTATTGCCTTTTTGAAATGATTGTTTCAGTTGCATTGTTAAAAGACTGACATTTTCAGTTCCCATATTTCCCTTGTAGCAGACGGAAGTTTCCTCTCTATTTACGATCTTCTCCCACCCGTAGAAGCAGATGAGCAGTAACATAAAGCTTGTTCTTGTTGCAGTATACTTTCATATAATTCTTAATATTTTTTTACTTCCTAAAAAACATTCTACCCAATATTGAGTGTAGAACCTCTAAAAGCTGTATTCAGAAGCTAGAGAATGGAGAGCCCGATGTAAAAAAAAATGTTGGGACCAAAACTGTAATTTTTTTTTTGCACTGGCACCCCCAAGTACCAACTCCCAGAGTGGCCCTCCCCATGACTTCTTACCATAACAGCATCCCTTCACAAGACCTTTTCATATAGCTCCTCCCCCCAGGGCCCATTTGCTGCTCCTTTCCCTAGCTCCTCCCTTCTCTTTCTTCCTGCCTGTGTGAAGCTCCTCTGCTTGCAACTTAGCTCCCGGACATGGGTTCCATTTT
Organism: Discoglossus pictus; assembly: GCA_027410445.1. NCBI lineage: Eukaryota > Metazoa > Chordata > Amphibia > Anura > Alytidae > Discoglossus > Discoglossus pictus. The sequence continues at coordinate 242,292,155 of CM050165.1, read as the reverse complement.
CTGGCCCTCTATGGGAGGTGGGGGGGGGGGGGGCAGGATGGGGGGCCCCTGCACTACATCAGCGTGGACCGGGATCCCAGCTTGTGCTGTGGACCTTTGAGTAGGTAGTTCACCACAACAATCATTTACTGTACTACTGTGGAGGGCTTCTATTGCTCTTTTGCCCACCATATATTAAATGATTGTTGTGGTGAACTACCTACTCATAAGATCCACAACACAAGCTGGGATCCTGCTCCACAATGATGATAGCCATTAAGCTTGAAACAGTTGTAATTGGGTAGGATTCCCAGCTTATGTATAATCCAACCTTGGCTTTGCATAAAAGCTTTGTAATACAGCAGGCATAATCTTAAAGGAAGCCACATTTAAAATAGGCTATGGATTGAAGAGTGAGGCATTTGTGGGCCCATTTGCATGTCCCTGCTCAGCTTCCCAGAATGCAGTGTAACAACAGTTTTTCTTGGAATTCTGATCTAGAAATAGTTTTTTTTAACTTGTTTTAGACATTCATATGTGAACACAGATGTACTATTTATTTACTGTACTACTGTAAGGTGGAGGGCTTCTATCGCTCTATTGCCCACCATATATTAAATGATTGTTGTGGTGAACTACCCACTCATAAGATCTTCAACACAAGCTGGGATCCTGCTCCATGCTGATAATAGCTAGTAAGCTTGAAACAGCTGTACATGGTTCGTATTCCCAGCTTGCGTATAATCCAACCTTAGCTTTGCATTAAAGCTGTGTAATACAGCAGGCATAAGCTTAAAGGAAGTAATGTTTAAAATAGGCTATGGATTGAAGAGCGAGGCATTTGTGGGCACATTTGCATGTCCCTGGTCAGCTTCCCAAAATGCAGTGTAATAAAAATAATTCGTGGAATTCGAAGCTGGAAACTATGCTTTCACCCAGCCTTTGCTCTTTTACCTCTACTGATACACATCCCTGAACTGTTAAACACTGCCACCCTTTGGGCCCTACACATTATCTTTTATAAAGCAGCTTGGACTAGTGGGTGGGGGGGCCTTAAACTACAGAAAAAATGTAATACAAAAATTAAATAAATTACACAGCTCTGTGCATTGCACCACCTGCATCACTGGTAACTCCGCCCTTGGCTGTATTATAAATGTGTTTGTCCCTAAAAATCTTATTTCCTTATACGTCATATATGGTACCCCAGAAATTATTGACTAATGGAGGGAAGCATATCAACATTGCTTTCTTATTGCATAAATACATGTATTAATTGACTTTACGTTAATATGTGTATTTTTTGTCTCTTGTAAGATAAGCTTATAGTAAAGTCTATATCAACAGGATACCTATCTCCAGCAGACAAGACTCTTTATAAGTTTGTTTCACAGTCATAAATTGTATATGTCCTTGTCAAAAGAGTAGGCATATTAAATAAAATTATCATTGGTTTCAATTATATAGGGTAACAGTTACCTTATGTGGTGAGTTTTTCATGTTAGAATGGCAATTGAATGCCTTAATACTAATGTAAACTCCTAATGAGATGGACTGGAAGAAGAAAAATATAAATATTAATTACATAGAATATCTAACTAACTAGTCCATCATAGGTTGTAAAAGGGGTCCCTTCAAAGAAAAGAGGGGAGCTAAGCAGTGGAACACTTCTAAAATAGGCAGCAAATTAATTACAGGACATCCTTGGGTGCTCATATATGTATTACTGGGGGATCAAAAATAATAATAAACCCTGGAAGCTGTGATAGTTAGCTTCTTTAGCTTTTTTGAAGAATGTTGAAAAAAAAATGATAACAGAAGAAAAATATGTTTTTTGAATAACAAAAGAACACAGATTACTTTACTTTTTACTTTTTGTTTTTATAATCAGTTGTTAAAATCTCAACATATTTCTCTAAATACAAAAATAAATATAACCATTTTTATTAAATTTCCCAGCATGATGAATGGGTGCATTTAAAATAGGAAACCAGTGAGTCAATTCTATAAGTTCTAACATTAGTACTTTACAAATACGTTTATATACATTCGCTGGCTAGCACGGATTAAACGTGAATAATATCACAAGTGGTACTACAATATAAGAGTGTTATTGGGTGACACTCAAAGTGACTGCCAAAGTCACCCACAGTGGAAATTATTAGATCACTCATGAAAGCTGTATCTCTAAGGAGGTCTTCTATCCACTGCAGTCTTTATATAGACACTCCATGTTTGCTGTTATCTATTGTTGTTTTTCTTGGTTTTGCAGTCTTTGAACCTAGTATATCCTTTAAAGAGCTTCACTAACATATTATTTCATTAAACAGAAACATGTTTTATAATGACGATAATAAGATCTTTGTGCCCTCAAAATGCATGATTTTTGTTTATTTTGGAGCTTTTCACTTTTGAATATCAACTTTAAAGGGCCATTTACCTGACTATAATTGCTCTTCATGGTGTGCATTCAGGAATGTAATCAACCATCAGCTAATCCACAAGTAACACATTTAGGAGTTTACAGCAGCCATTTCCCTGCACAGATGAATTTGTGAAGTGTTAACCCTCTTTAAGCTTCTGCTCTCTGCACAGAGCTCTTGCTGCCAGTCTGCCTGGGGGACTTGCCAGAGTCTTATGTAAACAGACACTTCATTTATGATGTTTTTCTGTGAAAAAGGCACCTATTTCAAAAATCCAAAAAGTATTTCAACATATTTATAGGAGTACTTTACACTGGTGTGCTCCAAGTTGTACTGAATTAACTGGCCCTTTAACAGATCATGGCATTTGAGAATCCCCACAGTTCTCAGGGTAAAACATGCATTGCCATATATAGTACAGTGACTCTCTTATTCTATCTTGCACATGCTAATTGACTGTGCACTAATTACTGTACAGGTAATCAAGATTTCATTTAAACAGAGAAATGAGTAGTGATGTCCCGAACAGTTCGCCGGAGAACTATTCACAGCGATTTTCGCATGTTTGCGTTCGCAACGAACGTCCAACACATGCGCTTTTCCCCCTATTCTTTATCATTGAGGAAACTTTGACCCTGCACCTTACAGTCAGCAGACACATTCCAGCCAATCAGCAGCATACACTCCCTTCCAGAGCCTTCCATCTGAATGACAGCCTCCATTTTAAAATCATTCTGAAGCTACATTCGTTGAGAGAGAACATATATTCTACCTGCTGCTGATTTAATAGGGAAATAGATGGCCAGGCTGTGTATTTAGCTTTCACTACACACCTGAAGAACTCATTTGATATCTGCTGCAAGGACAGCAACCCAAAAAAGCCCTCTTTAGGGCTAGAACATCATTTATTTTATTTTATTATTTTTTTCTGCTGATTTAATAGGGAAATAGATAGCCAGGCTGTGTATTTAGTTTTAACTACACACCTGAAGGACTCATTTGATATCTGCTGCAAGGACAGCAACCCAAAAAGCCCTTTTTAGGGCTAGAACATCATTTTTTTTTTTTTTTTTTTTCTGTGTAATCTAATTGCATATGCCTGCCTGCTAGCATGTGTGTGAGGCCTATTGCATCTACTCTGCCAACTTTTGCCAGTGCACAGTGACATTAATATCTAGTGCAACCGTAGTGTACAGTGACATAAAACAACCCTTTTTTGACTGTAATCGATTGAATATCAGTTGCCTGCCTACAGGCATATGTGTGAGGCCTATTGCATCTACTCTGCCAACTTTTGCCAGTGCACAGTGACACTCATATCTAGTGCAACCGTAGTGTACAGTGACATAAAACAACCCTTTTTTGACTGTAATCGATTGAATATCAGTTGCCTGCCTACAGGCGTGTGTGTGAAGCCTATTGCATCTACTCTGCCAACTTTTACCAGTGCACAGTGACACTCATATCTAGTGCAACCGTAGTGTACAGTGAAATAAAAGAACCCTTTTTTGACTGTAATCGATTGAATATCAGTTGCCTGCCTACAGGCGTGTGTGTGTAGCCTATTGCGTCTACTCTGCCAACTTTTGCCAGTGCACAGTGACACTCATATCTAGTGCAACCGTAGTGTACAGTGAAATAAAAGAACCCTTTTTTGACTGTAATCGATTGAATATCAGTTGCCTGCCTACAGGCGTGTGTGTGAAGCCTATTGCGTCTACTCTGCCAACTTTTGCCAGTGCACAGTGACACTCATATCTAGTGCAACCGTAGTGTACAGTGAAATAAAAGAACCCTTTTTTGACTGTAATCGATTGAATATCAGTTGCCTGCCTACAGGCGTGTGTGTGAGGCCTATTGCATCTACTCTGCCAACTTTTGCCAGTGCACAGTGACACTCATATCTAGTGCAACCGTAGTGTACAGTGAAATAAAAGAACCCTTTTTTGACTGTAATCGATTGAATATCAGTTGCCTGCCTACAGGCGTGTGTGTGAGGCCTATTGCATCTACTCTGCCAACTTTTGCCAGTGCACAGTGACACTCATATCTAATGCAACCATAGGGTACAGTGAAATAAAAGAACCCTTTTATGACTGTAATCGATTGAAAATCAGTTGCCTGCCTACAGGCGTGTGTGTGAGGCCTATTGCATCTACTCTGCCAACTTTTGCCAGTGCACAGTGACACTCATATCTGGTGTCACAGTAGCTTGCACGCATAGTACCACTAATCGTAAAAAAAATGACAGGCAGAGGCAGGCCACCCCGCAGGGGCCGTCGTCGTTGTGGTGCTGTGATTCCCTTTGGCCCTAGAATAATGCCCAGTTTTCAGAGGCAACATACCCTGAACTTGAACAGTTCTGAGGACATGGTTGACTGGCTAACACAGGACACCCAATCTTCTACAGCTTTCGCTCGGAACCTAGACACACCATCCTCCTCCAGCTCAGCTTCGGGCACCTCTCCAGTTACCACTCGCCCGCCTGCCACCACCACCAACACTAGCACCACAGCCGCTTCCCTTGATCCGTCAGCAGAGTTATTTACACATCCGTTGGAAGAAATGAGTGATGCACAAACATTAGTGCCAGAGGATGTAGATAACAGGGATATGTCCCAGTCAGGCAGCATTACACACATGGACGTACGGTCTGATGATGATGATGATGTTGTACCCGGTGCTGCTTCCTTTGTTGAGTTGTCAGATACAAGTGAAGCCGTTGATGATGATGATGCGTCCGTGGATGTCACGTGGGTGCCCGCTATATTCTTCTTGAACAGGAGGAAAGTTCAGATGGGGAGACAGAGAGGAGGAGGAGACGAGTTGGAAGCAGCGGGAGGTCGTCGAAAGTAGCTAGTGGCACAGTGAAACAGCATGCATCGGCACCCGGGGTCAGCCAGACAGCACGCCAGTCAACGCATGCTGTTGCCACCACCAGAATGCCGTCATTGCAGAGCTCAGCAGTGTGGCAATTTTTTCGTGTGTCTGCCTGTGACAGTGATGCCATTTGCAACCTGTGCGAAAAGAAACTGAGTCGTGGGAAGTCCAACACCCACCTAGGTACAACTTCTTTGTGAAGGCACATGATGTCACATCACAAACGCCTATGGGATCAACACATGAGTACAAGCAGCACACAAAGTCAAAGCCGCCATCCTCCTCCTGGTCCAGCATCTTCAGCCACGTTAACCACTGCTGCCCTGCTTGCCCCCTCTCAACCATCCGCCACTCCGTGTCTCGCCCTGAGCAGTCCCTGCTCATCTGCCCACAGTCAGGTGTCTGTCAAGGACATGTTTGAGCGTAAGAAGACAATGTCACAAAGTCACCCCTTTGCTCAGCAACTGACAGCTGGCTTGTCTGAACTCTTAGCCCGCCAGCTTTTACCATATAAACTGGTGGAGTCTGAGGCGTTCAAAAAATTTGTAGCTATTGGGACACTGCAGTGGAAGGTACCCGGCCAAAATTTCTTTGCACAAAAGGCAATCCCCAACCTGTACTGATACCACTGATACCTGGTCTGCAAAGCATGGTCAGGGCAGGTATATCACCTACACTGCGCATTGGGTAAACCTGGTGACGGCTGCCAAGCATGGAATACGTGGCTCTGAAGAGGAGTTGGTGACACCGCCACGACTTGCAGGCAGGCCTGCTGCCACCTCCTCTACTCCTCCTACTCTATCCTCTTCCATAACCTCCTCGGCTGAGTCCTCTTCTGCTGCTGCTTTGTCTTGCTCCACATCAACGGCACCACCCCAGCTCCACAGGTACTATTCCACATCCCGGATACAGCAGTGTCAAGCCGTCTTCGGGTTGACTTCCCTGAAAGCAGAGAGTCACACCAGACCAGCACTCCTGTCCACCCTGAAAGCACAGGTGGATCAATGGCTGACTCCGCACCAACTGGAGATAGACAAAGTGGTTTGTGACAACAGAAGAATTTTTTTTAGTGGCATTGAATTTGGAAAGTTGACACATGTGCTGTGCATGGCACATGTGTGTAATCTGATTGTACAACGCTTTGTGCATAAGCACCCAGGCTTACAGGACGTCCTGAAGCAGGCCAGGAAGGTGTGTGCCCATTTCAGGCATTCCTAAACGGCCATGGCGCACTTTACAGATATCCAGCGGCGAAACAACATGCCATCGAGGCGCTTGATTTTAGACAGCCCGACACGTTGGAATTAAACACTCCTAATGTTCGACCACCTGCTCCAACAAGAAAAGGCCGTTAACGAGTATTTGGTGCTAGGACAGCCTCTGCGGAGCTGGGGATTTTTTTGGCACGTTACTGGACTCTCATGCGCAATGCCTGTAGGCTTATGCGTCCTTTTGAGGAGGTGACAAACCTGGTCAGTCGCACCCAGGGCACCATCAGCGACATCATACCATTTGTTTTCTTCCTGGAGCGTGCCCTGCGAAGAGTGCTGAATCAGGCAGTAGATGAGCGGGAAGAGGAAGAGTTGTGGTCACCATCACCGCCAGAAACAGCCTTATCAGCATCGCTTGCTGGACCTGCGTCAACGCTGGAATAGGATTGTGAGGAAGAGGAGTCAGAGGAGGAATGTGGCTTTGAGGAGGAGGAGGAAGACCAACCACAACAGGCATCCCAGGGTGCTCATTGTCACCTATCTGGTACCAGTGGTGTTGTATGTGGCTGGGGGGAAGAACATACCTTTAGTGAGATCACTGAGGACGAGGAACGGGACATGACTAGCTCGGCATCCAACCTTGTGCAAATGGGGTCTTTCATGCTGTCGTGCCTGTTGAGAGACCCTCGTATAAAAAGGATGAAGGAGAACGACCTGAAATGGAATAGTACTACTTAACAGTACACACCTTATAATAGTGAGGACAAGGAACGGGACATGGCTAGCTTGGTATCCAACCTTTTGCGGTTGTGCAAAGTGACTGTTTGCGGTTGTTTGCGGTTCATTAAACGGGGAGATTGGTCTGTTACTGTGAAGCGGGTGTAACCTTTACACTACCTGATCGATACATCATACCTGATGTTTTAAAGCATGTTATTCCAAACAATTTAGGAATGTTAGGTGCTTTATGCCCTTTATGGCTTAAAACCAGACTCTGCATCAACTATGTAATTTTCTGTGGGAGTTTTGCCATGGATCCCCCTCCGGCATGCCACAGTCCAGGTGTTAGTCCCCTTGAAACAACTTTCCCAGAAAGAGTCCCTGTGGGTTTTGAAATTCGCCTACCCATTGAAGTCTATGGCGGTTTGCCGATGCTCGTCCGTTCGCGAACATTTGATGGAATTCGCGTCCGCGTTAGCGAACCGAAAAGTTGATGTTCGCGACATCACTAGAAATGAGTGAACTTGTGAGCACTTCTAGTGTAAGTGCAGTTCTAGTATAAGTGTGGAAGTTTAAATAAAATGAGAAAGTTCAAAGAAAAGGGGATAAAAGAGAAAAAAGGGATTTTTGTTATTAAGCTTTTCTCACTGTATTTTGTAATGGGAAATTTTAACTACCCTGGATGAATGAGAACAGAAATTCAGCTAAGGGGTGCAGGTTCTTGAGTACACTGGCACAGGTTATTCAAGAACCTACTATAAATTAGGCTATCTTGTATTAAGTTATCATGAATAATAGTCATATAGTATCAACTGTTGAAATATGGCAACTTTAGGGGAAAAGTGTTCAGTGGCGGAGGTAGATAATGGCGGCCCTGGTGCAAAAAAAAAAGTTTTGGGGCCCCCTCTCTGGGTGGTTGTCAAAAAATGTTTTAACCTGGGCCCCACCAGAACCAAATCACACAATGCTCCTCCCCAGACCACTTCCCATAACTTCCCCCAAATATCCTTCCTATAGCAGAGACCCTTGCCCATTGCTACCCCACCCCCAAGACCCCTTTCCAATATATATATATATATATATATATATACTGTATATATATATATATACATATATATATATATATATATGTATATAAATCCCCCCCACACAGCACCCACCCCTCTTAGCATCCATCCCCACCCAGTCCTTGTCAGCAGCCAACCCCTCTCAGCACCCACCTCACTTGCTCCCTGATACACTGATACACATCACCAGTGTGCTGAACTGTTCCTCACTACCATCTCTTGGGGCTTCAGTAGAAATGCTCTCATTTACATTTTTTCTATCTTTCAGTAGTGTCCGACTCTCCATGACCTCATGGACCATAATACACCAGACACAACTTTATGTCCATGGTCATGCTGATCCACTTGGTTTTCATGGCAGAGATACTGGAGTGGGTTGTCAGTTCCTTCTCCAAGGTTACAGCAGTGAAAGCACGAATCCTAACCACTATATACTCCGTGGCTTCAGGGTGGTGTGACCTCTTGGTTCCCTGACTGGAATCGAACCAAGGTCGCAGTGGTGAAATCGCTGAATCCTAACTACTGGGTCACCAGAGAATCCTACTTATTTAAATAAGCACACACCAATGTCAGACCAAGGGTGTGTGTGCACAGCTAAGGAAGCACAGGTGGGACCATGGGGTGCCCAGGGGGGCTGTGGCTAACATGACACAAAAAAAAATACACAGCACTGGGACCCCCAGAGGAGGGCCGTGGTGCACTGCACCATCTGTACCACTGGTAGATCCTCCACTGAAGAAAAGCACTTAATTTTAAAAGGCTAGATATTAACGGCCTGAGGGCAGCAATACAAAGTATAGACTGGGACAAAGAACTGATGGGTAAAAATAATTAATATAAATGGACAACGTTCAAATTCTTACTAAATATACATACTTATCTCCATATACCATGTGAAATTAAAAGTAAAAGGAGTAAATCACATCCAAGTTGGCTTAAAAATGATTTAAAGATTAAGATATGGAGTAAAAAACAGGCATTTATATAATAAAAAAAAGAGGGAACAGAGACTATTTCACACAAGTACAATGAAATCAACAAGACATGCAAAAAGGCTATTAGACTGTCAAGATAGTTGCAAAGGAGAGTAAAACTAACCCTAAAATATTTTTTACATATATTTATGTGAAGAAGGAAAATACGTTATTTTCTTCGTTATACCCAAGAGAGGTACCACTTTGTTGGGAACTGCAACAAAATGGGGCTACATTACCTTCCCGAATTAATTGGTTAACTCAGGAAAAAATCCAAAAGAGGTTGGAAAAAATAAATGTTAATAAAGCCACTGGTTCTGGTGGAATACATCCAAGGGTACTGAGGGAACTGGTGAACTGTAATAGCCATGTATAGTATATAAGAATATGTCTATTTGAACAATATTATAGTAGGAATCAATATGGATTTATAAGGCATAGGTCATCTCAAACAAATCTAATTAGTGTAGGAACTTGGATCAAGGCAACTCAGTGGATGTAGACTTTATGGATTTTGCAAAGGCTTTTGATGCAGTGCCACATGGAAGACTATTGTGCAAACTATGGGATACAGGAATTAAAGTAAATTTCTGCTCATGGATTCGAGAGCTGGTTAAAAGACAGGAAGCAAAGGGTTGTAAATGGAACATACTCAAATTGGATTAATGTGGTAAGAGGTGTTCCTCATGGTTCAAAATTAGGTCATCTCCTTTTTAGCACATTTATTAATGATTTAAACGTAGGACTGGAAAGTAGTGTCTCCATTTTTGCTGATTACACAAAGTTGTGCATGGTACATGACAATAAACTTTCAACAATGAAATTCTATGTGATTGACCACCTCTGCAGAAAACCAAGAGGATGAGATTTAAACAAACAACTCTTACAACTTGAAAGTAAATGGATCTTTACTCTAAATTCCCAATACCCAAATGGTATAAATGAGGGCTTCTCATATTCAGCATTTCTTTAATCTACTCTTATATTATATTATATGATATGATATTATACTACACTACAGTAATAACATGTATACCTAAATTGTTCACTTTATACTAGTTTAATATTCAAGATGATCAAAATCAAAGAGAACAATTCAAAATACACAGATATACATTGCATTATGTATACTGAACTTATTACTCACTCACTTCTTATGAGCTGTTATTTATTCTTTTTAGTTATGTCAAATATTTATTTTCTATATAAAAATTATCTCCTTTCACACTTTAGAACTCCAATAAGTTCCTTCACTTAGCACTTCAATATAATTTTCACACATATATATTCTTTTTTTTATCACATATTGATTAATATTTATTTATATATCAACTAATTAGTTATTGCACCTTTTATGTAGTAAATAACAACCACCTATCACTACATTAGATACTAACTACAAGTTAAGAAAAATAGTTTATTAATAATCACTCCACACAACACATTGAAAATTGTCAATCACACTGATGATTAATAAAATGAATCTCTTAATTTCACATATAAGCCTCACCCCTCATTTACCATCAAAACATCAAGTTTTTCTGTATTATTTATTAATATAGTCCATATGGTCTTTTCATCTTTATTAATATATTTATTTTTAAATTATTTTTAGAAAAAAGGAACTAGAGTAATATATGGATGGATAGTTTCTCTTAAAGAGCTAGTGACAACCAATGTCCCATATCACATGCAATCTTTCCTCATATGGCAAAATTACTTTGCTAATCCTTGGGAAGCTTGAAAACATGTGTGTTATTGTATTTAGCTCAAAAAAGTGTAATTAAAACCAATTTAGAAAAAAGCGCACCATTAGTACTCTTATGGTTGTAAACAAGAGAAAAATGTGTTTATAAGGGGGGTATATATGATAATGAATATCTTATATGCAAGTAGTTAAATACATCACTCCTTATTGCCTTAGACTACTATATGTCATTAATGCAGATAAGCAATTCAAAGTAGTCAACAGGAGTAAATAAAATATATTCCAGCCCATGAGTAAGCCCTAGGAGGGGCGAACGGGACCGTCGGGACTATTTTCAACAAAGCGCAAGTACTCTGTTTATGCTGCTAATTGTGATAGTAAGGGAGGTTACAGACATCTTGCATCTTTGGAATATATTTTATTTACTCCTGTTGACGACTTTGAATTGCTTATCTGCATTAATGACATATAGTAGTCTAAGGCAATAAGGAGTGATGTATTTAACTACTTGCATATCATATATACCCCCCTTATAAACACATTTTTCTCTTTTTTACAACCATAAGAGTACTAATGGTGCACTTTTTTCTAAATTGGTTTTAATTACACTTTTTTGAGCTAAATACAATAACACATATGTTTTCAAGCTTCCCAAGGATTAGCAAAGTAATTTTGCCATATGAGGGAAGATTGCATGTGATATGGGACATTGGTTGTCACTAGCTCTTTAAGAGAAACTATCCATCCATATATTACTCTAGTTCCTTTTTTCTAAAAATAATTTAAATTTAAATTTGGGTGTTAAGCACCAGGGAACCGTTGTACAGTGATACATTGAATTAATATATTTCTTCTCTCAAGTTTCATGAAATATCCAATAATTATATTCATATTTACATTTATTTTATTTCACTCCATCGCTATAAATATGCTGAGAGAGTACTTTACAAATTTACTATCTATATAGACACACATTTTTCTCCTTATAAGGTGCAAGAAAGTATGTCCTATGCCTGTTATCTAGCATTAGAGTTTAACAATACACATAATGCTATCATGCATATACATATCAAAGTTTAGGGCATTCTATCTCCTATACACAACCAGTTGACCACTTCGTTTGTAAATAAAGTTGTTTTGATTAAAAATACGCGATGACGTCACACGTTAATGCGCGCCACGTCACTAATGTGACGCGCATACCAGGAAGAGAGACCCGGAAGTGCCCAGGCCTTAAATAGGCTATAACTTTCTTCATTCCCTAGCCCATGAGAAAGCCCAATACATGGTCGAAACGGACCGTCGGGAGTAGGGGAAGGATGGTGCATCTAATCTAAGCATATGTGAGCTGTATCAGCAGAGATTCTCTCTCTGTACAGAATGCAAGTACTTAGGCATATTGCATGCCAGCAAGGGATATAAGTGAATCTCTGTGTCTCTGTTTCTTTGCACTTAAATAGTAAAACCAAACATTGGGTTATGGTTTAATGATGCTAAAAGTGCTATACGTGTATTTTTCAGAGATAAATATATACATAACATTTCTTCTGCCTTGTATATATTCCAGTACAGAGTATCTATATGCACCATTCCTTTCCCTGTTTTTGTCTCTTTATGTTTTTAACTATTTTTGCATTTAGTGCACTATTTTTATAATAAGTGTGTTATATTCCTATATACTATATTAAAATTGATCTATTGCCTACCTATGATTAGCAAATATTTTGCATATGAGAAATGCATAAAATGTATCATAGATACTACTGATACTACTACCATATAAATAATAGGTCTAACCTTTTCAATTTATTATATTTATTCGTCAAGCCAAATTTGTCACCACTTATATCCCAGAACATTGGCGGACAGTGACACTTTTTGACATTTATTGAAAATAATTTTAGGAATGACACACTTTCTCTTTTTAATATATTATCTGCATTTTCTTCCTGGATTTTACTTGATTTCCCTAATTTCCCTATTAAAACTTTACCCATTTACATTATTTAGTGTTAACCACAAGGAAATTATATAGGTCATTACATTATACTATATTCCACCTTAAAGAAAGAAAAGGGTTCTTCACAGTACGGATGGTTAATCTGTGGAATTTTATAGATAATTTCAAAAAGGCATTGGAAATATTTTTTGGATAAAAAGGGCATTCAGGGTATATCCTGGACAATTAGAGAAGGAGTATGGCTCCATGGAAGAATATGATAGCCAGTATCTGGGGTCAGGAAGGATTTTTTTTTAATTCCTTTTTCGAGACCATTAGCAATGTTTCAATGTTTTTTGTTTCTGTTTTCCTTCCTCTGAATCAATTAATTAACAACTAATCTGCATACTGCAGAGGAGATCAGAGGAGAACTAAAAGGGTTGGACTTGTTGGACCAAAAGCCTTTTTTTCAACCTTAATTACTATGGGCCCTATTCTATTGGCAAATTCGTAAATTTATACGCACTTAAAACTGCTTTTAATTTTGGCACAGATTCTATTATTTACTCACAATCCGATTACAAGTTACCCGTCCACAATCACTTTAGCACAGGTCTAATATCAGAAGCTCTAAATCAAAACAAAATCAATATTCTATTAGACCCGTATCCCGCAAATAAAGTCAGACCCGCAACTGAGAAAAAGGTATCAAGTTTCTGTCAAAAATATTACGAGTACTAAATAGGACTTGCATGGGCATTTTCAAACACTTATTATAGCTGTAACAGAAATTAAACACACAATATTGTACTTTAAAAGCACGGCAATGCATGGGAAGACATTATAATTACTTGCAGAATAGTCTCAAACCCACAAATATCAATCAAAAAATATTATTTGTAACTGTTATTTCTGATTAATATCTATCCCAGGACTAAGGGGGTTAATGCATATCATGAAACCCACATGGACTAAAACAGAAGATCTAATGCATTTTATAGATTCCTAGATTGCTTCAATGCGAGACTGCCTGGCAAATATTACTTATTGGCATTAATTAATTCTTAGCCTCTGATTGCAGTGATTACTGTTTTACTGGTGTCATGATGACGGTCTCAGTTACTATTGGCTGTGTATAGGAAGTAAAATGCGGGCTTGCTGAAATATTGTCAGATATGATTACTTCCCCTGAAATCAGACTTAAAAGGGCAGGGTTTACGCTTTCAGCCTTGAGGTCGGAATTTGCGAGCTAGAGTCAATAGAATACATCTAAATATTTATAAAAGAAACAACCGCTGGCAAGTTTATGATTTTGAGGCATTTGCTGGCTTCTAATAGAAATAGGGCCCAGGGTAACTATGTAAGTTTTGCCTTGTGAAGCGCAGTTCTCATCTATGTTCCTCTCCTGGGAAAGATTTTGATATATTAACTCTTGTGGCATGCTGGGAACTTTGATGTTTTTGTTTGTCAGTGTGACTAAAATAACAATGAAAAAAATATATGCTGGCCTTACAGTTTAGAAGAGTTTACTCAAAATGATGTTTTTGTTTTATGTGTGCATTATATTCAGTGGAACGCGACAGGACATTTCCGACTACTCAACCTAGAAATCTAAACTTGATCTATTTTTGTTATTATTAGGTGATTAGGATTTTGAGGCTGGCCATTACGCTGGCTGCATAATGACTCCTATCAAAACTGCCTCCTGGGAATATGTGATTGTGGGACTGGGCTCAGAGGAGGTTACAGTAAGTTTTATATTTATTTAATATGTAATTTAATATGTAGTTGATTACCCTATGTGTGATGTGGGACTAGGCTCAGTAGAACTCAGACAGACTTTCCCCTGGACACAGGTAATCAAAATGATCACATTTATAAGAAGGCTTTACTGAAACAATGTCTGCCTGAAATTTTCAATATTGTTGCATTATCAGTATATGCCAAGAATCAGTTTTTAAAATGTTTACATTATCTAAAAAAGAGCTGAGGGTTTTGTAAAAGAGTGACAAAGAAACACGCCACCCCAAAAATGTTTGTTTTCTAATGCAAATAGTGTATCTTGCTTTGCATGTGGACAATTGGGATATTTTGCTAGAAGCGGCACAAATGTGATACATTCTACAACAATCTCAAAGAGAAGGCCCAGTGTCATACCCAAACTTTGTGGGGCAAAGGGTGACCCTTCTGAACCCCACTTTTAACTATATTTGACAAATCTACGCCATTGTAAAGAGGATTACAGTTAAGAGTAACCTTTTAAACCTAACAGGGAATGTTACAGGTAAAGTCTATGGGAATTATTTTTTTATGTTATTCCCTATAGACTTGAGGCTTAATTGTGATTGGCCCATTTCCAAGGCAAATGAGACCACCTGGTATTGTCTTCCTGTGTAGCATGGGGAAGCTCTGAGTTAGAGCTTTAGGCTGATACTCAGACTGGAATTTAGTCAATCTGGAGCCTGTGAACATTTAAAAGCACAAATGAGGAGTGACTGATTTTTACCACCTGGATCATGAGAGGGACCTTATTAAAAGTACAGAATAATTGTACCCTTCTCTATACAAGGAGGTATACAATTGGGGGGGGGGGGGCTTAGAGCATTTATTATATGACTAAGGGGCCGCATCATGGAACTAGCCCTTAGAAAGGACACCCACCGCAATGGTCGTGTGACAACAGGGCCGAAATCCTAGAGGGTGCCAGCTCTCTTACATTGGCCAGCAGCAGAAGGTCACATCTAGCAGCACCTCCCACAAACAAGCACAACTGAGGCTAAAGCCATGACCAAATACTTCCACCGAGTAGTGGAATAGATTAATTTGTGGAGCGGATCCCAAAGTAGCCGCAGCACACCAATCACTGACAGCGATGTGAAGATTTCTCGCTGGTGGAGTAAAAGGGCCCAAAATTTAAATTTTCAGCTACCGTTCTGCCATCACCGAACCCCTGCCCTCAACGGTCCTGCCTTCTCCCAGTTGGGGAGAGACTGCCCTTAGAGAAGGTTACCAAAACGCTACTACATCACTACCTGGCGAAAGGCTAGGGATTTGACTGTGGCCAAGGGAGCTTCAATATCACACAGCTACTACCCCATGTCCTGGCCCAACAGCTGGCTCTCCCGATGTGCCAACCTGCTACTATCAATCTGGCCCCCGACCGTATAATACTGATCCAAAACTGTTTTCCCAAGGTTGCTACCATAACTGACATACCCGCCACAGAAAGTAGAAGCAACTGTGATTGACGTGTAAGATGTATTACTGTACCCCATTAACTACTGTATATAAATCCTTAAGATGTCAGTATTAGCTATTTTCCAACTGTGCCTCAAGGTTTAATACACTACTCTTAATGCTTAATACTATATTACAATTTACCACCATATTTTCCCTCAAAATGGCTGCAGTCACTGTAGCTAGCCATTATTCAGGGAGTATCCATTTCCTATCCCCCCCCCCCCCCCCCCAAGGTAGCTCTCAATCGCAAATGGATCAGCTTACATTCTAGAGTTGGCAAAGCAATCTAGGGGGGGTGTCCAATCCCAGTGGTTCAGAGATAATCTAATTAGTGCAGCTAGTGTGCTGATTGGTTCCAATCTAGGCGGGAAATTAAAATATGGTCAGTCTTCTGTTGATTGCATTGTGGGCTGCCCCACACTGGTTTATTCTGTATAAATATCTGTGCAGTTTGCCTCAATAAATGAGTCCAGTTTGGCTATGCATAACTACAGTGCATTCTTCGGTAAGGGCTTCCTGAGCTAAATCACTTATTCTGATACCTCTCTCCCTGGTCCTACCTTACAGGGACCTACAGCTACCTGCTTGTTCCTGCTTGTTTCTGATTATTCCTGATTGTACCTATATTGGTTCCTGACACCTGACCAGGAGAATTCGGGTGCTGAGTTCACCAGAACCTGACATTCTAGCAGTGTTCCTTTATCAGTAAATAGGAGGGTTTGGGAGGTGCAATAGGACCCAATAATACCAGATGGACACAAAAGATTGAGAACAACCAGAATCACACCAGAGGGCAGCCAAAAGGATCAGATAAATAAACATTCCCTTTATTCCTAGAGTTCCTTATCATGCACTGAAATTTCCAAATAAATTGCTCAAGGAAGATAATTTCCAAATTAAACATGAAAGAGACATGTTTAAAAATGTTTTAGAATGTCTAAGAGTAGGTTTGAATCAAATCATAGTACAAAAATCAACTGCTCAGAAATTTGTATTAAAACTAACTTATTCTCAGGTTTTAATTTTTCAGAAACACAGTGTCACGACCACTACTTCAATTGGACTTGCCCAGAACCTGGTTCTGACCCAGTACATGATGGTTCTTGGATGACCACAGGAACCGCTTAGCCAGAGTAGCAGAGTTGCCAGCTGTGACTCTTTTTAAGCAGATTTAGTATTATTAATTCTATTAATCCTAATGATCAGGTTTATCCCTTCCCTCAAGAATAAGCACATACAGTACATGATTATGTGTTATCAAACTTTGAACTGTTTATTAATCACAATCCATTGTCAGTCACCCATTCATGTCAGTCACCCATCACTATCAGATCACACCCATTACCAAACCTTCCCTTTAGCCAATGCTCAAGCCCAGTTCACCTAGCCATGTGGTCCACCTGTCAATCAAGTGGTGTCAGTGGGGCAGTAATTAATAAATTACCCCTTTGTTTTGTGAGACAGAGGCTAGAATGCTAATTAAGTAAAGAGACAGTGTATCTATTGTCCTTTGTTACTATGTATTCCTGCCCCCCCCCCCCCCACTGAGATGAAAGCACACATGTGGTCAGATATTGCAAGCCTGTGTGCCAAGCTCCCGAAGTGGCAACGACCATATGCCACAAGTGAACAATGCTGGTTAATTAGATCTCTCTTTCCCTCCTTAACTAACTTTCCTGGGTTCCTATAAGTCAGAACCTCAGAAGCCTTCCCAAACCCCTTCAACTCTTACACTGGAACTCTGACCCTATTCCCTGAGAATTCAGGTGACATGCTTTATTATAGTCCTCGGGGGAACCTGCCATTTGGATACTAAACATGATATGGGGATTCTCATACTTAACTTTTATTGGTATCACTAAAATATTTTATAGCACATAAGACTCACATGGAAAATAAAAATAAAAAATAGGCTTGAGGTTAAGTAACCAGGCAACTGGAAAACCCTTTAAAGTGATTACTACCACCTTTCCCTTGTACTGTACCTCACGAGTTAAAAAATATACAGCCTTGTTAAATTGTGATTCAGTAAATTTAAAAGGGCTCTATTTAAGCACACAGCATTTTTTTTTCCAGAAGTTTTTAGTTAGTGAACTTCTATTTAAAAGCAAACTCTTCACTGACTAAAAACTTTGGTAAAAAAAAATGCTGTGTGCTTAAATAGAGCCCTTTTAAATTTGCTGAATCACAATTTAATAAAGCTGATAATGTATAAGTTCCATTCAAAGTTTCTTTGATTTGGATAACTTTCCCTAGCTTTTTTGCTTTGGGATATTTGCTCTTGTGAAACTTCTCTATATATTGTTGTATTGAGTTCTTTAGAGTAACATAAGATAACTATTTATATAGGGAACTGGATATTAACATCCAATTATAGTATTGAGTAAATTATTATAGTTAGAGTAGTAGCTTCTTGTCCCAGAATACAGCAACTGATACAAGTATTTGGAAGAGTGCTCCTATATATAGATATTTTGCTGTATTTGTTTTTATATCTTTGGGGTTCACTAAGGTCTCTTCTGTGTATAAATCTCAACTATGGGAGCTAGAGCAAACTAAGCTAAATAGGGTAATCCCTACATGGGGGCTCCCTATTACTCAATGTGTTTCAAAGGAATCATTCAATCTGAATTATATATATTTTTTATATATTGTTTTTGATTTTCTGAAGTAGGAATGCTACAAAGGAACCTCACCAGACTTTCAAATCATTTCAGAACTGACTTCTGGAGCTACATGAATATGAGATTAAATGTTTTTCTACAATGAATATTAATGATATAAAACTAGTTTTGATTTCAGCACATCATTGGTCAGTATTTTGCCTCTTGTTTTAAGTGCTGATCTCTTTTAGGGACATAGGTCATTTTAGAATCGGTTCACTTTTTTTAGTAAGTCAGACTTGAGGGTGATATTGAGGTACTGAGACGTGTTAGATGAACAACCTTAGTGATCCTACTAAGATCATACTGCTTGAAGCTACAGAAAGATCCTGGTTCATCACACACATCTCCCATTTCCAGACTGAATATCTATTAACGTTTAATGTTTTTACTAAAGTACCTAATAAAGGTGCTACAGACATCTACACATTATTCCACAGGTGCACACAATAAAGTGTCCTTTGATGAGTGATTTCTTAAATACAAAAGATACACAGTATTGCTAAAGAAAGCATAAGTCTTCCGCAAGCTGCAAGCTATGAAGCTATGTGTAACATGAACCTCTGAATAAGGTAGGACATAATGGTGGAAATGGTGGCAAATGGATGCCACAATGCAGGACACAATGGTGGAAATAGAAGGTATCACACAGATGCAACGACTTGGTATAGAAGTATAAACAGATTTGTGGCTGGGTATAAATCTGCAGTTGTTATGGGAGATATGATGAGATATGATGATGTGCACAGGGGCTAAAGGAGTATAACTTAATATCATAAAATGTGAACTGTGAGTGCTTACATAATGCATCCACATTTGCCTCACAGTGCCCTAAATTTATAAAGAAAGTATTGTTGATGCCAAATGATTTACATCTCAGCAAACTGTATTACTTTGAAATCTTGCACACATAGTGGGTCTGCACACAATAAGACATATTTATTTGTATAATTTGAGAGAGAGCTCATTCTTTACACCATAATTTGCTTTCTAAGAAGGATTTGTAAAATATGGCTGATTTTTCTAAACATTATGACCTTAATAAGTGTATTTTATAAATTTAACTCAACATATAAATTAACCAATTAATAATTGGTTATTACAATTGTGTCTTTCAAGATATTCTAAGACATACCTCATGTATTTTTTGTATCAATTGAATAATAGGCCAAAAAATGTATTAATTTTATATTGTAATTAAAAGACAAGAGATGCGTGAAGTCAAAATAACCCCAAGAATAGACTAGATTCCAACTGGTCTTTATTTACAGTAATAAAGGTAAGACTTAGGAAGGAATGTATGACATTTGAAATGTTGGACAGCTGAAGACCATTGGAGCAAATAGCTAATAACTTATAGAGAGGGTGGGACATAGCCAGATGGATTACACAAATCCAAGGATTGCTCAAGAGCCAGAAGTCCAGAGGGACAAAAGCTTGAACTGCCAGAAGTCCAAGAGAAGCCAAGGAGACCAGTGGAGTCTTCGGTAGCAGACCGCAGATCCTGATTTATGTACAATATATCTTTTTAATTATACCTTGTTTGTCTGTTTGATTATTCACCTGCTCAAAAGAATGTAGCATTTGTAGAAATTATACATTCACTTCTTACAACTTGGTAGTCTGACCACATTCATATGTGCTTCCTTTGTTGCCAAGTTAGTTAAAAGACTTCCAGTACATGGGAGAACTCTTCAAATCCTTCAATACAATGCAGCCTAAAGATCTTGTTCAAATCATCCAACGTGATTTTTCTTGTAAATTTGTAGATAGTAAAGGATTTGAAATTTCATTGCAAGTTAAAAGCATAACTATAAAAATGAGGCGATAAAAGGAAGAAACTTGAAAGAATGCAAACTTGATGAAAACATATGAAGTAGGCAAAATGTTCCATTTAATAATAGTTGCAACTCAACAGGAAATCTAACCAATAGGACTCATCCCAATCAGGATCCAGAAGAATGCATAGTACTGAAATAGCACTAGTACATGTGCTTAATATGCTGAGGATGGCAAGAGACGGGGTTACTATTCTATACTATTTCTCATTGACCTATCTGCTGTATTTGACATTACGAACCATGATATTTTAGTTGACCATTTAAGAGAAGACTGCACGGTACAATATTGAGCTGGTTCAGATACTTTATATCAGACAGTTCCCATAGATTATTCTCAGTGGTGTGTTCCTCTACACCTACCCCAGTGAGATGTAGTGTTCTGCAGGGATTCATTTTATCTCCCATGTTGTTTGCTGTGTACATGCTTCCAGTGGGTGATATATATTAAGACCATATGGTCTAAGATATGCTGATGACACACGCATTTATTTAACATTTAAATCAAGCACAATGATCCAGTATCACTGTTCAATGGTTGTCTGGCAGGTCTCCTTGAGCCAGATGTAACCAGATGTAACCTTGGTGGGAGGAAATAATTGGCTAAAATCAAAATTGAAGCAGGATTACAGATAAATCATTTGGTGCAAAATTTGGCTGTGCAAGTTGTTTGTGAATTAACATTTAAACATCAAGTGTTAGGGGCAATCAAAACCTTTTTCACCCCTCCTCCCCTGAACACATAGCAAGGATACAATGTAACGGATCTACTGGCACCCCGACCGGGTACCTCCGTTGATAGACACGTCCTAGTTTGCGCCGAGGCCTACAAGCACCGCACCGGACACCAAAACCACCACAGACTCCAAGGATAGTACATCAGGAACAAGAGTTCAGTAGTTACAGCTCAAGGGAGTATGCAAAAGCATAGCAATCCCCAGTATGATATAGCGATCCCCTCAAATAACGAGACAAGGCTACGTTTTGAAGGGTCAAGAAGAACTATTTTAATGACGGAATCTCCTTTTATGCAATGGTGCCCTCTGAAGGGCTACACCCACATAATTATCACAACAGCCAATTATCTACATGGTTCAACCCCCACGTCTCCTCCCCTCAGATAACAGGTAACACAATTAAAACAGACACAATTTTAACTACATTCTGGATGTACCCCAAATACAGGGGGTACACCTTTAAGTCCCGCACCATTCAATATCTCTCACCCAGGGGAACAACATATACAAAAATGGCATGAATCAGACCAGCGGTTCAAAAGATAGTAAAAGTATGTTTTTACGCATAACACACAGACATTGCACATATCCCCCATACAATACACATATAGGACAATAGGTGAGTCACACCTCCCTGGCAACTTGGATACAATCAGACATTAATTAGATCATTCTTCTTTGTTCTTATCAGAGAATGAAAACACTTTGGAAAATGCAAGGATCCTTTACAACTTTCTTATCTCTTGAATCTATGTAACAGGATTATCTATTAGCCTAGGTCTGCAAAATTCTGGCTAATATTCTGAGCCAATATATTCTGTAGAACATCAACCAACATACATATAGTAGGATCATATTTTAACCATAATAATCATAAAACAGTTTAAAACAGTGATGGGTTCCGCTACACACCTCCCCCGTGACCATAAGCCGGCATACACGGTCTGATCCCAACGGATCGGCCTGGGGATGTCCGGACAAAAGTATTTGTTGGTCAATTCTCTAGTTTGACAACCCATCAGCATTACTGCAATTCACATTTACTCACATTTCCCATATCCCCAGATAGCTGGGATCTGAGCGCACAAAACCACCGAATAGCGCTCAGATCCTCTTCACACAGTTCAATTGCCATGTAGCTAAAGTCTTTCCCATAGTCTTTTATTATATGAATGGGCTTCATGGCACAGTTATCTGGGGTATCATGGTTCACACAGGGCAAGTACAGAATGACCCCCCTGTATGTAAAGGGCCAGAATGAGTGACTTACACTCTGGTATGGCCGAACACTGGTTCCAAAGGGCAATATGTACCAGGGCCATAGTCGCAGGGCAGGAGGCTGGCAAACAGTCCTCTCCAAGCCAAAGTGGCGAAGGGCACTTCGTCACACATCTCTCCTTTGGGGGGAAGTCTAACCAGGTACCTGGATATTTTGCTGTGGTGATGGGGCAACACGCTGAGGGGACTTGAGGGGCAGAGGCCAGCGGCACTCTGCCCTGATGCCAGCTCTTCTGCTGGTATAACCTGCAGGACATCCTGCTCTGTACAAGGGACAAAGGGAGGGCAGAGGCCGACTGCACTCTGCCCCGCTGTCAGCTCTTCTGGGACATACTTGGGACATATTCCGGCTCAGTAGCCAGGGAAACGTGGGGGTCAGTGGGGGTTAACATTTCCTCTGTTAACCCTGGGGCCACATTAGAAGTTAGCTGGGGAGGGGAATTTGTACTTACCCCCTCCTCCGGTTGTCCCAGTGACGGTAGTTGGGGATCTGGACAAGCTGTGGGCGCAGAGACCACGGTCCCATCTGCGCTGTCTGGGAGATTGGTGTCTCCCCTGGTTAGGGTAAACTGTCGCTGGGGGGGAAGGACGACACCTTCTGCCCCCTGTGTTTCACACTGCCGCTGGGGGGGAAGGACGACACCTTTGGCCCCCTGGGGTTCACACTGCCGCTGAGGGGGAAGGACGACACCTTCTGCCCCCTGGGGTTCACACTGCCGCTGGGGCGAAAGGACGACACCTTCTGCCCCCTGGGGTTCACACTGCCGCTGGGAAGGAAGGACGGCCCCTTCTGCTCCCTGGGGTACACACTGCCACTGGGGAGGAAGGACGACACCTTCAGCTCCCTGGGGTACACACTGCCGCTGGGGAGGAAGGACGACACCTTCGGCTCCCTGGGGAACACACTGCCGCTGGGGAGGAAGGACGACACCTTCGGCTCCCTGGGGTACACACTGCCGCTGGGGGGGAAGAACGACACCTTCGGCCCCCTGGGGTACACACTGCTGCTGGGGAGGAAGGACGACACCTTCAGCTCCCTGGGGTACACACTGTCGCTGGGGAGGAAGGACGACACCTTCAGCTCCCTGGGGTATACCCTGTCGCTGGGGAGGAAGGACGACACCTTCTGCCCCCTGGGGATCACACTGCCGCTGGGGGGGAAGGACGACACCTTCTGCCCCCTGGGGTTCACACTGCCGCTGGGGGGGAAGGACGACACCTTCTGCCCCCTGGGGTTCACACTGCCGCTGGGGGGGTAGGACGACACCTTCAGCCCCCTGGGGTTCACACTGCCGCTGGGGGGGATGGACGACACCTTCTGCCCCCTGTAGGGCCGGTAGAGAGACCTCGGTCCCATCTCTACCTGCCATCTGGAGGTCATCCCAGGAACAGTCAATGAAGTCTGGTTCTGCTTGTCGAGTAGGTTGGGGCTGCACGAAGCTGAGCAGATGTTGGTAGTCCTGCTCCAGCTCCCACGCTCTCGTTACCAGGTGGGTCATGTCTTTGCTCACCTCGCCTTCGTCATCCCAGACATACATGCCCATCCGATAGTCGTAGATGTCCCAAAACCTAGACTCCTCCGTGCTGCCAAGATCAATGTCGTCCTCCAAAGCATCCCATAATAAACCTGGGCCATCATAATCATCCCCCTCTGGTAAGTCGTGTTCAGCCGTCCAGGGGGTAAGTCGAACGGTATGCCACCAAAGGGCCTGGTATGCGTTGTCTAGCCAGAGCTCTCGCCATACCAGGGTCTCTAGTCTTGTCACCCACTCATCCAGGGGCTGCTCTCCCAATAGATACATCCGCATCGCCACACGCTTCTGTAGCCGCTGCTCATCACTGGGGAGACTCTCACCTCGCCGCCATCGGGCATCTTCCAGGGCATCATACCAGAGTTCCTTTCTGTCTGCATCCCTGTAGTCCGCGGCCGCCTCCTCCTCCTCATCATGAAACGCTGTCTGAAAACTAGCCGGTTCCATCCTGCTGTAGCCAGGGGCGCTGTACGGATACTAGCGTTGCCCTCAATTTGTAACTCCAAACGTTACTGGTGTCTCCGTGCTGCTTTTCCTCTTACTAGGACGCCATCCCACCACTGCCAGCCAATGTAACGGATCTACTGGCACCCCGACCGGGTACCTCCGTTGATAGACACGTCCTAGTTTGCGCCGAGGCCTACAAGCACCGCACCGGACACCAAAACCACCACAGACTCCAAGGATAGTACATCAGGAACAAGAGTTCAGTAGTTACAGCTCAAGGGAGTATGCAAAAGCATAGCAATCCCCAGTATGATATAGCGATCCCCTCAAATAACGAGACAAGGCTACGTTTTGAAGGGTCAAGAAGAACTATTTTAATGACAGGGAATCTCCTTTTATGCAATGGTGCCCTCTGAAGGGCTACACCCACATAATTATCACAACAGCCAATTATCTACATGGTTCAACCCCCACGTCTCCTCCCCTCAGATAACAGGTAACACAATTAAAACAGACAAAATTTTAACTACATTCTGGATGTACCCCAAATACAGGGGGTACACCTTTAAGTCCCGCACCATTCAATATCTCTCACCCAGGGGAACAACATATACAAAAATGGCATGAATCAGACCAGGGGTTCAAAAGTTAGTAAAAGTATGTTTTTACACATAACACACAGACATTGCACATATCCCCCATACAATACACATATAGGACAATAGGTGAGTCACACCTCCCTGGCAACTTGGATACAATCAAACATTAATTAGATCATTCTTCTTTGTTCTTATCAGAGAATGAAAACACTTTGGAAAATGCAAGGATCCTTTACAACTTTCTTATCTCTTGAATCTCTGTAACAGGATTATCTATTAGCCTAGGTCTGCAAAAGTCTGGCTAATATTCTGAGCCAATATATTCTGTAGAACATCAACCAACATACATATAGTAGGATCATATTTTAACCATAATAATCATAAAACAGTTTAAAACAGTGATGGGTTCCGCTACACATAGCTTTATTCACCTTAGGATTATTTACTTACACTAATCCATGTCTTTGTGAATTCATAGCTTGACTTTTTCAATGTGCTATGCTTGGGTCCCCCACTTAAGCAATTACCCTGCCTGCATATGGTGCAGATGCTGCAGCAAGGATGCTAGCAAACAAGATCATCTCCTGCCACATAACACCCATTTAAATGGCAAATGTATTTCAAGGTTGGCTTAGTGACCTTTAAAGCTCTAAATGGACAGATTCCTAGCTACCTGAAAGAACTCTTGGTTTCCTACAATGATGCTCTTCCATCAGCAAGTGCATCACATTGTATTAAGCAAGAAGGTTCCCACTGTAAAAATATTTAAAGAACTTAAAAACTAAAGAATGAGGCACCCAAAAATAAAAAGGTGAGGGGAGACATTCAGCCAGAACTGCAAGAGTGACAAGAGGGGCTACAGTCTGGCGCAACAAAAATAAATGTGATACACAGACTCCCCCTTGCCACAAAATGGACAAGTGAATGGAGAGTCTGTGAAACTAGCCAGGTACTCTCTCATAGTAAGTGCACCAAGGAACAGTCTCCATTTCAAGTCCCCAGTCAGTGAGTAGTGGAACCAAAGAAAAAGTAAATCACAGTGTACTAGGATCTCACTTGGTGCTAGAGTTTTCAATCATGCAGTACCAGTTCTGTGGAATTCTCTTCCCATAACAGTTTGAGATTCCCTTCATCAGTCACTTTCACGAAGATTAAGACTTATCTGTTTATCCAAGCCTTTGGGTAACATAATATCAGGAGAAATAATGTAAAGTGCTTTGAATCCAACTATTATTATAATTGTTGTGGTTTTTCTTGTTGTTTTGACAGCATAATTTGCAATCTACATTTGTAGAGTAATATATATCTGTCTATATATATATATACATGTAAAAAAGAAAAAAGAAAAAAAATGGCGCTTAGCACCTATACTAAATAAAAAAAAAAAAAATGTAACTATCGAAACCGGTCGGCTTATTTTTGTTTATTCTTTTTACATTTAGTAGGCAATGGATATATCTTGATACCCTCCATTTCTTTTTCTCCAATTTTTGGAGTATATGGAGCATGCTGGTACGTACTAGGAGCCTTAAGGTAAGAGTTGATGGAGCAGGATTATTTCCTTCTATGAGCTAGCAAGCGTACTTTACGCTGTGCTCTGGTGTACTGCTCACCATTTCTTTTTTACGCTCACCTTATGCACTCCAGTACTCTTCAAGATATCCTTTGCCTCTATATTTTTTCTTTTTTGGAACTATTGTATATATATATATAGAGTGTTTTTTCATTAATTTTTTCTACTTTTTATTCTATACTACACTTTTTTCACTTTTGTTAGAGATTCAGACCTATGATTGTCCTAACAGATGTATGAGGACTTTATTAATAGGATACTAGGATGTTTAAGTAATGCTATCCGTCACTTACCTTGTATCCTTGAGTATACATGTCCACCATTATTATATGGTGACATTACCTTCTATACTTTCTCTACCATCCCTCTGTTACTCCTGCTTTTAAGTTAGATACTTCTTTTTTTTTTTTTTTTTTTTTTTCTATATATATATATATATATACATATATATATATTTATATATTTTTTCTAAGCCTGTAGTTTCTAGGTTTCAATTAGAATCTAATATTAGTAAAGCTCCGGACTTGAGAAAGAGAGGAAGCTCTTGAAAGCTTGTCATATATTTATAAATATGTTTGTCCAAAAAAAAGGTATCACTATATACTTCAATATGTGTGTGTCTTTTTAGAAGCAAATCTATCTAAAGTTCCAGTAGTATGAAGTTCTGACTGCTCTTATTCCAGTTAAGTATGATTGAGAATAAAATGTGACATCAACTTTATGATCTCATTCTGTAACTACAATTTACAATTTTACATATTTAGAGTAAATATTATTTGGTATGCAAAAAGGGACTTTGTGATTCAACAGCAATATGGATTAAAATGCTCTATATTGCTCCAGTATATTCTGAAGTGATGAATATTTTGTCTGAGAATTTCAATCATTAATGCATTGGCCATAAAGAAATAAATAAGCTGTAGTAAAAGGTAAAGGTACTTCTTTGCACTCCTTTTCATTTTAGCAATGAAGTCATCCATGTTTCTGTTGATTGATCCATTTTCTAAATAAGCAGTATAGCACTGAGTACAACATGAAGCACAGATTGTGCAGTAGTTTAATGCATTCCTTACACTCATTTCATCCTAAGTCCAGGTACTTAGCATTTAGAGTAGAAATTTATTTGGCTTGGTTCACGTTTTCATTTGCCATTCACATTCTGTTTACTCATATTTCTAAAGATTTTTTAAAAGACATTTCTCTTATAATCACCAATATTTACGTGTTGTAATATCAACGTACTTAAATAAGACTTTAATGCCCCAGTGAGAACTTTATGCAGTGTGAATAAAGAACCAACATTACATGTAGCTTGACTGCAGAAGAACTCTATTTATTTATGCCTTTAATGTAAAATGAAAATGATAGGTACAAGTTGGATTATAACTTAAAAATACTTTTACTCTTGATCTCTAGACATTTTAGTACTGGTATTTTACAATTATTAAACAAGGTATAATCATTAATGTGTGACTAGAGGGTAAAATGGATGAGGAAGAGTGAGTAGGATTGGTGAAATATGAAAGTTATATTGCATTAGAAGGCAACAAGAAATGGAAGATACATATAACTCAGAAAATAGCCTGTTAATCAGGTTCACAAGAAGATATAGGAATCAGTAGCCACATAATTAGATAGATAGATAGATATAGATCAGCTGTTATAGAGGACCCAACACTATAATAAGACAATATATATGGAACATCAGTGCCCCTTTAAGTAAGAACAAGGAGTAACCACCTTGTCACATACAGTATGTTGGCAATCATGAAAATAACCTCTATGTGATAAGCAAAAAGCATCTAAAAGGAGGTCCACGTCAATGTATGAAAAATTAAATATTCCCTTAGGTATTGGAAGCTCACATAAAAGGTGCCCAATAAGAAAGCCAGGTTCACAACAGTTCTCAGTTGGAATATAAGCTGTGAGGATGGGTTGGGCTCACACTGTGAATGAAATGACCAATTTTATCCTCAGTGCTGGGTATATAAAGTGACAGTAATTATGTTGCTTCAATCAGATACGAGTTTACACTTACTGTTGTTACTGGGATTTTATAGTTTAAGATGGATTACTTGACACTGATTATGGAGTTAGAAATGGTCATCTTTATCCAAACAATACACAAAGATTGTATTAAATTATCTTAAACTGGGAGCACAGAAGTCATCAAAACTCCTCTTCCATGTCTCAAAAGACTGAAGTCAAATAATCTTTAAAATAAACAAAACGTGGATCATTTGCTATAAAATCATACAGTTTTGCAGTCAAATAATTAATATGTTCTGTGACACATAATAACAGATCATCATGGCTCACAAACCGAAGACTATCCGTCATGCCAAACCTCAAGGTAAACTAGCCTTGGTAGCATGGGGTGCTGGAATGATGACATCATATTAGTTACAGCTAAAGAGTCATTGTGCTAATTGCACAATGAGTAGCTCCTAATGCAAATTTCATAACTCATGCTTATCAGTATCCAATTAGGAAAATCAGAAGGCCATAATTATGGTTAATTGAAAAGTCTAATAAAACTGACTCTGGTATTAATTGACAGTACATAAATACAATATAATTTGATATTACATCTTATCATTGACAATCTAAATAACATTGTTACATAAGTTATCCAATAATTCATGCCTCAGACATATACACATGTATGGATATACAGTCAGGTCCATAAATATTTGGACATCGACACAATTCAAATCTTTTTTGCTCTATACACCACCACAATGGATTTGAAATGAAACGAACAAGATGTGCTGTAACTGCAGACTTTCAGCTTTAATTTGAGGGTATTTACATCCATATCAGGTGAACGGTGTAGGAATTACAACAGTTTGTATATGTGCCTCACACTTTTTAAGGGACCAAAAGTAATGGGACAATTGGCTGCTCAGCTCTTTCATGGCCAGGTGTGTGTTATTCCCTCATTATCCCATTTACAAAGAGCAGATAAAAGGTCCAGAGTTCATTTCAAGTGTGCTATTTGCATTTGTTGCTGTTAACTCTCAATATGAGATCCAAAGAGCTGTCACTATCAGTGAAGCAACCCATCATTAGGCTGAAAAAACAAAACAAACCCATCAGAGAGACAGCAAAAACATTAGGTGTGGCCAAATCAACTGTTTGGAACATCCTTAAAAAGAAAGAACGCACTGGTGAGCTCAGCAACACCAAAAGGCCCGGAAGACCACGGAAAACAACTGTGATGGATGACCGAAGAATTATTTCCCTGGTGAAGAAAACACCCTTCACAACAGTTGGCCAGATCAAGAACACTCTCCAGCAGGTAGGTGTATGTGTGACGAAGTCAACAATCAAGAGAAGACTTCACCAGAGTGAATACAGAGGGTTCACCACAAGATGTAAATCATTGGTGAGCCTCAAAAACAGGAGACCAGATTAGAGTTTGCCAAACAACATCTATAAAAGCCTTCACAGTTCTGGAACAGCATCCTATGGACAGATGAGACTAAGATCAACTTGTACCAGAGTGATGGGAAGAGAAGAGTATGGAGAAGGAAAGGAACTGCTTATGATCCAAAGCGTACCACCTCATCAGTGAAGCATGGTGGTGGTAGTGTCGTGGCGTCGGCATGTATGGTTGCCAATGGAACTGGTTCTCTTGTATTTATTGATAATGTGACTGCTGACAAAAGCAGCAGGATGAATTCTGAAGTGTTTTGGGTAATATTATCTGCTCATATTCAGCCAAATGTTTCAGAACTCATTGGACGGCGCTTCACAGTGCAGATGGACAATGACCCGAAACATACTGCAAAAGCAACCAAAGAGTTTTTTAAGGGAAATAAGTGGAATGTTATGCAATGGCCAAGTCAATCACCTGATCTGAATCCGATTGAGCATGCATTTCACTTGCTAAAGACAAAACTGAAGGGAAAATGCCCCAAGACAGTTGCAATAGAGGTCTGGCCGAGCATCACCAGGGATGAAACCCAGCGTCTGGTGATGTCTATGCATTCCAGACTTCAGGCTGTAATTGACTGCACAGGATTTGCAACCAAGTATTAAAAAGTGAAAGTTTGATTTATGACTGTTTATCTGTCCCATTACTTTTGGTCCCTTAAATAGTGGGAGGCACATATACAAACTGTTGTAATTCCTACACCGTTCACCTGACTTGGATGTAATTACCCTCAAATTAAATCTGAAAGTCTGCAGTTAAAGCACATGTTGTTTGTTTCATTTCAAATCCATTGTGGTGGTGTATAGAGCCAAAAAGATTAGAATTGTGTCGATGTCCCAATATTTATGGACCTGACTGTATATATATATATATATATATATATATATATATATATATATATATACAGTGGTTATTCGGGATATTAGCTATATATATATATATATATATATATATATATATATATATAGCTAATATTCCGAATAACCACTGTTTGCAGGCTGTCAACATCTATTGGTGTACTTGATCTGCAAGGATGGATAGATAACCCAATAAGTTCAGAGTGCCCATTCAGTGGGTTGAGTGGACCCAGATAATGGCAAGAAAACATTCCACAGACCATAACGCTGCCACCACCAAGTTGTGTTCTTGCAACAATCTTTGCAGAGTGTTTGTTCTCAGAGGTTTCTCACCTAACACTACAACGTCCGTCCAGTTGATGGAGCAGAAAACAGCCAACACTTTGCAAATCAGAAAAGGTCCAATTTCAGTACTTTCATGAAAATTGAAGCCATTTCTGATGATGAACCCTTGTCAGCATGGATGTTGTGATCAGCCGTTTGCTTCGGTGCCCAATATACAACAGGGTTCGATGGACTGTAATTTTAGACACACGTTTGGTAGCACTCTGGTTTATTTGGATGGTGAGTTGCTCAACCGTAGCATGCCAGTTGGCCTTTGCAGCCGACGTTCACCTCTGACATGAATGACACCTGGTACTCTGAAGTTTCAACGCTGTTTATTCTCAATGGGTCAACTGTACAGTAATGGTACAATTTAACCACAGCAGTACGTGACACGAACAGTTCACAAACTGCCAATGATCATCACCTTTTCAAAGTTGGAAAAATCTAACATTTTACACATGACATCGACGGTTGATATGTTTGCATAATGCCTACATGTTACCATATATACCTGCCAAGCCCGCACTCAACACAGGACTTACATTGGCTACACACTGCTGACTTTTAAAGTACTATATATCTATATATATATATCTATATATATATATATATAACAATCATTTAGTGTATGGTGAGCACTAGAGTGAGAAAAGCCATCCACCTTACAGAGTACAGTACAGAGTATTATTCGCTTTTTATATATATATATATATATATATATATATATATATATATATATATATATATACTAGCAACTTGCCCATCAAAAATGACGTCAATAAAAAGTGAAGCCTGGCAATGCTGTTTGCCACAAAATGGGATCCTCTCCCCCTCTACTTTATTGGCCTCTCGATGATCGCCTGTGTCTCTTACCCCCTCTCCCACCCCTGTGTCTCCTACCCACTGTGTCTCTTTCCCCCCTCTCCCCCATGTCTCTTCCCCCATGTCTCTTTTCCCCCTCTGTGTCTATTTCCCCCCTCTCTCTCTGTGCCTCTTCCCCCCTCTCCCTCGGGGGCTCTTCCCCCCCCCCTTCTATGTCTAACCTCCCCCCCATGACTCTTCCCTCTCCTTAGGCGCCGCGCATGCTGACGCAGCGCAATGCCCATGTGCGTAATTCTATTGTCTTTGCGATTAGAACATTGTCAAACTGCGATTCGTCGCAAAGCGTGACAAATCTCAGTTTGACAATTATAATATGTGATATATATATATATATAGTATCTCACAAAAGTGAGTACACCTCTCACATTTTTTGTGCATATTTTATTATACAGTGCCTTGCAAAAGTATTCACCCACTTGACTTTTTACCTATTTTGTTACATTACAGCCTTAACTTCAATGTTTTGTTAATCTGAATTTCATGTGATGGATCAGAACACAATAGTCTGAGTTGGTGAAGTGAAATGGGAAAAATATATACATAAAACTATTTTTTAGAAATATAAAACAGAAAATTGGCATGTGCGTATGTATTCACCCACCTTTGTTATGAAGCCTATAAAAAGTTCTAGTGCAACCAATTACCTTCAAAAGTCACATAATTAGTGAAATGATGTCAACCTGCGTGCAATCTAAGTGTCACATGATCTGTCAATACACACCTCTTTTGAAAGGCCCCAGAGGCGGCAACACCTAAGCAAGAGGCACCACTAACCAAACTGCAAAGAACTCTCCAGGTCAGGGTTAGGTTATAAAAAAATATCCAAATCTTTGATGATCCCCAGGAGCACCATCACATCTATCGTAACCAAATGGAAAGAACATGGCACAACAGCAAACCTGCCGCCCACCAAAACTCACGGACCGGGCAAGAAGGGCATTAATCAGAGAGGCAGCACAGAGACCTAAGGTAACCCTGGAGAAGCTGCAGAGTTCCACGGCAGAGACTGGAGTAACTGTACATAGGACGACAATAAGCCGTACGCTCTATAGAGTTTGGCTTTATGGCGGAGTTGCCAGAAGTGCTCTGGTCGGATGAGACTAAAATGTAACTATTCAGCCATTAAAGAAAACGCTATGTCTGGCACCATCCCAACACATCACCCAAAGAACACAATCCCCACAGTGAAACATGGTGGTGGCAGCATCATGCTGCGGCGATGTTTATCAGCAGCCAGGACTGGGAAACTGGTCAGAGTTGAGGGAAAGATGGATGGTGCTAAATACAGGGATATTCTTGAGCAAAACCTGTACCACTCTGTGCTTGATTTCAGGCTAGGACGGAGGTTTACCTTCCAGCAGGACAATGACCCCAAACACACAGCTAAAGCAATGCTTGAGTGGTTTAAGGGGAAACATGTAAATGTGTTGGAATGGCCTAGTCAAAGCCCAGACCTTAATCAAATAGAAAATCTGTGGTCAGACTTAAAGATTGCTATTCACAAGCTCAAACCATCCAACTTGAAGGAGCTGGAGCAGATTTGCAAGAGGAATGGGCAAAAATCCCAGTGGTAAGATGTGGCAAGCTCATAGAGGCTTATCCAAAGCAATTTGGAGCTGTGATTGCCGCAAAAGGAGGCTCTACAAAGAATTTACTTTAGAGGGGGGGGGGGGGGATAGTTATGCACATTTACTTTTTCTGTTATTTTGTCCTATTTGTTGTTTGCTTCACAATAATAATAAAAAAAAATCTCAAAGTTGTGGGCATGTTCTGTAAATTAAATGATGCAAATCCTCAAACAATCCATGGTAATTCCAGGTTGTGAGGCAACAAAACATGAAAAATGCTAAGGGGGGTGAATACTTTTGCAAGGCACTGTATATGTATATATATATATATATATATATATATATATATATATATATACTGTATATATATATATATAAATATATACTGTATAATCTAATACACACCTCACATTGTATGCCAATAATCTTTAGGGTATTTGGATTATTAGTATTGTTATGGTGAAATGGTCCCTATATTTTAAAATACTATGTTTTTTGATCATGATAAGAAATTAAGGGAACGTTACCTAAATCTCTCCTTCAAACTCTGCATTGTGCAGCCCACACATTGAATGCTTCATTTACAGGTTAAAAGATACAGTATATGACATAGATTGTGCAACAATTAATATATTGATTAATGGAAAATCGTTCTTTAGTTTTCATACTTTTAATGCTTTATTAGGGGCAAAATATTATACAGATAATTAAATTTCCTAAACACAAATTCTGGGATATCAATTAGGCGCTTCCCTAATATGGGATTACCCTCAAGAATCCTTCAATGTTTCTTAAAATATTTTTATATTGCTAACTGCTGATTTATAGGCAGTTGTAAATAAAGCTATTTTACACTTTTCATTTTCATGTGCGCACACTAATATTACTAATAATTTTTGCCTGACTCTACCCCTGTAGCATGCATGATGCCCCTACTACTGGACACCACTTGGGTCATATTTGAGGGGATGGTGTGAGTGTCCAGCATGTGAAAAAAAAGCTATGTTATCAAGTTTTTATGAAAGATGTACATGTTTTTAACTAATAGAATGCCAGAGGAGTCCTACTGGGTGCTATTCCATATGCTAATCTTAATAAAAACACAG
The DNA here is from genome assembly GCA_027410445.1 of Discoglossus pictus. Classification (NCBI taxonomy): domain Eukaryota; kingdom Metazoa; phylum Chordata; class Amphibia; order Anura; family Alytidae; genus Discoglossus; species Discoglossus pictus. Next base: position 242,257,168 of record CM050165.1, on the reverse strand, counting down.
AAGCTTTTTTTTTTTTGTTGCATTTCTGGTGCATTTCATCCACTAGGAATGCTTCTGTACATAAACACTGCTGAATATGGAACATAAGGTGAACTCTATACTACAAATGCCAGCCCTCTTCTAAACTAATAGAACAAAACAAATAAAAATCCAACAGAAGAAATGCTTTCCAAGAAAAATGATTGATGTGTTTTATTATATGATAAAGAAAACTTGACAAACATTACAAGAAAATTATTAGTAGAGGAAAACAAGTTGCATATCCACAAATTGTCACTGTTCCAACATTTTAAAGTGTCCCATGTGTGCTGTGTGAAAAAGCACTTGATGACAGCACATAAGGATCATAAACACAAATCTTAAAATATGTTGCAAACATTTTTTTTGCTTTAGAGCCAATTCAGTACAATTAAAAAATCACATAGCTGCAGTTAAGATGATTCATATTTTCCCTAATCTTAATCTTTCAAGCAAAATGACTAGATATATAAAGCTCAAAGCAATAAATGAAGCAAATTTTTAATTTCCTTTGAAAGTTTACCACAGGCTGATCACCATATAGATTGCACTATGTGCAGAGTTACTTTAATTAGATGCTATTTACAAATAGCCTTGGAAATTTCCAGCATCGCATACTCATTTTGCCTCCTTGTTTCAATCACATGGCACATGGGGATTCTAAGTCTTCTCATATGATGAAACTTTAATGAGATATCTCTTTGATATGATACAACATTCAATCTAAAAGAGAAAAAATATATACATGTCAAAAGTGTATTGACAGCCGGCAGGCACAAAGGAGGAGAAACAGAATATTTGTGTCAGTGTTTTCAGTGGAAGTGATTAAAAATGACTAGGAGACTTGCTGATAAACAAACACACGGCTGTGTCTTTAATGTTCCTTGCTTTAAACAGGGGATTATGAGAATGAACATGATTTGGTGCTAAAGGTTACAGGAATGAATTGGAACTGTAACAATGAATGAAATGACAATCAGAGTATTGAAAGCATCAGCTGGTATTTGAAGCATCAGTATTCGAAGCAGCTCGCAAATGTTTTCCACAAATTACATGTCTGAATCTGTTCAAATACCAAGTTCTTTTTATCCTAGTTAATACTGCAAAAAACAAAATGTTTTCCCTAAAATTATTTATCGGAGAATGAATTATATTCTATATTATTCATTACAAACCATCTTGTATTTTACACATGATGATATAGTATATTAGAACATGCTGTAAATATAAAATAGAGGTATGCAAGAAAAGCAATGAGTGCAATAATTATTTTTTTTCCACAAATCTATTAACTTTTTATTCTCTTAAAGTTAACACGATTAGAAATACATATTTTCTTGAGAATAATTCTTTTTTGTATTATCAACAAGTCTGTATAAGTTAAGGAGGAAGAAATAAAAAAATAAAAAATAGAAGAGCAATAAATATTGATGATTGTGTCTAATAACTCTTGAAAATGGGTAAAGGGAGGATTAAACAGAGACTAAAAGAAAGAGAAAGAAAAAAAAAGGTAAAGGGACGATTATAGTAAATAAAATAACAATAGAGAGTGAGGAGGTAAAAAAAATAGGAATAGTAGCGAGTCGCCTTGACTAGTTTTCTTATTTTCCTTAGATTTAAAGGAAAGAATATCTTACCTCTTTTCATTAAGTTATTGTGTCTCGTCTAAATCCCAGAACCCCTCCAGGTATTTCCATATGAGCTGGAGGTTCAAGTTAAGTGAATTGTGGTCATTCCAGGGCAATGCTGTCTTGTGAGTTTACCAGGGTATAATTCTGCTGCACCCATTTATTTCCAATATATTTGTATCAGTGACATAAAAATATAATTGTGTCTTTGTGAGTGTATTCGTGCGTTGTGCAAGTCAGTGTCTAATATCTTTGGTTTCTTTCTCATAATGTAAATAGACGCATGTATATTAAAGGACAAAGTGATAGAATGACAGAGAAAATGGAAGACACCCAGGTGTAAAGGGAAAAAAGAAAGTGGACAAAAGGCTTACTGTTAGAGAACAAATGTAAAGGACAGAGAAATGTACAACTAGCTAGAAAGTGAGGTTAGTGAGGTTAGATGATACATCGAGAGCAGAAGGTTGAAAAAGAGGCTTAAAGGAGGTAAAATAACAAAGGGAAGAGAGTGAATAAGCAATGAGCCAATGAGATCTAGAGGGATGCATACTGTCTCCTCACCCCAAAACATTTTCTGTGGCATTTCCTGTTAGTTACCAATACATTTAAACAAGTTAATCTAAATATTTTTCTAGAAAAAAAGGAAATTTTAAAATGTTTAAAACATGCTTTTAAATGCGTTATAGAGAAAATTGCATCCCATGTCCCTTTAAGGTTGCATGGGTTATTCTAATGACATAATTTATGACATCATCTATAACATTAGGTGACATAATTAAATATTAATGTATTTATTTGTAATATTTAAAAGCTAAGCAGTGTCCTTTTAACATTTTAATTCTAACAAATTGTAGGAATATTAATTAAACACCACACTCTGTAAAACAAATCCTGTCAAAGTATCACATATAAAGTTCTCAGCAGTGCTTGCTTGCCAAAAAACTTTAGTAACTCAATGTTAAAACTGCGGGCTTGTGAAGCGAGGGCCGCAGTTGTGGCCAGGCAAGGAGCTCTGAAGGCGCTCTTTGTGCTGGTGGAGATGAGCGCTGTTGGCGCTCATCCATACGGCCACGTACGACTTAGGCAGGGAGCGCCAAAGGCGCTCACTGCGCTGGTGGAGATGAGCGCCATAGGCGCTCATCACTACGACCCTGCATGACTTAAGCATCATACCTACGACCCGCGGGACTACAGATCACAAGGGAGAGGGTCGCAATGAGCGTCAAAGGTGCTCAGACGACCAAAAGTACATGAGGGAAGAGGCTCGCAATGAGCGCCAAAGGTACTCAGAGGACTAAAAGCCTTGCAATTTGTGGCAAACAGCATTACCCGCCTTACAATTTTATTGCCGTCATTTTTTGACGGGCAAGTCGCTAGTGTATTAATAATATGCATTGTAATACAAGTGAAATTTGTTGTTTATTTAAACTTGTTGAAAAGAAATGCTTGTCTGTATTTTGCAAATTGAATGTTGGTGACTTTGCCTAATGAATGTGTATATTTTGTATTTGTTTAACATAGAAACATAGATTTCCCTTTAGTTAAAAATCAATATAGCCCTGTTTTAAGGTCATTGGCTTTAAATCAGACAGCCTTAAATTCCTTTTTTTTGTTTGACCTTACCACTTAGACTGGAAGGCTGCGTCAGTTTTGTTTTATACAGTAGTACTTTGTCACATTAACAAAAATGTTCCAACTTCAAAAGTTGAAAGAAAACCTCTAGTTCTCCTTCCTGTATGGTAAAGCAAATGTGAATTTACTTTAATAAAGTTTTATTTTTTACAATTAATTTTGTTAGAAAGTATATTTGTTTGCCTATAATAGTGCATGTTTGCCAGAGATGGTGAGTAAATGTTAATTTAAAATTTGAAATTTCTAATGGATTTTCTAAAATGAATTACTTACTTAGGGCCTTATTAAATTAGCCCACTTAGTTCTCTCGGTCCTCGCAAACGGCAGTTTTTGGCTGTTTGCGAGGACTGAATCCCTCGCAGCCTGCTTTGCGAGATGACTCTGAAAAATGGCAGAGAATAGGCTCCGAGAGAGCTACGGAGTTACGCAGCCTTAAATCTATGAGGTGAATCTCGCACCTCGGAAGAATCCCTACGAGCACAAAAAAGTGCTAGCAAGGTCTCCTAAACCACATACGTGCTGTCTCAGAGCAGCCCGAGACAGCCGTGTGATACACCCCCCTGGCCCCTATACACACAGCCCCCCACATTAACCCCTTAAAGCGGGGTCCCCGATCAGCACCGATCAGGCCCTTGCTGCAGTTAACAGTTTTAAATTCCCTGTTGCGGCTCCTTAAAGGGCCCGTGGCACACTATTAACAATCTCGGCCGCGGCACCTAAAATGAATCCCCCTCTATGCTGGGGGTCCCCATCGGGAGCCCCAAAGTGTCCCCACATTAACCCCTTGCAGTGGGGGTCCCCGGTCGGGACCGATCAGGCCCTTGCTGCATTTAAAAGTTTTAAATTCCCTGCCGCGGCTCCTTAAAAGGCCCGCGGCACACTATTAAGAATCCCGGTCGCGGCACCTAAAATTAACCCCCCTCTATGCTGGGGGTCCCCATCGGGACCCCCAAAGTGTCCCGTGGCACCTAAAATTAACCCCCCTCTATCATGGGGGTCCCCATCGGGACATTAACCCCTTGCTGCAGGGGTCTCCGATCTGCACCGATCGTGACCCTGCTGCATTTAAATTTTTACATTTCCCGCCTCGCAAGTCCTTAAAGGATAGTAAAGGTCCTGAAAGGACTTGCACTAGAAAATATTAACCCCTGGCAACTAAAATTAACCCCTAACATTAACCACATAAGTGCCATGACGGTCCTCAAGGCCATCATGACACTAACTACAAACACTACACTGCGCTATACCCCCCAATAAACCATTAAATCTAACCCTCCTCTACACTAATCTATTATAACTAGACTACCTACCTACACTACTTACCCCCTAATAAACCCCCCCACCACTCTCATTCCAGAAAATAAGAAAACCTAACTCACAAAAAATAAAAAAACGACCTTAAAGAAAATAAAAAAGCCTGTCACAAAAAATAAAAAAACCTACCATACAGAAAATAAAAAAACCTGTGACAAAAAAAAAGGATCATAACAGAAAATAAAAAATATACATTACAACCCCCCACCCACTACAGAAAAAAAAATAATTACACACTTGAAAAGGAAAGACAATACAATACAATAAATACAATACAATACATACAATACAATACAATACAATACATACAATACATATAATACAAATAAAATAAAATACCCCCTATCTATCTAACATACAATCTCTTTAATATATAATAAATCCTAACTATCTAAAATACACCCCCTATCTATCTAATATACAATAAATCCTAACTACATACAGAAACCTTAATTCTAAGCTTAAATAATATAATTAATACCACTTACCTTTGTAGATGTCCCTTCAGATCACCAACCTAGGAAAAAAAAAATTAGTGCAGCACATTAACATAAAATAAATAAACATTATACACATTCTAAATAGTCTGCTCACCTTTCCTGTCCCCATCCTTCTTCTTTTCTTCTCTGGCGCGGCCCCTGTTAAGAAAACACATTACATTAATACAATATACATATAAACACAACAGAAAATAAAATAAACATAATATACATTGTACTTACCTCCCCGCGATGTCCCCCGCCTCCTCCTCTTCTGCCCTGGCTAGGCCCTGAAACTAATGAGCCTCCTAGAGCCTTTTCCGGAAACAAATTGGCAATGGCGGCTTCTGATTGGCTGAAAATGCTGTCTATCAAATTCAGCCAATCAGAAGATGCCAATGTGTGAGCCAATCAGAAGGGGTTACATGCACCTGTCAATCTTTATTTAAACCAATCAGAAGGCAATCACAGTGGGATACACCCCCACGGAGTGATTAGCTGAAGACATCTGCACCTTCTCATTGGCTGTAATACTGATTGACATTGACAACAACCAATCAGAAGGCGCAAATGCCTTCAGCCTATCACTCCGTGGGGGTGTATCCCATTGTGATTGGCTGAAGGCATCTGCGCCTTGTGATTGGTTTAAATAAAGACTGACAGGTGCGTTATCCAACCAGGGTGGGATTTTGGGGTGTATCCCATCCTGATTGGCTCACACATTGATGCCTTCTGACTGGCTGAAATTTGATAGACAGCGTTTTCAGCCAATCAGAAGCTGCCATTGCCAATTTTCTTCCGGAAAAGGCTTTAGGAGGCTGATTAGCGTGTGGGAGGTCTGCAAGTGCAGACCTCTGTTTTTTTTAGTGCGCAGATTGTTCCAGGGCCCAGCTGGGGCAGAAGAGGAGGAGGCCGGGGACATCGTGGCGAGGTACGTTGAATGTATTTAATGTTTATTTTATTTTGTTTTATGTTTATATGTTTATTGTATAAATGTAATGTGTTTTTGTAACAGGGGCCGCGCCGGAGAAGAAAAAAAGAAGGACGAAAAGGTGAGTAGAATATTTAGAATGTGTATAATGTTTATTTTTTTAATGTTAATGTGTTGCACTATTTTTTATTTATTTTTCCCTAGGTTGGTGATCTGAAGGGACATCTACAAAGGTAAGTGGTCTTGAATATTTTATTTTAGCTTAGAATTAGGGTTTATGTATGTAGTTAGGATTGATTGTATATTAAATAGATTGTATGTTAGATAGATAGGGGGTATTGTATTTTATTTTATTTGTATTGTATGTATTGTATTGTATGCATTGTAGTTTATGTATTGTATATATGTATTGTATTGTATTGTGTATGTCTTTCCTTTTCAGGTGTGCAATTTTTTTTTTCTGCAGTGGGGGGGGGGGGGGGGGGGGTTGTAATGTACATTTTTTTCTGTAATGTAGATTTGTTTATTCTTTGTAAGGTAGTTTTTTTATTTTTGTTGACTTAAGCTTTTTCATTTTCTGTAAGGTAGGTTTTTGATTTTTTTTGACTTAGGCTATTTTATTTTCTGTAAGGTAGGTTTTTTATTTTTTGCGAGTGAGGTAGTGTAGGTAGGTAGAGTAGTTGTTAATAGGTTAGTGTAAAGGGGGGTTAGTTTAGATTTAATGGTTTATTGGGGGTTATAGTGCAGTGTAGTGTTTGTAGTTAGTGTCATGAAGGTCCATGAGGACCGTCATGGCACTTATGTGGTTAATGTTAGAGTTTTAACAGCCCCATAAGGGTCATAATATACCCTTAGGGGACTGATGGGGTTAAATAGAGGCTTATGGGGGTCTGTATTGAACCCCGTGAGTTATGGGGTTAATTTAGTGCTTATGGGGTCTGTATTGACCCCATGAGTTATAGGGTTAATTATGGGCTTATGGGGTCTGTATTGACCCCATGAGTTATAGGGTTAATTATGGGCTTATGGGGTCTGTATTGACCCTCATGAGTTATGGGATTAAATAGAGGCTTATGGGATCTGTATTGATCCCCTTGAGTTATGGGGTTTATTAGGTGCTTATGGGGGTCTGTATTGACGCCCATGAGTTATGGGGCTAATTAAGGGCTTATGGGGGTCTGTATTTACCGCCATGAGTAATAGGTTTAATTAAGGGCTTATGGGGGTCTGTATTGACCCCCATGAGTTATAGGGTTAATTAAGTGCTTATGGGGGTCTGTATTGATCCCCATGAGTTATGGGGTTAAATAGAGGCTTATGGGGGTCTGTATTGACCCCGATTAGTTATTTGGTTAATTAAGTGCTTATGGGGGTCTGTATTGACACCCATCAGTTATGGGGTTAATTAGATGCTTATGGGGGTCTGTATTGACCCCCATGAGTTATAGGGTTATTAAGTGCTTATGGGGGTTTGTATTGACCCCCATGAGTTATGGGGTTAATTTTAGTTGGCTGCGGTTAATATTTTTTAGCGAGAGTCCTTTCCAGACCTTTACCGTCCTTTACGGACCCGCAAGGCGGAAAATGTACAAATGTAAATGCAGCGAGGTCACGGTCGGGGGCCCCCGCTGTAAGGGGTTAATGTGGGGGGGCTGCGGGGGTCCCTATTGACCCCTGCAGCAAGGGGTTAATGTGTGGACACTTCGGGGGTCCCAATGGGGACCCCTGCATAGAGAGGGCTTAATTTTAGGTGTCGGGGGTTAGTTGGAGTACCCTCCACTGCAGGGCTTAAGTGTGGGACTGCCGCGGAGGTCCTGTTCAGGACCCCTGCAGCAATTGATGAGGTGTGGGAGCCTGCAAGATCATATCGCAGGCTGTCACTCCTCGTGTACATTTTCTCTGTGTTGATAAGGACGGCCCTGCTTCGTAGCTCACATGTTGCTTGCAGCAGGGCTAATTTAATAGCGTTGTAAAATTTGCAGTGCGTAGGATTTAAGTAGAAGCCTGAATCCGATCGCCAGAATCTGTGATCAGGAAGGAATTTTATATTTTTTCCCCTTTTGAGACAATTGGCAAAGTTTCACTGTTTTTTTTTTTTCTGTTTGCCTTCCTCTGGATCAATTAACAATTAACAATGAATCTGCATATTGCAGATCATAGGAGATCTAAAAAGGTTGAACTTGATGGACTAAAAGTCTATTTTCAACCTCAATTACTATGTAACTGTGTAACATTTATAACTTCCATCATGCTAGATAATATTCATCCGCCAATGCTATTGAATGATAAATACAAACATTCAATATTCATTGTAACTTAAATTGTTATAAACTCCATTCACTTGCCATCACTGGTGAATGTTCGCCAAATCTGCCAAATGAATGTACTTTACAACAATTTAAAATTGTTAAGTTGTATTAATATTCACTCGTTATCTCTCACCATGACAAGTGAGATGTCAATAAAACCACTAAAGCTGACCAATCAAAATGCATGGAATCTTGCAGCTGCTGCATATATCTTCTTGTGTAAGTTATCTTGAAAAGACATAGGTAGGCATAATAACTTCCAGTCTATTACCTTACCATGACTCTTGAACTGATGGCTTTGGTATTTTGTTAAATAGAATCAGTCATAGACTTGGAAGGGAGCTATATTGTTTGCAATTATATCCTACCTTATGAAGTGAGGTCAGATAATGGGCACCAAACCCAAACATTATCTTATTGAAAACTATTTTGTCATCTGATTATTTATTCAGCCAGTCTATACCAACCTTTGCTTTCCTTCATCTAAGGTTAATTTGTGTTACTTGAGTCAATAAACAATAATTATGGAGCTACAACACTGCTATGTGGAATTCAGTTTCACAGTAGCAAATCTTTGGACTTCTTCATTGTATGACATAACTACTTCAGTATTGCTTTTTGACTTGATAAAGAGAGGCATTATCTCTCGAAAGCTTGTTGCTATATTATGAATAAGTTTGTTGAATAAAAAACGTATGACTCTTAACTGCAATACTCTGATTATTCAACTACATTTAATATATACAGGTTTCAAGGTCATTTCACAGAAGCTTTCATGTAAAAACTGGTGCCAATATCTAAGAAAGTGGATTTTGAGAACACAAGATACGGACCTTCACTTTTCACACATTCAATATATGTCTTAGCCTTCTTAATGAAGTTAAGAAGCATCAACTCTTCTTCTTATGACAAATAGAGGAACCATCTATGGAATCTATGTTTCCATAATTCCCCAGAAAAGTGTAAGTCAGTTTTACCAAAACAATATTAAAAGCCTCTACATTATTTTCTTTGAGGCACTATATGTTTACTGTGTAAACACACACGGATAATAGCCAAGGAACGCTAGATAGCCAGCATACTTGGGTCAATCAAATTTACACCTCAACACATAAGACACTACACCAACACTGATTGTCACAACTTTTCAAACAAAGACCATTTCACTTTAAGGTCCGCCTTGTATCATAGAAATATAGAAACATGGAAACATAGATTTGACTACCAAAAAAAGATCCATATGGATTGACTATTCTATTTACCTAAACATTTGGCTTAATCAAGTGTCATTATAACCTTATGTGTATCCTAGCATGCTTAACTTCCATAGCTAAATTTGACTCTATAATTTTCACTTTTTGTATAGTACTACTTTCTCATTTTACCCATACATCTTCCAAATTCAAATAACAACAACAACAGTTTATCCTTACATGCACCATTTTAGTTGTTCTTCTTTGAATGATTGCATGATTGTGAATATCACTTTGACAACACAGTTTACAGAACTTGACACAGTATTGAGGTTTAACTACAGATCTATAGAGTGCCATTAGAACCAATCTTTTTCTCCAACTAATTCTTCACCCAATAAATCCAAGCATCATATTTCAATTTCCTGTAGCTTTGCTGAGAGTTTGCCTACTTTAAAAGAATGCAATATAACAACTCACAAATCCCCTGTGTCATCATTTACCAACATAATTTTGTTGTTCAATCATGTCATTCTCTCCATAACCCTATAGACCTCAGTACAACAGGTACATCTGTCATCCACTGCCCATATGAGCTCCCTCAAGCTCATGTTCATTGCTCCATTGACCTCATCGAACCATTTCCATCGCTGCACGTCCCCTTCTTCCAGTGCCTTCAATCATTCCCAACATTAGTGTCTTCTCACAGTATGGGAAAAATATTTTAGCTTTAGCCTCAAGACCAAGTCTTCCAGTTTGCCTTGATTTTGTATTGATTGAATGAATCTTCTTGCAGTCCAAGGAAACTATTAGCAGTTTTCTCAAGTATCACAGTTCAAAGACATAATTATATGGCCCTCAGCCTTCTGTTTCTCCAAAAACTTAACCATCTCATCTTCCCTGCTCTCCATCCCCCTTATTTGCTCCCACATTTATTCCATCATATAAAGTTAATAAGCAGAAATGTTTCTGCAAGTCCCACTCTCATCTCCTCTCACTCTCACTGCTTATTTTACTAGCTGCTGGATATATATTTCCTAACCCAGGCCCCTCACTCATTTCCACCTTTTATAAGCCATGCTCAGCCCCCAGGTCAGCAAACACCCAAAACCCCCATAACTTTATACCCATCATCTGTCGCAAACGTTCCACCTTGCCCTGCTTATGCGCTTATGTCATGATCACTCCCTTGCCCTCATTTTTTCAAATCTCTACACTATATACAACCTATTCATTTCCCCACCCCCTCTTTCTGACCACCATCTAACTTACAGCCTCACCACACCTATAACTCTCTGTTCTTCCTCATCCAGCCACCAAAACCCACAGAAATTTGCATGCATTTGACCTTCAAAATATTTCCACAGTGCTACAACCTCTTCTTTGTCCCCTCACCATCCTCACTTGCCCTGACATTGTCACGACACATTACAACTTGACTCTAATTTCTACCCTTGATACTTTTGCTCTCATATCCACAGGCAGACGGCTTTGCTCTCACTTATAACCATAGCACACCACAAAAACAAACTACATTTAGAAGTGTTGGATGAAGTTTCGCACTTTAGCACAGAGTTTATCTTATGCTCCTATCTCAATGCCCTCAATCTTGCCAAACAGACCTACTTCTCATCATTAATATCCAATTTTGCCTCCAATCCCAAACATTTGTTAGCCCCTTTCAACACTTGCCTCTGCCCTCCACCACCTCATGCCCCTTCCTTTCTCACAGCCAAAGACTTTGCTAGCCACTTTAATAATAAAATTAAAAATATCCATAACAAATTATCCTCACAGTGTGGCCCTAATTCACTCTCCTCTCAGCAAACAGACAACACCCAGCCTTTACCCTTACCCATTCCCACATCCATAATGGAAGCCTTTGACCCTATAACTGAAGATGAAGTCTCTAGTCTTTTATCAACCTCTTGTCTTACAACTTGTCCAAATGACCCTATTCTATCACAGCTGATTCCTCACTTCTAACACTTATCATAGCTCTCACACATCTATTCAACCTTCCTCTAACACTGGCAAGTTTCTATCACCCTTAAAAAACACCACAATTGCACCCATTCTTAGGAAACCCTCAGCTGATCCAGTTTCTCCATTTAATTACCGCCCCCCATCTCACTGCTTCCCTTGGTTTCTAAACTGCTTGAGCATATTGTCTACAATCGCCTCTCCAAATGCCCTTCCTTCAACTCACTCCTTGATCCCTTCCAATCTGGCTTCTGGTCCCAAGACTCCACAGTGACAGCTCTCACTAAAGTCTCTAATGACTTTCTCAGCTCCAAGTCAAGGGGTCACCTCTCTATTCTTATTCTTCTGGATCTCTCTGCTGTATTTGATACAGTTGACCACCCTCTTCTTATCCAAATGTTCCACTCTCTTGGCATCCTTGACATCGCTCTCTTTTAGTTCACAGCAGATCTAGAAAATGAAATATTTAGTGTCTCCCTCTCTAACTCCTCTTCTTCGCGTCGCCCTCTGACTATTGGCGTAACTCAAGGTTTTGTCCTAGATCCACTTCTTTTCTCCATCTATACTTCCTCTCTTGATACCCTAATAAATGATTTTGGTTGTCAGTATTATCTATATGCAGATGACACCCAAATCTACCTCTCTGCACCAGAACTATCCCTCTCTCTTCTAGTTCATATTGCCAACTGCCTCTCTAGCATATCCTCCTGGATGTCTGGCCATCAACTCAAGCGCAATGTGTCAAAGACATAACTCCTAGTCTCCCCACCCTATTTTACAGCTTCCACTCCCCACATATTTCTCACTGTTGAAAATGCCATCATCAACTCCACATTTCAGGGCCTTTGTCTTGGTATTTTATTGGATCCTGGCCTCTCTTTCATTCCTCACATACAATCAATCACTAAATCTTGTAATTTCACCAAAAAAAAAATCTACAAAATACATTACTTTCTCTCACAACACAAAAACAAAATTCCAATACACTCTCTTATCATATTTTGCCTTGACTACTGTCTCTCTCCACTCCACTTTTGTTGTGATCCACACAGTCAAAGGCTTTAGAATTATCTATGAAACAAATATACATGTTTTCTGGAACTCTCTTGCTTTCTCTATTATCCAACGGACATTGGCAGTTTGATCTCTGGTGACTGTGCCTTTGTGAAACCCAGCTTGCATATTTAGTAGGAGTTGGTCTATATATAGTTGTAGCTTAGCTTGCAGGATCTTAAGGGCCACTTAATTCAGCACAATTTGGACCACATAGCAAAAATATCATAAAAGCACGTTAAAATCCATTCAGATTTTTTTAAATATGTGCATTTTTCACTCTGGGATCAAATCAAATCAAATCTGTGTTTACATGTGTAATAGACAGCCCACATGGTGTGGCATTACCACCCCCAATCATGTCAATGGAAATGTTTTTGTTAGACTGCTTATATTTCAAGTTTGAAGGGAACAGACCTTGTAAATGGGGTTGGTAACAAATCAGGTTTCTGCTGTTTCTCTTGTCTCTCTGGAATTTCAGCAATGCAGACAAGTGCAGGCATAGTATGTTGGATGCACACAAAACAGGTCAGCTATGGGGTAACTGGTCAGTGCACTGTAAACTAAGTTCAGGGGAAAGCTGCTATCAGTCTTTCACAAAGAGTATTACCACAGCCCTGCATGCTACACTAAAATATATGTTATTAATCATGCAATGGGAAGTAGGCAGGATAAACATATGTAAACAATATCTCCTCTGTGAACCTAAAAATTGTGGGCACAAACATGCCTTAACCAAGCCTTCAATCTAAGGTGGCTAGAACATCTTATTTAATTGTCTCATTCTTTGGACACAATAACACTCATGTGCGGGCAATATTTCTGAAGCCACTCTCTTAGTCACCAACTTTCTATGTTGGTGATAGTATGGGAGTCAGAGCTGCAGCCTTAATGCTCCCATCCTCCAGAGAACAACTATTAATCAGATGGCAGTTGGACTAGTAAGGAGATAGTATATTCTAAGGGACAATGTGGCCAAATACCGACCCTTCTGGAACCACCTTAAAATGGGTTCCTGTGTAATAACCCTAACTGTTCCCAAAAAATTTGTGTCAATCTGGGATCTGTTCACACATATGATCCAAAATATATATTTTAATCACAACAACATGTCTTACAAATACAAAGTGGAGGGGAAAACTATCAATAATAATGTTCTTTAAACATTAACGAGAAAAAGAAAGAAGGACATACTAACCACTGATAATATTCAGATCAAAGGCAAAAAGATTAAGGATAGGGCTGAAGTAAGATAAAAAAAACTAATTTTATTCACAAATTCATTAAGAAAAAAAAACTGTTGATTAAAAATTATCCCGTCCTGATGCAGATGATGAGAGAAAAAAATTACATATATATACAAACTCACTAGAGTTAATGTTGGCCTGTATTTCCCAAGGTACACATAAAGGGAATGCCTGTATATGTAGTGGAGTTTGGAATAGGACCCACTACTTGCCCTCTAGGAATCAAAATACTACACTGATCAAAAGAGAATTACTCTGGACTGGCACGTCTGTGCCTACTGTAAAAAAAGAAAGCATAAATGTGTACCTTTAAAAAAACATATCCTCAATATCTCAAATATCCATTTGGAATGTCTCCTGAATTTGTATCAATATACTAAATCAAATGTAGATACCTGCATATTATATGGTATATAAAATAAAATATACCTTTCAATTTTCAATTTGTTTGGCAATATTTAAGTACCGTAATCACATATATTTACATAGGCACAATTGTCTGTGTATTTGGTTAAAAATATATGTCAACAATAGCAAAATGGTCATATATGTGAATGTCCATAGTAAACAATAGAATCAATTCTAACACAATATTGAACATCAGATGTAAATGTGTGCAAACAATATATAACATTACCATACATAGGGCCTCATTCTATTATCGGCCGTAGGAGATGCGGGGCCGCAAGGACCGGCCACAAGCTATTTGGCTATTCTATTCCCCTCCGGCCGGGGATTCCGGCAGGCTTGCGGCCGGCGCCTTGCTATCCCTTGCGGCCGCTCGCGCCGGAGGAAAGCCTTTGATCTAAAACGGCCACAAGAGTTTCGGCCGCAAGAAAAGCCAGATTGCTATTCTATTGCTCCGGGAACCCTCTCTGTAAGGCTAAAAGCGAGCCGCAGCTTACTTGCAGGAAAAAGGTCCCGCTAGCACCAATTAAGCACATTATAAAGCCGAAATAAAGCCATCCTGTACTCTGAGGAGACTATAAAGTGATTGTAGGTGTTAGCAAAAATAGCACAACATTCCCCTACACTCAAATCCGTAAATAAATTATTTTTTAATTTATGTCAAAAATCCATGGAAAAAGTCCTGAGGGCTTGGAGCACCTCAGACCCGCCCACGCTGCGGCCGGAAAATAAACAGTTAATGTAAACTAGGATTTGGGCTGATGTGCAAGCTTGAGAGGGGGTTGCTATTAATCCTCATGTCCCCCAATATGATCCCTAGCATTTACAGAGCTGTACAGTGCCGTCTTGAATTTATTTTTGCGTTTTAAGTTTTCTGAGCTTACGGTCGGTTGCAAGATATACGGCCGGCCGTAAGGGGATAGCCTTGCGGGGCCGTATAATTGAATTGCAAGATAACGGAACCCCCGCAAGGAATCGCAGCCTTGCGGCCGTTTTACGGCCGATAATAGAATAAGGCCCATAGCATGGTGTTTGGCTCACATTATAAATGTCCATAATAAATTGCAAAATACATTTCAGCGCAATAGTGAGTATCAGATATAGGTAAATACAGTATGTACAAATAGTAACTTATAGCGTTATCATTCATAACATCGTGTATGACTCACATTGGTAATTCACCTTATGTGATATAATAGTATAGCGATCAAGTATCACGCAATAATATCCAAAAGAGAAAATTCCAAAAAAGAAATATATACAGTAGAATCCTGGTTATCCGGTAACCAAACTAACCGGGACTCTCAAGCAACCGGCATAACGGCATCAATTCCCTATTTTAAATTTACTCCCGCTAAATCGGCATAACCGGCACTATCCGGAGATTCTAATTCTTTTTTTCTGGGCCTAAATTGAGTGGTTTTGGGGTGTTTAAGGGTCGTTTAGACCCTTAAATTCAGGGACTCCCGACTAACCGGCAACTACAGTTATCCTACAATAGGGAGTCCCCGTGGGTGCCGGATAAGGGGGGTTTTACTGTACAATAATTACAAATAGTACTTTATTCTAGATACAGCTCTGTATACATATAAAGCTAAAGTCATATCTACCACAAGGGTATATCCCATATATTAATATCTTGTCCCATACAGATCTAGTACAAATAATTATACATATATACTGTATATATATATATGTTGGTTCTGTGTGTCCTTTCATAGGCAGTCAGGTTGTAATCCCATTATAAGAATATAGTGTCCTGAATCTAAGTGCAGGTTAAGCGTGGTAACTCATCATGCATCGGGCGATCCAGCGTGTGACATCATCAGGAAGGGACGTCGCAGAAGGCTTGAGGCTCGCCTTTCACGGGAGAAGCTTTGTATATATATGTCCATTTTTTCTCTCATTATCTGCATCAAGAGGGGACCATCACATAATTTTTAATCAACAGTTTTTTTTTATTGTATTCTTCATAATGAATTTGTTCATATTTTTTTTTATCTTACTTCTGCCTTATCCTTAATCTTTTTACCTTTGATCTTTTTGTCCTCAAACATCCCTGACTGATCTGCCTTGTAAATAGAATCTGATGAGTGGGTTGATTTGCCGACTCGAGACCCTTGTGACGGCCACTGCACTAAAGACCCGATGCAAGTTTCTGAATCGTCAGATGGATTCTTCAGGTGAACACAATGGAGGCCTCTGATTATTGACAAACTTTTGTACCCTTTGTTTTTGCTCCACCCACGGTAAGTAAGATGAGATCTGGTGAGGAGAGGAAAGTGTGTATTAGTGTTTATTAGTTAACGTAGTGCTGAAATTTATGTAAAACTTAGAAAAAGAATTACAGAATTTTGTATTGTGTTACTGCATCAAAGTGCCAGAAAAATTTGCACAAACACAAAGGAAACTGGTAACTTGTCACAATATATGTATAGATATACAGTGGGGGGGAAAAGTATTTGATCCCCTGATGATTTTAAACATTTGTCCACTGACAACGAAATGATCAGTCTATAATTTTAATGGTAGGTGTTACAGTGAGAGACAGAATAACAAAAAACAAACAAACAAGAAAAACGCATGTCAAAAAAGTTATAAATTGATTTGCAGGTCAGTAAGGAAAATAAGTACTTGATCCCCTATCAGTCAGCAACATTTCTGGCTCCCGGGTGTGTTTTATACAAGTATATACGTTACCTGTATAAAAGACACCTGTCCACAGAAGCAATCAATCAGATTCCAAACTCTCCCCCATGGCCAAAACCAAAGAGCTGTCCAAGGATGTCAGGGACAAGATTGTAGACCTACACAAGGCTGAAATGGGCTTCAAAAGCTTGGTGAGAAGGTGACAACAGTTGGTGCAAATATTTGCAAATGGAAGAAACACAAAATAACTGCCAGTCTCCCTTGGTCTGATACTCCATGTAAGATCTCACCTCGTGGTGTTTCAATGATCATGAGAACAGTGAGCAATCAGCCTAGAACTACACGGGAGGATCTTGTTAATGATCTCAAGGCAGCTGGGACCATAGTCACCAAGAAAACAATTGGTAACACACTACGCAGTGAAGGACTGAAATTCTGCAGTGCCCGCAAGGTCCCCCTGCTCAAGAAAGCAAATGTACAGGCCCGTCAGAAATTTGCCAATTAACATATGAATGATTCAGAGCAGAACTGCGTGAAATTGTTGTGGTCAGATGAGATCAAAATCAAGCTATTTGGCATCAACTCAACTAGCCGTGTTTGGAGGAGGAGGAATGCTGACCATAACCCCAAGAACACCATCCCCATCGTCAAACATGAAGGTGGAAACATTATGCTTTGGGGGTGTTTTTCTTCTAAGGGGACATAACAACTTCACCGCATCAAAGGGACGATGGACGGGGCCATGTACCGTCAAATCTTGGGTGAGAACCTCCTTCCCTCAGCCAGGACATTGAAAATGGGTCATGGATGAGTATTCCAGCATGACAATGACCCAAAACACACAGCCAAGACAACAAAGGAGTGGCTCAAGAAGAAGCATATTAAGGACCTGGAGTGGCCTAGCCAGTCTTCAGACTTTAATCCCAAAGAAAATCTGTGGAGGGAGCTAAAGGTTCGAGTTGCCAAACATCAGCCTCAAAACCTTAATGACTTGGAGAGGATCTGCAAAGAGGAGTGGGGCAAAGTCCCTCCTGAGATGTGTGCTAACCTGGTGGCCAACTACAAGAAACATCTGACCTCTGTGCTTGCCAACAAGAGTTTTGCCACCAAGTACTAAGACGAAGGGGTCAAATACTTATTTCCCTCATTGACCTGTAAATCAATTTATAACTTTTTTGACATGCTTTTTTCTTGTTTTTTTGTTTTTTTTCTGTTTCTCACTGTTAAAATACACTTATCATTAAAATTATAGACTGATCATTTATTTGTCAGTGGACAAACGTATATATAAACAGTAGCAGTATAAATGTGTTACAAAGGATGGAGGGCCCTGTCTTTACACCTTGCAATGTTAAAATCTCCCAAGCTTACAATCTAAAAGGTGTGGGTGAGGTACAGGAGAGTGAAAGATAAGTTGTGCAAGTTAAGGTGGAAGGTGATAGTCTTCTTTAAACAAGTGTGTTTTTAGTGAGAATTTAAAGGATAGTCTAGGATAGGAGAGATAGTCTAGTGGAGTGAGGCAAGGAGTTCCAGAGAATAGTGGCAGCACAAGAAAAGCCCTGAAGGCGAGAATCAGAGGAGTTGATAAGAGAGGTGGAAATAAGAAGGTCGTTACCAGAATGAAGAGGGCGGATGTGAAATATCTTGAGATGAGAGCAGAGACATAAGGGGATGCACCATTGTCGAGGGCTTTGTAAGTTAGGGTTATGATTTTAAAATGTATTCTGGAGGGTACAGGAAGCCAGTGGAGTGATTGACAGAAAGGTGCCGGAGACGCTGAATAAGTAAGGTAGATGAGTCTACCGGAGGCATTCATTATGGATTGAAGTGAGGACAGGCAGGAGATGGGGAGGCCAGCAAGAAGCGAGTTGAAGTCAAGATAAGATATGATGAGAGAGTATATACTGTAGAAACTTAGTTGTGTCTTGGTGAGGTAGTGACATATTTTGGAAATGTCTTTAGATGAAGGCAGGACTTTGTTAGTGACTGTATGTGAGGAATGTAAGAGAGGGCAAGGGCCAGCAGAATCCCAAGACTACAGGCTTGGGAGGTGGGAGCGATGATGGCATTGTCGACAGTGAGAGAAATGTGAGGTATTGAAGCTGAAATAGATGGGTGGGAAAAATAGGAGTTGAGTTTGAGGTGGTGGGCGCACATCCAGGAGGATATACTTGAGAGCCAGTTGGAAACATGTGTTGGAAGAGAGCGGGTAGATCTGGTGCTGAAAGGTAGATTTGCATGCCATCTGCATATAGATGATACTAAAATCCAAAACATTTTATTAGGGTATCAAGTGAGGATACATAGATGGAGAAGAAGAAGTCCTAAGACTGAACCTTGGGGTACACCAACAGACAGAGGGTGAGGGGAAGAAGAGTTGCTGGAGAAGGAGACGCTATATATTCGATTTTAGAGGTATGATATGAACTACGAAAGAGCAGTGTTTCAGATGCTGAGGAAGCAGAGGATTTGGATTAGAAGAAGGTTTTCAACTGTGTAAAAGGCAGCAGAGAAATACAAAAGAAGTAGAACAGAAAAGTGACCCTTTGATTTGGCGTGAGCAAGTCATTAGTAACTTTTGTGAGAGCTGTCTCAGTGGAGTGTTGGGGCTGGAAGCCAGATTGGTAGGCATTAAGAAGGTAGTTGGAGGAAATAAATTAGGGAAGGCGATTGTAGACGAGCTGCTTGAGTTGTTTGGAAGCCAAAGGAAGTAGAGAGATAGAGCAATAGATGCAGATTCTGAATCAATGAGGGTTTCTTAAGAATGGGTGTAATTATGGCATGTTTTAGAGAGGGTGGAAATGTGCCAGTATTTAGGGAAAGGTTGAAGAGATGGGTGAGAGCTGGTATTAGTGTAATATAGAGGGAGGGCTAAGCTGTGATGGAAAATAATCCAGAGGACAGATAGTAAGGCGAGCAGTTTATAGTAGGCTGGAGACTTTGTCCTCAGTTACAAGGTCAAAGGAGTGCATTGTAGCTGTGGGATTGGGGAAGGGAGAAGACTGGGTGTTCTCATTTAGTTGAAAGGATGGAGTGTGTAAGTCACAATGGGAGGAGAATTTGTTATGAATATTTAACATTTTATGATTAAAATGGCTGGCAAAGTCTTCAGCAGTGAGAGAACAAGGGGTGGAAGGTGGTGGGTGGAGAAGAGAGTTGAAAAAGGAGTTGGAGGACTGACTTGATATTAATGATGTGAAATAGTGCTGTTAGTCAAGGTTGAGAGCAGAGAAGTAGGAGCCCAACATAAACTTGTAATGAAGAAAATCTGCTGGAGTATGAGATTTCCTCCATAGAAATGCAGCAGTGTGGGAGTACTTGAATGTATTGTGTTTGTGTGGTGTGCCATGGTTGTGGATGAGAGCGAGGCGTCTGTGTGTGGTTATGGGGGCAAGGGTGTCAAGGGTGGAAGAGTCAAGTAGTAATATGAGGTAGCATTGCGAGGGCAGTTGAGGTTGGTGATGGGGCTGAAAATGGGTTGTAGCACAGTTGAGAGCTGTTGTGTGTCACATATATAGTTGTGAGCATGTGGGTCGTTGCTAACGCTGGCAGTTGCTGGCCTGGAAAAACTGAATTTACACCTCAATTTCACTTGAAATAAAAGAGTTTAGACACCCGAAAATCCCCTAAGCGAGAGAAAAAATGGCAGGCGAAAAAAACGAAAACGAGGCTAAAGGACCCTAAACACGAAAAACACCACCAAACACCTACGGATTTTCCGAAAAAGTTGGACGACATCCGAAAACAAGGACGCAAAATCAGCCACAGCTGCATAACACACATTAGGCGCCATTTTAGAACACTAACTTACACAATCCGGAAGTACACAGCTACCCCAACGGATTTGCCTCGCGCACACTGCACACATTCATGACACTTACACAGCAGCTCCACAGCACTGATGCTGCAGCAACATGAAAACAGATTGCCAGCTCTTCAACACAATGCTACATATATTACTTCACAATAGGTAAAGTATATTCATTTCTTATTTTATTCATTATTCATTGCCATAACAAAACAAAAAAACAACGCTGCTCATAGCACACAAACAACCAAGAGCCTAGCAATGAGCACCGAAGGTGCTCGTCGCGAGGCTCGCAATGAGCGCCGAAGGATCTTGGAACTCCAACAAAATTAATTTCGCACACAAACAACATTACCTGCCTTACAATCTTATTGCCGTCATTTTTTGACGGGCAAGTCGCTAGTATATATATAATAAATAGTCCATTTGTGTTCACATTTGAATGTCTAAAGACAAGTCTTTGCCAGGTCTGCTGCCCTTTTAGTGCTATAGTAATACATTAGCAATTGTAGTCATTTGGAACTACAAATGACAATAATATTTAATTAAAGTTTAGCTAACGGTGCAGTGAGTACTGATCTTAAGCCAGAGTGGAAACATTTTGTACTTTCTTTTTGTTGGCTTCTAGGTGTCAGAGCAATATAGGGAAATTCTCCCAGCAAGGTCTACAAATGCAGGCAGGTTGGATAGTGGTTTAGAGATATTTGCTAAACATTTGCAAAATAGGCACTGGAAATCTCACTTGATTTGCTGGAAAAACACATAATGTGATTAGGCTCTAGTGAGACTAAGGAATGAGCTTATGTCATTTGTTTTAGCATTTTCACTTAATATTCTACCCCTTTCATAAATGTTTTCTTTGATCATTAAATGATTTCCCAACCACCGAAAAATACTTCTCTAGGTCTCTAGAGGATCTAAGTGAATAAGCATTCTATGTACAAGCACCTTGAAAGTTAGCGGCTTTGATTGTACTCCTCGGACAACAAACTCACTCAGAATCATATGATCCAATCAGCTATTGATTCCCAGAATGGGCAAGGGAATTTCAAAAGGTCTACAAAAATGTACTTCACAACATACACCTTATCATGGTTTACAATGGAGGAAAACTTATATATGTCAAGGTATTTACAGGTTATCCATTGTTATAGGCATTATTGAAAATCAATACCATATTTCAACTAGACAGGCAAGCAATCTGTTACATAAATCCAGTAGAAACTGGTGACTTAGAAAAAAAACACTGTTCCATGAACAATCAATCTGACGGCTAAATACACTTTACTTAATCAATAACCATTTATTGATTTTACAAAATGTAGAAAACAACTTACTTAACACATGGTACTTAACTTGTTAATAGTCCCAAGCCTATGCAGATAATTCAGGGGCAGTATGAGTTTCAAAAGCAAAATTGATATGCAAAAGAGGTTTAAAGAATAGTTTTTCTGGCTCTTGACCGAACCCATATAAATAAAGCACCACACAGTATATACAGTATCACATATATAGTTGTGAGCGTACGAGTTGTTGCTAACGCTGCGGGCTCGCGTAGCGAGGGCCGCGGCTCGCGCAGCGAGACGCGGGCCTCGCGAAGTGAGGGCCGCCACTCGCGTAGCGAGTCGCAGGCCTCGCGTAGCGAGGGCACTGTGCCAGGTTCTCAGTTGCTGGCATGGAGCGCCGCAGGCGCTCCTTGCCAGCAACTGAGGACCCTCGCGAAGCGAGGGCTTCAGTTGCTGGCTTGGAGCGCCGCAGGCGAGGTCTTCAGTTGCAGCAACTGCGACCCTTGCAAAAAAAAGTTTACGTCGCAACACATTACGACACTCGCAAACAACATACGACACACGTTCACACACATTACGACACTCGCAAACAACATACGACACACGTTCACACACATTACGGCCTCGCAACACTCGGACGCAACTCGCGAACATTACAAAATTAAAAACACAATACATACACACAGCACATACATAAAAACCTTACCTACACAAACAGGAAGCACCCAGGACCTCAAAAATGGAACTTACAACTTAATTGCACTCAAAATAAAAGAGTTTAGACACTAAATAGTTTGTTAAGCGACAGAAAAAATGGCCGACGAATAAAACGAAAACGAGGCTACACACGCAAACACCATACGAGACACGTTAACACACATTACGACTTCGCAAACATCGGACGCAACACGCCGACATACAAACATTTAAAACTTAACAAAGACACACAACAAACACATAAAAAGCTTACCTACAGCAAGAGGAACCAGCCAGCACCTCAAAAAAACAAGTTACACCTACATTTAAATCAAAATAAACACTTTAGACACTAATACCATCGCTAAGCGAGAGAAAAAATGGCCGACGAACAAAACGAAAACGAGGCTTCAGACGTAACTACACTACACTTACTCGCAATAATGAAACACATACTATGCGGAACGTATCACAATCAGATTAAACACCATTTTGAACAGTAATACGCCTAAAATGGCGGATGGAACGCAAATTGTAAGCTGGAACGCAAATAGCGCATGCGTATTGCGTTCTAACGGTCTCACTTTCCAGAACTTTCTACAAGTTTATAAATACTACCTATTTCAAACTAAAAAATACATTTCTCCTCAGGTGATCAACGGAGTGACTTCTGAGATAACTGATGCTTTTACTTGAGAAGACAATTCTTTACTAATTTACTACTTTGCATTGTGCAAATTACAACTGAGAGGTAAGCTATAATATATTACATTTTATTATCAGGACAGGTCAAACAAATAAAAACAAAAAAATAGGATTTATGTAGTCATCATGTATGGCACATTTATGTGTATAGGCTGACAAAAAAAATACGCTTCATTTAACAAAACAACAAAAAAACAAAATTTAATATTAAACAGAGCTTTATGTATAGTGACATCTGACACGCACATATATGTCTATAATGTATAGTGACATGTGACACGCACATATATGTCTATAATGTATAGTGACATCTGACACGCACATTTCTGTGTATTGCCCCTTCATAGTGACATGTGACACGCACGTATATGTGTATAATGTATAGTGACATGTGACACGCACATATATGTCTATAATGTATAGTGACATCTGACACGCACATTTCTGTGTATTGCCCCTTCATAGTGACATGTGACACGGACATATATGTGTATAATGTATAGTGACATGTGACACGCACATTTATGTGTATTGCCAATGCAACAAAATTAGCTTACAACAAAATCAGTAAACAACTACATTTAAATGACATTATATGTCATGTATACTGATATGTCACACGCACATATATGTGTATCATCTATAGTTACATCTCACACACACACATTTATGTGTGTTGGAAAAACAAAATATAAGGTTAATTTAACCATTTAAATTTGACTCATGTATACTGATATGTCACACGTACACAAAATAATTACATTAAACTATGTAATGTGCTTCATGTATGTGACATATGTGTGTAGCCCCCAACAAAAAATAAGGTTAATTGAATTAATTTACTACAATTCAATAGATCATATAAAGCTGAATCTTTCTATTTCTTTTAATATTCAAACAGACTCTGCATCAACAGCGTCTCTCAACAATTTGCACCGTGCACTGTGAAGCACAATCCCTTTTAAAGAACACCAACAAAGAAGAAGAGGTAAGATACAACAAGACATTACATGCTCAAAAGGCCATGCTTTGCTAGATGACAAATTATAAATATACAAATAACTATTTCACTTTCTTTTTCAAACAGACACTACAAGAAGACCGGCGGATTAACATTGGCAGGAAGGCACCGTCTGTCATTCAAAACTTCTATCAAGGTAAAGTATTAAGTATAAACAAGAAATAACCATGAGCCTTATTCAATTGCGACTTCCTCAATTGAATAGGCCTCTATATAAGCACATAACATATTTTTTATACAGAACTTTTTAGTTACTGAATTTCTAACCACAATCAAGGTTTTCAATAACTAAAAACTTTGCTCAATAAATATGTTATGTGATTATATAGAGCCCTCTTCAATTGGCAAAATTGCAATTCAATGAGGACCTATATGTCTTTAATGGCCAAGGGCCTCACTCAAATGTGATTTGCCCATTTCAATAGGGCTCTATATAAGCACAGAGCATATTTTTTAAAGAAAATTTTTCTTTTGTGAACACGTTGCTTTTGGATACAAGTTCACTAAATACAAAATTACGTCAAAAAATATACTCTGTGCTGATATTGAGCTCTATTCCATTGGCCAAAACACAATTGAATGAGGAGCTCACAATATAACAAATGCAGTAACCAAAGGCCCTCATTCAATTGCTATTTTGGACAATTAAATATGGCTATAAATAAGAACTTTTAGGCCCTAAGTCTATTTTAACAAATATATGTGATGTGCTTATTTACAACCCTATTCAAATTTCTACATTGCAATTCAATTACGGCCTTAGAGTACTATTACATTGTAAAAAATGCAATTGAATGAGGGCCAAACTATGCAACATATGGTACACACAAAGGACCTCATTCAATTGCAATTTGCACAATTGAATAGGGCTCTAAATAACAACATAACAATTTCTTTAAACTAAGGTTTTAGTTAATAAAAAAATATCAAAAATACAGTTTTTAAATGACTAAAAACTTATTTAAAATAATATGCTATTAAATAATAAGCCTCACAAAATTGACATTGAGTAGTCATGTCCCCACAACTATGAACCTCTACTGCTAAAGACTTCAGTAAAGGACAATTTGCAAAGCATATTGGATGAATATCAAAGTCAACATCCAATATGCTTTGCAAATTGTCCTTTACTGAAGTCTTTAGCAGTAGAGGTTCATAGTTGTGGGGACATGACTACTCAATGTCAATTTTGTGAGGCTTATTATTTTAAACAGGAGAGACCCCGAGATGGACAATTTATTAGTTGTTGTCAAAAAGGAAAGTTCAAACTTCCACAAAGGAAACAATTTCCAACCTATTTACTAAATATTATGACTGAACCTACTTTTCCAAATTACAACAATTTTAAGACAAACATAAGATCCTACAATAGTGCCATATCATTTGCATCTATGGGGGCAACATTGGCTGCTAATGTACCAGGACATGGTCCTTACTGTTTTAAAGTCCAAGGACAAATTTATCATCGGACTTCACATTTACATCCAGAGGAAGGAGAGCAAAGAAAATTCGCTCAACTATATGTCCTAGATACAATGGAAGCTGTTGACCAACGTATGCAGATGGAAGAAAATAAAAAATGCTTACCCAGTGTTTTTATAGAGCTAAATAACATTATGGACAACAATCCCTACAGTAAAGCTTACAAAAAATTGGCAGAAGTAGAAAATGAACAACTACTTCATGCACAAAGACATCAATTACCCATGCCAAAGGTTAATATGGTGCTTAAAAGAGACAGACATAATGATAAACGTTGTTATAACTTGCCAACATCAAATGAGGTTGCAATGGTCTTTCACAATGATGAAGGAGAACCACCATTTCAAAGAGACATTAGAGTATATCCCAGAAATGAGGACCAACCATTTATTAATATTAATATCTTAAGTCCAAATTTAGATCCAATGACATATCCCATCTTTTTCCCACACGGAGAAGCAGGTTGGCAACCAAAATTAACCCTTCCCAGTTACCCAAATGCTAAAGCCAGAATCCGAAATAATGTTTCTATGCTTGAATTTAAAGTTGCTCAAATTGCCATTAGAGATGAATTTAATCCAATTTTATGTGGTGGGAAACTAACACAACAATGGATTATTGATTCATATTTGCAAGTTGAGGCAAATAAGTTAAACTTTATAAAATATCAACAAGATAAACTACGTGTAGAACAATATTGTGGACTCATGGACTATGTTGCTGACGTGGCTACAAGCAGAGACATGACAGCTGGCAAAGCCATCATTTTACCATCTTCCTTTCAAGGATCTCCTCGAAATATGAGAGAAAGATACAATGATGCTATGGCTATTGTGACAAAATTTGGAAAACCAGATTTATTTGTGACATTAACATGTAATCCACAATGGCCAGAAATTAATCAAAATCTACTTCTTGGACAAAGTGCTTCAGATAGACCAGATTTAGTAGCCAGAGTTTTTAAGATAAAATTAAATGAATTAATACGTGACTTTACTATAAATCAGTTATTTGGCAAATGTCTTGCTTATGTATATACCATTGAATTTCAAAAAAGAGGCCTTCCACATGCACATCTTCTCATAATACTTCAAGAGAAAGATAAATTAGATACTTCGGATAAAGTGGATGCAGTCATAGTTGCTGAACTACCGGATCCAGAACTATATGGTAGACTATATGAGATTGTTACTCATCGCATGATTCATGGACCCTGTGGAGACCTTAATCCACAATCACCATGTATGGAAAATAATCAATGTTCAAAAGATTTTCCAAAAGATTATAGAGACAAAACATATGCAAATTGTGATGGATATCCACTTTATAAAAGAAGAGAAGGAGATAGTGCCATTATTCGTGGAAAAAAAGTGGACAATAGATATGTAGTACCCTACAATCCACATTTACTCATGAAGTACAACGCCCACATCAACGTAGAAGCCTGCACTTCCATCAAATCCATTAAATATGTCTACAAATATATTTACAAAGGTTACGATGCAGCTACTGTAGTCGTCAAAAGTGCAGACAACCCTGAAAGTAGTGAGTTAGTACATGATGAACTTGCATCTCATGTAGATGCTCGCTATGTCAGTGCGCCAGAAGCTATGTGGCGGCTTTTAAAATTTGAAATGCATGATAGATCACATGCAGTATATAGGTTAGCAGTACATTTGCCACAACGACATTTAGTCTATTTCCATTCTGGAAATGAAATGAATGCATTGGCCCAAAGTGAAGATCGTCACACTACACTAACTGCATGGTTTGCATTAAATTCCACTGATGCTCAAGCAACACAATACTTATATATTGAAATTCCATATCACTATGTT
Source organism: Discoglossus pictus (assembly GCA_027410445.1). Classification (NCBI taxonomy): domain Eukaryota; kingdom Metazoa; phylum Chordata; class Amphibia; order Anura; family Alytidae; genus Discoglossus; species Discoglossus pictus. The sequence continues at coordinate 242,229,488 of CM050165.1, read as the reverse complement.
TTTGTGAATGGATTATGGAGAGCAAGAAAAACCAGAGGCAATAAAATAATTCCACGAATTTACACAGTCAGTCCAAGAGATGTTGAACGATTTTGCTTACGGATATTACTTTTAAATGTTCCAGGAGCACAAAGTTTTGAACAATTAAGAACTGTTAATGACATTGTATATGAATCCTTCCATTTAGCTGCAAGAAATAGAAACTTACTCGCTGATGATACAGAGTGGGAAAGATGTTTAGAAGAAGCAGCACAATGTCAAATGCCACGACAGATGAGAGAACAATTTGCTTTTATTTGTATCTTCTCAAATGCTCCAAATGCATTAGCTTTGTGGGAGACTTTTAAAAGTAATATGGCTGAAGACTTTATGCGACGATACAATGAACCCATTGCATACTTAAAAGCCTTAATGGAAATTCAAGAAGTCTTTTTAACTCATGGATTAAGTTGTGCAAGTTTTAATTTGCCTGATCCAGGTCTAATAGATGACATTAACTTTGAAGACTATGACATTCAACTACAAGCAGAAAGAACAGAAGAAAGACTTGCAACTTTAAATACACTACAATTGCAAGCATTTCATGCCATTAAAAATGCTATAGATGATGACATGGTGACAGAGCGTTATTTCTATCTTGATGGACCTGGCGGATCAGGGAAAACATATTTGTACAATTTATTAATGAGTTCACTACGAGCACAAGGACAAATAGCAATGGCGTTTGCCACTACTGGAATTGCTGCACTTTTATTAGAAGGTGGAAGAACTGTTCATAGTGGATTCAAACTGCCAGTGCCTATTTTGGAAAATTCAGTGTCAGATATTCGCATGACATCCTTACAAGCAAAGAAATTGAAGAAATGTAAATTAATTATAATAGATGAGGCCACAATGATGTCATGCTATGCCCTCCAATGTATTGACCGTTTGCTTCGTGAAGTCATGGATAATATTTTGCCATTTGGTGGAAAGGTAATTTTGTTGGGTGGCGATTTTAGACAAACATTACCTGTCGTTGTACATGGAAATCGAACAGACATTATTGAAACATGTATAAAGTCAAGTACAGTATGGAAACATTTTACCCATCTTCAACTGCAACAAAATATGAGATCAGAAGGCCAAACTGATTTCAATGATTGGCTTATTAAAATTGGAGAAGGAAGAACAGAAAAAATACTACATTTACCTGACGACACTGTAGAGATACCACCTCATATGATTTGTCAACAAGATATTATATCGGCTATATTTGAAGGGAGCATAAATAACGAAGAATATTCTGAGCTTGCCAACCAAGTTATACTGACGTGTAAAAATAAAGATGCATTAATACTCAATAATGAAATCTTAAAAAAAATTAATGCACCACAAAGAAATTATCACAGTGCTGATTCTGTACTTGCTGATGACAATGAAAGTCAGGCAAACTTTTCGACTGAATTCATTAACTCTTTAACTCCTTCTGGAATGCCACCACATATTTTGCAGCTAAAGAAAGGTGCAATTATCATGTTACTGCGAAATATGAACCCAAAAAAAGGCCTATGCAATGGCACAAGATTAATTGTTCAACAATTAAAGGACCATTTTATAGATGCTGAAATTTTAACTGGGACCCATAAAGGAGAGAGAGTTTTCATACCAAGAATAGATTTAGCACCAAGTGAAAGTAGTCTCCCTTTTATACTTCAAAGAAGACAATTTCCCATTATTATGGCATTTGCCATGACCATTAATAAATCACAAGGTCAAACTTTCAAATCTGTGGGTATTTACTTGGAAGAACCAGTTTTTGCACATGGTCAATTGTATGTTGCGTTGTCACGGTGCAAAAATCCACAGGCTATTAAAGTTTACATTGAAAACAATGAAAGTCAAGGTGATTTATTAGAAGATGGACGTATTTTTACTAAAAACATTGTCTACTATGAAGTACTATAACTTTGCAGGATACAAATTAAAGATGCCAACATTTTTTAAAAGCATTCCAAAATACATAACAATTGGTTGTTTAATTCAGTCATAATTAATGAAAGTACTGTTTATGAATGATTCGCCTCACAAAATACTTGCCTTGCATTTTTAGTAAAAATTATGTTAAAATGTTAAGTCACTATGTTAATGTTTCTAATGTTACAAGTTTAAAATAGATCTTTTAAAGTTATTTCATTCAACAGATTACAAAGTGGATGTTAAGAGGTCAAGCACCTTTTAAGTCACAATGTAAATATTGTCTGTTATCTTAAGATTACTAACTACATTAATGTTTATCGCCAGTTTATGTGCTCAGTAATGAATTACTTTAATTACGTACGTTTTAAGGAGAGTTTTACTGTATGCCTTCCTCTACATTCAATGTATATTCAAGTTAACAATTATTGTGATAGAAATTTCATGTTAATACTGATTAATTTAAAGGTCAATTGTTTTTACATTCAAATGTTAATACTTTTAATAAAAAATTAGGTTACAAAATGTATTCACTATGTTCCTGTTTATAATGTTCAAAATTATATCAATGTTTTCTCAACTTCTAAACTTACATAAAAAATAAAGTTCAAGTTTCAAAATATATACTTTGAAGGTTATTGCTTACATATATTTTAAACTTCATGTTAAAATTCGCAACGTTTCAAGAATGCTTTTTACTTTTTGCTTTCCTATTCATTCAATGTCTATTAAAGTTAACAATTCTTCAGATACAAATTACATTTTAAAAAACCATTACATCAACATTTTACAAAAATACACGTTCATATTAAAATACTTACAAGTGTCAAAAATATATGTTAATAACTAAACAACTTGACAAACATATACATCACATTGCCGTCATTTTTTGACGGGCAAGTCGCTAGTATATATATAAACACATGTACAATAGTAAATTTCCAATTATGTTCATCTAAATATTATGTTAGCCCCTCCAAAACAGTCTTGCAAATCTCAAAATGTTTCCCACTAAGCCAACCCCTTATGTAGGAGGTAGAACAACACTATAGAGTAAAAATCTGAATTTCATAAACATATTGGCCCCTATTTAATTGCAAACTCGTAGTTTACATTATACTGGCCGTAAGTCTGCGGGCTTGAAATTTGCAACAGTTACAGAGCAATTCAACTGATCAAGTCCCCAGCTACCTGGCTGAAACCTAAACCATAAACCATGCACCCGTACATAGCATTTCAAAGCATGATCATGATCAATTAAGCAAGGCCGTAACTACCGATTTAGAAACAGACAATAGTAAATGACACTGGCCCTCATTCAATTGCGATTTGGCCAGTTGAATAGTGCTATAAGTAAGCACATAACATATTTTTTTCAAATAAGTTTTTAGTTAGTGTAAATCTTGCTTTTGGATAGATGTTTACTAACTAAAAACTTCTTTCAAAAAATATGTTATGTGCTTATTTAGACCCATATTCAATTGGGCAAATTGCAATTGAATGAGGGCCATTGTCATCATTACGTCAGTAAAACGTGGAGGTTAAATGTCATTCAATTAGCATTTAGAAGTCCGATATGCAATCGGACTCACAATCCAGCAATGTATAAAATAATAAAAATGAAGAAAGGAAATGTTCTAGTCCATGTGGATGGCCTGATATGTATTAACTCCTTAATTACCAAGATTGATATAACACGGAAATGAAATATTTTTAATTGCAAGTTTGCAAGCTTGAGACTGTTGTGCAATTAATTTGAAGGACTTTCATCTCTTTCCCCATCTTAAGGTGCAGCATTGATGTTTTATTTGCATTTACAGTGCTACGATCAGGTGTTTAACCCTATCTGGTACTCAGAGGATTTTCTTCTATATCTGCCATTTACGGGTGTGAAAACATTTGTGGGCTTGAGGAAGCAATTGAATAGTAATTTGCGATTGTAACATTTAGCTGGATTAAAGTTACGATTTTGACAACCTCAGGGATTTTTAACCTGTGGTTTGCGTGTAGTTAAAAGCCACCAGTTGAATAGCAAATTAGTTTATGAGCTCCAGTAACCAACAATTGATCAATTGAATAATGCCCATTGACTTTTAAAGACTGGGATGCCTTTTACTTCATGGTGTTGCAACACACAACTGCATTCTTGGCACTGAAAATGCTGTTGTGTAGAAAGCTCAGCTAGTTTACATCTTTGTTATCTATATCCTTTCAGTGCCTCTACTTCATCTTGTTACACTATCCTCCCACTATAAAATGTGTTACTTCTTCAACTGAACCACAAAATTATACTGAATAAGAGGGTGAAAGGTCTGGAGAAAAAAAGAATTCTAAGTGTCCAAGTATGGTCCTGCTAGGCCATGCACAGGCCTGAATTTGAGGATAACCCTGCTGCACCCAGGTGAGACTATCATTTCTTTAGTCATCCTAATTGACTCATCTGTGCACATAAAGAAAATCCACAAATCCAGGCCAATGTGCAGCCCAGCAGGACAGAACTTGGACACCCCTGGTTTACGTACTCCTCTTTAGTCTTATTTTCATTGTGTCTGTCTTAAATTGTTCCTTTTCATTAGACATCTCAGCGACTTTTTTCCTAATTTTTTTTGCAAGTCTTAGATTTCACCCTATTAAATTCAAACTATCATATTTTAACTTCTGCCATTCTCTTTGTCCCTCAAAAATATATTTAATATCTTAGTTTGGCATATTTATTTTTAATAACCAGTTGACAGTCCTATTTTAAATGTAACATTCTCGGCCTTATGTTCCAATCAAACAGTCTCTGCCTGGTTATTTGCCTATATCCATAGTCCTTACAGTTCAACTTTCCTGTTCTTTTGCACACGAGGGACCAGTGGTCCATTTGTATACATTTTATGTAGTAAAATCTGTTTAAACATCTATTTATTTTCTCTTGATCTAACAAAGTTCATATTTTGTGAGAAAATTTACTGTACATTGAAAACTCCTGGTGTTCCTAGGATTCTTAGGCTTGAGCTCCTTCTGTAGTTTATAAACAGTGGCAAAGTAAGGAGCTCATTTTTCTTCAGCTGCCTAATTGATGCACATGTTTTGCTGAAGTGCAAGGAAATGAGAGATGCTCCAGGTCTAAAGAATGTTTTTTATTGTAAAAGGTCACCCAAAAACAAGTTTTTTTTCTTCTTAAAGTGCATTAAAAACTGGATATTTATTGCACCAGTTGTTTTTTCTCAACGTCGAATAATTCTGTTTGAGCTGTATTATTATGGTGATATGCAACTCTATATGCTAATTTGCAGTTCATTGCTCTTGATAAAGGTGGGAAGGGGTCTAACTGCATAATAACTATGTGGTTATGTTGTCCTTGCTTGTTTATGTGTTTCCAAATCCAGTTTATCACTGTTTAGCACATCAAACCAGCAAATTCATATTTTTGAGTGGCTTATTTGCTAATAATGCAACATACCCTGGTGAATATCGCAGCAATTATTGACTCTTGAAAAAGAGGCTAGTAAGAGGTAAACTTAATTAATCAAAATAAATTGAGAAGGTGTTTCTACTGATCGTTATGGCTCAAAAATGTGGAATGTTGTACAACACTAGTGACACTTTAAATCCACTGAAGACAACAATAATTATCACATATTATAATTGTCCTGCTACGAGTCGTCGTCACGCTGTTTGCGTGGTCCGTACGAATAGCGGGCTTAGCGATGAGCGCCGCAGGCGCTCATCGCCCGGCGAGCCTCGCGAAGCGAGGCGAGCCGTTAACCCGTAGAACTTTAGCGGGCTTAGCGATGAGCGCCGCAGGCGCTCATCGCCCGGCGAGCCTCGCGAAGCGAGGCGAGCCGTTAAACCGTTGCACTTTGGCAATAAGCGCCGCAGGCGCTCATTGCAGGCGAGCCTCGCGTAGCGAGGCGAGCCGTTAAAACGTAGTAAAAAAATACGGCCGCAAACCGCCTATCATAAAAATTAAAATTAACAATAACTACACACACCACATACATAAAAACCTAACCGATAGCAAGAGGGAGCATCCACGACCTGCAGAAAGCGAGTTACACATTGATTTACCTTAAAATACAAAAATGTAAACACAAAAAAAAAAATAAGCGACAGAAAAAATGGCGGCCGAAAAAAAAGGCGTAGACACATTACGGATAATCCGCGACGGCGTATAAGACACATTACGACATCGCAAAAATCGGACGCAACCCGCGGACAAGAAAAAAGATAAAACACACTAAATACACAGAACACATAAATAAAAAAGTTACCGACAGCAAGAGGAAGCATCCTGGACCTCAAAACAAAAACTATCGCCTTCATTTAAAGCAAAATAAAAGAGTTTAGACACTTTAAAAAAAATAAGCGAGAGAAAAAATGGCGGCCGAACAAAACGAAAACGAGGCTACAGCACTATAGCCGAGGCTCGCCGTTAAAACGTAGTAAAAAAATACGGCCGCAAACCGCCTATCATAAAAATTAAAATTAACAATAACTACACACACCACATACATAAAAACCTAACCGATAGCAAGAGGGAGCATCCACGACCTGCAGAAAGCGAGTTACACATTGATTTACCTTAAAATACAAAAATGTAAACACAAAAAAAAAAATAAGCGACAGAAAAAATGGCGGCCGAAAAAAAAGGCGTAGACACATTACGGATAATCCGTGACGGCGTATAAGACACATTACGACATCGCAAAAATCGGACGCAACCCGCGGACAAGAAAAAAGATAAAACACACTAAATACACAGAACACATAAATAAAAAAGTTACCGACAGCAAGAGGAAGCATCCTGGACCTCAAAACAAAAACTATCGCCTTCATTTAAAGCAAAATAAAAGAGTTTAGACACTTTAAAAAAAATAAGCGAGAGAAAAAATGGCGGCCGAACAAAACGAAAACGAGGCTACAGCACTATAGCCGAGGCTCGCCGTTAAAACGTAGTAAAAAAATACGGCCGCAAACCGCCTATCATAAAAATTAAAATTAACAATAACTACACACACCACATACATAAAAACCTAACCGATAGCAAGAGGGAGCATCCACGACCTGCAGAAAGCGAGTTACACATTGATTTACCTTAAAATACAAAAATGTAAACACAAAAAAAAAAATAAGCGACAGAAAAAATGGCGGCCGAAAAAAAAGGCGTAGACACATTACGGATAATCCGTGACGGCGTATAAGACACATTACGACATCGCAAAAATCGGACGCAACCCGCGGACAAGAAAAAAGATAAAACACACTAAATACACAGAACACATAAATAAAAAAGTTACCGACAGCAAGAGGAAGCATCCTGGACCTCAAAACAAAAACTATCGCCTTCATTTAAAGCAAAATAAAAGAGTTTAGACACTTTAAAAAAAATAAGCGAGAGAAAAAATGGCGGCCGAACAAAACGAAAACGAGGCTACAGCACTATAGCCGAGGCTCGCCGTTAAAACGTAGTAAAAAAATACGGCCGCAAACCGCCTATCATAAAAATTAAAATTAACAATAACTACACACACCACATACATAAAAACCTAACCGATAGCAAGAGGGAGCATTCACGACCTGCAGAAAGCGAGTTACACATTGATTTACCTTAAAATACAAAAATGTAAACACAAAAAAAAAAATAAGCGACAGAAAAAATGGCGGCCGAAAAAAAAGGCGTAGACACATTACGGATAATCCGTGACGGCGTATAAGACACATTACGACATCGCAAAAATCGGACGCAACCCGCGGACAAGAAAAAAGATAAAACACACTAAATACACAGAACACATAAATAAAAAAGTTACCGACAGCAAGAGGAAGCATCCTGGACCTCAAAACAAAAACTATCGCCTTCATTTAAAGCAAAATAAAAGAGTTTAGACACTTTAAAAAAAATAAGCGAGAGAAAAAATGGCGGCCGAACAAAACGAAAACGAGGCTACAGCACTATAGCCGAGGCTCGCCGTTAAAACGTAGTAAAAAAATACGGCCGCAAACCGCCTATCATAAAAATTAAAATTAACAATAACTACACACACCACATACATAAAAACCTAACCGATAGCAAGAGGGAGCATCCACGACCTGCAGAAAGCGAGTTACACATTGATTTACCTTAAAATACAAAAATGTAAACACAAAAAAAAAAATAAGCGACAGAAAAAATGGCGGCCGAAAAAAAAGGCGTAGACACATTACGGATAATCCGTGACGGCGTATAAGACACATTACGACATCGCAAAAATCGGACGCAACCCGCGGACAAGAAAAAAGATAAAACACACTAAATACACAGAACACATAAATAAAAAAGTTACCGACAGCAAGAGGAAGCATCCTGGACCTCAAAACAAAAACTATCGCCTTCATTTAAAGCAAAATAAAAGAGTTTAGACACTTTAAAAAAAATAAGCGAGAGAAAAAATGGCGGCCGAACAAAACGAAAACGAGGCTACAGCACTATAGCCGAGGCTCGCCGTTAAAACGTAGTAAAAAAATACGGCCGCAAACCGCCTATCATAAAAATTAAAATTAACAATAACTACACACACCACATACATAAAAACCTAACCGATAGCAAGAGGGAGCATCCACGACCTGCAGAAAGCGAGTTACACATTGATTTACCTTAAAATACAAAAATGTAAACACAAAAAAAAAAATAAGCGACAGAAAAAATGGCGGCCGAAAAAAAAAGGCGTAGACACATTACGGATAATCCGTGACGGCGTATAAGACACATTACGACATCGCAAAAATCGGACGCAACCCGCGGACAAGAAAAAAGATAAAACACACTAAATACACAGAACACATAAATAAAAAAGTTACCGACAGCAAGAGGAAGCATCCTGGACCTCAAAACAAAAACTATCGCCTTCATTTAAAGCAAAATAAAAGAGTTTAGACACTTTAAAAAAAATAAGCGAGAGAAAAAATGGCGGCCGAACAAAACGAAAACGAGGCTACAGCACTATAGCCGAGGCTCGCCGTTAAAACGTAGTAAAAAAATACGGCCGCAAACCGCCTATCATAAAAATTAAAATTAACAATAACTACACACACCACATACATAAAAACCTAACCGATAGCAAGAGGGAGCATCCACGACCTGCAGAAAGCGAGTTACACATTGATTTACCTTAAAATACAAAAATGTAAACACAAAAAAAAAAATAAGCGACAGAAAAAATGGCGGCCGAAAAAAAAGGCGTAGACACATTACGGATAATCCGTGACGGCGTATAAGACACATTACGACATCGCAAAAATCGGACGCAACCCGCGGACAAGAAAAAAGATAAAACACACTAAATACACAGAACACATAAATAAAAAAGTTACCGACAGCAAGAGGAAGCATCCTGGACCTCAAAACAAAAACTATCGCCTTCATTTAAAGCAAAATAAAAGAGTTTAGACACTTTAAAAAAAATAAGCGAGAGAAAAAATGGCGGCCGAACAAAACGAAAACGAGGCTACAGCACTATAGCCACGGAAAACACTTACGGAAAATCCGATAAGACGCACACCACACATTTCCGGATTAACACGGAGTTCCCGCCTTTGTCTCGCGTAGACTCCGATTTCCCGCCTTTGCCTCGCGCTCACTACGATTTCCCGCCTTTGCCTCGCGCCGACTACGATTTCCCGCCTTTGTCTCGCGCCAACTCCGATTTCCCGCCGAAAACAACACATTGGTCTCGAGCAACAGCGTATTTCCCGCCGAAAACAATGCATTTCGCTCGCGCACCCGTATTTCCCGCCGAAAACAATGCATTTGGCTCGCGCAAAAACCTATATATAGGGCACAATTGACACATTACTGACACCTTTTCCTGAGGTGATGACAGTGTGACTGGACATTTTCGGATGCTGGAAAATCGAAAGAGATTGATAGCTCTTCAGGATACTGATTCAGGAACATTGAATTACAAAAGGTACATTTTAAGAAGTATCATTAATTAATTACTATATTATTAGTTACTTAATAAGGACAATTATGTACATTAAATTAATAATTGGTTATGTATTGTGCATTAATTATTAATGTACATTACATTGAATTATTAATTAATAATGTACATTAAATTAATAATTAATTGATTATATATTGTGCTTAAATGTGTGAAACATTGTAAATAATATTCATAATGTATTTTATTTAATTAAGAATTAATAATCAATAAAATATAACCAATTAACTATTAAATTAATGTACATTATTTCATTAACAGAAATATAATATTGAGCTTAACTGTGTGAAACAATTGACAATACTATTGATAATGTACATTAAATAATTAATGAATTAAGCATTAATATAAAAGTGAGTTTGCGTTTAAGAATGTCCATAAAAAAGAAACACATTTATTCATGAATTAATAAATAATGTACATTAAATTTAATTATTAATTAATAATGTACATTCTATTACAAATTAATTGGTTATATATTGAACATTAATTAATTGTCGATTACATTACTAATTAATTGGATATTGTAATTACCTGTGTAAAAGAATTGTAAATAACGTTTATAATGTACTTTCTACAATTAATTAATTATTACTAAACAGTAATATCAAAAATGTTAGCGTTTAAGAATGTGCAGAAAACAAACACATTGATTCATTAATTAAGAATGTACATGATTTTAATAATTTAATTCTCAGATAGACTCATGTTTATGTTTTCAGTTTAAATTTAATTAATAATGTACATTAAATTAATAATTGCTTATATATTCTGCATTAATTAATAATGTACATTAAATATAATTATTAATTAATAATGTATATTACATTAGTAATTAATTCGTTAGATATTGTGATTACCTGTGTGAAAGAATTAAAAATAACATTCATAATGCACTTTATTTAATGAATTAATTATTAATAATGAGTAATATCAAAAACAGTTTTGTATTAGATTACTATAGGAACATATTAAAGAATTTGCTTTCAGGTTTTTAAGGAATAAAAATATATGTCTCTTGATTGATGTTTATTTCATGATATGGGTGAAGTGAAATAATACAAAGATTCTAAAATTTAAATTACAGATTATTGATCAAGGAAAGTGAATAAACACACAGTGTGACGTTTGCAGCCTTTGAACAACATCAAGACCGTCTTTGCAGGTAAATATTTAATTTGGTCCTGACACATCAAAACAGCATATGTTAAAAAAAATTATGGAAAGTTGAATAGACAATACGAAGCAATACAAACATTTAACAAAACGAAGAAGCACTTGCCAAAAAAAAAAAAAAAATGTATGCAGTGAAGTGAATCAAGAAGGATTTAAAATGAATTGAAAGATGAATAATTGATATAATAAATATATATGTCCAGTTATTACCAATTTAATATATGTCAATAAAATAATTTGAAAAATGGTTTCATTTATTTCATTGGAAACAAGGATAACGTTTATTCATCAACTTTAATGTAACAGTCCAAAAAGTAAAAAGACATATGTACACAAAAATAAGAAGAAAGACTAATTAATATTTATATTGACTATTACAGATTAAAAAATGGAAGATAATGGAGAAGACAAAATGGAACGCAAAAGAAGATTGGCAAGGGAAAGGAAGCAAAGGTGGAGAGATGCTCATACACCAGAAACTTCACAACGCTTGAGAGAAGAAGATCAACAGAGACTTTTAAATAAAAGAAAGATTGCTAAGAAAGCCAAAAGTGAGTCTGTTGGGCCTTGCAAAAAAAGGAAAAGTAAAAAAAAAACATCTATGTGAACCAGTGTCTAATGATTCTATTGTGCAGAATGACTTAAATGTAGACACACATGACAACAATGTACATATAGAAAGTGGGTTTGATATATATGTGGAAAAAATGCATGACAATGTGTTCAATACTGCAGTACATGTAGATACTCATTATTGTGGGTTACTTAATGTGCTTTGTCAGTTTTGTGGGGCCTATCATTTCATAAAGGAAATACCTACTGATGGAAATTTCATTAGTTGCTGTCAGAAAGGAAAGGTGAAACTTCCACTAAGACATCCATTTCCATATTATTTAGAATGTATTATGAGTGATCCAACATTTCAAAATTATAATAATTTCAAACAAAACATCAGGTCTTATAACAGTGCAATTTCATTTGCTTCAATGGGTGCAACTTTAGCAGAAAATGTACCAGGACATGGTCCTTATTGTTTCAAAATTCAAGGTCAAATATACCACCGAACTTCACATTTACACCCACAAGAAGGAGAGCCAAGGAAATTTGCACAGTTGTATGTCTTGGATACGATGGAAGCTGTGGAACAAAGAATGACACTACCAGAAAATAGACAGTGTTTGCGCATAGTCTTTGAACAGCTGGATAAAATTATGCAAAACAACCCATATAGTAAAGCATACAAACAATTAGCACAGCTGGAAAAAGAACAACAGGAACATGCTGAAAGACATCTATTGCCTATACCAAGAGTAAATATGGTGTTAAAAAGAGATCGCAACACTGATCAAAGAAGATATAATTTACCGACAGTAAATGAGGTTGCTATGGTGTTTAAAAATGAGGATGGTGAACCACCTTTTCAGCGTGATATTAGAATATATCCACGCAATGAAGAACAACCATTTATCAACATCAATATATTAAGTTGTAATTTAGATCCAATGACATATCCCATTTTCTTTCCAAATGGTGAACCTGGATGGGAACCAAAATTAAAATTGGAAACTTATCCCAATACTAAACTTTGCATTAGATCTAATGTTTCAATGCTGGAATATAAAGTTGCACAAACTGCTCTCCGTGACTGCTTTAATCCAATTTTACATGGAGGCAAACTCACTCAACAATGGATTATTGATTCATATCTACAAGTTGAAGCCAATAATTTAAATTTCATTAAATTTCAACAAAAAAAATTACGAGTTGAACAGTATTGTGGATTAATGGATTATGTGGCTGAAATAGCTGCAAACAGAGACATTCCAGCTGGAAGAGCAATTATTTTGCCATCAACTTTCCAAGGATCTCCTCGCAATATGCGAGAAAGGTATAATGATGCCATGGCTATTGTCACAAAATTTGGAAAACCAGATTTATTTATTACATTCACGTGTAATCCCCAATGGCCAGAGATCAAGGAAAATTTGTATTTGGGACAAACTACATCTGACCGACCAGATTTAGTGGCAAGAGTATTTAAAATCAAACTGAATTCATTAATACATGATATCACTAAAGCAAAATTATTTGGACAATGTATGGCATTTGTTTACACTATTGAATTTCAAAAGAGAGGACTGCCACATGCTCACATACTTTTAATACTGCAGGAAAAAGATAAGTTGAAAACTGCAGAGAGAGTGGATTCAGTCATTTCTGCGGAATTGCCAGACCAAGAAAAATATACAAAACTTTGGGAGATTGTTACACATAGAATGATTCATGGCCCATGTGGAGAGATGAATCCTAATTCACCATGTATGGAAAATAAAAAATGTACAAAAGAATTCCCAAAACAATTTCAAATGCAATCTTATGCTAATTGTGAGGGATATCCTTTGTATAAAAGAACACAAGGAGAAACAGCTATTATCCGGGGCCAAAAGGTTGATAATAGATTTGTTGTTCCATACAATCCACATTTGCTCATCAAGTACAATGCACACATCAATGTAGAAGCTTGCACTTCGATTAAATCAATTAAGTATGTGTATAAATATATATACAAAGGATATGACGCAGCTACTGTTGTTGTACAAGGTGCTGTAAATGAAAACGAAAATCCAATTGTACACGATGAACTATCAAATTATTTAGATGCTCGCTATGTTAGTGCTCCTGAAGCAATGTGGCGCCTTTTGAAATTTGAGATGCATGATCGGTCACATGCTATCTATCGCTTAGCTGTACATTTGCCTCAAAGTCAGATGGTTTGCTTTACTCAAGGAAATGAAAGACTTGCATTATGTCAAAGTGAAGACAGAGATACCACACTTATAGCATGGTTTAAATTAAACTGTCAGGATACGCAGGCCAGACAATTTTTATACATAGAGATACCATATTACTATGTATTTGTAAATGGTCAATGGAAAGAACGAAGAAGAGATGCACAAAAAATTATACCACGCATTTATACCGTCAGTCCAAGGGATATTGAACGTTTCAGCTTAAGATTACTTCTGCTACATGTTCCCGGTGCACAGAGTTTTGAGCATTTACGTACAGTCAATGACATCGTTTATGATACATTCCTATTAGCTGCAAGACAGCAAAATTTCATAGCTGATGATACCGAATGGGAGAGGTGTCTGGAAGAAGCAGCGCTATGTCAAATGCCAAAGCAAATGAGACAACAATTTGCATTCATATGCATATTTTGCAATGTACCTGATGCTTTCACTTTGTGGGAAACATTTAAATTAAACATGTCAGAAGACTTCTTTAAACGTTTCAGAGAACCAATCGCTCTGTTAAAAACATTGTTGGAAATTCAAGAAATATTGTTTGCTCATGGATTAAATTGTTCAAGTTTTAATTTACCGGATCCAGGACTTATAGATGACATTAATTTTGATGATTATGACACTGAGCTACAAAAACAAAAAACACAAGAAAAACTGGCAACATTAAATACTAAACAGTTAGAAGCATTTCAGGCCATCACAAATGCTACAGATGATGAAATGGTCAAAGACCGGTATTTCTATCTAGACGGCCCAGGTGGATCTGGAAAAACTTATCTTTACAATTGTTTGATGAGTTATATTCGATCACACAGTCAGATAGCTATGCCATTTGCAACAACTGGAATTGCTGCACTTTTGTTAGATGGTGGTAGAACTGTTCATAGTGGATTTAAGCTGCCAGTTCCCATTTTGGAAACATCAGTGTCAGATATTCGACTCAATTCTATACAAGCAAAAAAATTTAAACTAACGAAACTAATTATCATAGATGAGGCAACAATGATGTCATGTCACGCACTGCAATGTATTGACAGATTCTTAAAAGAAGTGATGGATAATAAGTTGCCATTTGGTGGAAAGGTGATGCTGTTAGGAGGAGATTTTCGGCAAACATTACCTGTTGTGCCACACGGAAATAGAACAGAGATCATTGAAACATGTATCAAGACCAGTAAACTGTGGCAAATATTTACACATCTCAAATTAGAATTAAATATGAGATCTGAAGGCCAAAATGAATTCAATGATTGGCTTATTAAAATCGGAGAAGGAAAACATCCAGAAATACAGCATTTACCAAATGATACTATTGAAATTCCATCAGAAATGGTTTGCAACGAATCACTGATATCAGCCATATTTCTAAACACTCTTAATAACGAGGATTACTCAGACATTGCAAACAAAGTGATATTAACATCAAAAAATATCGATGCCTTGAATGTAAATAATGAAATTTTAAAATACATCAATGCACCACAGAAGAATTATTACAGTGCAGATTCTGTTCTGGCTGATGATAAAGAGAGTGAATCGAATTTTAGTATCGAATTTATTAATTCCTTAACACCATCTGGAATGCCACCACATATTTTACAATTGAAAAAAGGTGCAATTGTCATGTTATTGCGAAATATGAATCCAAAAAAAGGACTTTGTAATGGCACCAGATTAATTGTGCATGAGTTAAAAGATCATTTTATACATGCAGAAATTATAACTGGGACCCATAGAGGTGACCGAGTTTTTATACCAAGAATTGATTTAGCTCCAAGTGAGAGTGGTTTGCCTTTTGTCCTTCAAAGGAGACAGTTTCCAGTTATCATGGCATTTGCCATGACCATCAATAAATCACAAGGCCAAACTTTTAAGTCTGTTGGGATTTTTTTAAAGGAACCAGTTTTTGCACATGGACAACTCTATGTTGCTTTTTCAAGGTGCACCAATCCAAACGAAATTAAAGTGACTGTTGACGAAAATGAAAGTCAGGGTCATTTATTAGACGATGGATGCGTTTACACAAAAAACATTGTGTACTATGAGGTGTTGTAAACATAGAGTAGAGTAGTTTCATTTCTATGACAACATTTTAAGGTACTCAATATTATTGCACAAAAACAACATTTCAAGAACAAACTATATACAATGGACAAAAAAATCCATAGAGAACAGTGGTTTGACTTCCAGTACAAAATGTAAGTACTCTGGGACTCTTTAAATAGGGGACCACTATTTCACTTTGGAAACGCTATGTGATATTTGCATAAAAGACAAACAGAAAATAAAAAAAAAACTTAAACATCCTTAAACATATTGAAATGGGTTACAAGTTTCATGTTCATATGATTGGTCCCACAAAAAAAAAGTTTAAAAACTGTTTGTTAAAGAGATATGTTATAGGCAAACATGTATTGTTACTATGTAGTTGAATCATTTCATAAGATTTGGAAAAGTATTGATTCAGGGAGTAATCCGATCGCCAGTTAATGGGGTCAGGAAGGAATTAATTTTTTTCCCTCTAAGATACAATTGCAAAAGTTTGAATGGGGTTTTTTATTGTTTGCCTTCCTCTGAATTCAATGGTAATTTAGTTTAACGAGAGATTAACAAAAATGTTACAAATAAAAAAAAAAAAATTATTTGTAAAAAAATGTACTTACTCTAAGTTAATATAGTCTGCAGTTACTAAGTGATAAATATCTATTTAAAAGTGTTAGTATTGTTAAAAGAAGGTTGAAAGATTGTATAATATACAAGTTGCCTGTTACAAAATTTCATGTTACACTTTACAATATGTATGCATTAAAAAGTACAATATGTATGCATTAAAATTAAGATATTATTATATTGTTTTTAAAAAAAAAAATGATTATGAAATATAAGTTGAAAGTTACAAAAAATAAAAAGTTAAAAAAAGAAATGTGTATTTCTTTTTAGAAACAAAAAAGGGACAAATGTAGTAGACTCATTTTGTGTTGCAAATAAATTTCACAACATTTAAATTTTATTGACCGTCATTTTTTGACGGGCAAGTCGCTAGTTTTATATATAAATATGTTGACACACATACTTCACAAAAACATTTAAATTCTAATATAAATATCAGCTTTAACATGCAGGTAAAAAAATGTCCCATGTTTCTTATGCTTGGGTGGCCCTTGGATTGCATAAATTGCGGGGATTAGAATGTTGATGAAGAAAACCTGCATTATTTTTAAACCAATAGGAGATTAGCATCTATTCGTATTTGGGGAAATATGTTAGTGTTCTTCAGAGTGGAAACATTAACTGGTGACTTTTTGGCAGAATAATCAGTAAATTACACACACTAGAGGATTTTTGTTATTTACTATATTCTAGTACTCTCTGCCTAGGCCAATTCCTTTCCAACTCCTTAACAGACATTTATTTGAATTAAATATATTAAATATGAGAGTTTGTTTTCCTTATAAAACATTGCCTGAAAAAACATTTCAAGTGAATACACCAAGGCTTACTCAATAAGCATCATTAAGTGAAATAGGATGTTCTGCCTGTGGCTAAGTTAACAACATATTCACTAGGCATTTTGCCATGCACACATTTAGCAGTAAGAGAGACTATTTAAGCATTTTTACACTAAAAATATTCAAATAAAAGCCTAAGCAATGAGTTTTCATATACTATTATGAAAAGATATTAGTTTTTTATTGCGTGTTTAGCATTACATTCTGGAAAGCATTCCTACATAATATGTTTTTTTTATTATACTGTATATACTGCATATAATGCAATTAATGAATTTAAAACATAAAATACTACATATTTCCTAATGTAATTTATATTTGTATGCAACAAATGCTTTGTTTTGTTTTTATCTTGATCTTGAATTAAAACTGTGCCAAGTAGATAAAAAAAAATAATGACCAACACAGATTATTTAAAATCGAAGTCCAACATTTTCTAACTTGGTTTTTAAGGGATGATGAAAACAAATATGCTGTCAGACCTAAGAATGTTTTGAGCTTCTTTGTGATTGAATTTTGTTGATTTGCAGTGAAGAATCTTTTATTTTAATCTTTCAGCATTAACTGCTTTGAAAATCTTAGAGCCTTTATCTGACAATCAAATTTCTTAACAAAAGTCTAGGATATCTCTATTGTTTTATTATACTGATTAAATGTACCCAGAGACCACACATTGCTGTCTGGAAACTGTGGTGCCCATAGTACTGGGGACAATAAGGAGGGAGTAGGATTTATAGTCACATTACTGGATTGTACACATAAACATGCTGCTTTCCAGGTCTTTCCCCATCCATCATTTCATATAGATTCCCTTGTCAATAGAAGAGTATACTAAAATGTAAGTTTTCTTTAAAAAAAATTAATTGCTTACTTAGCTGCGAATGTTAATGCAAACACATTCAAATGTTTCCTAAACTACAGTGGTCCCTGTCACAATCTGCTACTTCAATTGGACTTGGTAAGAACCTGGTTCAATCCTATCCAGCACAATTGTGCAGTGCTTGTACACCTCTCATAGCAGAAGATGGACCGAACACATGAACAACGCTCAGGAACTTGATTCAGCAGACCAGAATATCAAGAACACCATATATTCCCTTAGAATTTAGAATTAATTCACAGACTGACACTTACACCTTGTTTATGTAAGTACAGACACAATTGTCATACCTTTATTAATTGTCACATTTTATAATTTTTTCGGGCACACAGGTCGGCCAATTACAGTAAGCCCCTTCCCTAAATAATAGGCTGCCCCCTGCTTACTAGGAATCCCTGTACCTCTGACGAGCTCAGGCATTTTATCTCATCCAGGTAATTATATTTAGGGGGGCTGAGCGAGTTATCACCAGAAAACAACACTGCAACATAATAGGCTGCCCCTGCCCACTTGGAAACCCTGCACATCTGATGAGCTCAGGCTCCTAATCTTATCCTGTTGATTGTATTAACGATAACCCTTTGTGGAATCTTGAAGTGAGTGTACAAGGATTATCTATGAGACTACGGTCTTGGGCGTTTGGCTGATGCAATATCCTGCAGAATATCTAATATGTTTTACAACAATTAGTATAACATGAAACATAATACATAAACCAACATACATACAGCATAACAGTGTAATCATATTTTAACCATAAGCACTAATAAATACATAACCATAATAATAAAAACAGGGTAACTCTGGCCAGTCAGGCCCAGGCCATAATGTAAAACAGTCCAGTCAGGCCCTGGGCATGACAGTCCCTTAATCACCATTAATCACCAGAAGTTAATAATACATCTGGTTAGAAGCATTAATTAAATGGTGACATGTTTTAACACTCCATGATATCAAATGGTTTAGTGAGTAATTTATTGGATATTATATGTGCTTGTTTTAGATATAGAGCCTCATTCAATTCAGGGCAATTCAGGCCATATGTCTGCATGCCTGCTGTGAGCCCACAGGCGCTGCAACTTATGTTGCTATTCAATTGGCAAGGTGATAGTGATAGTGCACATCGCAAACCATGCTATCGAAAGTAGCATTTGCAGGCTTGAACATGATCGCAGACGCAAGGCCGTAACTCGCGGTTAGAAACAGCGAATGTAATGTGGGTCCGATCGTGACTCGAGGTTCAAGCCTGTATGACTTTGAAATACAGCCTTCATTTTTCATTGAAGTCCTACAGGCTTTAACCACGAGTCAGGATCGGATCCACATTACATTCGCTGTTTCTAACCGCTAGCTACAGCCTTGTGTCAGCGATCCTGTTCAAGCCTGTAGGACTTCAATGAAAAATGGAGGTTGGATTTCAAAGTCATACGGCCTTGAATTATGAGTTACGCTCAGACCCACATTTAAGGTATAATGCAATATTAATAAATATTACATAGAGTTCCATTATATGTATTAACACAATGATTGCCAGGATCGATATAACAATAAAATTAAACATGTAATAAGTATTTTATTTGGCCGATTTGCGAGCTTGAGAATGGTGTGCTATTAATTCTAAGACCTAACATCACTTTCCCTTTTAATAAAAGTAAAATAGGGTGTTTATATATGCATTTACAGTGCTCCGTACATGTCATTAAGATCTCTGTGGTACCAATAACTTGTGGTTCGACTTTTGCCATTTGCGGGCATGACGACTTGCTTAGTGAGGGGGACTCGGAGCAATTGAATAGCGATTTTATCGTTTGCAACTCTTTTGGCCGTGAAAGATCAAAAGCTTGGATGGGCATTAACTTGTGATTTTACAAATCGCAAAGGATCGCAATGAATCGCAGCCAGAAGTCCATAACTCAATCGGAGCCCGCAAGAAGACGCAAGTTGAATAGCAAATTAAGTTACAGGCTCCATTTCCGAGCCCGGATCTCCTGAAAGGCTCAATTGAATGAGGGTAATAGTTTGAACCTAATAGTATAACTATGCTCCAGATTTTTCCTATTGTTTGCATACTGAAACACTGCATTCTCATTTATCATATTCAAAGATTAGTGTCATTTACACTTAAAAGATAGTTTAAATAAATATAATATTACATTTTTGAAGAAATACATTTGTATTATAAGTATTACACTATTAGTTAAGAGTACAATAAATAGATGGATAACATTTGACATTAGCCTGAAGGCAAGATGGCTCATTTGTACAGATTGCATGTGTGTATATGCGTGCATGTGTGTTTGTGTGACTTTAATTTCCATCTTTTATTGATCCACAGCTTTTTTCATTAAAATTTATGCATGTCAATCCCTTCACTACTTATGTACCCTAAAATTCTCAGCTCTGCTTTTAGGCATAAACTCAAAACAAGGAGAATCTTTGTCAAGAATCTGCGAGCAGCACACCTTGAGTTTTAAATATATATATATATATATATATATATATATATATATACTGACATAGAAAGCTACAGTCACTACTGAAACATTGGCAAGCCAATAAATTATGCTGCAAATATGGCATTTTTTCCAAGTTGCTGTTCAGCAAATGTTACACAGATACTTCTGTCTTCTGTCCTGAGGCATGCACATATTATTCACAGCCAATGTATTCCCAACAGTACTTGTTCCAACTTAGCATCAAGTAGAAAATCTGAATCTGCTATTGTTTCCTGCTGGTGTTTGGATCGCTCACAAAGAGGTGACACAAAATGCATGGTATAGGAAAAGTATGTAATATCTGATTCCAGTTAGCTGAAAAGCAATGCTCATATAAATGGGACTGTCTTGTTCACAAAGGACACCATTATATAGAAAAGCTGTTTGCTACATAAGTAACAGGTGGATCAAAGGCATTTTAATGTGGATAAAAAATGTACTTTGTTGACATTTTAAATAAAAACATTTAAAATTATTACAATAGAACGAACACTTAGCAAACAAAAAAGTGTATGACCTGTAGTGCTCAAGTGTGCTAAACACAATGTGAAATAGTAAATAATAAATAATAAATGATAAATAATAATAAAATGTAAAAATCTGAACAATCAAAACAGAATAGGAAGTCCAGGGGAACCAAATACTACCAGCCCAATATATAAATAGTAGTGCTCTTATTTAAAATTATGCTGATCTTTTTTTATTTTCTAATATAGGGCACTGGCATACAATTTCAAATTAGATCACATTAAATATAATACACTAAACTCATATATTAGAAAATGTCCCAGACCCTGTCCCAGACCCCTAGGGCCTCCCTAGGCCTATTTTACAGCCCCCCCCCCCCCCGGTCAAAATAAAAAAAAATGCACTGGGGCCCTTCATTCTCTAGCTTCAAAACTGATTCGCTTTGTCCAAGTAGTGCAGATATTGTATTCCAGTCACAAGGGTACATTGTGGCCAAAACCACTCCAGGGCAACATAGACATCTGCAGGATGCATCCAACCACACAGGATGCATTCAACCACACACACACACAAAATAACATCTTATAACCAATGTGGGAGAAAGAAAATCTGTCTAGGATGTCCTCACATGGGGCTGTTAGATGGAAGATAACAGCCCCATGTGAGGGCGACTTATTGTCTGGCGGGGTACCTTTGTAGGCGTGTTAGGTGTACTTATAAGATTAGCTTGTATGCATAGCTGTGCATGAAGTTGCTTTTGGGCTCATTTACAGAGTGTGGAGGTACAGTGTGTATTAACATGTACACTCACAAAATGTTTTAAAAATAATTATTTTTTTAATAATATGCTCAATTCTCATTCTTTGAAATACTGCCTAACACATTTCATACAGTAGTCCTTTAATCTGCTAGTGTATGCTCTAATACCTGCTGGAAGCATAAATCATGAAGCAAAGGTTTCTGAAGCCATTATCAATCTGATATACGAATATACTTCCTTTAAAAAAGCTTTAAGGCCCTTATCAGTTACATGGTGAACATACCATTAGTGTATATTAAATATCTGTAGACTACCTTTCAAGTTTCCATTCTATTTTATGTGATATATTTGGATTTCTAAGAGAAACAAAAACATACTCATTGAACATCACCTGAAAATGAATAACAGTATCAATGATATAGACACATAGCAGAATGGAAAATATGTGATAAAACAGATCTTCTGACAAAGTAGTAGGAATCAAAGCATTGCTATAGCAGTATATTGTTTCCACACACAAAACAAATAATAACTAAATAAAAATGAATTCCTCAATTATTTATACTTTTATGGAAATGTTGACTTAACACTTTTTTTCTGTAAATGGTTCTAATATTAAACAATAAATGTTTTTATTGTTAATAAGTTTTGGTTATACACACTTTTATATACATTTTTATTTCTTGCTTTCTATAACACATAAGTGTAGTATTTTTTACCTACAGTAATTGTGCTTGCTGATTCTTTTGTAAAAGGCCTTATAATGAAGTAGCAGCTTGAAGAAGAAAGTTATATTTATCCAGATGCGGGAGATGGTGGAATACCTTGCTGTAGACCAAATTAAATATCTACTGTGTGACAGTTAATTTCGTACATTTTTTAATTGCACTAAAAATGCTTTGAGATAAAATGTCCTTAATACCATAAAAAGCTTTGGCAATGAATGCTGCTTATTAGTTTGTGCTGTTTATGTGTGCAAAGTCATAAAAAATAATTAAAATTGCCAGTTTAAAATATTGGGGAGGATGCAGCAATGGAGCTATTGAAAAATAATTTCTCTCTTTATACAAATATGATAGGTGCCCATGGTAGTTAATAAAAAAGTCGACAGATAAAACACATTTTCTATTGCCCTATCGCTTTCTAGTCCCACTTTACTCCAGGCTCTTGCCAGTACCAGTAGGCCCCTACCTCAATGCTTTGCACTTGCTGCACATTCATTAGATTCAACTTTTGTAGAAGTCTGTTCAAGTTCCCCACATGTTTTATTTGTCTCAGACATCAAGTATTCTGCTCTACTTATAGAAGATTATATCAAAGTAGAAAGGGAAACCAGGTTTAGATAAAATAATAGGGTTAGATTAAGGTAAAGGGTGGATTTTACTTGTAGAAATGGGGTTAGATAGAAATAGATGGTAGTAACAGAGTTTAAATGAAACCAAAATAGATGAAAACAGAATAGGGAAGTGGAGGTAAAATATGATAGAGGGAAATGCAGAGGATAGAGAGGAAAAACAGATGTAGATGAGAAGGGAATCAGTGGGCTGGTTAAAGCTCAGTGGGCTAAATCACCATAGAGTAGAGCAAAGGAAGGCAGGTTAGGGTAGGGGGTGGAAGATGAGTGAAGAGGTTTACATCAGAATGTCAAAAGACAGGAGGAAATATATCATTCAAAATAATTGATATTGCATGATGCTTTGCACAAAGTCCCTGTGAGAGGCATAGTAATGTTTACATGTATAACATGAGTCTGGGTAGGAAAGTATTTTAGGAGTAGGGAAATCCTAATCTTACATGAATAAACTGATCTAGGGATTGCCCATCCCCACTTCAACCCAGCAACCCAGGAAAGCATCTCAAAAGAAAATTAAACTATACACCACTGAAAATCCCTAATTCATCTTTCCAAGAAAAAACATCTAAGAAGTCGACTATTGCTTCGTATTTATTACCCTGTGGTGTATGACGTCATACGTTGGGTCATCATTTTGCAAGAGCCCTGCCGGAATAGACATTTAAATATAAATGTAAGTGCTGTTAGTACAATACACAATTAGTAATTTACTTCCAGAGTAAATATACAGTGGCGCTAGTGAATGTATAATATCGGCAAAAATTACAATTTGGAAATATCATAGATCTCAAAAGACAATATGTCAGAGTGCAATAATCCAATAGTTTTTTTCTCTATAAAAAACAACTCAATAATTCACTCAGTTCTCAAATTTTAGAGGAAAAGTATACCTTTAGGATCCTTTTAGTCCAAAGTCATATGTCTCTACTTGTACAATAATGTACGATATGTGTGATCTTGGTATGTGGTAGGCTGCTTCATCCAGTAATACTCGGTCACTCCAGTATGTAGATATCAAACAGAAAAATACCATGATGGATATCCCTAGATGTAACATTGTTGTATACATCGATTCCACAAGATTTAGGGATTGCAGCTGTCCAAACTTGGTTCACCACTTACAATAATATAGAACAATCCCAAACGGAATTTATCATCAATGCTATCAGGTTTATACTTACCAAGAATTACTTTATGTTTGAAAAACTATTTTACCTGCAAATCAGAAGGACAGCAATGGGCACAAGGTTTACGCTGAGTTTTGCAAACCTCTACATGGGTTTTTGGGAAGACCTTCACATCTGGGAAAATAACACATTCCAAGAGAACATTGTCACATGGTTCTGCTTCATTGATGATATAATTATCATCTGGGATTTTAATGCAAACGGTAATAAAGAAGAGTTCTTAGCATATGTTAATGCTAACACCATGAACCTGAGTTTCACCATGAACACACACAACCATTCCATTTCATTTCTAGATGTCATTTTGAAAAGAAATGAAGATAACATAGTGCCTACTGTCTACATTAAACCTACTGACACAAATGTTTATCTTCACGTGAAGAGTGGCCATGATAAAAGATGGACAAAAAACATTCCATATGGACAGTTCTTAAGAGTTAGACAGAATTGTACAAATCAAGAAGATTTTGAATAAGAGGGTCTTATTATGATGGACAATTTTAAAGCCAAATGCTAACCCAAAATTATGTTACTAGAGGTATACAATAAAGCAAGAAAGACCAATAGAATGGACCTATTAAAGAAAAAGAAGAATCAAGGAAAGAATGGGCCTCACAAAAGCCTCCAAGATGGATACAGATTCTTAACTCAAAATAATCAGGCAGCAAATAAAATCTCACGTGCCATTAAAAAACATTGGCACATGTGATTCCAGAAAAACCTATGATAACATTCAAGAAAAATACCAACTTAAAGCATATTCTGACCCCCAGAGAATTTAAGAAAGAGAAACCTCTGATGAGAGAACAGTGGGCCTCTAAGCTGTCTGGGTGTTACAAATGTAATGTAAAAAATGCAACAGAAGATTTGTTCACTTCTACAAGCAAGAGCATAAACTTCTACAAGCAAGAGCAGAAACTTCAAAATCAAAACCTTTACTGCATGGAAATCTGATTTTGTAGTTTATGCTATCACATGTTCATGTGAGAAGCAATACATTAGGCGTACTAAAAGATCTTTAAAAAAACGGTTTTATATATAAAGGGAATGTATGTAATATACCCTAAAAGCACATACATGATAGTGCCTTTAGACTCCAATTGCATGAGAAATAATTTAATATATAGGATGAGTCTAATATTTTAATGTTTAATCTCTAATCCCTCTAGTAGTCCTCTAAGTGGTAGAGATAGTCATTTTTGTTTGTATGTGCTTTTAGGGTATATTATATACATTCCCTTTATATATAAATGTTTGTCTCCTTTTGTTAATTTTATTTGCATGTGTCTTTTATTTATTTATTTACTAATGATATCGTTTGGAGAGGACAATATACAAATTATTATTATTATTATTATTATTTTATTATTATTGTAATTATTTTAGAATTGATACAAATGAATATGGGTGTGCATACTTATATTTATATTTACATTTATAAATATACATATATTCTCATTGAACCCATTCTCTCTCTCTCTCTCTCTCTCTCTCTTTATATATATATATATATATATATATATATATATATATATATATATATATTATATATATATATATATATATATATATATTATTCTCCAGCTCTTTTAAATTTATGTAAGCCAAGATTTAGTTATTTTTATTTTACACTACTGCAAGTAGTACCATTCCCCTCCTTTGGGAGCCGCTGGCAGCGATCCAATGCTCCCAACCGCATGTGCTGCCATGACTGTAAAAGTCTATTGTATGAACGTTACCATGGTGACCAGCAACAGGGGAGGATGCTGGGAATCAGAAAAAAGACAGAAAATGAAAATGCCAAATTCAAATTCAAGGGCTTTAAATGGGTGTACAAAATCTCTGTTGCATTATTGCACACACTATTATATAATTGAGAAAGCCCTTATGGGGGTAAAATGCATTTGATTTCAGTGACTATTGTATAGACTTTTTATGTTATAATATTGTATAGCACTGGTTGGTGCAAATAATAGTGCACACTCATTTAGAGTCAGCCAAATAGAGTGGTGAAAATACTAGAGGCATACACAGAGCAAGTGTGGCATTCTCTAACTAACGTTAGTACTTGGGTTTACTAACCCTTGTTTCATGTTTATAAGAGAAAGGTGTTTCATCAATGACCCCATATGCCAGTGTTGTCTTTGTGTTTGAACACTACCTTTAGTTAGAATTACCTACTCTATTAAATGCATATTGATGCATGCAAAGCGAGGGGCCGCATTTGCTGAGGTGGAGGCTCCCACGTCGGCTGCAATGAGGTGGAGGCTCTACGGCGCCTCACAAGCAGTCACAAACACTTTAACAAAATAGATCTAACACGCAATCAATAAATACGAACTTACACAAAAAAATACAAACAGCGGGTCTTAGAACGCAAAATTTACCGTCTTAGTGAAAAAAATACGAGACTTTGAAAAAAAAACATTACGAATTTGCAAAATTACGACCTTAACGCCTGAATCGCGTGTACCTGAAAACATTAAAAACAGAATAAATACACACAAAAATAAAAAGCTTTCCCACAGCAAGGGGCGGCACCCAGGACCTCTGCAAGTGAAGTTACACCTCAATTTAAGTACAAATTCAAGAGTTTAGACACACGAAAATCCCCTAAGCGAGAGAAAAACGGCCGCAAAACAATACCAAGCACAGACAGATTTTCAAAAAAGCTGTACGAGGTAAAGATACAGTTTTAGCAAGAATGCTAAATCAGCCACACACGCCTACCACATACAAATTCGCAGCCATTTTACAACACTAACTTACACAATGTGGAAGTACACAGCTACACTAACGGCTTTCCCTTGCGCATGCAGCCTATTTACACTACACACTGCACACATTGCTGACACACCTCAGCTCCACAACACTTCAAACCTACATTGTATGCTGCAGGAACATCGAAACAGATTGTCAGCTCTTCAGCACAATGCTTCCTGCATATATTACTTACAAATAGGTAAAGTATATTAATTTATTAATTATTTCTTTGGCATACAAAAATACATATACACAAAAAAAACAAAAACAAATAAAACGTATTGCAATAAACAAAAAGACATTCACTGCGAGCCTCAGAACGAGTGCCAACGCTGCTCATAGCACACAAACTACACCAGGGGACAGCCTTGCAAAAAGCGCCGACCTTACAATGACAGCAAAAGCGCCTCTAATACAAAAAAAAATAAAATAATCCAACAGCCTTGCAATGAGCGCCTTCAGCCGAAGGCGCTCAGCGCAAGACTTGCAATGAGAGCCAGAAGATCCTCACGGTAAAAATCAGTTTACATTATATCTCAAACAGCATTCCCTGGCTTACAATTTCATGCCCGTAATTTTTTGACGGGCAATTCGCTAGTTTAAAATAAAACTGATCTGCACTAGGAAGTGGTGGTGCGCTTTCTCCCCTCCTTCCCTATTTTTCTGCTCAATTAGTACAATTAACTTAATTAATATATATCTCCTTTAATTATTTAGGCGCTACAGAGGAGGGTAAGTATCAAAACTTGTCGGGTGATGTATACAAAGCGATAACCAGCTTCTTAGGTGTTTATTCTTGGAACAATAGATTAATGTTTTTAGGAGAGGCTCTTTGCTGGGTTGGTATGGGGATGGGCAACTTATGTATTAGTTTAATCATATAACATTATGATTGTCCTGCTCCTACAATACTTTCCTACCTGGACATATGCTACAAATGTAAACATAATTTATGGAAACATAAATTACTGCTACTTTTAATTCCATTATTTTTGGGGTCAAACCAGCCTCACAATATTGTTACTATTGAATAAGGGCTTTACTTAGACAGTTATGTAAGCGGGTAGTAGCAATTAAAATGTGATTAGTATTCTGTGCTATTTTATATAGTATTTCATTGGATAAATTGCTAATGTTACATAGCCATGTGATTTGATAGTAGCAAATATAACATTATTGGGATTGTGAACTCAATTAAGTGAAAGTATTTATTAAGCTGATGAATTAAATTATGTTAACTTCTACATATCTATACATGGTAAGTGGTATGACTGTTTGATAGAAAGCCTTTACCCCTCTTGCATATCCAACTTCCCTAAATGTTACCTCTATGCATCACCATGTACTGTATATACATTTTATGTTTTAAGCATTCATTTTTTTTTTATATTTAAGGTGGAATTATCCATATGATTAAGGAATGTAGGCATTATTTAAGGGAGAATGCTAGATTAAGAGTTGCTCTGTTCACTTTATTTTTTTGTGTACAGTCTGCCCATGCTACTTAAAATGCTTGACTTTATTAATCTTCAGGATCCCTTATACCTATTCCTTTAATGTTTTAATTATTTTACCCAATAGGACTGTTTGCTTCTTTGTGAAGCCCTGATAGCAGCTTTAATCCACCAAAGAACCCAGCAAACTACAAGAATCAGAAGAGCCACTCAGCAAATGTTACTGACTGTAACAGAGTCCCATGCAGGTTCACAACAATAATCCCAGTAATAAGGATTATTATTCCCTCAGAATGAAACACACACATCAATTGTGCATGTTCAAACTGTCACAATCCAGTCCAATCATGTTACATCACCAGCACTTCACCCTAGAGAGGGGGTCAGCCCCCAGGCTCATATCAGGAATTTTCTTTCCTTCTCTCTGAGATGGGGGCATTTGCTAATAACCTCTGCTGAGACATTCAGTCCAGGAGGAGGTTCCTGTAGGCTGATTGCTAACTACCCATCTTGCTCCCCTTACTTTGCTTCCTTAGCTGGGAGTCCCACTCAACATATTTTATTAGAACCCCCAGAGGAAATCCTGCAACTTGAGACTAAACGTGGCCATATCTAATCCTAGGGACATACCACTCAGCAGTATAAGTGAATTAAACCATAGTTACTTTTAGGGAATTATTGCCCAGATGACAACAGCATTACACCCCAGTTTTATTAAAATAAGATGAACCAGCACCTTTCCCCAACTCTTTGTGACTGCCTTAAAAGAGGTAGGTTTTTTGACCTTTGTTCACTCAGGAATTCACACGTCAGTATCATGCTAGTAATTCCTCTGGCAATGAGCCAAATGCTAGATGGAATGATATTGTAATACCTTATCTGTAAACATAGCATCTACATAGCCCAATGTACTGGGTAAGCTGTCTTCCCTCTATTTTGCTGGACTTTGTCTGTCAAACAGGTAACCCCTTTAACTGAAGGTTTTCCACTCCAGGGACCTCAGTAGTACACTCTGTTCAACTCATTGGACTCCTTGAAAAAAATGCAGCATTTCAATACCAAATATGCCTGGGGACCACCTTAACATCAATAAATTTACACAATAATGCCATAATTCTGATCACCCCCATATTGTGGTCCCCTCCATGAGCAACCTAGCATCTCCATCCAACATGGCACCCAATAAGAATGTAGCTGTCACAGTTCAAGTGCCCAGGCTAGGAGGACAGGGTCAGGGAAGAGAAGGAAGAAAGAATTGCAATAGTCAATGTTAATTCAGAGCCCACATAGTCCAATAGTCCCAAAAAGTCTTGCCCCCCCCCCCCCACATCACACTCTTGTTCTAGCATTTTTTTTTCTCCAAAAGATACTTCACTTTAGACTTTTTATAAAAGCAAATACAAGATCAGAGAGTAACTAAACTGAGTTGATTCCGAGAAGAGAATAAATACTGCTCTCAAAATTCTAGAAGCCCCAAATGTGATTGCTGTCTGTCAAAGATTTTTATCACTAGCCTCATATGTAGTAAACATTGTCCGGTATACACTAAGGTGATATGATGGTGGTTATATGCAAACTAGTAACTTGCCCATCAAAAAATGACGGCAATAAGATTGTAAGGCAGGTAATGCTCTTTGGTCGAGAAATACATTTTGTTGGTGGTCCAAGATCCAATGTGCGCTTTCGGTGCTCATTGCGAGGCTGTTGGTTGTTGTATTTTTTTTTCTGTTTTTGGTGCTATTGTTTGGTTGGCGGTGATGTGTTTTTTGCGCTTATTGCAAGGCTTTGTGTGCTATGAGCAGCGTTGGCGGTCCTTGTGAGTGGCTCAGTGAATGGCTTTTATGTTTATTGTGAGAGTTTTTTTTTCTGTGTATATGTTTTTTTGTATGCTAATTAAATAATTAATAAATTAATAAATCAATATACTTTACCTATTTTTAAGTAATATATGCAGGAAGCATTGTGTTGAAGAGCTGACAATCTGTTTAGATGTTCCTACATCACCTTCATACAATGTAGGTTTGCACTGCTGTGTAGCTGAGGTGTAAGTGTCAGTAATATGTGCAGTGTGTAGTGTAAATAGTGTGCATGCGCGAGGAAAATCCGTTAGGGTAGCTGGGTACTTCCGCATTGTGTAAGTTAGTGTTGTAAAATGGCGGCTAATGTGTAAGTGGTACGCGGCTGTGGATGATTTAGCTTCCTTGTTAGTGTATCTTGGACCTCGTACGCTTTTTGGAAAATCCGTATGTGTTTGGTGGTGTTTTGCGTGTTTAGGGTCCTGTAGCCTCGTTTTCATTTTTTTCGGTGCCTATTTTTTCTCTCGCTTAGGGGATTTTCGTGTGTCTAAACTCTTGAATTGTGAGTTAAATTAAGGTGTAACTTCACTTGCAGATGTCCTGGGTGCCCCCCCCCCCACCCCACTTGCTGTGGGTAAGCTTTTTATGTATTCGTTGTGTGTATTTATTGTGTTTTTAATGTTTTCATGTGCACGCGTGTCCGGCGTTAAGGTCGTATTTTTGCAAGCTTGTAATGTTTTTTTTTCTAAGTCCCACGGTTCGTATTTTTGTGTGTAAGTCCGTACTAAGGCCCTCATTCAATTACCGGCCGTAAATCGGCCGTAAGGCTGCGATTCCTTGCGGGGGTTCAGTTAACTCGCGATTCAATAATACGGCCCCGCAAGGATCTCCCCTTACGGCCGGCCGCATATCTTGAAACCGGCCGTAAGCTTTGAAATCTAAAAACGCAAAAATAAATTCAAGCCTGCACTGTACAGCTCTGTAAATGCTAGGGATCATATTGGGGGACATGAGGATTAAAAGTAACCCCCTCTCAAGCTTGCACATCAGCCCAAACCCGAGTTCAAATTAACTGTTTATTTTCCGGCTGCGGCGTGGGCGGGTCTGAAGTGCTCCAAGCACTCTGGACCTTTTACATGTATATTTTACGTATATTAAAAATAAAATATTTTACGGATTTGAGTATAGGATAATTATGTGCTATTTTTTCTAACACCTAAAATCCCTTTATAGTCTTCTCAAAGTGCAGGATGGCTTTATTTGAGCTATTTTATGTGCTTAAGCGGGACCTCTTTCCTGCAAGTAAGCTGCGGCTCGTTTTTAGCCTTGCAGAGAGGGTTCCCAGAGCAATTGAATTGCAAATAGGAATTTCTTACGGCCGAAACTCTTGCGGCCGTTTTAGATCAAAGGCTTTCCTCCGGCGCGAGCGGCCTCAAGGGATAGCAAGGCGCCGGCCGCAAGCCTGCCGGAGCCCCCGGCCGAAAGGGAATAGAATAGCCGTATAGCTTGCAGCCGGTCCTTGCGGCCCCGCAACGGCTGCGGCCGCTAATAGAATGAGGCCCAAAGTGATTGGGTGTTAGATGTATTTTGTTAAAGTGCCGCTTGTGTGAGTGTTTGTAACCACGTGTGAGGCTCCTTAGAGCCTGCACCTCCGCAAATTTGCAGTCCAAACTGCGTCCCTCGCTTTGCGAGGGACGCAGTTCTTGCGAGCTCGCAAATCGTGACAACGATTTGTAGTTTGACAACTATTATATGTGATAAAATCATTGTTTCTTTAACACACAGGGAAAAAAATGCTAATACTATAAAATAGTTGCATAGATCATGAAGAAAAAATTCTAACGCAATCAAGTTCAATCTAAATGATCTATTGTGTTTCCACACCTTTATTTATATTTGTATACTGTACATTACTGCTATAAAAGAACAATAGTTTATTAGCCTTAAATCACAATCAAGTAACCATAAGCTAAACAATGTATAGGGAAATATTTCACATGAGTGTTAATATTCATATTTGAGGCTGGTAATATACTTTTCTTAGTGATCTAATAAATCACACTGCATGAAATAATGTCATGGTAAATAATACTACAACACCATGGATAGCTCTCAGAGCCTCACTGTTTTTCTCCTGAGCCTTGTCATCCTTATGCATCCTTTGCAGGCTTTTAATTAAAACTATTAGCTGTGACATTCACTATGTTTTCCAGCCTGTATTGTATTCTTAACACACTAAGGTGCTGTAATTTTATTTTACAAAGATTACCTCCTCTCTAATAGTTACAATGATACTATTTAAAAGGTTTAATATTCCAGCCATTAATCTACAGCTTGCTTCTGCTTTAAATGTGTTCATGTTATATTTATAGAACACACAGAATAAAATGCAAAGCACGCATTCATACATGTACTGCATCTCTCTCTCTCTCACTCTCTCTCTCTCTCTCTCTCTCTCTCTCTAATCTTTATCTCTTTTTTTCTCTCTCTCCTTGCAAGTGCAACTTTCTATAGAAAGTCTGTTGTCTGCCACAGGTGTAGAAAGGAATCCTTTGCATGGGCAGAGAGTTGACCCTGCTCCATAAGCAATCATAAGACTTTCTGTATGTAGTATTTCATATGATGGATGTGGTAAAAAATGAACATTGAGGTGGTAGCCAAATTACAAACGTTATCATTTTTGCCAAATGGAAAAAAAGTGAAGAGAACTAAAGAGACCTGTGTGTAAATGTAATATGTAAGCTATCTGCTCACTAGGTTTCTAGCAAGGTGTTTGTTTACAAGTAATGTATACTTTTGAACATACAACTGCCTTCAGCCTCACCAAACAAGCAGTTGTGTCTAGTCTCATGAATCACCAATTGGACAGAATTGTTTCTGGTTTTGGGAATTTATGAAGCATGAATGATATAGTGAGTGATGCGCCAAATGAGGTGCTGACTTTCCATATTTGAGAATTATATTTCATATGTTTGCAACTTCTGTGTTAGACCTGATTAAGTGCTTATAATAACTAAGTGTATTGATCTACCTTATTTCTAATCAATATTACTAATACACTTTACTCCTTTTCAAATTGAAGACTAATATGGGGTGGAGAATTTAAATGCCAAGCTTGACGTAAAACTACATTTCTTTTTGTATTAAAGGGCACTTCTAGAGAATATTGACTATATATAAAAGTTATGAAACTTGCATTAATTGCCAGTTACTTCTCAATGCTTCTGGAGAGTAGAAGACACTATTTTAAGTTCTATTTTTCTCACTTAAACTACTAACTACTTAGAAGTTAATTGGGTCAAAATTTCTAAAGCCAATCAAACCACAGTTGGATTCTACCCGGTGTTAGATTCATCATTCTGTGTTCTTCAGCAGCAAGTGTAAAACTTTCTAGCACATATTCGAACTTCTATAAGCTAAGTCTTTCATATAACAGAACCTTGTGTTTAGGTTAAACTTCCCCTTTAATGTGCTCTTCTGGTAAATTCCATCTTTCAAGTTATTGTTAAGTAGAGTTGTAGATCTGTATGAATCACATCATAGTTAATAAAGGCTTATACTTTCTATTCAAATGTTACTACAGACTAGATTTTATTTGTTCAACATTATTCACGCAGAACAATTGAAAGAGTCTTTGAAATAACCTGGCCAGACCATACAAATCTTCAAATATTCCTTGAAATGGTCCACTAAAATCTGTTATAGATCCGTGAAGATTACTTTATTTACATGACTCAAACACAGTTCCCACCTCATTCGCAGGAAGAATTGGATAGTTTAGAGGTCTCTATTACAAATCATGAGGAAAATAAGTGATAAAAAAAGTTGTTCTCTCTATCCCCCGCTCTTCTAAAACACGTCTCCAACTGCCTTTATATATGGATGTCCACCCACCATCTCAAACTCAACATGTCTAAGACTGAACTCCTCCTCTTCCCTCCCTCTACCACAGCATCAATTCCTCACATTTCTGTCAACAACGACATCATCACCCTCACTTCCCAAGCTCGTTACCTTGGGGTTTTACTGGACCCCGTCCTGTCTTTCATCCTTAACATACAGTCACTAACAAAATCTTGCCTTTTCCATCTAAAAAATATCTCCAGAATTTGTCACTATCTTACACAAGACACAACTAAAATCCTAATACACTCTCTCATCATCACTCGACTTGACGACTGCAACTAACTTCTTGCTGGCCTACCCACCACCCGACTATGCCCACTTCAATCCATAATATACACCTCTGCTAGACTCATCTTCCATACACAACGTTCAGTGTCGGCATCACCTCTCTATCAATTACTCCACTGGCTTCCGTTAGCCTCCAGAATAACATTTTAAAAGCCCTCAACAATTGTGCACACCCGTACATCTCTGCTCTCATCTCCAAATATTCCCCAACCGCCCTCTTCATTCCTCTAATGACCTTCTTCTTTCTACAACTCTTTCCACCTCCTCTCACTCTCGCATTCAGGACTTTTCTTATGCTGCCCCTATTCTCTGGAACTCCTTGCCTCGCTCCACCAGATTATCCTCCTGCCTCAAAACATTCAACTGGGGCAATTCATTGATGCTGGGCCAGGTCACGGGACAATTCACTGGGGCTGGGACAGGTGATGGGCAATTCACTGGGGCTGGGGGAGGTGATGGGAGCAATTCACAGGGGCTGGGAGAGGTCACGGCGCATTTCGCTGGGGAAGGTGATGGGGCAATTCACTGGGGCTGAAAAGGGTTACAGGGGCAATTCACTTAAGCTGGGGGAAGTATCACTTGTGATGTAGGTAAAACATTCAGTGAATGACGGGACACAGACCTTGTTCTGGGTATTAGAGAAATCTAAAGGAAAGGAAAGTGTCTGAAACCATGTGACACAGTAGGGCAGACTTCCGGTGCTAACTGATCATGCCTGCACAATCCCCAGGCCAACAACATACAATGTATTAGTAATGCAAATTTTCCCAGGGAATTTCAGGGGGTGTCAACATTGAGAGAAAACTGTTTGCAAATGCAAGAAATTCAGCAAACTCCAGGCTAATGGTTTAACTGTTTATTTTGGTATTCTTTCATGCAAATTAATTTTTCAGATGCTATAAATTCTCCTCTATCAGATGTATTAATAACCTAGCTCACTTGCATATACCTTTAAACACTATCATATCCAACACTACTGTGCAATACATGTTATGGCTTTTGTACTTTCTATTGCCTGTAATAATTTATAACTTTCTTATATTAATTTCTTAGAAACTGCTATAAAGCATGGAATGCTGATATGTATTCTAATTTATTATTAATCATAAAAGCTAAAATGTAACAATTCCAAGCTAAATGGATTAAGATATACTTGAGTATAAGCCGAGTTTTAAGGCTGAACAGGGCCCCCTTGGCTTATACTCGAGTCACCACCCCGTGTTTCTCTTTCCCCCCGTGTCTTTCCACCCCCATGTCTCTCTTACCCCCCCCGGGTCTCTCCGCCCCCATTTCTCTCTTTCCTCCGTGTCTCTCCACCCCCGTGTCTCTCCCTCCCCCCTCGGTGTCTCTCTCCCCCCCATGGCTCTTTCCCTCCCTTATCATCCTCAACCCCCCATCCTCATCCTCATCCCCCATCCTCAATCCCCCATCCTCAACCCCCTCCTCATCCTCAACCCCCCATCCTTATCCTCAACCGCACCATCCTCAAACCCCCTCCTCATCCTAAACCCCCCTCCTCATCCTAAAGCCTACTCCTCATCCTCAACCCCCTTCCTCACTTTAACCCTCTAATTACCTCCCTTTCCCCTCACTTACCTACATTCAGCAGCTGCTCCTCCGCTCCTCTGCCCTCCTTCCGGCTGCGTCAGGACCCGGCACATGCTAATGACGTGACGTCACGCGCATCACGTCATTAGCAATGTCCGTATTCCGACGCAGCCAGAAGTAGCGTGGAGGAGCAGCTGCTGATGCAAGGTAAGTGAGGGAGAGGGGGAGGTATTTAGAGGAGTTTAGGATGAGGATGGAGGTTTAGGGTGAGGAGGGGGTTTGAGGATGAGGAGGGGGTTGAGGATGAGGAGGGGGGTTGAGGATGGGGGGTTGAGGATGAGGAGAGAGGATGAGGAGGGGGATTGAGGAGGGAGGTTGAGGAGGGGGATTGAGGAGGGAGGATGAGGAGGGGGGTTGAGGATGGGGGTTGAGGATGAGGAGAGAGGTTGAGGAGGGGGTTGAGAAGGGGGGTTGAGGATGAGGAGGGGGGTTGAGGAGAGAGGTTGTGGAGGGGGGTTGAGGATGAGGAGGGGGGTTGAGGAGAGAGGTTGAGGAGGGAGGGAGGCTAAGGAGGGTGGTTGAGGAGGAGGGATGAGGAGCGAGGATGAGGAGGGGATTGAGGAGGGGAGGGGGGTTGAGGAGAGAGGGTGAGGAGGGGGGTTGAGGAGAGAGGATGAGGAGGGGGTTGAGGGGGGGGTTGAGGAGTTTGATAAGGGAGGGGGAGGGAAAGAGACACAGGGGAGTGAGAGGAGGGGAAGAGACACAGGGGAGGGAGAGGGGGAAGAGACACAGGGGAGAGAGAGGGGGACACAAGAAAGGGGCACAGAGGGCACACAAGAGGGGGACACAGAGGGCACAAGAGGGACACAGCGGGCAGCAAAATTTCCCACCCTTGGCTTATACTCGAGTCACTAAGTTTTCCCAGTATTTTGTGGTAAAATAGGTGCCTTGGCTTATACTCAGGTCGAGTATATACGGTAATCTGTTTCACAGTAGATCAAATTCGACCAGTTAAAATCCCTATTAGATAAACTTATCTACTATGTAGAATAATGTGTGCTCATTGCAGCTTAACATCAGAATTTAAGAGGTAAAAACAGATTTGTTAGCAGGACTTTGTAGTAATAACATTTACAACTGAATGCCAAGGCCTGAAGATATACACTTAATCAGTGTCTGGATCCTCAAGACTTTAACAAGCCAAATCACTAGAAGTAGCTCATAGGCCATATTTAATTGTCCAAAACACAATTACTTGAGGCCGTAATGGAGTCCGTAAATGTTACTGATATTTAATTGGCTATATTTTGCTACTTGCATTCCAATTGTGAGTTACAGGCTCAAAAGCACAGTGGTTGCCAAAAACGTAACTCTGTGCTATAACCACCTTTAATGTTTTAAGCCTGTAAGTGTTACCAGTGCGAAAGATGCAAAATTCATATTAAATTACAACAATTCAACATGCCCGCAATTGCCTTCAAACCCACAAATGGCAAATGTATAAAAAAATTATACGAGTACTAGACAGGACTCCCAAGGGAGTTAAACACCTTTTCTTAATACTACAAAAGCAAATAAAAACACACTACTGTACTTACAAAAAACTGGGAAAGTAATGAAAGGCATGATAATTAATTGCACAACAGTCTTAAGCTCGCAAATTTGTAATAAAAATATGTAAAGTTTTATTTCCCTGTTTAACGATCCCGGGAATCAAGGAGTTAATACATATCAGGCCACCCACTTGGACTAGAACAGTTGATTTATTGATTTTTATTCATTTTTAAATTTCTGGATTGCGAATTCGATTGTAAATCATATTTCTAAACACTAATTGATTGTAGTTTAAACACCATGTTTTACTGATATGATAATGACTCATTTACTATTTGCTCTGTCTAAATTGTAGCTTAATTGATCATGCTCTGCAATGCTACTTACGGGTTCATGTTTTTTTTAGAAAGAATCAACAGATCAACTATCTACATCCTCTATAAAAACAGTCAAACAAAGGTTTTTCTTACTTACCATCTATTCAATATGTAGGTCTGATTGACCAGATTTTATTGGCGGACACCTGTTAATTTTAGTGTGAGACATTGTTATTGTTGCATATGCCTACATTGTTTACCTATTTATCTATTTATATTACTCATAGCATTATTAGTTTCCATCACGATGATTTACATTGATCACTTAGCACTATAGGCTTCACTTATGTTTTGCACACTTTGGTTACTTTAGGTACAACATCTCAACATGACACCTCACGCACATATTACTAGGTTTGCGACTTAGTATCATATTTATTTTAACACTGAGTTTGTTCACCACAAGCACGCATATTCACTTACCACCCTCTGATGTACTGGCTTTAGAGCTGTTCACATATTTTCATTTCTTTAGTATTTCTATCTATAACCATCTTTTCACTTATTAAGGCACTTCAATCTCAACTAGCTGTATTTATGAGTCATATGTTTATGGAGTGCATCACAGCCTTTGGTGGCCCATCATGATTCACACATTTTAGAGGATTTTTATTGATTCAAATGTGAAGCATGTCTAGGAGACATATATTACACTTGGTGATGTTATCTATATATCACATAAATATCTGATGGATGTTAATTTTGTTTTGTTATTTGGTGACATACTGTACTTGTACTTAAATGACATATTACATAGACAATAAGGCTTATATTATTGTATATCACTTACACAAGTAATTCATTAAAATACTTATTAATGTATTAATGTATTACAACACATAGCTTGAACCTAATACACGTGCAAAACTAAAATATGCAAATAATTCATTAAAATATCTAACAGTTAATGTACGTGACATAGGTTGAATCAAATACACATGCAAAAGTGGAATATGCTTGTATTTAGATTTGATATTTAGATTTGAAACATGCAGCAATCACATGTATAGCTCATTTAACTGACTAATTGGACATCAATATTAACAAAGAAGATCATCTCTATCTGTTTAAGTCAGTGTTTTATTTTTCCAAAGCGGATTTGATATACATCCCAATTATGGATAATTTAATATGGAAATACTGATTAATGGATCTTACGTCCTCCATCCTATAGGCGGCTCCACCTTCTCTTCTTGTTCATCTCTATCAGCTATGCATTAATGTGACATCACTTCTTCTCTCTGTTCATTATGTTAGGGAAGTATGAAGGATTGCTGAATGGATCTTACATCCTCCATATGGGTTGCACTACATTCTTTTTTTGTTTATTAGTATTAACTTTGGATCAACATGACATCACTTCCTCTCTCTGTTCATTAAGGTTAATAATAATAAATATAGATTGAGATGGTATCTTGTCACATGTGATGATAGAAATGGGTTTAAGATTAAAGAACTGTCCTGGTACAAGCCACTGCATGGAAATAATGGATCATGGAGAATTAGTGAACTGCTGGTGATGGATCACTATTTAGGAAATGTTTCTTCAGGCCTACAAGATTGGATGGGACAAAATGAAAGATAACTGGCTATGAATGAACTTTTACGTTGTTCAAGGGGGAAGACTACAGTGGTTCATTGTGCAAACAAAGAATAACTAATGCAATGTAGTATTGGAGAGCACCAGTTCTATTGTAATTTGATCAACTTAGTAGCAGAAAAGTTTCACCAATTTACCAAAGTCGTAAAGGTTATTGGTAAAGAAGCCAACATTGTTAATTGATTTAGGGAGTACAGTAACTTTCTTTCCAGGCAAAAACATTAAGCCTGATTAAATAAAAACCTCAATTAAAATAGGCATAGCATGTGAGCATGGAAGAGTTTAATCTCTACCCTACAAGTACAACAACACTGGAAGCACATGGTGATGAGGCTTTGGAGCAACTTCCGATCCCTAAAACACAGAGTCCCAGAAAGGAAAGTCCTAGATGTGGCTCATCACAACCCTGCTTCGAGGACATCTAGGAAGTGTCAGAACATTGGACAAGCTTTTAGTGGCCTGGTATATATGCAAAAGTGCTTAGTATTGTGCATACTGTCCAGCACATCAACCTGAACTGAGGGTCCAGTTGATATCATTACCAATAATTGAGAAACCTTTCTGAGAGGATAGAGATGTAGACCTCTAGAAAAATCAGTCAGTTGATATTAGTGAAACTGGACTATACCACAAGATATCAAGAAGCTATACCACTGCACATATTAACTGCAAAGAATGTGACTAAAAAAGCTCATGCAACTTTATTTAAGAGTGGGAATATCAAATTAAATCCTGACAGACCAAAGATCTCCCTTTGTATCAAATTTAGTGAAAGACATATGCAAGCTCCTACAGATTTCATCTCTGAGGGACCTCTGTCTACCACCCACAGATGGATGGATTAGTGGAACGATTTAAAAAGTGTACTAATAGTAGTACTTACAGCTAAAATCTAAATTCTGCCTAGATGGCAAGGAGATGGCAAGGTTTCTACTAGGTTTTTGATGCTGTAGGAGGAAAATATTATTATGAGGCAACCTGAGAGACAGAAACCAGAGCAGAACTACCACATAAACCTGCTGTAACCCTAGAGAGGGCAGGTGGTAGGTTTGGATCTTATATGTTTGGCTGAATGGTCAGAAGATATCAGAGAAATAGCTTGCTGAGAAGAATCCATGAAGTGCATGTATTCCAGAAACTGAGCCCTGAACAAAATATTTAGGACACTGTAACAGAAGGGGCTGCACAACCTTCCAAAATAGCTGGTTAATGCAGGAAGAAATTTGAAAGAGGCCTGAAAAAAATATAATGCTAATAAAGCACCAGGTCCAAATGCTAATAAAGCACCAGGTCCAAATGGAATATGCCAAGGGTACTAAGGAAACTGTATTTTGTATTATATCTAATTGTTCTAAACTCTAAACTAAAATTGCTTATACACCGTCATTTTGAATATGTAATACATTTTTGGACATTGTAAAGCTGGAGAAGGTGCAGACAAGGATATCAAAATTAATAACGGGAATGGAGGGAATAAACTACGAAGAAATATTAACAAAATTAAACTTATTTTCTCTAGAAAAAAGTTATCTAAGAGGGGTTATGATTACCTTATATGAATACATCCAGACTGTATAGAACCTGTGTCAGGAAAACGTTTTGTGCCAAGAGGTTTGCAGCTGATAAAAGGACATCCATTGAGGTTAGAAGAAAAAAAATACCATGTTAAGGGGAAAAAAAGTTTTCAGACTGTGGAACTTTGTACCAAAGGAGGGTTTATCAACAGATTCAATAGATAACATTAAAAGGGGTTTGGATACATTTTTCAATAAAAAGTGCATACCTGATTATGTTAGATCACTGGAGTAAAGGGGTATTGATCCAGGGATTTATCTGATTGCCGTATTTGGGGTCAGGAATAGTAATGTTGCAAACATAAAATTTGCGAATTTCATCAAATGTTCGCGAACGGGCGTACCGGGCGACCCGCCATAGAATTCAATGGGCAGGCGAATTTCAAAACCCACAGGGACTCTTTCTGGCCACAATAGTGATGGGAAAGTTGTTTTAAGGGGACTAACACATGGACTGTGGCATGCCGGACGGGGATCCATGGCAAAACTCCCAAGGAAAATTACATAGTTGATGCAGAGTCTGGTTTTAAGCCATAAAGGGCATAAATCACCTAACATTCCTAAATTGTTTGGAATAACATGCTTTAAAACATCAGGTATGATGTTGTATCGATCAGGTAGTGTAAGGGTTACACCCGCTTCACAGTAACAGACCAATCTCCCCGTTTAATGCACCGCAAACAACCGCAAACAGTCCCTTTGCACAACCGCAAACTCCCCATTTGCACAAGGTTGGATACCAAGCTAGCCATGTCCCATTCCCTGTCCTCACTGATGCCATTGAAGGTCTCTTCCTCCACCCAGCCACCAAGGGTCCCCGAAAGGTGACAACAAGCCGCCTGGGACGCCTGCTGTGTTTGGTCTTCCACCTCCTCAAAGCCACCTTCCTCCTCTGACTCCTCTTCTTCAGACTCCTCTCTCTGCGTTGCCTCTGTCTGCGTTATTATAAGGTGTGTACTGTTAAGTAGTACTGTTCCTATTGGTTTAATCCCTGTTGCGTCAACTATTAGGAGACGTGTATATGGCATTGATTTTTGGAACAGGGAGATGGAAAAAGATGCTTGGTCGGACCACCTACTTCGAATTTGGGGCACTGCACGTGCAATGTAATGTGCCACCAGATAGGAGTGGTGTATTAAGTTGTACTATTTATTCCTATCAGTTTGATACCTGTTACGTCACCTATCAGGGGACGTGTATATGTCATGAATTTTTGGAAGCGGGAGATGGAAAAAGATGCAACAAAACACATAGATCTACACAAAATGAGGGGATTTTTTATTTCCTGGGATCTTCCCTTAATAGAAGAAAATGACTTAGAGACTTTAAATATTGTCAGAGTAGGCACTGTAGGCCTCACACACACGCCTGTAGGCAGGCAACTGATATTCAATCGATTACAGTCAAAAAAGTGTTGTTTTATGTCACTGTACACTACTGTTGCACCAGATATGACGTATCACTGTGCACTTGCAAAAGTTGGCAGAGTAGATGCAATAGGCTTCACACACACGCCTGTAGGCAGGCAATTGCTATTCAATCTATTACAGTCAAAAAAGTGTTGTTTTATTTCACTGAGCACAATATAAGCTGTGAGCCTGACACAGGCAGGCAACTGAAATTAAAGGAAAAAAGGGTTGTTTTTTTCAATGTATGGTACACCAACTATGACTGGTGAAACAGAGCAGAATATTAGCTGTGAGCCTGACACAGGCAGGCAACTGAAATTAGATTACAGGAAAAAAATGGTTGTTTTCAATGTATGGTACACCACCAGGTATGAGTAGTGAAAATAAGCACAATATAAGCTGTTAGGTGTTAGCCTGTCACACACACACGCTGGCAGGGAGGCAGGCATATGCAATTAGATTACACAGAAAAAAAAATTATAAAATAAAATAAATGATGTTCTAGCCCTAAAAAAGGCTTTTTGGGTTGCTGTCCTTGCAGCAGATATCAGATGAGTCCTTCAGGTCTGTAGTGGAAGCTAAATACACAGCCTAGCTATCTATTTAACCTATTAAATCTCCAGC
Source organism: Discoglossus pictus (assembly GCA_027410445.1). Lineage (NCBI taxonomy): Eukaryota > Metazoa > Chordata > Amphibia > Anura > Alytidae > Discoglossus > Discoglossus pictus. The sequence continues at coordinate 242,186,033 of CM050165.1, read as the reverse complement.
AGCTACACTATCTGTCCTCTCACAATGAATGCAGCTTTAGAATGATTCTAAAATGGATGCTGTCCCTCAGATGGAAGGCTCTGGAAGGGAGTGTATGCTGCTGATTGGCTGGAATGTGTCTGCTGACTGTGAGGTGCAGGGTCAAAGTTTCCTCAATGATAAAGAATAGGGGGCAAACCGAAAAGCGCATGTGTCCGCCGTCGGATGCGAGTTTGAACAAGCCAAAATTGACTCGTGAATAGTCTGCGGGCGAACTGTCCGCGACATCTCTATTATTATGTAATCAGTTCTTAAAATAAAATTGAAGACCAGTACATTCAGGCATACACTGTCTGGTAGATGTTTTCATCTATTTGTGACATTTAACAACAAAAATTATAATATAGCTTGTAATTGTCTTAATTGTCTAAATACACATTTTTAATGTCATGACTACTTATATTTCTATATAATAATTTGTAGTAATTTTTTTTTTTTTTTATTATGCCATGGAATCAATGTATATAATTTAAAAGTTATTGGGCAATTGCTTTTGTCACTGTGGTAATTTGGATGAAATGTAGAATTTGTATTCTTGCAGATATGATATTTTACAAGTATGTTTTTGATGTTCGTAAAAAGTCATGTTGAAGTAAAAAGGCTGTTGAAAATATATACCGTATATACTCAAGTATAAGCCGAGTTTTTCAATCCTTTTTTTAAGCCTAAAAAGGGCACCCTCGGCTTATACTCGAGTCACTCTCCCCCCGTATCTCTCTAACCCCCCGTGTCTCTCTACTCTCCCGTGTCTCTCTAACCCCCGTCTCTCTACCCCCCGTGTCTCTCTAACGCCCCCGTGTCTCTTTCCCTCCCCCCTCCTCATCCTCAACCCCCCTCCTCATTCTAAACCCCCCTCATTCTAACCCCCCTCATTCTACCCCTCTAAATACCCCCCCCTCTCCCTTTCCCCTCACTTACCTGCATCTGAAGCTCCTGCTCCAGCGTCCTCTCCTTCCGGGACGTTTTGTGCATGTGACGTCACGGCATTAGCATATACCGGGTGCCGGCACCCGGTATATGCATTAGGTGCCGGCACCTGGTATATGCTAAAACCGTGACGTCACATGCGCGCCACGTCCCGGAAGGAGCAGAGGCCAGAGCAGGAGCATCAGATGCAGGTAAATGAGGGGAAAGGGAGAGGGGGGCTATTTAGAGGGGTAGAATGAGGGGGGGTAGACTAAGGGGAGGTTTAGAATGAGGAGGGAGGTTGAGGATGAGGAGTGGGTTGAGGATGGGGGGTTGAGGAGGGAGGTTGATGAGGGAGGTTGAGGAGGGAGGTTGAGGATGAGGAGGGAGGTTGAGGAGGGAGGTTGAGGAGGAAGGTTGAGGAGGGAGGTTGAGGAGGGAGGATGAGGAGGGGGGTTGAGGATGGGGGGGTTGAGTTTGAGAAGGGGGGTCGAGAAGTGAGGTTGAGGATGAGGAGGGAGGTTGAGGATGGAGGTTGAGGAGGGAGGTTGAGGATGAGGAGGGAAGATGAGGAGGGGGGTTGATGATGGGGGGGTTGAGGTTGAGGAGGGAGGTTGTGGAGGGGGTTGAGGATGAGGAGGGAGGCTGAGGATGAGGAGGGAGGTTGAGGAGGGAGGTTAACGAGGGAGGTTGAGGATGAGGAGGGAGGATGAGGAGGGGGTTGAGGATGGGGCGGTTGAGGTTGAGGAGGGAGGTTGAGGAGGGGGTTGAGGATGAGGAGGGGGTTGAGGATGAGGAGGGAGGTTGAGGATGAGGAGGGAGGTTGAGGAGGGAGGTTGATGAGCGGGTTGAGGTTGAGGAGGGGGTTGAGGAGAAGGGGGTTGATGATGAGGGGGTTGAGGAGGGAGGTTGAGGATGCCGAGGGATTATGAGGAGGGAGGTTGAGGATGAGGAGTGGGGTTGAGGAGGGAGGTTGAGAATGAGGAGGGGGGAAGAGACACAGGGAGGGGAGAGGGGGGAAAAGACACAGGGAAGGGAGAGGGGAGAAGAGACACGGGAGAGAGAGGGGGCACAAGAGGGACACAGGGGGCAGCACATTTCCCACCCTTGGCTTATACTCGAGTCACTCATTTTACCCAGTATTTTGTGGTAAAATAGGTGCCTCGGCTTATACTCGGGTCAGCTTATACTCGAGTATATACGGGTATTTTAAATTTTAAAATCTATATCTGTATTTCTATATAGACAGTCAGACTATAAAATTAAATGTACTTAATATATTGATTTTTATTAGTGGAGGGAGTAATTAAATCAAGCACAAACATGTAGTATACCAAAAAAACACAATATTTTCAATTTTTATTTTTTACTTTCTCATAATTGTAATGACAGGCTTATCTTCCAGTATTCAGCATTAGACAACATATTACAAAGGCACTTCAAAGCTGTTTCCACTGTCAAGGGGATGCAGTTTTATCATGTTAAAGGCATATTATAGAAGTTTAGTAGTAGTAGTAGTAGATTACTAGTAGAAAATTGGATTAGAGTTCACCGTTGAAAGAGGGGGGCCCATTAAATCATTCTATATTATTCTGTAGCAGTAATTCTCAGGCACCCACATGAAGGTTAGTATTGAGGAAAAATACTGTGTGAATACAAATAAGATAATTACAATCTACACAACTTATTGAATATGAATTGCCTCACTTGTATTCATATAGTGTTACACATAAATCCAGACCTGTGTGGGAATTCTTGAGAATTCTTTAAAAGTGTGTAATTATTATTATTTTTTTGTTCTTTAAGCTTTTACAGCTCTTCCTAATATATACTAGCTGGCAATTATTTTCTCCAATATCAAGAAAAGATCATATTTTCTCCAATATCAAGAAAAGAGAAGAAGGGGGGGGGGTGTACATTATTATAGTCATGAGATTAATATTTCATTCACTGAGATCTGAAATAATATTATTCCATCAGCAAAACATACTTAAACTTAAGCTTGGATTGTCATTATTTTCTGATTTAATTATTCTCTCATAATAATTATACCATTTTAATTTAAATTCTTTCTTCCTTTTTTCTAAGTTACTTATTCTGTCATATTGATCAAGGATCATCTGCTTCAAAATATTTTCTTTTAATTCTAAAATTGAAGGGGCTCTCATATTTATCCAATTTCTCATAATAAGTTTCTTAGCCAGGAAAATCAGAATTTCCAGAAATCTCAATTCTTTATATATTTTATGATTAATGCCTCCAAAAAAATATATTTGGGCATTTAATAGAATATCTATGCTTAGCTTGTTTTTTAACCAGTCTTGGACCCTCTTCCAAAATCTATAGATTTTATTGCATTGCCAAAATAAATGCTTATAATTTGGGTCTCGCATTTTACATTTTATGCATTCATTCTCTTTAATTTTGCATATTCTGCACAAAATGTTAGGAAGGTAGTAACTGTGATGTATGATTTTGAGTTGTTGCTCATGAAAATCAGCAGATGGAATATATTTCCTTACTCTGTCTATACTTTTAAATACTTCCTTGTCTTTTTCGATATCTGGAAATAATTTATTCCATTTGCAAACAATTTTTTCTTGTTTTTTTGGCGAAAAATTGGTCTTGAATAATTTTATATATTTACCTATTTTTACATTTACCTTTACAGTAATCCTGAATCAACTTAGTAACTTTGTCACCCTCCCAAAAATTGGGATTTTCCTTGCCGAGTTTCTTCACTTAGATATAAAAATACCAATGTTCTTTTTCTATATTAGCTACTCTGCAATTTTTTTCAAAGCACTTGATGGCTTTGGAATCTCTTTCAAGAAAGTATTCTATATTATCTATTTCCCTATCCACAGAGGATGTTGCAGGGAAGTGGAGAGTGGGCACAGTGGAGCTGTGCTGCAGGCAGATGAGCTTCACACAGGAAGGGGCACTGAGTGATTTTATCCCGGCGGGGCCTAGCGCAAGAGGGGCCCCAATTATTTTTGCACCAGGGCCCTCCATTCTCTCGCTCCGCCACTGGGTACAAAATATATTTCCAATGTGTGCCACATTAACAGAAAATAGTCTGTACAATAGTTATGTAAAGAGATATAAAAAATAATTAAATTACCCACTTTTTTTGTATACAACTTGCATCAACCATCCCAAAAATGTACTTATATAACTATAAAAATTGTCTTAACAGGACAGAGAGAGATGTGACACTATGGAAGAATCAACCATTATCATTTTTGGGAAGAATATGTGCTATAAAAATGATAATTTATCCAATAATCTTATTTCTTCTCCAACATCTCCATTTTTTTATCAAAAAGAAAGACATACAAAAGAAATACATGGCCAATTTAAAAATAATGTATTTGGAATCATAAGAGAGCACGATTAAGTCTTGAAAAATTATTGCAGAGAAATAGTAGTAGAGGTAGCAATTTACAGAACATAGAATGGGCTAATTGGTCGATACTATATAAAATGGCAACAGAAGGGCTAATTTAAGGAAAAAAAGTTTAGACATTAAGATAGGATAAAGTTTCATATATCTTGCAAAATTTGAAGACAGATTAGAGAAGACATCTTAATTTACCCATGCTAAAGGGCTGGAGAACTTTTCACTCTAAAATTATTGTGATTGATAAAATGACATACCAAATGCCACTTAAAAATAATCCTGATTTTTTTTTGTTGCAAGAACTGAACACAGTTCCTTTTAAAAAGTTTGGCATGTACACATATATATACAAATATATATATATATACACATATATACACATAAATAAACATCACCCTCACACAACACCCACCCCTCTTAGCATCCATCCCTGCATAGCAAACAGTTCTTGTCAGCAGCCATGCCCTCTCAGGATCCATCCCTGCACAGCACTCAACCTCATATAGCACCCATCCTTATCTCCTTCTCCCTAACAGCACCCATCACCATGTACTTTGCTGTGACTTTGCAGCCCTTGCTCTCTTTCCTTCTTCCCTGATATGCATCCTGAGTATGCTGAACTGCTCCACACTGCCATCTGTTGGCGCTTCAGTAGAAATGCTCTTTTTTAAACAGACACACACATTTCAGGCTGGGAGGGGTGTGTATGTGATCAAGGAGGGGCAGGGTCCAAGAGAAGCCTTGGCGGGTGTGCCTGTGGTGGGAGGCCCCAGGGGGACCCCTACACTTCAGAAAAAAATGAAATCCAATTTTTTAAATTCTTTATAAATTGTACAGCACTGCCCCCCGCCCCCTCAGAGGAGGGCTCTGGTGTACTGCACCACCCACATCACTGGTAGATCCACCCTTGCTTGTACATATAGATATTTTAACATGCATTCAATGCAATAAAACATTATGTGCTATTAAGGCCTCATTCAGATTGCACAAGTAAGACACACACATCTTAACTTTATCCAACAACTTTTTAACCACAGAACATAATACTATTCAAAGTAGATTAATGGTGTTGTTCACTAACTAAGGATTGTCATAATGACTACGATCAAATCAGTCTTTGCATGTTATAATGATTGAAACAACCAGTCATTAGGGTCTATCAACATTTATTTGGACCCTTATTGGCACCAAAGTGGTTGAGTCAAAACTGGGTATAGATGTATACATGTGCTTCAAAAATAAATATATTGTAGTGATTTTCTGGATTCTTCTTTAACCTTACTTTCACCCTACTCAATCAACAAATGATTTGCTGCTGATGGGAACAGGGTTGTTTCTATAATAGAGAGCAATCTGCAAAATCAATTTATTTTAATAGCTAAGTAGACTACAATGTGGCAAAATGCGAGCCTTGAGACCATTGTGCTCATTTCTGGAGTGCACCTGTAATCATTGCCCTCTGTTGCCACAGATTGTAAGGCTCAATATTGAAATAGTTATAAATAAACAAATGCAAAGAAAAACACAAAATATGTAACATAGTATACACAATACCTAAGAAGACAGATATAAAAATCAAATCAACTGTTTTTGAATAGAAACTGATTTAATAACTAAAAGTTATAAATATTTTTGAGCACTTGAATTATTTTCTAAAAAGAGTCTAATCCTTGTAAATATTATTTTAAATGAAAACTGATTAACTGTTTACCATTCAGCTTTTTTAAGCACTTAAATCTGTAGAACATATCTGCTCAATAAAACACACCATGTTGTAATTCTTTAATAAATGCATGTTGCTTGCCTGTCACAGTGTACTCCTAAAATTTGATTTTGCATTAGATCTACAATGAAATCTTTGAATGAAATCTATATCCTCCCAGCGCTCTCTTTTATCCATTTATTTCAAAGCCTTTGAAATTAGAATTGCAACACCACTCCTTTATATCAACATAAGTGAGAAAAGGAATCACTGAGTGTTTACTTTTAAGATTACATTTTTCGGTTTTCTGAAAATGAATCCTCCTACGAAATGTACACATTCATTTAAAGATTATTGAAGTTGTGAAATAATTGCATCCTTTTAACTGGAGAGTTAAGCCTCTTGACATTTCACATTATGAATTTGGTCTTAGTCATTCTGTCATTATTCCATATTCCTATAGTTTTAGCTTAATCCCAGAGGTATAAATGCGTCACTGTGAATTTAGTCACTCATAACAACAGGAAAACTGAACCTTACAAACTGTTAGCAAAAAGAAGTTCAAGAAAATATTACAAGACAGATACATGACCCGCTGACTGGTCTCTGTGTGACCCTTTTGCCATTGTCACAATCACAACCAATACACCATGTACTGCCTCTGACTGTTCTCCTATTCTGGCTATGCATTACAGGTGGCAAGATTATGTGGATAGTATGTGTTTATGAAGTGTATAAATATATACCATAATAAAGCATTTGAAGGGGTTTGCAAATTGTATGAAAGAAGGTTACAAGAACAAGAGGCGAGCTAAGATGGAAAGAGAGAGAATTAATAAGCTTTGTCTGAATCTTGGGGTGGGCTGGCATCCCAATAAACATTTAGCAAAATATTATAAAATATTCATTCACGTCTGTTACAGACTGAAACAGGTATGCATCTAGCATTTGACTCCATCTTGCCTTCAATCCTGACTAATTCCCGATGATGAATCTCATGTGCGCAGCATGATGCTACCACCATCATGCTTCACGGCAGGTACAGTGTTCTCAGGGTAAAGACCAGTTTGGTTTTGTGCCACACAAACAAAAGGCCAAAAAGATAAATTGTGTTATCAAATCTGATTTTTTTCCACCATATGTTAGCTGTATCTGTCACAAGACTTTTGGAAAATTCCAAATGGGATTTGAAAAGGGTTTCTCATAGCAATGTATTTCCTCTTACAACTCTTTCATAAATAACAGCTTTCTGTAGCATCTTGGTTGCTTCTTTTACTAATGCCCCCTAACCTGAACACTGAGTTATTGTTGACAGTGTTTTCTACACATGTTTGCAGTTTTGCCTTATAATAATTTAAAAAGTCCAATTAAATCAATTTTATTGCCAAGTTTTGAGGCTACAAAATGTTAAAAAGTCCAATTGGGTGAATATTATACAAGGCACTGTATAACACATAAACATTAAAGGGCCACTTATTTCAGTAAAATTTGGAGCACATCCCTGTAAAGATCTCCTGTTTAAATAATTTTTGAATTTTTGAAATACGTGCATTTTCCACTGAGAGATTAATAAACTAAATCTCTGTTTACACTTATCACAGGCAAGCCTCCAGACAGACCTACAGCAACAGTTCCATGCAGTGAGCATCAGCAAAAATAGAGTTAACCCTTCAAAAATTCATCTGTGCAGAGAATGGAAAGCTTTGATCACATAAACAGGGCAGTTGTGGGTTAACTGCTTGCTACTTTCCCGAGTTCAGGGAAAATCTGCTATAAATATTATGTCTTCACTGCATGGTTGGCATAGGTTTTTATTCATGGACCAGTCGGGAGGCAGGATACAGTGTGTTTGTAAACAGACCTAAAACTTTTTTTTATGCGTTATTAGTGTAATTAAAAATATTGATAATTTTAACATACAATCTTGTGCTCTTACCTACAGTGAGATAAATGGACTTTTAAACATTAAAAACTCTGAAACTATATAATATACAGAGCTGATAAAAACACTTATTGATAAATATAGATTTTAAAATGTGTAAGCTTTTGCATGATCACATATTAAAAGCTGGTGGAGGGATTGGAGGATCTTTGCCATACTAATTAAATGTTAAAGCAGTTAATTAAGAAATTCTACGAGGATCATGCTCTGTACAACTTCATGTTAAGGTAAATTACAGTTACCTGCTTTTCTGTATCTCTATACCTATGTGTCATGTGTATGTTTATCTCTTTATGGCTCTATTCTCTATTTTTCAGTCATGGTGCCAAAGACAGCAAGCAGAGCATGCTTATTGTACATTTATGTTCTTTTGTCTGTAGTTGTATACCAAGCATCTGCAGATGTTTATATACTCAGTCAGCTTTAATGGGGGTTGTATGCAGAACTTCACAGGGAACTGTTAATATATGCCTATTATATATTGTCCTAGCAATGTACTGTACTTAGTGCAATATACCGATTCTTTCATATACACACAAGTGTGTGCCCATAGAGGCTGGAATCTAATGTTTTGTGACTGCAACACCGAGAGACACAGTTATTTGCCTAAGGTCATAAAGAGCCTAACTAAACTTCCCTGAAACAGACAGAGTTTGTGTGTGAAAATGTAGTAAAACAGTGTCACTGATTTACCTAACATTGCAATGCAAATTCAGTTATTTATTAAGGCTTATTAAGTTATGAGCCAATAATAAGTGTCACTATTGAACTTATATATGAAAGCGACTCAAAAAGTATATGTTTCAACTTAATATTACGTAATGCTAGGCAGAAAACTGTAAACTGTAAAAATTGTCAAATATATTACAAACAGAAATATCTTTGAAGATGATACATGAAGAGGTTGGCCTCATATCTCATACACATTGGAATAAAAGGAAATAATATGCTGTGAGTGCCACAATGATTACATTTCAATTTTATTGGTCCCAAGTTCAGAAGTAAATTAATGCATTTGGTATTAAAGATTGTGAGATACTCAGTGTTATAATAAACTAGTAACTTGACCATCATAAATGATGGTATCATATGCTATGTTCAATTGTCTATTCTGTCCCTCTCTGTGTGTCCTCTGTCTCTCTGTGCACTGTCTCTATCTCTCAGTGCACTGTCTCTCTCTTTGTGTGCACCTTCTCTCTCTCTGTGTGCCCTCCCTTTGTGTGTTCACTCTCTCTCTCTGTGCCCTCTGTCTCTCTCTTTGCCCTGTCTCTGCCCTCTGTGTGCTCTCTGTCTCTGTCCCTCCCTCCTTTCACTCCCTCTCCTCTCTCCCCCTCCCTCTCTCTCTCCCCCTTCCCCACTTTCCCTTTCTCTCTCTCTCTCTCCCTCCCTATCTCTTTGCCTCTCTCTCTCTGCCTTCCTCCCTCTCTCTCTGCCTCCCTCTGCCTCCCCCTCTCTCTCTCCCTCTCTCCCTCACTCTCCCATCCCTCTCACCCTTCCTCTCTCCCACCCTCTCTCCCTCCCCTTCCCTCCCTCCCCTTCCTCTCTCTCTCCCCTACATCTCTCTCCCCTCTCTTTCTGTCTCCACTCACTCAACCACCACTCTCTCTCTCTCTCTCTCTGCCTCCTCATTTTCTCTTTCCTTTTCTGCCTCCTCTCTCTCTTTCTCTCTCTCTCTCTCTCCCTTCCTCTCTCCCTCTCTCCCCCTTCCTTTGGTTGGGTGGCTCTGCCATGCATGAGAGGGAGGCCTCCTACCCATCTCTTTTCCTCTCTGCCTCCTCTCTCTCTCCCTCCTCTCTCCCCCTCTCTCCACCCTCCCTCTGTTGAGCGGCTCTGCCACTCATGCGCAAATATGTTGCCACTGAGCAGTTGCTTGATTCCCCACGATTGTGGAACAATCAGCATGAGTAATGCCTGCGCAGAAACCATCTCGCAGGTGTTACTCAAAACTGATAACTATAATAATTTTTTGGGAGGTTAAGCAGGAAGGAGCAGAGATTTGCATGAATACACAGAGTTAAGTAGGGTAAAAAACATAACACTTATCTTAGTTTTCTGTGGAACTTATTTGTCATGTATAGATAAAAATTAACTCTGATTGAGAAGCTCCTTAGACAATGTAATAATTAGGAGATTTTTTTCAATAAGTTTTATTTAAAGGCTGAGACAAAGCATGCAAATGTATTAATAGTGCTAGTCAAGGGATACAGAAACAGCTTAGGGGGGTTAATGCGTGGCTAAAAAAGTGGCGCATTAAGGAGGGGTTTGGGTTTTTAGAGCACTGGGCGGTCTTCTCACTTGGGTACAATGTCTACAGCAGGGATGGATTGCACTTTAATGAAGAGGGAGCTGGTGTGCTAGGGGAAAGCATGGTAGAAAGGCTGGGGGAGTTTTTAAACTAGAAGGTGGGGGAGAGGGACTAGATAGAAGTAATGGGGTAGAAAGTGTAGAAGGGGTAAGAAACAAATGAAATAGTCAAGGGGGAGGAGATGGGGGGTGGATTAGTAAAGTCAATAGGGAGGTATTTTTAAGTAACTCAAGTACAGTGGCAGGCACTTCAGAACTACAGACTCATAACATAAAGTGTATGCTTGCTAATGCCAGGAGCTTGCCAGGAAAAAAAGAGAGAGTTTTTAATTATAAGCAGTTAAGGAGAAATGGGATTTCATATGCATTACTGAAACTTGGTGGGATGAATCTCATGACTGGACTGTTAATCTGGATGGTTATAACATATTTAGGAAAGATAAGGGCAATGGTAAAAGATGAGGAGGGATTTGTCTGTATGTTAAGCCTGAATTTAAGCCTGTAGTCAGAGAAGATATTTATGGTGCAACTAGTGATAATGTTGAATGTTTGTGGGTACAGTTAAATAGCGGAGGAGCAAATTCTAAAAGAATATTGGTTGGAGCATGCTATAATCCCCTAAACATAATTGAAAGTGAGGAAATGCAATTATTGTTACAGTTTGGAAATGCAGCTAAGCATGGGCAAGTTCTAATAATGGAAGATTTTAATTATCCTGAAATAAACTGGATAAATGAGACCAGCAGTTCAGCTAAGGGGAGCAGGTTCTTGAGTACACCCAGGGATCATTATCTGGCCCAGGTTATACAAGAGCCTACTAGAAATAAAGCTATCTTAGATTTACTCATCACAAATAATATTGATATAGTACCAAATGTTGAAAAAGGGCAACCTTTGGGAAACAGTGATCACAACACAGTCTCATTTGAGATTGAATAAAAAAAAAAAAACTGTAAGGGGCCAGCAAAAACTCTTAATTTTAAAAGGGCAGTCAACAAGCCTTGCAAAAGGGCTATTAGACTGGCTAAAATAGAAAATGAAAAGTTAGTTGCAAAGGAGAGTAAGACTAACCCTAAAATATTTTTTTAATATATTAATCGGAAGAAGGCAAGGAAGGAAGCTATAGGAACATTACAAAGTGACACAGGCCATGTGATAATTACTGACCAGGAAAAGTAAGATGATGAGCTAAATAGGTTATTTTCTTCGGTATACACAAGAGAGGTGCCAGTGGTTGGGTCACTGCAACATAACGGGGCTACACTACCTTCGCCAGATAACTGGTTAACGCAGAAAGAAATCCAAAAGACGTTGGAAAAAATAGATGTTAATAAAGCCCAAGGTCCTGATGGAATACATCCAAGGGTACAGAAGGAACTGGGCTCTGTAATAGCCAGACCATTATATCTAATTTTTCAAGATTCACTCAACACAAGTCTATGAGGGATAGGTCATGTCAAACAAACCTAATTCGTTTCTATGGAGAGGTTAGTAGGAACTTGGAACAAGGCAACTTAGTAGGGAAGTAGGATTGGAAAGTATTGTCTCCATTTTTGCTGATGACACTAAGTTGTGCAAGGTAATTCAATCAGAAAATTATGTACTTTCCCTCCAAAGGGATTTGCATAGATTAGAGAAATGGGCAACTTAATGGCAGATGAGATTTAATACAAATAAATGTAAAGTTATGCATCTGGGAAGGAAAAATAACCATGCAATTTATAATCCTAATGGAGCAAATATAGGGGTATCAGATACTTGAAAGGGATTTGGGAGTACTTGTGGACAACCACATAGGTAACAGTGCTCAATGCCAAGCAGCATCTGCAAAGGCAAGTCAAATATTTGCATGTATTAAGAAGGGTATAGAAGCAAGGGAAGCAAATATAATTCTGCCTCTATACAAATCCCTAGTACTCCCTCATTTGGAATATGGAGTACAATTTGGGCAGCACTACATAAAAAATACATTTTAGTATAGAGAAGGGCAACAAAACTAATAAAGGGAATGGAGGGCCTAAGTTATGAAAAAAGACTAACCAAATTAAACTTTTTTCTCTAGAAACAAGGCGTCTAAGAGGGGATATGATTACCATATATACATATATCCAATGTCAATACAAAGCTTTGTCAAGTGAGAAGTAAAAAGATTTCCCCTTAAAGAAAGAATTTGGTTCTTCACAGTAAGAGTGGTTAATCTATGGAATTCTCTACCAAAGGAGGTTGTGACAGCGGATTTAATAAATAACTTTAAAAAGGGATTGGATATATTTTTAAATATAAAGGGCATTCAGGGTTATCCTGGATCGCCAGTATCTGGAGTCAGGAAGGAATTGTATTTATTGTTTTTCTCCATTTTAAGACAATTCGCAACGTTTCACTGTTTTTTTTTTTTTCTGTTTGCCTTCCTCTGGATCTATTAGCAATTAATCTCCATATTGCAGATCAGAGGAGATCTTAAAAGGTTGAACTTGATGGACCAAAAGTATTTTTTTAAACCTCAATTACTATGTAACGATGTCTCCTGTCATTGTATTCCTTTATGTTGTTAGTTTTGGGTAGGCCAAACTCACCTCCATCTGTCTCATCCCCCCCCCCCCACTCTAATTGTTAGCTAGAGTGTTGCAATGCACTTGAGATTATGATAAGGAAATGCTGTGGGTTAAGTCCAGCCAGGGGCTCCAGATTTGCATGAATGTAGGGATAGAGTCTTTGATAATGTGTGTGAGACTTTCGTTTATCAAAATGTAATTTCATTTATTTATAACCAGTTGTAGGCGAAGGGTGCAAGTTTTCTATTATTTGGCAATATGGCTCTTTGTTGCCAACATTAGGCATTGAAAAAGTTTGTTTTGGGAAATAGCAAGTAATGTGCTACTGTGCCCTAATAGACAGACTTCTGCTTGTGGTTATAGCTGTCAGAGGCTAGTGAAAAAACTTCCCTCCATAAATGGACTGCCTAAGGACAGGTCCACCAAGTATGTAGGAAGGATACTATCTCTGGGCAGTCCCTGAAGCGATTGCGGCTAGGGGAAAGCTTCCATTTGTGTATTTTGTCACGGGTAAGATATATCCTGTGAAGGACTTTTATAGAGGTCTCCAAAATGCAAATTAGCTTGCAACCTCACTTACGGGCTGTTGAGTGAGTAAGAATCTGCCATGATTCTTGTCAGACATTTAGATCTATTTCCCAATTGTTTACATATTTCAAATTGTATATTGCAATGTCTGAATTGAATGCATCATATAAAAGGCTTATAATGCCTAGGAGATTTTAGCTCCACTTTTTAAACCTTATTTTGATATTTTCTTCTCTACATCTGAGCCAACTCTCTATGGGCCTCATTCTATTAGCGGCCGCTATTCGGCTATTCTATTCCCTTACGGCCGGGGATTCCGGCAGGCTTGCGGCCGGTGCCTTGCTATCTCTTGCGGCCGCTCGCGCCGGAGGAAAGCCTTTGATCTAAAACGGCCGCAAGAGATTTGCAATTCAATTGCTCCGGGAAACCTCTCTGCAAGGCTAAAAGCGAGCCGCAGCTTACTTGCAGGAAAGAGGTCTCGCTAGCACCAATTAAGCACATAAAATAGCTCAAATAAAGCCATCCTGCACTTTGAGAAGACTATAAAGGGATTTTAGGTGTTAGAAAAAATAGCACATAATTATCCTGTACTCAAATCCGTAAAATATTTTATTTTTAATATCCGTAAAATATCCATGTAAAAAGTCCAGAGTGCTTGGAGCACCTCAGACCCGCCCACGCCGCAGCCGGAAAATAAACAGTTAATTTGAACTCGGGTTTGGGCAGATGTGCAAGCTTGAGAGTGGGTTCCTTTTAATCCTCATGTCCCCCAATATGATCCCTAGCATTTACAGAGCTGTACAGTGCAGGCTTGAATTTATTTTTGAGTTTTTATATTTCACAGCTTACGGCCGGTTCCAAGATATGCGGCCGGCCGTAAAAGGAGATCCTTGCGGGGCCATATAATAGAATCGCGAGTTAACTGAACCCCCGCAAGGAATCGCAGCCTTACGGCCGATTTACGGCCGATAATAGAATGAGGCCCTATGTGACTAAGCAGAAACTCATATAGCTAAATTGTTATCGAAAGTAGCATTCATGTTAGTTTATTTTTTTATTTTTTACTCTTTCTCAGGAAGGAATCCTAGTTAGTTCTCTTGAGTGTTTCAGTGATTGATTTGAGTTCAAATATTTGCAAAACATGTCAGAACAGTACAAAATTGCTGATAATCTGTAAATGTGATACAAAAATGGCTGAAGTACACAGTAGATGTCTTAAATATGGGCAAATAATAGGGAAGAATTGTGAATTGTGAACCCAATTCAATTGCAAGCCTGCATCTCACAATATCCAGGCTGTATGTCTCTGGGTGTGCTGTGGGCTCCCATTTATCTCAGATTCTGGAACTATTCAATTGATCAAGCCCGCAAGTTACTGGCCCAAAGCCGACTCTGTAAACCATGCACTGGTTCAGATCAGTTAAGGGCGGGAACATGATCAATTAGGCAAGACCATTACCCCCCATTTCGAATCAGCCAATAGAAAATGAGACCGTCATTATTATAGCAGTAAAACATGGAGGTTACATGTCAATCAATTAGGCTCGGGGGTCCGATATATGCGATCAGACTCGCAAAACCACAAAATACAGAATTACAATAATTTTTTGAGTCCATATTGGTGGCCTGATATGTATTAACTCATTAATTCCCAAGATCGATAAAACCCAGAAATGAGAAAGAAAATTCAATATAATTTACTGCCAATTTGCGAGCTTGAGACTGCTGTGCAATTAATTCTAATGTCTATCATCACTTTCCCCGTTATTTACCGTGCAGTATTGATTTTGTATTTGCATTTACAGTTCTACGAACAGGTATTTAACCCCCTCTAGAACTCATAGGATTTTCTCCTTCATTTGCCATTTATGGGTGTTAAACCATTTGCGGCCTTGGAGAATTGGAGCAATTGAATAGCGATTTGTGATTTTAGAATTGAATGTTCAAAGGCTTTGGGAGGTTGGAAGTTCAGGGTTTAACCATCACAAAGGCCGTAAGCGATAACCCATTTAAAGGCCTGCAAAAAAAACGGCAATTGAATAGCAAATTAACTTGCGGCAAATTCCCCAAGGCGGCATATGGTTTCACACCCATAATGGCAAATGTAGGAGAAAATCCAAGTGCTAGAGAGGACCCACAAGAGGGTTTAACTCCTGTCCGTAGCACTATAAATGCAAATAAAAAATCAATACTGCACTGTAAATGGGGAAAGTGATGAAATAAATTAGAATTAACTGCATTTCGGGGTTATATCGATCTGGGGAATCAATGAGTTAATAAGTGAGGTTGAAATCTAATTTGATATTCAATTGGCGCCTTTTGGCGGCCTCCCAATGGCTTCCGAGTTACTGGCTTAAAAAAAATGGTGATGGTTAAACCCGTAACTTTTTTTTTCAAGCCAGCAAGTCTTTGAGCAATAGCTATATTTTCAAACCCGTAAACAATACACAGGGGAGGGAGAGAGGGCGAAGAGACAATACACAGTGGAGGGAGAGAGGGCGAAGAGACAAAGGGGAGAGAGGGAAAGAGATACATGGGATGGAGAGAGGGGGAATAGACAAAGGGGAGGGAGGGGAGAAAAGAGACACAGTGGAAGGGAGAGGGTGGCAAAGAGAAACATGAGAGGAAGAGAGGGGGAAAGAGACACAGGAGAGGGAGATGGGGGAAAGAGACACAGGGGTGAAAGAGTTTGTCTGTAATGCTTGTAAAGTTATGGGCTTGCGCATGCGCTCAGCGTGTCTTGTAGCCTGCAATAAATGGCAAAGCCCGTAAAGTAGAGGTGGAGAGAGGCTCACAATGATCGCCGAAGGCACTCATCGTAAGACGTGCAAGTTAGAGGGGGGGGGGGGAGAGCCTCGCATTGTGTGGCAAACAACACCATAGGCTTCAAAATATTATGCTAGTAACTATAATATTAATTTAAAAAAAAAACTGACTATCAGAAAATGTTATTAAAATATTAATTAAAAATTAAAATATTAAAAAAGAAAAAAGGCTCAGGAGGCTGAGCCACAGAACATCTGACATCTAACTGTTTAGTAGACTGGTGTCCAAATAGAATACCTCAAAGGGAGGGTTAAGCGCTAGACACAATAGGGACACATAACAGGTCACAGAACAGTTGTACATGTAGAATGGCTGAAGCAGAAGTGTGAAGCTGTATAACACATGAAGTAATGTATAAAATCAAAGGCATGCAACAGCTCGAAAGCAAGATACCAGACAGGATACTAGAAAGATAATCAGGTATCAGGAGTCATGACTGCTGGACAAGAAACAGTATAGTCAGGCCAGACGGGAAGCCATACAGAAAAATCACAAACTGGGACATACAATAGAAGCTGTCAGGAATGGTTTGCTTACACATAAAACAGGTCCTGGGGTATTTCATGAGTCAATTAGGCTAAGCAAGCAAAATACCTAAAAAAGAGCAGTGGCCTCTAATCCCAAGAACAAACTTGCAGCTATACCTAGAATTAGGAACCCACAGAGAATCCGAATGACCTGGACACTAGCTGAGGGGGAGACCCTGACAGCGCATATGTTTGCTACTCTTTACACTAATAAAGAATTCAATAGATTACATTAGAGTATACAATCTAGTCACTATTATGAGACACGCAGAGAAAGCATGATTAATCAATTAAATACAATTAAAGTAAGTCTAATTTAATTTTCCCTATTTTTTTACTCAACTCTAAAATTACCAATTTAACCATATTCTTTATGTGTTTGCAATTAACAGTGATTAAACAAAGAGCTTGATTCTCAAAACAGGAAAAATAATTGGCATTAAAACGTCCTGACTAAATTTAACATAAAGGATCCATAAAAAAGCATAGATGAGGTGAAAAAAGGCAACCAGCAAGAAATGAATGATTGCACTGTAGATGTAAAAGATGGTATTCGGGGGGCTTTATGGAATGTATAACAGTAGGACTGAGACAATGGAGACCCAATTACTTCTATTTTTAATGGCAGTCAGCTTGGTTTCCAAATGGTTACATAGAATTAAAGCTATTCATTTTACAGATTCTTTCAAAAGTAGACAATTCAATGGTCAAATGATGGCCGTTTAAAGAAAATTGATTTCATTTATGAATAATATTACTACTTGCCAGAATATTTCAATATAATTAAAAGACTTACTCATTCTGCATTTTTTAAATTGAAAATACCAAATCATATTAGAAATTTAGCAAGTGAACAGCATTCATGAACAGACTCTCTTTGTTAAAGACAGACCTTGCTTTTTCTGGTGAGTCCATGGCCGTGTACACACAGAAGCGCCAATTTAAATAGAAAATATGTCAGAGTGACTTTGTTCCTAATTTGTCTGAAGAATATTTGCTCTTTCACATGCATTCTTTTTACAGGATTTAGTTCACTTGTTACTGTGTCTGTTGTTAATAAAGTATTTCAATCAATTTCATGGTTCCATTTTATTTCAGAAAGAAGGGCTTAGCAAAGGTTACTTTCTGTTTGAACCTTTTTGCGTACTAGTATTATTTTAATTATTTCTGACAGTTTACTTTTATGTATTTCTTTTTCACAGAACCGTTCATTCAAAAAATATTTTTGTATTATAATGAAAAGATTCAAGTGCATGAACCAAAATATGTAATATCTTAGATGTACATATATTTGACATTTGTTCTTTGCTGGTCAGAATGTATCTAATATGTTTTATAAAAGGCTTTCTTGAGAAAATTATTGAAAGCATATTATCTTTCATTTTGTTTCTCCAGATATTGCCTTATCATAATGATGGCCAAAATAGCAGCAGCCCTAAGTATGATGACTACAGTAAAGAATGTTACTACATAAATGAATTGAAAGTTGCTACACCTGTCCTACTGCTTTAAAAAGTCAAAATTTAGATTAAACATTCGCTCAAGCAGAATACCTTGTTGTGATTATTGAATTCTCGTTCAATAATGTTGCAGATTGTGACCTGATCTTCTCCTTACCCTTACCTACTAACAGCCCAGACTTTGGAAATGCATACTGCAATGCATCAACAGCAAGTAGAACATAAAGAAAATGACCAACAATTTTATGTAAATATTTTTTACCTAAGTAAACAGCTGTGACAAAATGATGTGTTGAACAGGCAACAAGCAACTAATATAATATGAATCAAATAGCATTTATTTAAACTTTGCTAAAAATTAACTGTTAAAGTAGAAACATTAAATGTTTTTTTTTTACAGGTATGGATCCAGGGTCCATACCTCTGTGACATGCGTGAGCATGTTGCCTCTTTGGAAGATTAAATTGGAGAACTGGAGAGGACAATTGCTGCACTTACTGATATTGCTTCAGTGGAAAGGGAGTTGGTTCTCACTAAGCACAGTTTAGCTGGGCCTAGCATGGAGGGTGGAGAAGCAGCTAGTGAGGATGTCCACGGAGGCAGCTGGGTTACCATTACAAGATGTAGCATGGGGAACAGGAGGAGGAGGCAGGCAAGTTCTAAGTTGGCAAACACCAACAGATTTGCCAGATTGAGTGAAAATGTTGGGGATGTCCATTCAGGAATGGCAATGCCCGGTAGAGCTGTTCCCTCTGTTCTACAGGAGAACAGTTCTACTGGAGGAGTAGGAGAGCAGATATGGCAGAGCAACAGAAAGGTTTTAGTGGTAGTGGACTCTATTATTAGGAAGGTAGATAGGACCCAGATTCCAGCAAGCAAACAGTTTGCTTTATCTTGGGTGCTCGGGTTCGGGATGTTGTGGATTCGGTAGATAAATTATTGATAGGGGCTGAAAATAAACCGGCAGTCTTGGTACATATTGGTACCAATGACAAAGTTAGTGGAAGATGGAGTGTCCTAAAGAATGATTTTAGAGAACTAGGGAATAAGAT
The DNA here is from genome assembly GCA_027410445.1 of Discoglossus pictus. Lineage (NCBI taxonomy): Eukaryota > Metazoa > Chordata > Amphibia > Anura > Alytidae > Discoglossus > Discoglossus pictus. The sequence goes on along the minus strand of CM050165.1, from coordinate 242,166,792 downwards.
TAAAGCATGGACCTCCAAGGTAGTATTTTCTGAGATACTGAATTAGATAAGACTTCAAAGTCTGTATTAAATATCTGTTGCATTTCCAATTAGTGTGGAATGTGCACATTCCAGAGAAATAAGACACAGACACGGTGTTTCTGTATAGTAGTTCTCAAAGCGCTCTGTATTAAAAATGGCAGTTTACACGTTTATATGTAGAAAACGTTATCTGATCGAACGTCACATGATTCCTTTGTCTAGGAATTAATAGCTTTATTGATTGGTTCAAAATTGCTGCAGTGTGTCGTCATCATACTGGTCAGTTTAGGGAGGAACCATTCATTTGTCCTTATTTGGTCACGGATCTATGCATCATCAGGCCACTCCCATTTGTAGTTCTGTCGCCATGTTGTTTTGTAGTTCATCCTCCATCTTAAGTGACCTACTTATATATAAGTGAGTAAGGAATGCAGACAAACATAATAACATGAGAAGACACTTTCCTAATTATCATCCATAACAGTCCCCCCTAAAATGAACTCTTTTTATGTTATTAATGAGTGTGCAACCTAAGAAAAGCAGCTGTACTTATGTTAATGCGTGATAAGGGGTAAACTCCCCCCTAAACACTAGGTGTATATCTGTCCCTGAGGGTGAGGTGCATGACTGCTAGAAAGCCCTAAACATCTGTGCTGTGAACGCCCGTTCTTCTTTGTACATTTGAGTAGCCATGGCTTACCCATGGCCCCTCCTGCCACTGTCACAGACAAGTCAGATGCCTTTCCCTAACCCCTTGTATTAAGAACATGTGGGACAACGGGTTTATGTGGAAACCTCACTCCTAGATACAATAGACCGTAACACTCTATGTGACTCCTCACAGCTGTCATCATCACAAAATTCTCGGTGCACAAAGGTTGATGTGACTCCAGTAACTGACTTCATAAAAATATGTTCGGACACATGGGGTAATACAGCAGGTAACAAATGCAAGAATTATCAGTATTGAAAGAAAGACAATGTCAACCTGTGACAATACCCTCTGCCAGTTGTTCATCCACCCAAACCATGTATCCCAATAGTCTGTGTTTCCAGAACTCTCCTTCAATTCTTGTGCCAAGTTGTTTAGTTCTTTAATGGCTAAAGTAATCTTACCGTTTGGACCAATATTATCAGGTATGTAGGTGCAACAGTTGCCAGTGTCAGTGTCGGGGAGAATTTTACACCACCCCCCCCCTTTCTAGCATGTCTAGTGCCATTCTATTCTGGAAGGCCATGTGTGATGTGGCCTTCAATTGTTCTGAAACTCCTGCAGAGCGTCTCTTGTATAATCCACAAACCTTTGTTGGTTATAATATATATATATATATATATATAATTGATTCAAGCAACATTTTTATTTACACCAATCATTGGTATCAGTGATTCAAATCCTGCTGCTATCTGGTTTCGGCCCTTGAACTCATCAGGCACCCCCCTTGGGACTCCAATAGAATCTATGTACACATGGGAATCAAAACTTTCTTTAGGTTCAGATGATGATGTATGTCTCTTCCTTCTGGACTGTGTCTGAGGAACACTATCTAGATCACCATAATAGGTTGGAACAATGTGTAACGGCATTATGGCTTTAGTCATGGTACGTTCCCCACGCCATACTCCTGACAGTCTTACCCTGAGTTTTCATATCTCCACACAACCAATATACGTCCCCCAAAGATTGTGTCTGAGTGACTAGCATGGTGGCTGAACCATCTCTATATGTGTGGCAAAACCCACTTGGGAACCTCTGTAAGTTGAACCCCTGAGAAACGTTTCTCCTGTAACACGTATAATTTCCAGGGTACTCAGTTATACCTCTCCCTGGGTGGGGATTACTAGTCATCACAGGGTACGTTTTCCTCCATTGTTCACTTCTTCTGGACCTGCCGTCTTTTGCAATTCTTTGAGCAATCTTAAATCTGTTGGCAGAGTCTGCATTGTATAAATGTTTATTTCTCCATCCACCTCTCTCCTTTCCATTTCCTGTGATACCATTGCTGCCTTCTTAGCCATCTGGTCTGCTAGATGGTTTCCTCGTGCTTCATCCGAGTTTAGCTTCCCATGTGCCTTTACTTTCAGTATGGCTACTTCCTTCGGGAGTGCTAAAGCATCTAGTAGTTCACGGATGGCTTTGCCATGCTTCACTGGAGTGCCTGCGGCTGTCATGAATCCTCTAGCTCTCCAGATTACTCCAAAGTCTTGAGTCACTCCCAGAGCATACCTTGAGTCTGTATAGATGTTAGTTCGGACTCCTGTCGCAACCTCACAGGCCTTGGTCAATGCAATCAACTCTGCTTCTTGTGCTGACATGGAGGGAGGTAGTGAGAAGGCTCGCATCACATCTTTTTCTGTAGTCACAGCATATCCTGTGTGATCTTTCCCATTCTCATCAGCCTACCTTGATCCATCCACATACAGAGTGATGTCTGGGTCTGTCAGGGCAAGTTCTTTTACATTCGCAAGGTGTGAGGTCTCCATTTCCATTTGTTGAAGGCAGTCATGCAGTGGATTTGTGAGTCCTGGGACTGCATACGGGTCTCTGGCTTGTATACTGGGAGTGCTGTCTGCTTGCCAGTGGAGAGTTTTCTTTTCCACTCCTTCCTCTTCCTCTGCAGATTCCCACCATTTTAATGCAGCTCCTAATGTCTTCCATCCATCCGGTGCGAACTTGGATATTGCAACATGTGGAATTTCTGTATCCCAATGCTTGTAGAGCGCTTCTGCTTCTTGCGGGAGCTCCACTGTAAATGCACTATCACCTGCTGCATTGTTGTACAATGTCTTTAGGTTTACGGTGACCTGCTTCAATTTAGTGAGACTTGCTTCATATTGGAAATCTCGGCCTGGAAATGTTTATTCCACAGCGTGCAATATAGAGGGTCTTGTGTCTCATCTGTGAGCTTCTGGCCGTTTCCACCACCTTCCAGTAGACGTCTTTTTACATATAGATTGGTTATTCCTGATGTTTGGGTTCAAAATCAGGTTGTACAATCAGGCTGTACAAAAGTATCCATCTTCCTTTCTCCCCCCTCTGGAAATGGTAAGAGAGTGGCTGGATTGAGAACATAGCATCTCTGTAAAGTAACATTGTCTGGTAGAAGGAGGGAACATTGCAGACGGAGGTGTCTGGATGTAGTCATGTGCTTAGGTAGTCTGCTGTATGATGGCTGCAATATTATGTGGTGCCACAACTGTCAGAGGATAGCCACGGACTATATACATCATATGTGTAGAAGGATTAATTCGGGGGTTAAGGGCTGCCTGTTTTCTTTTTCTGTATTTAATATTTGCAAACTATTCAAATACAAACTCCATTTTGGATCAAATTCACATGCAAAATCTTTCTTCCAAATCACTTACTATAACATTCTAGGAACTATTCGCTTCAGTCCCGTACTTAACTTACAATAATTCCCAACTAACACTCCACTTCTTCCTTCATAGTTATCATAAGTGGAACAGTGCCTAGGTGAGGTCTGGCACTTACACAAACATAACAATTAGTCTTATTATGTGACTCTACGTTATATGTCGTCCATTCCAGTCATAAATTGAGGTCTGTGAACCCAGTCTCATTTGCTTGGGTTTCTTCGTACCTAGGTTCACTGATATCAGTCGTTTGGGGTAATGCCTGAGTGTGTTGTACTTGCATTAGTCCTTCTGATATGAGTGGTGCATTTAGATCTCTGAGCATAAATTTACCAATCCATCCTTTTGCTTCTCCTCTAACCCAGTCACCCATTAGGTATGTACCTGCGTCTGTGGGTCTGGGGGTAAGTCGCATGTTAGCTCCAGTCTTGCCATTTGGCGAGCATTTGCCTGGCTTTATTAGAGTCATACGTTCAAGTAAAGGGCTTCCACTCAAATCTGTTCTATCAGAGGCACTTTGTGGTCTGTAGCCCCAAGCTGTCCCAGTGTTCCATCCTACAGCTTCCCAATGACTACAATCTTTTCCCCAAGTCTGGTCTGTAACACATATGTATATAGATGTGCTGTGAGTGTCTTTGTACAAGTTACATTGTTGAGTCACGCTTAGCTGTTGGCAACATACAACATGACAATAATCAAAGGACAATGTGATCATATGTGGTTCAGATGGATTGTACCAAAATGTAATACCATCTTCCTTCTCACTAATGAATGCAGAAGGTTCTACTTTAGTTAAGAACAGACAGAAAAGGATATGTGTTATGATCATCATGATGTTGGCTGCTGTGGGTCTGGTGCTGCTTGCAATGAGATGCATGGATCCAAGTAGGCCGTCCTTCAAGTTTAACTGAAGAACTTGAAAGGGATCATCATATCTGGATTCCAGAGCATTCTTTTTCACAAATCTCTTGACCAGGACCCAAGCTCCAGGAAGTAGTTGATGAGTACCAATGTCTACTTCTGGATCTGGAATAGGAGAAAACACTTGTGCATGTATTTTAGTCAGTGCTTGAGATAAAACAATCACATAATCAATAAATACATCAGATTTAAACTTCAATTGCTGAGGATAATAAGGATCTCCTGAGGGGACAGAGAAAAAAACTTCCCTCCAGAGAGTGTATGCTTAACAATGTTATTCTTGGGCATAAGGTGAAAACCCTTTTTATTTTATTTTTTACTGCGTCTAATGGCAACACCTTGTACTCAGGACAAGATGTTTATAAATCTTCCCTTCTCTTCAATCCTTCCACAAAGGCTGCTCCCAGCAGGAATGATATATATTACCACTGACTGTTTTATCCTGTATCGTATCTCACAAATTAATAGCCTGATTTACTGTTTCATCGGAGCGCATGCTATTAATAACTCATAGAATTCTGTATCACCGTTGCAGACAGGCATGTAGGAGTTGATTTACATGAGCAGAGATTGCTAATAAAAGCTTAAGAAGCTTAATAAAACATTGAATGTCTCCTATACCTTCCTTTGAAGAAAGATTAATATTCCCAAGGAGTAGTGGATACAGGGCACTGACTCCAGCAGAGGTAGCATAGTAAATGCTTCGTCATAGGTTTTAAAAGGGGTTGGTCCTAAAGTTAGTCAACTCCCATTTTCCTAAGTAGGGAGCCATGATGGGGCGGTGGCTGTGTGTTAAGAATTTCATGGTGTCTTTGTTCCACAAACCACTAAAATGTAGCAAACACCATTCTTCTCTCAATAATACAGACAGACATATTTTCACATAAAACTCTAATACGCACACAGAGTAGATGGGAGGAGGGAAGGGGAGTGGTTTGCTTTGCTTTGTCATAAGATGGGGTGGCCAATCCCTCTCATACAATGCAAACCGGTCACCTCCCTCTTCAAAGAGTACAGTATCGAACACACAGAAACTTCAGACAAAATATTTCAAAAGAATACACGCATACGTATGTATTTCACAAACACACCTGTCTTACACTTACAAACAAGATAAACTATAAATCCTCCACTGATTTCAGTGGTGGACACAAATTCTCTAACCTGCATTCCTCAATTGTATTGCAAAGAAAGGAAATTACAGTAAATACTCACACATTTACTTGCAGCAAAACACAAGACAATTGATCTACTTTATAAACAAAAGCAATCAGAATATTATATAAATGTATGTAAGGAAAAGTTCCTTAATATTTCTGTGTTCATACCTTAAACAGCATAGCAATACAGCAAAATATGTTAACACCTTCAAATACAACCTAGCATTGGCGTAGGAAGAATTCTAAGATTCGTCCTTCAAATAGTTAAACCAGATGGGAGGGGGTGGATGAGGAATTTCTCTCTCTCTACAGCTGCGTGATCAAGGTAAAAAAAAAAACACAGAGTGAGAGAGATCAGCTTGTAGTTTTTTTTTTAGGGAGAGAAGTTCTAAGCTGCATTTCTTATCAAAACATGCATAACAACCAGCAGTGACATAGCATATAACATTATAATCATCAAACCTTTTCTGCAGAAAACTTTAGATTCAAAAGACATATGATTTCAAGATCATGCGCATTATGCGTCACACACACGTTTTTAACCACCCGCAGTGAATGACAGACGTCCCTTAAAGTTTTCAAGCTACTTTTTCCAGCCTGAACATCATGACCCTCAAGGGATATCGTCTATCCAACATGCATAGACATTTCCCAGGGAAAAAAATATCTATTTCCCCAGGGCACACATATGCAAGTTTGTATTTGCGACCTCTGGTTTATATGCACGTCTCTGGGTACAAATCATCTGTCTTCCAGATAGTCACAAATACACGTGTGTGTCGTGAATCACATGTCTAAGGAATCTAACTCATTACCAACAGACCACACACACACACACACCGGCAACAGATATCTATTATCACAGTTTTTTTTAAAACGGACCTTGAGCAAGCTATACCACCTGTGCTTTGAATGCCTGCCAATAGCCGAGAAAGAAATAGTGACTTGCACAGTACTAAATATCGACCTTACCAGACATATTTCCTGAAGGTTCCTTCTGCTGCTGAAAGTCACCACTTCGCTCCTTCTCGGCTATTGTCAGGTCATAAACTCAAGGCCTCACGCTGGGCGCCAACTGAATTAGATAAGACTTCAAAGTCTGTATTAAATATCTGTTGCTTTTCCAATTAGTGTGGAATGTGCACATTCCAGAGAAATAAGACACAGACACGGTGTTTCTGTATAGTAGTTCTCAAAGCGCTCTGTATTAAAAATGGCAGTTTACACGTTTATATGTAGAAAACGTTATCTGATCGAACGTCACATGATTCCTTTGTCTAGGAATTAATAGCTTTATTGATTGGTTCAAAATTGCTGCAGTGTGTCGTCATCATACTGGTCAGTTTAGGGAGGAACCGTTCATTTGTCCTTATTTGGTCACGGATCTATGCATCATCAGGCCACTCCCATTTGTAGTTCTGTCGCCATGTTGTTTTGTAGTTCATCCTCCATCTTAAGTGACCTACTTATATATAAGTGAGTAAGGAATGCAGACAAACATAATAACATGAGAAGACATTTTCCTAATTATCATCCATAACAATACTACCTGTGCCACGTGCTAGTCCAGGGAGACCGAAGGAGCTTAGGGAGGTTAAAAAGATTTGGTGCACTAAGGAGTTTTTTTTTTTTTTAAAGCACTGGTCTTGCTTCTCACTTGGGTACAATCTCTATAGCAGGGATGGACCGCGCCTTAATGATGAGGGAGTTTTTGTGCTGGGGGATCGAATGGTAGAAAAGCTGGAGGAGTCTTTAAATTAGTAGGTGGGGGGACTAGATAAATGTAATGGGGTAGAAAGTGTAGAGAGGATAAGGGATGAATTAACTACTCATGGGGAGGAGATGGGGGAGGGTTAGTATAGCTAATAGGAAGGAATATGTCGGCGCATTACAAATAAACGATAATCACATATATAGTTGTGAGCGTACGGGTCGTTGCTCACGCTTGCGGGCTCGCGTATGAGCCCGCAAGAACTGCGTCCCTCGCAAAGCGAGGGACGCAGTTCCCCGCAAATGCGGGTCCTCGCGAAGCGAGGGCCCGCATTTGCGGTGATGGAGCATCCCAACGTCCCCGCAAATGCGGATCCTCGCGAAGCGAGGGTCCGCATTTGCGGAGGTGGAGGCTCAACGTCGGCTGTGTTAACACACACATACACACACACAACTTTTTAACAGAATAAACCCAACCGCCCAGCCAACAAAAACCCAACACCGTCCCCGCAAATGCGGATCCTCGCGAAGCGAGGGTCCGCATTTGCGGTGGTGGGAGCATCCCAACATCGGCTGTGTTAACACACACATACACACACACACAACTTCATAACAAAAAAAAACTCAAAGTCGCCTCACACCCGCTTACACCCAGACACACAGACGCAAGACTTAACAAAAAAACAGTAAAAAAGGCCCTTCACACGCTCTTAACACACATACGCACGACTTAGAAACAAATACACTGCGTCGTACACGTAAAAGCTAACTGCGTATATCGCAAAAAAATACGGCAACATCGCAACAAAATACGGCCGCATCGGAAAAAAATACGGCCGCGAAAGACCCATTCCAACCGCCGCGCATCAAAACATCACAAACACAAGAAATAAACACAACAAACACATAAAAAGCTTACTTACAGCACGGGGGTGCATCCAGCACCTCCAAAAGTTCATTTACACGTCCATTTAAGTCCAAAACAAAGAGTTTAAACGGCCGAAAATCGGCTAAGCGAGAGAAAAAATGGCCGCCGAACAAAACGAAAACGAGGCTCCAGACGTAACTACACTACACTTACTCGCAATAATCAAACACATACTATGCGGAACGGATCACACTCATATTAAAAAACATTTTAACCACTACTACGCACAAAATGGCGGATGGAACGAAATTGTAAGCTGGAACGCAAATAGCGCATGCGTATTGCATTCTAACGGTCTAACTTTCCAGAATGTTCTACAAGTTTATAAATACTGCCTATTTGACAGAGAAAAATACATTTCTCCTCAGGTGATGAACAGAGTGACTTCAGACATAACTGCTGCTAAAAATGTGGGCGAAGCGAGGGCCCGCATTTGCGGTGATGGAGCATCCCAACGTCCCCGCAAATGCGGATCCTCGCGAAGCGAGGGTCTGCATTTGCGGAGGTGGAGGCTCAACGTCGGCTGTGTTAACACACACATACACACACACCACTTTTTAACAGAATAAACCCAACCGCCCAGCCAACAAAAACCCAACACCATCCCCGCAAATGCGGATCCTCGCGAAGCGAGGGTCCGCATTTGCGGTGGTGGGAGCATCCCAACATCGGCTGTGTTAACACACACATACACACACACACAACTTCATAACAAAAAAAAACTCAAAGTCGCCTCACACCCGCTTACACCCAGACACACAGACGCAAGACTTAACAAAAAAACAGTAAAAAAGGCCCTTCACACGCTCTTAACACACATACGCACGACTTAGAAACAAATACACTGCGTCGTACACGTAAAAGCTAACTGCGTATATCGCAAAAAAATACGGCAACATCGCAACAAAATACGGCCGCATCGGAAAAAAATACGGCCGCGAAAGACCCATTCCAACCGCCGCGCATCAAAACATCACAAACACAAGAAATAAACACAACAAACACATAAAAAGCTTACTTACAGCACAGGGGGGGCATCCAGCACCTCCAAAAGTTCATTTACACGTCCATTTAAGTCCAAAACAAAGAGTTTAAACGGCCGAAAATCGGCTAAGCGAGAGAAAAAATGGCCGCCGAACAAAACGAAAACGAGGCTCCAGACGTAACTACACTACACTTACTCGCAATAATCAAACACATACTATGCGGAACGGATCACACTCATATTAAACACCATTTTAACCACTACTACGCACAAAATGGCGGATGGAACGAAATTGTAAGCTGGAACGCAAATAGCGCATGCGTATTGCGTTCTAACGGTCTAACTTTCCAGAATGTTCTACAAGTTTATAAATACTGCCTATTTGACAGAGAAAAATACATTTCTCCTCAGGTGATGAACAGAGTGACTTCAGACATAACTGCTGCTAAAACTTGAGAAGACAATTCTTTCCTAATTTACTACTTTACATTGTGCAAATTACAACTGAGAGGTAAGCTATAATATATTACATTTTATTATCATAACAGGACATCAAAAAAAAAAATTAATAAGAAAAAGAGGTTTATGTATACTGACATGTGACACGCACATTTATGTGTATAATGTATACTGACATGTGACATGCACATATATGCGTATACTGTATAGTGACATGTGACACGCACATTTATGTGTATAATGTATACTGACATGTGACACGCACATATATGCGTATAATGTATAGTGACATGTGACACGCACATTTATGTGTATTGCCCCTGCAACAAAATTATCTTAAAACAAACTAATTAAACAACTACATTTAAATTACATTCCAAAAAAATAAGTTGGGACTATTAAAATATGAGTCATGTATACTGATATGTGACACGCACATATATGTGTATCATCTATAGTCACATGTCACACACACATTTATGTATGTTGGCCAAAAATAAAAATAAGGTTAATTTAACAATTAAAATATGATTCATGTATAGTGATATGTCACACGCACACACAAAAATTACTTTCAACTATGGAAATGTGCTTCATGTATGTGACATATGTGTGTAGCCCCCACCAAAAAATAATGTTAATTGAAAATAATTACAGAAGTATATTTAAATGAAATTAATTTACTGCAATTCAATAGATCACCTAAAGCTGAATCTTTCTACTTTTTTTAATATTCAAACAGACTCTGCATCAACAGCGTCACTCAACAATTTGCACCGTGCATTGTGAAGCACAATCCCTTTTAAAGAACACCAACAAAGAAGAAGAGGTAAGATACAAAAATACTTTAAATGCTGAAAAGGCCATGCTTTGCTAAATACAAATAAAAAATTCTATAATTCACTATTTCACTTTATTTTTCAAACAGACACTACAAGAAGACCGGCGGATTAAGATTGGCCGGAGGGGACCCTCTGTCATTCCACACTTCAATCAAGGTAAAGTATTAAGTATAAAAAAGAACCGAACCATGAGCCTCATTCAATTGCGAGTTAGCCAATTGAATAGGGCTCTATATAAGCACATAACCTATTTTTTAGACAGACATTTTTAGTTACTGAACTTCGATACTAAATCAAGGTCTTCACTAACTCAAAACTTCTGTCAAAAAATATTTTATGTGCTTATATAGAGCCCTATTCAATTGGTCAAAACGCAATTGATTCAGGACCTAAATATGTTTAATGGCCGAGGGCCTCATTCAAATGTGATTTGCCCATTTCAATAGGGCTCTATATAAGCACAGAGCATATTTTTTTACAGAAGTTTTTAGTTAGTGAAGACCTTGCTTTTGGATACAAGTTCACTAACTAAAAACGTCTGTAAAAAAAGATGCTCTGTGCTCATATTGAGCCCAATTCCATTGTGAAAAACCAAATTCAATGAGGCCCTCACAATATAACAAATCCAGCAACCAAAGGCCCTCATTCAATTGATATTTTGGACAATTCAATAGGGCTCGAAATAAGCACATTTAGAACCCTATTGAATTGGCCAAACTGCAATTGAATGAGGGCCAAAGTATGCAACATATGGTACACACAAAATGGTACACACAAAACAGGATTGTAACAAACACATAGCAAACTAAATTCATATTCTTTTTGTTTAACAACCTATAACCATTAGAAAAAACACTACATAAGTATAACAAAAGTGGTGCCCATCAAACAGGATTGTACGAAAACTCACACAAACACATAGCAAACTACATTTAAATTCTTATTTAATGTTTAACAACCTATAAGCCTTAGAAAGAAGCCTAAATAAGCATACCAACATTGGTGCGCACCAAACAGGATTGTATGTAAACTCACACAAACACATAGCAAACTACATTTCGATTCTTATTTTATGTTTAACAACCTATAAGCCTTAGAAAGAAGCCTAAATAAGCATACCAACAGTGGTGCGCACCAAACAGGATTGTACGAAAACTCACACAAACACATAGCAAACTACATTTATATTCTTATTTTATGTTTAACAACCTATAAGCCTTAGAAAGAAGCCTAAATAAGCATACCAACAGTGGTGCGCACCAAACAGGATTGTACGAAAACTCACACAAACACATACCAAACTACATTTATATTCTTCTTTAATGTTCAACAATCTATAAGCCTTAGAAAAAAGCCTAAATAAGCATACCAAAAGTGGTGGGCACCAAACAGGATTGTAGAAAACCACAGAAATAATGTCATTTTTTAGTTAATACAAATACATTCAAATAAAATTACATTTTCATTTTTATTTTATAACAGATACTGCGTCAAGAACATCGGACCAGGAGTTTCAACTGAGGACCAGACCAGCGGACGAGGACTTTCAACAGAGGACCAGACCATTGGACGAGGACTTTCAACAGAGGACTACACCATCGGACGAGGACTTTCAACAGAGGAGCAGACGATTGGACGAGGACTTTCAACACAGGACCAGACCATCGGACGAAGGCTTTCAACACAGGACCAACAAAGAATTTTGCTTGAAATCAAACTTCAACCAAGGTACAGTATAAAAAGTAATATCTATCATCTATCTCTTATTTGTCTTTTAGGGCCAATAATCTTTAACAGTAAATACAAACTTCAATGTAAACTTAAAAAATAAATTGGCATAGTCCAAAAAAGTCTAAAAACACAGAATCTATACAATTTGTCATTGTAACATTCCAGTCCTAAACCCTAATTTAATTGCCATTTGACAAATTGAATAGTGCTGTAAATAAGGACATAACATCTTTTTGAAAATACCTTTTTAGTTACTGAAACACTTGCTTTTGGATACATGTTTAATAAATAAAAACTTCTTTAAATAATTATCTGATGGCCTTATTTTGACTTTTATTCAATTGACCGCATTGAAATTGATTAAGTATAAAATGTTAACACACTATTGATAACTATTTGTCATGAAAAACAACTTAACATCTCAAAATAAACTAATGGTACATTATTTTATTTTTACAGATTAACATGGCTGATAACGAGAGTAAACAAGAAAAGAAAAGACGCCAAGCTAGAGAACGACGACAGAGAGCAGACAGCCAGCAGACACCGGAGAAGAAGGAAATTCGACGAGAAAAAGAACGCAAAAGAATTGCAAGCAAAAGACTGTCACTTGCAGAAATTAAAGATATGTCAAAAAAAGCAACAAAGAAAATAAAGCATTTACAACCTGTTGCTCAAACATCAGATGACATTTTACCAGAAAAAATACAAGAGATACCAAAAAAAGCAACAAAGAAAACAAAGCATTTAGAATCGTTTCATGAAACATTACATGACATTTTACCTCAAACAATACAACATATACCAAGAAAAGCAACGAAAAAAACAAAACATTTAGAACCTGTTGTTGAAACATTATATGACATTTCGCCTGATGAATATGAAAGTCAAAATCCTATATGCTTTGCAAATTGTCCTCTACTCAAGTCTTTAGCAGTAGAGGTTCATAGTTGTGGGGACATGACTACTCAATGTCAGTTTTGTGAGGCTTATTATTTAAACAGGAGAGACCCAGAGATGGCCAATTTATTAGTTGCTGTCAAAAAGGCAAGTTCAAACTTCCAGAAAGGAAACAATTTCCTCTCTATTTACAAAACATTATGACTGAACCTACTTTTCCAAACTACAACAATTTTAAAACAAACATAAGATCTTACAATAGTGCCATATCCTTTGCATCCATGGGGGCAACATTAGCTGCTAATGTACCAGGACATGGTCCTTACTGTTTTAAAGTCCAAGGACAAATTTATCATCGCACTTCCCATTTACATCCAGAGGAAGGAAATCAAAGAAAATTCGCTCAACTATGTGTCCTAGATACAATGGAAGCTGTTGACCAACGTATGCAGATGGAAGAAAATAAAAAATGCTTACCCAGTGTTTTCATAGAGCTAAATAACATTATGGACAACAATCCCTACAGTAAAGCTTATAAAAAATTGGCAGAAGTAGAAAATGAACAACTACTTCATGCACAAACACATCAATTACCCATGCCAAAGGTTAATATGGTGCTTAAAAGAGACAGACATACTGATAAACGTCGTTATAACTTGCCAACATCAATTGAGGTTGCAATGGTGTTTCAGAATGATGAAGGAGAACCACCATTTCAAAGAGACATTCGAATATATCCTAGAAATGAGGAGCAACCGTTTATTAATATGAGTATCTTAAGTCCAAATTTAGATCCAATGACATATCCCATCTTTTTCCCACACGGAGAAGCAGGTTGGCAACCAAAATTAACTCTTCCCAGTTACCCAAATGCTAAAGCCAGAATCCGAAATAATGTTTCTATGCTTGAATTTAAAGTAGCTCAAATTGCCATTCGCAATGTATTTAATCCAATTTTATGTGGTGAACTTTATCAAATATCAACAAGATAAACTCTGTGTAGAACAATATTCTGGATTAATGGACTATGTTGCTGACGTGGCTACAAGCAGAGACATGACAGCTGGCAAAGCCATCATTTTACCATCTTCCTTTCAAGGATCTCCTCGGAATATGAGAGAAAGATACAATGATGCTATGGCTATTGTCACTAAATTTGGCAAACCCGATTTATTTGTGACATTTACATGTAATCCACAATGGCCAGAAATTACACTAAATCTACTTCTTGGACAAACTTCTTCAGATCGACCAGATTTAGTAGCCAGAGTTTTCAAGATTAAATTAAATGAATTAATACGTGACTTCACTATAAATCAGTTATTTGGCAAATGTCTTGCTTATGTATATACCATTGAATTTCAAAAAAGAGGCCTTCCACATGCACATCTTCTAATAATACTTCAAGAAAAAGATAAATTAGATACTTCGGACAAAGTGGATGCAGTCATTGTTGCTGAACTACCAGATCCAGAACTATATGGTAGACTATATGAGATTGTTACTCATCGCATGGACCCTGTGGTGACTTTAATCCACAATCACCATGTATGGAAAATAATAAATGTTCCAAAGAATTTCCAAAAGATTATAGAGACAAAACCTATGCCAATTGTGATGGATATCCACTTTATAAAAGAAGAGAAGGAGATAGTGCCATTATTTGTGGAAAAAAAGTGGACAATATATATGTAGTACCCTACAATCCACATTTACTCATGAAGTACAACGCCCACATCAACGTAGAAGCCTGCACTTCCATCAAATACATTAAATATGTCTACAAATATATTTACAAAGGTTACGATGCAGCTACTGTAGTCGTCAAAAGTGCAGACAACCCTGAAAGTAGTGAGTTAGTACATGATGAACTTGCATCTCATGTAGATGCTCGCTATGTCAGTGCGCCAGAAGCTATGTGGCGGCTTTTAAAATTTGAAATGCATGATAGATCACATGCAGTATATAGGTTAGCAGTACATTTGCCACAATGACATTTAGTCTATTTCCATGCTGGAAATGAAATGAATGCATTGGCCCAAAGTGAAGATCGCCACACTACACTAACTGCATGGTTTGCATTAAATTCCGCTGATGCTGAAGCTACACAATACTTATATATTGAAATTCCATATCACTATGTTTTTGTGAATGGATTATGGAGACCAAGAAAAACCAGAGGCAATAAAATTATTCCAAGAATTTACACAGTCGGTCCAAGAGATGTTGAGCGTTTTTGCTTACGGATATTACTTTTAAATGTTCCTGGAGCACAAAGTTTTGAACACTTAAGAACTGTTAATGACATTGTATATGAATCCTTCCATTTAGCTGCAAGACATAGAAACTTACTCGCTGATGATACAGAGTGGGAAAGATGTTTAGAAGAAGCAGCACAATGTCAAATGCCACGACCGATGAGAGAACAATTTGCTTTTATTTGTATCTTCTCAAATGCTCCAAATGCATTAGCTTTGTGGGAGACTTTTAAAAGTAATATGGCTGAAGACTTTATGCGACGATACAATGAACCCATTGCACACTTAAAAGCGTTAATGGAAATCCAAGAAGTCTTTTTAACCCATGGATTAAGTTGTGCAAGTTTTAATTTGCCTGATCCAGGTCTTATAGATGACATTAACTTTGAAGACTATGACATTCAACTACAAGCAGAAAGAACAGAAGAAAGACTTGCAACTTTAAATACACTACAATTGCAAGCATTTCATGCCATTAAAAATGCTATAGATGATGACATGGTGACAGAGCGTTATTTCTATCTTGATGGACCTGGCGGATCAGGAAAAAAACATATTTGTACAATTTATTAATGAGTTCAGTACGAGCACAAGGAAAAATAGCAATGGCGTTTGCCACTACTGGAATTGCTGCACTTTTATTAGAAGGTGGAAGAACTGTTCATAGTGGATTTAAACTGCCAGTGCCTATTTTAGAAAATTCTGTGTCAGATATTCGCATGACATCCTTACAATCAAAGAAATTGAAGAAATGTAAATTAATTATAATAGATGAGGCCACAATGATGTCATGCTATGCCCTCCAATGTATTGACCGTTTGCTTCGTGAAGTCATGGATAATATTTTTCCATTTGGTGGAAAGGTAATGTTGTTGGGTGGCGATTTTAGACAAACATTACCTGTCGTTGTACATGGAAATCGAACTGACATTATCGAAACATGTATAAAGTCAAGTACAGTATGGAAACATTTTACCCATCTTCAACTGCAACAAAATATGAGATCAGAAGGCCAAACTGATTTCAATGATTGGCTTATTAAAATTGGAGAAGGCAGAACAGAAAAAATACTACATTTACCTGACGACACTGTAGAGATCCCACCTCATATGATTTGTCAACAAGATATTATATCAACTATATTTGAAGGGAGCATAAATAACGAAGAATATTCCGAGCTTGCCAACCAAGTTATACTGACATGTAAAAAAAAAAATGCATTAATACTCAATAATGAAATCTTTAAAAAAATTAATGCACCACAAAGAAATTATCACAGTGCTGATTCTGTACTTGCTGATGACAATGAAAGTCAGGCAAACTTTTCAACTGAATTCATAAACTCTTTAACTCCTTCTGGAATGCCACCACATATTTTGCAGCTAAAGAAAGGTGCAATTATCATGTTACTGCGAAATATGAACCCCAAAAAAGGCCTATGCAATGGCACAAGATTAATTGTTCAACAATTAAAGGACCATTTTATAGATGCTGAAATTTTAACTGGGACCCATAAAGGAGAGAGAGTTTTCATACCAAGAATAGATTTAGCACCAAGTGAAAGTAGTCTCCCTTTTATACTTCAAAGAAGACAATTTCCCATTATTATGGCATTTGCCATGACCATTAATAAATCACAAGGTCAAACTTTCAAATCTGTGGGTATTTTCTTGGAAGAACCAGTTTTTGCACATGGTCAATTGTACGTTGTGTTGTCACGGTGCAAAAATCCACAGGCTATTAAAGTTTACATTGAAAACAATGAAAGTCAAGGTGATTTATTAGAAGATGGATGTATTTTTACTAAAAACATTGTCTACTATGAAGTACTATAACTTTGAAGGATACAAATTAAAGATGCCAACATTTTTTAAAAGCATTCCAAAATACATAACAATTGGTTGTTTAATTCAGTCATAATTAATGGAAGTACTGTTTATGAATGATTCGCCTCACAAAATACTTGCCTTGCATTGTTAGTAAAAATTATGTTAACATGTTAAGTCACTATGTTAATGTTTCTAATGTTACAAGTTTAAAAAATATATTTTCAAGTTATTTCATTCAACAGATTACAAAGTGGATGTTAAGAGGTCAAGCACCTTTTAAGTCACAATGTAAATATTGTCTGTTATTTTAAGATTACTACCTACATTAATGTTTATCGCCAGTTTATGTGCTCAGTAATGAATTACTTTAATTACGTACGTTTTAAGAAGAGTTTTACTGTATGCCTTCCTCTACATTCAATGTATATTCATGTTAACAATTATTGTGATAGAAATTGAATTTTAATACTGATTAATTTAAAGGTCAATTGTTTTTACATTCAAATGTTAATACTTTTAATAAAAAATTAGGTTACAAAATGTATTCACTATGTTCCTGTTTATAATGTTCAAAATTATACCAATGTTTTGTCAACTTCTAAACTTACATAAAAAATAAAGTTCAAGTTTAAAAATATATACTTTGAATGTTATTGCTTACATATATTTTAAACTTCATGTTAAAATTTGCGACGTTTAAAGAAGGCTTTTTACTTTTTGCTTTCCTATTCATTCAATGTATATTAAAGTTAACAATTCTTCAGATACTAATTACATTTTAAAAAACCATTACATCAACATTTTACAAAAATACACGTTCATATTAAAATACTTACAAGTGTCAAAAATATATGTTAATAACTAAACAACTTGACAAACATATACATCACATTGCCGTCATTTTTTGACGGGCAAGTCGCTAGTAATAATAATAATTACTAAGTAACTTAAGTACAGAGGCAGGCACTTCAAAACTACAAACTCAGAACATAAGGTGTATGCTCGCTAATGCGAGAAGCTTACCAGGAAAAATGGGAGAGTTAGAAGTACTAGCAATTAATGAGAAATGGTATTTAATAGGCATTACTGAAACATGGTGGGATGAATCTCATGACTGGATTTGTCTGTATGTTAAGCATGAATTTAAGCCTATAGTCAGAGAAGATATTTATGGTCGAGCTAGTTATAATGTTGAATGTTTGTCAGTAGAGTTAAATAGCGGAGCAGCTAATTCCAAAAGAATATTGGTTGGAGTACGCTATAAACCCCCAAATTTAATTGAAAGCGAGGAAATGCAATTTAATGTTACAGATTGGAAATGCAGCTAAGCATAGGCAAGTTCTAATAATGGGATATTTTAATTACCCTGAAGTAAACTGGATGAATGAGACCAGCATTTTGGCTAAGGGTAGCAGGTTCTTGAGTACACTCAGGGATCATGATCTGGCCCAGGTTATACAAGAACCTACTAGAAATGAGGCTGTGTTGGATTTAGTTATGACAAATAATATTGATATGGTATCAAACATAGAAATAGGGCAACCTTTGGGATACAGTGATCGCAACACAGTCTCATTAGAGATTGAATAATAAAAACAAAAACTAATAATTTTAAAAGGGCAGATTTTAACGGTCTAAGGGCAGCAATACAAAGTATAGGCTGAGACAAAGAACTGATGGGTAAAAATACTCAACATAAATGGACAACATTTAAATCCTTACTAGATTACATATTTTTATCACCATATAGCTTGTTGGAATAAAAGTAAAAAGAGTAAATCACATACAATATGGCTTAACGATGATTTAAAGATCAAGATGCAGAGTAAAAACAGACTTTAAAATTATACAAACAAGAGGGGACAGATACTGCCTTACGTAAGTACAGGGAAATCAACAAGGCTTTCAAAAAAGAGTAAGACTAACCCTAAAATATTTTTTAAATATATTAATGGGAAGAAGGCAAGGAAGGAAGCTATAGGACCATTACAATGTGAAACAGGCCATCTGATAATTAGTGACCAGGAAAAGGCAGATGAGCTAAAAAAGTTATTTTCTTCGCTATACACAAGGGAGGTACCAGTGGTTGGGACACTGCAACATAATGGACTACACTTACATCACTAACTAATTGGTTAATGCAGGAAGGAATACAAAAGAGATTGGAAAAAATAAATGTTGATAAAGCCCCCGGTCCTGATGGAATACATCCAAGGGTAGTGAGGGAACTGGGTTGTGTAATAGCCAAACCATTACATTCAACACAGGGTCGCTACCAGATGACTGGCGAAAAGCAGAGGTGATGTCTATATTCAAGAAGGGAGCAAGAGGAAATCCGGGGAATTATTGACCAGTGAGCCTCACTTCTGTAGTGGGAAAGCTTTTAGGAGGGTTAATAAGGGATAATATACAAGAATAAGTCTATTTGAACAGGATTAGAAGTAGGAGTCATCATGGATTTATGAGGGATTAGTCATGTCAAACAAATCTAATTATTTTCTGTGAGGAGGGTAGTAGGAACCTGGATCAAGGCAACTCAGTGGATGTAGTATTTTTGGTTTTTGCAAAGGTTTTTGATACAGTGCCACATTGAAGACTATTGTGCAAACGAAGGGATCCAGGAATTGCAGTACATATCTGCTCATGGTTCAAGAGCTGGCTAAAAGACAGGAAGCAAATGGTTGTGGTAAATGGAACATACTCTGATTGGACTAATATGGTAAGTGGGGTTCGTCAGGGTTCAGTATTAGTTCCTCTTCTTTTTAACATATTTATGAATGAAGTAGAAGTGGGACTGGAAAGTAGTGTCTCCATTTTTGCTGATGACACTAAGTTGTGCAAGGTAATTCAATCAGAAAATTATGTACTTTTCCTCCAAAGGGATTGAAATAAATTAGAGGAATGGTTATCTAAATGGCAGGTGAGATTTAATACAAATAAATGTAAAGTTATGCATCTGGGAAGGAAAAATTGCAATGTATAATCTTAATAGAACAAATCTAGCGGTACCTGATATTTAAATTGATTTGAGAGTACTTGTGGACAATCACCTAGGTAACAGTGCTCAATGGCAAACAGCAGCTGCTAAGGCAGGTAAAATATTAGCATGTATTAAGAAGGGTATAGAAGCAAGGGAAGCAAATATAATTCTGCAACTATACAAATCCATAGTACAATTTTGGGCACCACTTCATAATAAAGGACATTTTAGAGGTGGAAAAAGTACAGAGACAGGCTACAAAACTAATAAGTGGAATGGAAGGCTACATCATGAAGAAAGACTAACCAAATTAAACTTAGTTTCTCTAGGAAAAAGGCATCGAAGAGGAGATATGATTACAATATATAAATACATCCAGGGTCAGTATACAAGAGGACAAGAGGACATCCCTCGAGGTTAGAAGTAAAAAGATTCCACCTTAAAGAAATAAAAGGGTTATTCACTGTAAGGGTGGTTAATCTGTGGGTTATTCTGGTTAATTGGGGGGGGGGGGTCTATCCGGAGAGGGGTCTGGTCGTCAGTGTCTTGGTTCAGGAGGATTTTTTTTTTTCCTTTTAAGACGATTGGCTAATTTTCACTTGGTTTTTTTTATCTGTATGCCTTCCTCTGGATCAATTGACAACTGATGTTGCAGGTCGGAGAAGATCTTGGAGGGTTGAACTTGATGGACTAACAGTCTTTTTTCAACCTCAATTACTATGTGACTATGTAACTATGTAAATAGAATATATAGTGTACTGGCAACTTGCCCGTCGAAAATTAAGGCAATAAAATTTGAAGCGTTGCAATGCTGTTTGCCACACATTGCGAGGCTTTCCCCCACCTCTCACTTGCTGGCCTTGCAATGAGCCTCTCCCCACTCTACTTTACGTGGGCCCTGCAATGAGCGGCTTTGCTGCAATGAACAGCTTTGCTGCTCATTGCAGGCCGTGGCATGCGATGTTCTCATGTGCAAGTCCGTAACTTTGTCACTCATAGCGGGCCATTGCGATGAGAGTCTTCGGTGCTCATGGCAGCACTCATTGCCAGCCTCTACCCACCCCTGTGTCTCTTTCCCCCCTCCCTCCCATGTCTCTCCCCCCTCCCCTGTGTCTCTTCCAGCCCTCTCCCTCCCCTGTGTCTCTTCCACCCACTCTTCTTCCCCTGTGTCTCTTCCACCCCCTTCTCCCCCTCTCTCCCCTGTGTCTCTTCCCCCCTCTCCCTCTCATGTGTCTCCTGCCCCCATCTCCATCCCCTGTGGGTCTTTCACCCTTCTCCCTCCCCTGAGTCTGTTTTCCTCCCTCTCTCTTCCCTATGTCTCCTCCCCCTCTCCCTCCCCTGTGTCTCCTTCCCCCTCCCTCCCCTGTGTCTCCTTTTTAACCCCCTCTCCCTCACTGTATCTCCTTTTTCCCTCCCTCACCCTTCCTTGTGTCTCCTTTCTCCCTCCCTCTCCCTCACGCTCCTGGCTCTCATAGCGTTACCGACAAACTCGCAATTACCACAACTATTATATGTGATTTTATGTTAGTGTCAGTAATTGTCAGCTTTGACTGTTTATAAGTAGAGATGTCGCGAACAATTCGCCCGCGGACCATTCGCCGCGATTTTGGCTTGTTCGCGCTCGCATCGGACGTGGGACACATGCGCTTTTCGGTTCGCCCCTATTCTTTATCATTGAGGAAACTTTGACCCTGCACCTCTCAGTCAGCAGACACATTCCAGCCAATCAGCAGCATACACTCCCTTCCAGCATACATTTTAGCACACAGAAGGACAGCATACATTTTAGAATCATTCTGAAGCTGCATTCGTTGTGAGAGGACAGATAGTGTAGCTGCTGGAGATTTAATAGGGAAATAGATAGCCAGGCTGTGTATTTAGCTTCCACTACAGACCTGAAGGACTCATCTGATATCTGCTGATATCTGTTACCTGCCTGTGTCAGGCTCACAGCTAATATTCTGCTCTGTTTCACCAGTCATAGTTGGTGTACCATACATTGAAAAAAAACAACCCTTTTTTCCTTTAATCTAATTTCAGTTGTCTTTCTGTGTCAGGCTCACAGCTTATATTGTGCTCAGTGAAATAAAACAATGCTTTTTTGACATTAATAGATTGAATAGCAATTGCCTGCCTACAGGCGTGTGTGTGAAGCCTATTGCATCTACTCTGCCAACTTTTGCCAGTGCACAGTGATATGTCATATCTGGTGCAACCGTAGTGTACAGTGACATAAAACAACACTTTTTTGACTGTAATCGATTGAATATCAGTTGCCTGCCTACAGGCGTGTGTGTGAGGCCTACAGCGCCTACTCTGACAACTTTTGTCAGTGCACAGTGACACTCATATCTGGTGGCACCTTAGATTGCACGCGCAGTGCCCCAAATTTGAAGTAGGAGGTCCGACCAAGCATCTT
The DNA here is from genome assembly GCA_027410445.1 of Discoglossus pictus. Classification (NCBI taxonomy): domain Eukaryota; kingdom Metazoa; phylum Chordata; class Amphibia; order Anura; family Alytidae; genus Discoglossus; species Discoglossus pictus. The sequence continues at coordinate 242,144,277 of CM050165.1, read as the reverse complement.
TTTCCATCTCCCTGTTCCAAAAATCAATGCCATATACACGTCCCCTAATAGTGGACGTAACAGGGATTAAACCAATAGGAATAGTACTACTTAACAGTACACACCTTATAATAACGCAGACAGAGGCAACGCAGAGAGAGGAGTCTGAAGAAGAGGAGTCAGAGGAGGAAGGTGGCTTTGAGGAGGTGGAAGACTAAACACATCAGGCGTCCCAGGGGGCTTGTTGTCACCTTTTGGGGCACCTTGGTGGCTGGGTGGAGGAAGAGACCTTCAATGACATCAGTGAGGACAAGGAACGGGACATGGCTAGCTTGGTATCCAACCTTGTGCAAATGGGGAGTTTGCGGTTGTGCAAAGGGACTGTTTGCGGTTGTTTGTGGTGCGATTGGTCTGTTACTGTGAAGCCGGTGTAACCCTTACACTACCTGATCGATACAACATCATACCTGATGTTTTAAAGCATGTTATTCCAAACAATTTAGGAATGTAAGGTGATTTATGCCCTTTATGGCTTAAAACCAGACTCTGCATCAACTATGTCATTTTCCGTGGGAGTTTTGTCATGGATCCCCCTCCGGCATGCCACAGTCCAGGTGTTAGTCCCCTTGAAACAACTTTCCCATCACTATTGTGGCCAGAAAGAGTCCCTGTGGGTTTTGAAATTCGCCTGCCCATTGAAGTCTATGGCGGTTCGCCCGGTTCGCCCGTGGTGATGAAGTTCGCGTCCGTGGTTCGCGAACCGAAAATTTGATGTTCGCAACATCACTATTTATAAGTAATATCTGAGCAACTCCTGAGTAGGTGTGAAAGTTCTCATCTGCTAAAGATTGATAATTGTATTGTACGTGAAACAAAAAAAGAATTAAATAAAAATAAAAAACACCAAGACATAAAAATTAATCCAACCAAGTAATCCAAGTGTTAACATTAAAAGAAAAAAAGCTGCTGAGCTGAGCTGAGCTGCTGTGTGTACAAAGGAATTCCAGTTGTATTTCATAAATATAGGTCAATGTATATAGATTTTTTGTCAGGTTAGATCAACAAGTTATTTGGCAATAGATAAGTGACAAACTAGCATACACTATGTAACTTTTTAGTATGTAGTAATGATTCTCTGATAATGTTCACTAGTCTTTTTTCTGATTGTTTTATTTGTGGTAGCATATTACCTGATTCTCTAACTGCTTGATTATACAGTATAAATATAACAAATGCCTGGGGATGGCTTTTCTCCTGTTTTTTGATTGAGACCAGGCTGATATACTACATGATATTGCTCCCTGTGAAGAGTGTTACTCTCTGAGTAGGTTACTATGCCTATAGGACAAACCTACATACTCTCAGATTGAGCACCTCAGATTTCGTTGTTGCTCTTACAATAGCTCTCAAAGTGACATTTCTCTTTTTGCTTCCAGCATTCAGTATGGCTTGATTCTTACTGTCACTCCATACTTTGTAATTATGTCATGTTGGATCTCGTTGGTCCATCTTGTATAGGCTGAAAATACATCTCAGTTCTGGATTATCATTAGTAGAACGTCTTCTCTTTGCTGTGGGGATAACTCTTGAGATATCGGTATTTCAGGAGGCTTTCTAGATTGTTATGATCTTTCTGTTGCTCCTAGGCATGTTCCATATGTTCTTTGACTAGAAGGACAATTTGTACAATTCTATCTTTCAGACTTTGGACATATTCTGTAATATTGTCTCATACCACACCTTGTTCTATCCATGCTTCACATAGAGTATCCAGTATTCCTCTCCATATAAGAGTTAAAATGGCGAGAACTGCAAACAAAATGCAAGGCAATAGCATGTCCAAGTTTTCCCATTTTGTTCCACCCCTTTCCATATCATTCCTTTTAATGCTCTGTTGAATATTTCCACTGGTCCATCTGTCTGCGGATATTTTTCAAAGCTCTGATACATAATAATTTACACTGCTCTGTCATACGCTTACACACAAACTGAGTATCTTGGTTTGTAAGTATTTCTCTTGGAATTCCCACTCTAGGGAAAAGGAGAAACAGTTATTTAGCCATATTCTTAGAGATTGCAGTATTCAAAGGAAAAGCTTTGAGATATCGAGTAGCATAATTAACTACAACTGGGATGTATTGGTGCCCCAAGCTGTTTCCTCAAAATGCCCATTAGGTCAATGGCTACCCTTTCAAAAGTGATAGGGTAGGAAGAGGTGTCAGTGGACCTCTTAAAAGGGGCCAATGACTTGTAAGCTGGCATTCTGGACAGGACACATAATAACAGAGTATGAATACATAAATACAATACAAACTTCCAAATTCAATACCACTGTCAAAATTCTGTTTATGATTTTACCTATTCCCAGGTAGCCTCCAAAGAGATGGCCATCGACCAGATCCATCTCATTCTTTTGATGTAGAGTTACTCCATTCACCTCGACCACTTCCTTTGTGCATTATGTAAAAGAGGATCATCAACTTTGTCTCTTCCCTGATTTTCCATATTTGCAAGGCAGAGATGATCCTTTGCTTGAATGTCTTCAGTATTATGATTGGTTGCCATCTACTTTGATGGAGATTCTACTGCCTCTGCTGTACTTTCTGGCTTAACCTTGGATGCTGCCTGAGCCTCCTCTCAGTTGTCTTTCTTCCTGATTTCTGTTCCCATGATTTATTCTTTCTGTCTCTCTTCTTGATTTTTTTTACTTTCTGTTGACTGGAGAATAGCTCTGCATCAAAGAAAGGGAGGACTTTCCTTAATGCAATAAGAGGGTTCAATTTGATATCTCCCTATTGATCAAAGTTTTGCTTTTGTTTTTCTTGTATAAGTGTTTCATTATTTGGAACATCCCTTCCTAATACTACTGTATATAGTAGCCTGAGAACCATAGGGACGATAATTTGGGCTTGTACACCCTACACCTCAATCCAGGAAGTCTTGGTAGGATAATCCAAAATTTCACCATTTGCAAAAGCTATCTCCATCCTTTTTTCTGGCTTACAGTTATCTGCGGCTACCTGACAGCGGGGTTACTATGCTACAAAAATGAATCAGTCACGGAACTTTCTTACCATTTAACAATACCTCACATTGATGTACATCCCAAGACCACACTGCATAGGTTCTTCTTGGGTAGAAAATCTATATGTTCTTATTTTCCACATTGAAAGTATTTAATCTTGCTCCCAAAGGTGCTTTAATTTATTTGTGAACTGCAAGAAGCCTGCTCTTCCAATTGTATTCCTTCAAGCTCCCTTATGTCAGCTCTTTAGTAATTGTTTGTACACATCAGGAATTTTCAGTGACCATTTCAGTAGGCTGAACTCTTTCTGATCATTCTTGCTTCTATGACCTGGTTTCTTCTGCCCTACAACCATGAGAATAATAATGTATACCATGCTGAGACAAGGGCAGATTATCCCTTTTCTGACACTATCGTGACAAGATAGCTCTTCAGTGTCCTCGTGTAACAAATGATTGAAATAAAAAAATGCATAACCAAGCTGACTAACTTCAGGAACATCATCTATATATCTATATTTCTTGTCTGCCACAGAAGGTAAACAAGTTCACATTTGAATGTCTAAAACAAGTTGCTGCTTCCAGCGTAGAATTCTGAGAAAAACAGTTATTACACTGCATTCTGGGAAGCTGAGCAGGGACATGCAAATGTGCCCACAAATGCCTCGCTCTTCAATCCATAAAATATTCTAAACATTACATTTAAGCTTATGCCCACTGCATTACACAGCCTTTATGCAAAGCCAAGGTTGGATTATACACAAGCTGAGAATCCTATCCACATACAGCTGTTTCAAGCTTACTGGCTATCATCAGCCTGGATCAGGATCTCAGCTTGTGTTGTGGACCTTATGAGTAGGTACTTCACCACAACAATCATTTAATATATGGTGGGCAAAAGAGCGATAGAAGTCCTCCACCTTACATTAGACAGTAAATAAATAGTACATCTGTGTTCACATTTGAATGTCTAAAACAAGTTAAAAAACCTGCTTCCAGCTCAGAATTCTGAGAAAAACCGTTATTACACTGCATTCTGGGAAGCTTAGCAAGCACACGCGAATATATGTATACTTGGAAATTGCCCATCAAAAATGATGAGAATAAAATTTGAAAGCTGGCAATGCTGTTTACCAGACAATGCCTGGCTCTTCCCCCTCTAACTTGCGGGCCTCGCGTTGAGTGCCTTTGGCGCTCATCGTGAGCCCCTCCAGTGTCTACTTTACGGGCCTTGCGATGAACACCCAAGACGATCATCGCGAGCCTCACAATGAGCGGCTTATATGCTCATTGCTGGCCTTGGCCAACCCGCAACTTGTCCCTTTTCTTGGCCAACCCGCCTTGTATCTTTTCCCCACCTCTCCCTCCCCTGTGTCTCCTCCCCCTCCCCTGTTTCTCCTTACCCTCCCACTCTCTCCCCTGTGTCTCCTTTCCTCCTCTCCCTCCCCTGTGTCCCCTTTCCCCCTTTCCCTCCCCTGTGTCTCCTTTCCCCCTCTCCCTCTCCTGTACCCCTTTCCCCCTCTCCCTTTCCTCCTCCCCGTTCCCTGTATATCCTTTCCCTCCATCTCCCTCTCCTGTTCCTCCTTTCCCAGTGTCTCCTTTCCCCACTCTCCCTCCCTTTCCCCCGTCTCCCTCCCCTGTCTCTCCCTTCCCCCCATCTACCTCCCTGGTGTCTCAATTCCCACTCTCCTGTTCCTCCTTTTCCCCTCTCCCTTTCCCCCACTGTGTCTTCTTTCCCCCTCTCCCTTTCCCTGCTTGTGTCTCCTTTATCCCTCTCCCTCCCCCCTCGTGTCTCCTTCCCCCTCTCCCTCCCTTGTGTCTCTTTTCCCTCCCTATCCCTCCCTTGTGTCTCCGTTCCCCCTCCTCTCCCTCCCTTGTCTCCTTTCCCCCCACCTCTGTCTCCTACCTGGATGCATCCCTGCCAGCAGCATCGCACTCACCTCCTCTGCGGCTCCCATCCTCCGGCCGGAACTACTTTCTGGATCAAACCGCACATTTGGAGGACGGGAGGCGCAGAGGAGAAGATGGAGTGCAGCGTTGCTGGAAGGGTTGTATCCAGGTACGTACTTGAGCTACTTCCAGGAACCAGGTACGGCAGGGTGTTGCGAGTCCTGGGGGCCTCGCGATGAGCGCCAGGTAATGGGGGTAACCAGGTAATGGGGGTGATGCGAGCCTAGTGACGAGCGCATTTTAGGTAGAGGGAAGAAAAAATATAAAAATAAAATAATATTGATGCATAAGTATGCAAACCCTTAAACTAATACTTTGTTGAAGCACCTTTTGATTGTATTACAGCACTCAGTCTTTTTGGGTATGAGTCTATCAGCATGGCACATTTTGACTTGGCAAGATTTGCCCACTCTTCTTTGCAAAAAACACTCCAAATCTGTCAGATTGCGAGGGCATCTCCTGTGCACAGCCCTCTTCAGATCATCCCACCGATTTTCAATCGAATTCAGGTCTGGGCTCTGGCTGGGCCATTCCAAAACTTTAACTTCACTTCTGGTGAAGCCATTCATTTGTTGATTTGGATGTATGCTTTGGGTCGTTGTCATGCTGAAAGATGAAGTTCCTCTTTATGTTCAGCTTTCTAGCAGAAGCCTGAAGGTTTTGTGCCAATATTGACTGGTATTTGGAACTGTTCATAATTCCCTCTATCTTAACTAAGGCCCCAGTTCCAGCTTAAGAAAAACAGCCCCAAAGCATGATGCTGCCACCACCATGCTTCACTGTGGGTACGGTGTTCTTTTGGTGATGTGCAGTGTTGTTTTTGCGCCAAACATATCTTTTGGAATTATGTCCAAAAAGTTCAACCTTGGTTTCATCAGACCATAACACCTTTTCCCACATGCTTTTGGGAGACTTCAGATGTGTTTTTGCAAAATGTAGCCTGGCTTGGATGTTTTTCTTCGTAAGAAAAGGCTTTCGTCTTGCCACTCTACCCCGTAGCCCAGACATATGAAGAATATGGGAGATTGTTGTCACATGTACCACACAGCCAGTACTTGCCAGATATTCCTGCAGCTCCTTTAATGTTGCTGTAGGCCTCTTGGTAGCCTCCTAGACCAGTTGCCTTCTCGTCTTTTCATCAATTTTGGAGGGAGCGCCAGTTTTGGGTTTTTGTGCCATATTTTCTCCACTTGATGATGACTGTCTTCACTGTGTTCCATGGTATATCTAAAGCCTTGGAAATTATTTTGTACCCTTCTCCTGACTGATACCTTTTAACAATGAGATCCCTCTGATGCTTTAGAAGCTCTCTGTGGACCATGGCTTTCGCTGTGGGATGCAACTAAGGAAATTTCAGGAAAGACCAACTAGAGCAGCTGAACTTTATTTGGGGTTAATCAGAGGAACTTTAAATGATGGCAGGTGTATGCTGACTCCTATTTAACATGATTTGGAATGTGATTGCTTAATTCTGAACACAGCTACATCCCCAGTTATAAGAGGGTGTGCAGACTTATGCAACCACATTATTTTTCTTTTCTTTTTTCTTCCCTCCACATAAAAGATTTCAGTTTGTTTTTCAATTGAGTTGTACAGTTTATAGGTCACATTAAAGGTTGAAAAAGTTCTGAAATTATTTATCTTTGTCTCATTTTTTTACAGCACAGAAACCTGACATTTTAACAGGGGTGTGTAGACTTTTTATATCCACTGTAGACAGTATATATATATATATATATATATATATATATATATATATATAGACACACACTGGACAAAAAAAACTATAATGTCAGTGCTTTTAGTGGAGTTTTGTAGGATTGAGCCTCATAGAAAGCCCTTCATAAAAAAAAATATTTAGGGACCTTTAGAACAAATGTTAGAAGCCCAGGCTACCCAGTTTCCACCCCTGTGTATATATCTTTAAATTGCGGAAGAAAGGTGGTGCGGTGCAATATTATTTTTTATTTTATTTATTAAGGCAGGAGTCAAGCACTTGCAGTGGCTTCTACTATGGCCACCCTGCGTTGCGCTATGTCACAAGCATGAGTCATGCTTATGTTTATAATTATTGGTTGTTCAGTGTTGTGTGACTTAAATGGACACAGCAAAAGGTCCAGATATGGCATAAATTAAAACTACAGGCAGTCCCTGGATTACAGATGAAATACATTTATGACAACTCCTTTAAGTCGTATTTGTATGTAACTCGGATCCCTGATGATTAATAATAATACTAATTCTGATAATAATAACAACAACAACACTAACATACAAAAGCCTTGGGAGCTTGTTCTTAAGTAAGGGTCATCTGTAACCTGGTGACCACCTGTATATGGACTGACAAGTGCTTAATTGAATTCAATGCAATATTAAAAAATGCATTTTATTACAAATTTACAATGGAATTTTACTTTGCCATTCTGACACCCCAACTGTATTTGTTCTTTTTACTATAATCACATATATAGTTGTGAGCATACGAGCCGTTGCTCACGTGAATCAAGGGATGCCGAGTGTCCGCATTTGCGGAAGGTGGAGGCTCCGTCGGCTGTGTTTGTCCGCAAATGCGGACCCTCGCAAAGCGAGGGGCCGCATTTGCGGAGGTGGAGGCTCAAAGTTGCCTCACACGCGGTTAAAAACACACACACACGACTTAAAAAAAACCAACAACCTCGGAACCAACTTTAACGTAACAAACACCCACACACACGAAAAATGGCGTAACCGCGCGCTACAAAAAACAGTCAAAACACACCAAATACTCATAAAAAAATACACATAAAAAGCTTACCCAAGAAGGGATTCGAGATACGCTCGGAAAACCGCATTAACCCCACGGGATCGAGATAAGCTCGGAGACCTGCATCAACCCCACATTAACCATTGCAGAGGGGGTCAGGGACCCCAGCTGCAAGGAAAATTCAAAATTCCTGCGTTACGGGTCATTAAAACACCGTAAAGGTCCTTAAAGGACCCGTTAAAAAATATATATTTATACACTATTACCCTGTCACTCATGGGGGTCAATATAGACCCCCATAAACCCCTAATTAACCCTGTCACTCATGGGGGTCAATATAGACCACCATAAGCCCTTCATTAACCCTGTCATTCATGGGGGTCAATACAGAGCCCCATAACCACTTAATTAACCCCGTCAATCAGGAGGGTCAATACAGCCCCCAATATGCCCTTAATTAACCCTGTCACTCATGAGGGTCAATAGAGACCCCCATAAACCCCTAATTAACCCTGTCACTCATGGGGGTCAATACTGACCCCCATAAGCCCTTCATTAACCCTATCACTCATGGGGGTCAATACAGACCCCCATAAGCCATTCATTAACCCCGTCACTCATGGGGGTCAATACAGACCCCCATAAACCCCTAATTAACCCTGTCATTCATGGGGGTCAATATAGACCCCCATAAGAGCTTCATTAACCCTGTCAATCTTGGGGTGCAATACAGGCCCCCATAAACACTTCATTAACCCTGTCACTCACGGCAGTCAATATAGACCCTCATAAGCCATTCATTAACCCTGTCACTTATGGGGGTCAATACTGACCCCCATAAGCCCTACATTAACCCTGTCACTCATGGGGGTCAATGCAGACCCCCCATAAGCCCTTCATTAACCCTGTCACTCATGGTGGTCAACACAGTCCCCCATAAGCCCTTCATTATCCCTGTCACTCATGGGTGTCAATAGAGACCCCCATAAGCGCTTAATTAACCACCTCAGTCATGGTGGTCAATACAGACCCCCATAAACCCCTAATTAACCCTGTCACTCATGGGGGTCAATATAGACCCCCATAAGCACTTAATTAGCCCCGTTACTCAGGAGGGTCAATACAGCCCCCAATAAGCCCTTAATTAACCCCCTCACTCATGGGGGTCAGTAGAGACCCCCATAAACCCTTAATTATGCCTGGCACTCATGGGGGTCAATATACACCCCCATAAGCCCTTTATTAACCCTGTCACTCATGGGGGTCAATACAGACCCCCATAAGCACTTAATTAACACCCTCACTCATGGGGGTCAATACAGACCCCCATAAACCCCTAATTAACCCTGTCACTCAATCGGTCTGTCACGATCTGCTTCTTCAAGGAGGCTTGATATGAACCTAGTTAAAACCTACCCCAGCAGAATCATGTAGTTCCTGTTCTCTCTGGCACAAAAGATGGCTTCTGAAGAGGTCAAGGCATAAAAGGTACAGGCAGAGAATACTGGATCCAGGTTACTTAGTGGCCCATGGCAAGACCACTCCCCAAGTCAGGATACAATACACAGAAATAGCCTCTAACCTTGTTTATGTGAAAACTATCTCTCAACCTTTATTGAATGATCAAAACAACATATTTATACTCTCCAATACCACATCCTTGTGTACATTTGTGTATGTGTGATGTCAGACTATCTGGCTTGCAATCTTGGGCTATCAAAAAAAAAAAAAATTAAAAATGTACATTACAGAAAATAAAAAAACCTAAGTCACAAAAAATAAAAAAAAGAACATTACAGAAAATAAAATAAAAAACATTACAACCCCCCCACTACAGAAAATAATAATAATTACACACCTGAAAAGGAAATACATATAATACATACCATACAATACAATGCAATTAAATGCAATTAAATACAATACAATACAATACACCCCTATCTAATATACAATACATTAAATCTATCTAATATACATCCCCAATCTATCTAATTAAAAACACATACCCCTAGCTAACATACAATAAAGGCTATCTATATATAAAATAATCTAATTCTAAGCTAAAATAAAATAATTAAGACCACTTACCTTTGCAGATGTCCATTCAGATCAGCCACCTAGGGAAAAAAGATAAACAAAATAGTGCAACACGTTTACAGTAAATAAATAAACATTCTAAACATTCTAAACATTATACTCACCTTTCCTGCATGTCCCGTCCTTATTCTCCGGCGTGGCACCTGTTAAAAAAAACATAACATTAATACACATACATAAACATAAAAACAAAATAAAATAAACATAATCTACACTGTACTTACCTCCCTGCAATGTCTCCGGCCTCCTCCTCCTCCTCTTCTGCCACGCCCTGTAAAAAAAAAAAAAGTACTTACATCCGCACTCACGGACATCCCGATGCTAATGAGGCTCCCGGAGACTTTTCCGGAAGAAAATAGGCAATGGCGCCTTCTGATTGGTTGAAAACGCTGTCTATCAAATTCACCCAATCAGGAGGCCAATGTGTCAGCCAATCAGAAAGGGATACACCCTAAAATACCACTCTGATTGGATAATGCAACTGTCAATCTTTTACATGGTTACATAGTTACATAGTAATTAAGTTTGAAAAAAGACTTTCAGGCCATCAAGTTCAACCTGTTAAGATCTCCTTTGATCTGCAATATGCGGATTAGTTAATTAATTTGTTGATTAAATAATTATTAATAGTATAGTATTGGAGGAATTAAAAGTTAGTCCATCAAATTCAACCTTTTTAATCACAAGGCGCAGATGCTTTCAGCCAATCACAATGGAATACACCCCCACAGGGTGATTGGCTGGAGGCATCTGCGCATTCTGATTGGTTGCACTGTCAATAGCCAATCACAATGGAATACACCCCCATGTACTGATTGGGAAGGATTTGCGCCTTCTCATTGGCTATTGTCAATGTCAATCAGTATAACAGCCAATGGGAAGGCGCAGATGTCTTCACCAATCAGTACGTGGGGGTGTATCCCATTGTGATTTGCTGATGGCAATAAAGCCTTCGGATTGGTTCAAATAAAGATTGACAGGTGCGTTATCCAATCAGTGTGGGATTTTGGGTGTATCCCTTTCTCATTGGTTCACAATTGGCGTCTTCTCATTGGCTGAATTTGATAGACAGCGTTTTCAGCCAATCAGAAGCCGCCATTGCCAATTTTATTCTGGCACACTCCGTAGGAAGCTCATTAGCGTCGGGGACATCCGCCAGGCCAGAGACATCGCGGGAGGTAAGTACAATGTAGATTGTGTTCATTTTACTTGGTTTTATGCTTATATATGTGTGCTAATGTAATGATTTTTTTTAACAGGGGCCACGCCGCTGAAGCAAAGATGGAGGACTTGACATGCTAGAACGGGACATGCTGGAACGGGAGATGCTGGAAAGGTGAGTATAATATTTAGAATGTTTAGAATGTTTATTTATTTTATGTAAACGTGTTGTATTAATTTTTTAAATCTTTTTTTACACTAGGTTGGTGATCTGTATAAAAAATCTCAAAGGTAAGTGGTCTTAATTATTTTATTGTAGCTTAGAATTACGGTTTCTATATAGAGATATCATGTACTGTATATTAGATAGGGGGATGTATAGTACATAGATAGTATTTATTGTATATTAGATAGGGGGATGTATATTAGATAGATAGTATTGTATATTAGATAGGAGGATGTATATTAGATAGGGGTGTATTGTATTTAATTGTATTGTATTGTATTGTATTTAATTGTATTGTATTTAATTGTATTTTATTTAATTGTATTGTATTTAATTGTATTGTATTTAATTGTATTGTAATGTATGTATTATATGTATTTCCTTTTCAGGTGTGTATTTTTTTTTCTCTAGTCGGGTTGGGGGTTGTAATGTATTTTTTTATTTTCTGTAATGTTCCTTTTTTTAATTTGAGTGACTTAGGTTTTTTTTTTCTGTAATGTACATTTTTTATTTTTGGTGATTTTTTTATTTTTTATTTTATGTAATGTAGATTTTTGATTTTTGATGACTTTAGTTTTTTGATTTCTGTAATTACAGTGGTGGGCAGGGGGTTATTAGGGGGTGGGTAGGTAGGTAGTGTATGTGTTAATAGGTTAGTGTAGAGTGTGTTTAGTTGATATTAAATGTTTTATTGGGGGGTATAGTGCAGTGTAGTGTTTATACTTAGTGTCATGATGGTCCTTGAGGACCGTCATGGCACTTATGTGGTTAATGTTGGGTTGTAACAGGCCCATAATGGTCATAATATACCCTTATGGGACTGATGGGGTTAAATAGAGGCTTATGAGGGTCTGGATAGACCCCCATAAGTGACCGGGTAAAATGGTGAAGTGCTTACACTTTGGGGCATAAGGGTCCTGGATGACCCTCATGGCACTTATAGTGTTATTACATGCGTTCATTAGTGTGTTAGAGGGGTCTATATAGTTGAGGCACACAGTACACTTACATTGTGTGGCAAACAGCATTTCAACACTTTATTTTATTGACCATCATTTTTTGACGGACAAGTCGCTAGTTTAATATAATATTAAGTACCAAATGATTACCACTCCTGGCCTCCCTTTATACAGACAAATACTGCAAAACTGTCACATTCTCTCTTTACACTTGCAGAATAGACAAATTAACCAATGCGACCACATGATCTTACTCGTTTTCAATTTGTTGGGCTCCTACACCCTTGCCCCCCCTCCCCGTTCCAATCCTCCTACTGTCTGTCCTGGGAGTAGAGTTGAATTGCACTACTCAGGGAAACATTGTTTTTGCCTCTTTTTATTTATTTTTATTTTATTTTAATTTTATCATTTATTTTGTACATATAAAGAAGTGGAGCAGCTAATAACATATATGTAAATACCCCATACAAGAGAGGGTAACAAACAATACAAGAACATGATCTTATCGTCGCAACATCTTTGATATCTCTCGAGTTTTGAGTATATTTTTAGAGTCAACAGAAAAAAAAAAAAATTCTTCCCTCTTTCCTCCTCTTTACCCCTTCTTCCTCCTCTCCTTTAGGATTTGTCGTGGAAACACTATCAATGAAAGTTTCATCATCATAACTTTTCTAACATATTGTCAGAAATTGGTCCCAAAGCTGCCATTTTATTAAGCGAGTGGCCTTAGGGAAATTATCTCTGGCGTTATCAGACAAATCTAATCTCATAATTTCTCTGTTCTTTGAGATAGTAATCTCTAATTCTTTCCAAGAAGGTACTTGAGGCTGTTTCCAATATTTCACTAATAACCATTTAGCAACTAAACATATGTGTGATATTAATAGTCTTTGCCCTAATGGGAAGATTTCCAATTGCGAGTGTAAAATAAACATTAACCGATTATAAGAAATTTGTTTACCAGTAAGGGTCGATAGTTCTTTGCTTACTTTCGACCAAAATGTTTTGATTTTTTTACAGTCCCACCACATATGGATGGTTGTACCTGGTAGTCCACATTGTTTCCAGCATAAGCCATCTAAATTACTATATATTATTTTTAGTTTGTTGGGGACATAGTACCATCTATTGATTAATTTGATCATCATTTCATTATATGAAGAGTTAATTGATGAGTTCTTAATAATACTAAAAATTTTAGTCCAGTCTTCCTCTTTTATTATAGTTTTCAAGTCAACTTCCCAGGCTAATATACCCAAACTCTTTTCCAAGGGAGTATTTTCGTCAATTATATTGCTAAATTTGGAAATTATATTTCACGATTCACCTTTGATTAGATATTCTTCCATTTTCCAGATTTTATTCATGTTATTAATTTTATATCCTTGAAGAGTAAGGTATCTTTGTAGTCCTTAGTATTCTAACCACGTTATTTTATCTAGATTAAATTTCTCTTTAAGTCTTTTCAATTCCATTAAACTACCTTTTTCAAATAGATCTCCCACGTTTCTAATATTATGTAGTTTTAATAAAGACAAGAGTAATCCATTCGATTTATTATTAAGGAAGTCAATTGGTGCTGCCAAGGAAGGAGACTGTATCAATGAGAGTTTTATTTTATTTTTGTGCCATATGTTAATAATATATTTAATATTAGGAGGTAGTTCTGAACTCCCCTTCTGTTTATACTTAGTAGTCCATAATATATTTTTTATTGGAGATCTTCCCGATAGGGAGTCCTCTGTTGTTAGCCATCTTGGAGTATTCTGTTTATAGGTATATCCAGCTGCTTGTGTAAGTATAATTTTTTTATTTAGCTCTTTGATAGAGGGAGAACTTAATCCCCCTTTCTCCAGTTTCTTGCAAATAATAATTTTTTTAATTCTTGGTTTTTTCCCCTGGTATATAAAGTCGTCTAATGTTTCTTGCATGATCTTTGTGTAATAAGCCGGTATTTTACCCGGGAGGCATCTCATTATATATGTGATTTTCGGGAGTAAACTCATATTAACTGCATTTATTCTAGATAACCATGATAACTGTAAGGATCTCCAATCATTCAACTGATTTCTTATTTTTTTCAGTATATCATTATAGTTATCTTTAAAGATATTTCTTATATGATCTGGGAATCTAACCCCCAGATGTACTATATGAGAGGACTTCCAGCAGTAGGAATATAAATTTACTAACCTGTTTTTTTCCTCTAATGGAATATTATAGGTCAGTACTTCCGTTTTCTGTTGGTTAATTTTAAAATAGGAGAATTTACCAAATTCTTCCAAACTGGTCTGTAGAGCTCTACAGGAGTGTTCAGGGTTTGTTATTGTTATTATTATATCACCAGCATATGCCATTATTTTTTTATTTTTTTTGGACACGATTTCCGTTATCTCTATACTTTCTATTGGTTTATTCAGAGAGCTAAGTTGAGCTTCCGATACTTTGGGGAACTTTATATTGTCTAGGTATTGTTTAATCTCTTCTATCCCTGGCTTAACCAATTGACGATCTTTCTCTAGATTATATAGATTAGATTTGCCTCTTTAAACCCCCCCACCCACATGTTTTGAGCAGGGCCCTTGAGGATTTAAACAAATAAATAAAAAAAAGAGGGTTTTGAGGGGCACTACAGTAATGGGGCCCCTGCAGACCATGGCCCTGCTTTTGTTCTGGGAGTCCATTTGAATTATCCACCCAAAGTTTTTTGGGGCTCCTACGTCCATAACTGTCACCTCCATTTTTTTACAGCTGACACTCCCATAATCTTTATAACTAAATAACCATCTACTCTATTTTTAATTACTTTCCAAGCTCTTCTTTTATTTATCCCTTTAGATTGTATGATTGCTTTTCAAGATTTTAAATTCATGTGTTTAATATTATATTTATTTTTTCTTTGTATTTTACCCCTGTATAGCGCTATGAAATATGTTGGCGCTTCCAAAACATTGGCAATAAAAATAATAATTAAATACTGGTGGGTTTTGGTGTATATCAGTATGTAAACGTCTTTGTCATATAAACATAGTAATATAATTTTTTACTTATTTTACATATTTACATATTTTAACTGATTCAGCTGAAAAATTCAGATAAGCTTTGGAATTGTTGTTTTTTGTTGCAGTGTGTCATATTATTGATAGGACCTAGTATAAAGTACTGTTTTGAAAATATTCTGCAGGTACAGAGATACAGAATTAAAACTTAATATAAAAAAAGTAGAAAATCAAAAGAAAAAATGTGAAAAGTGAAGTTAGCCCAATGGATAAGTGAGTAATGAAGATAGATGTAGGGTGAATTAGCTATATCATACTTTACTCACAATTTTGCTAAATATGAACTCCTAGGATCCCTCTCTTTGATAATCATATTCCTACCAGTATGCCCCCGAGATGTTAAGTACTGTACTTAAATGCCTATTATATAGCAGATGCTTGGCTTTAACAAAAGAGACATCTAATCTTTCACTAGCTGCTAAATAATCTGAAATGTGAATGCACTGTAAGTTTTTTGCAAAACGATATTAGCAATTATATGTATGTATTTGTTAAAACTATCTATTTGCTTTCTGCAGCTTCTGCATCATGATATCTCAAAGTGATATGCAGCTTCATTGACTTGATTGGAGAAGAGATAAGTATATCTCTTATATATAAAGATTGTATTACTATTAGATTACATAGAACATGTTTTATAAGTATCTATTCCTGTTAAGTTTCATGTTTGATAATAAGTGGGAGGGAGTCATGCTGATTCTAAATGTCTCCCCCATGCACAGTATCATTGGCGAGGCTCCACACACCACGCTGTCTAATGTTCATCAAATAATTATCTATAATCTGCATTTGCTTAAAAAAGATAAACTACATTTAAATCTTTCTCTTTCAAACATTACCCTGCCTAATAGTTTTTGAATAAAAAACAAATTTTGAGACAATGCCCTTATTACTTCAAATAAGTCAATAATGGCATATTGGTTTGATTTAATTTTTTGGTATATATATCTTGAAACCCTATTTTTCTTTTATGGAAATACTACTGGGCAATCATAGAAACCAACAATCTAGACATGCATGACATAGTACTAGTGTTCTACTCATTTGACTAAACATATTATATTTATTTTTGATCTTCTCTTATATATTTTCATAGTTTGCTGAGAGATGTAACAGTCCAAACTGAGATAAAAATATGCCTTATGTTTTTTAATGCTGTTTTTTATGAGAGTATAATGCTACATTTTCGTGATTTGGACATATGAATTGATTTTGAGTTCAGAACTGTAAAGCTTTTGATGATAGTAGTTATTCAGGAAAAAAGCTACACTCTTGTTCACAATCACTTTATAAAAAACAACTTAAAATTCTTCCTTTTGCATTCTGGGCAGTTGTGTTTTCTATGTTAATACATTTTACTTATCCTAGAATGCTTCCACAGGTTTTTTAATCCTTTGGGTACTGTTGTAGGATAATAAGGCACTGAGAATGCAAGCTTGGGCATATGATAATGTATTTCAGTTTGATTGACACTCTTCTCACATGCATTTCTACAGGTGTATTGAAACTTTATCTCCATATCTGGTACTTTTCTTTTTCAGCTAAACAAAAAGAGCCTACCATTCAAGCCAATGAGGTTGTCTATTACACTGAGATATGAAGGTGAAGGAAAACATTGACAGTTGGCAATCTGTACTTTGGGGTCTTTGTTTAAACTGTAGTTTTCATCTTACAGCATTTCTTCAATGTCCTCACCTTGATCAAATGAGATTCAGTCATTCCTCAATCCTTCTGTGGTAGAAGATGTTTCCTCCAGTTACTAGCTTGAGCATGCAAAACAAATAATCCTGGGGCAATGGCAGAAAGAAATCTCTAGAGAAGATCACACTAATTTCACCAAGATAATAATGCTGAAATATGATGCACTGTATTTTGAGCAGACATGCAATCATGGCTCTCTTTGTCATTTTTTTGTATGCTATATGTAATAACAAACATGTTTCATGGTAAGAGTGTATTATACAAGTTTCATCATAATAATCTTGCTTGGTAATAACATAGGCTTCCACACAATTTAATAGTAATAATTAGTGATGTCCCGAACAGAGAACTATTTGCGTCGATTTTCGCAACGAACGGCGAACAAATGCGCTTTTCGGTCCGCCCCCTATTCTTTATCATTGAGGAAGCTTTGACCCTGCACCTTACAGTCAGCAGACACATTCCAGCCAATCAGCAGCATACACTCCGTTCCAGGGCCTTCCGTCTGAATGACAGCCTCCATTTTAGAATCATTCTGAAGCTACATTCGTTGAGAGAGGACATATATTCTACCTGCTGTTGATTTAATAGGGAAATAGATAGCCAGGCTGTGTATTTAGCTTTCACTACACACCTGAAGGACTCAATTGATATCTGCTGCAAGGACAGCAACCCAAAAAGCCCTTTTTAGGGCTAGAACATCATTTATTTTATTTTATTATTTTTTTTCTGCTGATTTAATAGGGAAATAGATAGCCAGGCTGTGTATTTAGCTGTCACTACACACCTGAAGGACTCATTTGATATCTGCAGCAAGGACAGCAACCCAAAAAGCCCTTTTTAGGGCTAGAACATCATTTATTTTATTTTATTATTTTTTTCTGTGTAATCTAACTGCATATGCTTGCCTGCTAGCGTGTGTGTGAGGCCTATTGCATCTACTCTGCCAACTTTTGCCAATGCACAGTGACACTCATATCTAGTGCAACCGTAGTGTGCAGTGACATAAAACAACCCTTTTTTTACTGTAATCGATTGAATATCAGTTGCCTGCCTACAGGCTTGTGTGTGAGGCCTATTGCATCTACTTTGCCAACTTTTTCCAGTGCACAGTGACACGCATATCTAGTGCAACAGTAGTGTACAGTGAAATAAAATAACCCTTTTTTTCTGTAATCGATTGAATATCAGTTGCCTGCCTACAGGCATGTGTGTGAAGCCTATTGCATCTACTCTGCCACCTTTTGCCAGTGCACAGTGACACTCATATCTAGTGCAACCGTAGTGTGCAGTGACATAAAAGAATCCTTTTTTGACTGTAATCGATTGAATATCAGTTGCCTGCCTACAGGCGTGTGTGTGAAGCCTATTGCATCTACTCTGCCAACTTTTGCCAGTTCACAGTGACACTCATATCTAGTGCAACCGTAGTGTACAGTGAAATAAAAGAACCCTTTTTTTTCTGTAATCGATTGAATATCAGTTGCCTGCCTACAGGCGTGTCTGTGAGGCCTATTGCATCTACTTTGCCAACTTTTGCCAGTGCACAGTGACACTCATATCTAGTGCAACCGTAGTGTACAGTGAAATAAATAAACCCTTTTTTTTTTGTAATCGATTGAATATCAGTTGCCTGCCTACAGGCGTGTGTGTGAAGCCTATTGCATCTACTCTGCCACCTTTTGCCAGTGCACAGTGACACTCATATCTAGTGCAACCGTAGTGTGCAGTGACATAAAAGAACCCTTTTTTGACTGTAATCGATTGAATATCAGTTGCCTGCCTACAGGCGTGTGTGTGAGGCCTATTGCATCTACTCTGCTAACTTTTGCAAGTGCACAGTGATTCTCATATCTAGTGCAACCATAGTGTGCAGTGATATAAAACAACTCTTTTTTGACTGTAATCGATTGAATATCAGTTGCCTGCCTACAGGTGTGTGTGAAGCCTATTGCATCTACTCTGCCAACTTTTGCCTGTGCACAGTGACACTCATATCTGGTAAAACCGTAGTGTACAGTGAAAAAAATGAAGCCTTTTTTTTCTGTAATCTATTAAATATCAGTTGCCTGCCTACAGGCGTGTGTGTGAGGCCTATTGCATCTACTCTGCCAACTTTTGCCAGTGCACAGTGACCCTCATATCTAGTGCAACTGTAGTGTACAGTGAAATAAAAGAACCCTTTTTTTTCTGTAATCGATTGAATATCAGTTGCCTGCCTACAGGCGTGTGTGTGAGGCCTATTGCATCTACACTGCCAACTTTTGCGAGTGCACAGTGACACTCATATCTAGTGCAATCGTAGTGTGCAGGGACATAAAAATACCCTTTTTTGACTGTAATCGATTGAATATCAGTTGCCTGCCTACAGGCGTGTGTTTGAGGCCTATTACATCTAATCAGCCAACTTTTGCCAGTGCACAGTGACACTCATATCTAGTGCAAACGTAGTGTACAGCGAAATAAAAAAAAACTTTTTTGACTGTAATCAATAGAATATCAGTTGCCTGCCTACAGGCGTGTGTGTGAGGCCAATTGCATCTACTCTGCCAACTTTTGCCAGTGCACAGTGACACTCATATCTGGTGTCACAGTAGCTTGCACGCATAGTACCACTAATCGTAAAAAAAATGACAGGCAGAGGCAGGCCACCCCGCAGGGGCCATCGTGGTCGTGGTGCTGTTATTCCCTTTGGCCCTAGAATAATGCCCAGTTTTCAGAGGCAACGTACCCTGAACTTGAACAGTTCTGCGGACATGGTTGACTGGCTAACACAGGACACCCAATCTTCTACAACTTCCGCTCGGAACCTAGACGCACCATCCTCCTCCAGCTTAGCTTCGGGCACCTCTCCAGTTACCACTCGCCTGCCTGCCGCCACCACCAACACTAGCACCACAGCCGCTTCACTTGATCCGTCAGCAGAGTTATTTACACATCCGTTGGAAGAAATGAGTGATGCACAAACATTAGTGCCAGAGGATGCAGATAACAGGGATATGTCCCAGTCAGGCAGCATTACACACATCAACGTATGGTCTGATGATGACGATGATGTTGTACCCGGTGCTGCTTCTTTTGTTGAGTTGTCAGATACAAGTGAAGCCGTTGATGATGACGATGCATCCGTGGATGTCAAGTGGGTGCCCGCTATAAGAGAAGAAGAACAGGAGGAAAGTTCAGATGGGGAGACAGAGAGGAGGAGGAGACGAGTTGGAAGCAGCGGGAGGTCTTCGAAAGTAGCTAGTGGCACAGTCAGACAGCATGCATCGGCACCCGGTGTCAGCCAGACAGCACGCCAGTCAACGCATGCTGTTGCCACCACCAAAATGCCGTCATTGCAGAGCTCAGCAGTGTGGCAATTTTTTCATGTGTCTGCCTGTGACAACAGTGATGCCATTTGCAACCTGTGCGAAAAGAAACTGAGTCATGGGAAGTCCAACACCCACCTAGGTACAACTTCTTTGCGAAGGCACATGATGTCACATCACAAACGCCTATAGGATCAACACATGAGTACAAGCAGCACACAAAGTCAAAGCCGCCATCCTCCTCCTGGTCCAGCATCTTCAGCCACGTCAACCACTGCTGCCCTGCTTGCCCCCTCTCAACCATCCGCTACTCCGTGTCTCGCCCTGAGCAGTCCCTGCTCATCTGCCCACAGTCAGGTGTCTGTTAAGGACATGTTTGAGAGTAAGAAGCCAATGTCACAAAGTCACCCCCTTGCCCTGCAACTGACAGCTGGCTTGTCTGAACTCTTAGCCTGCCAGCTTTTACCATACAAACTGGTGGAGTCTGAGGCTGTACTCGATTGTGCAAAAGGAAGTAATGGCATCTCTGGCAAACAGTGTTGGGGCAAGGGTCCATCTGACCACTGATGGAATACGTGGCTCTGCAGAGGAGTTGGTGACACCGCCACGACTTGCAGGCAGCCCTGCTGCCACCTCCTCTACTTCTCTTACTCCATCCTCTTCCATAACCTCCTCGGCTGAGTCCTCTTCTGCTGCTGCTATGTCTTGCTCCACATCAACGGCACCCCCCCAGTTTCACAGGTACTATTCCACATCCCGGATACGGCAGTGCCACGCCATCTTGGGGTTGACTTCCCTGAAAGCAGAGAGTCACACCGGACCAGCACTCCTGTCCGCCCTGAACGCACAGGTGGATCAGTGGCTGACTCTGCACCAACTGGAGATCGGCAAAGTGGTTTGTTACAGAAGAAATTTGTTGGCGGCATTGAATTTGTGCAAGTTCACACATGTGCCGTG
The DNA here is from genome assembly GCA_027410445.1 of Discoglossus pictus. Lineage (NCBI taxonomy): Eukaryota > Metazoa > Chordata > Amphibia > Anura > Alytidae > Discoglossus > Discoglossus pictus. Next base: position 242,123,107 of record CM050165.1, on the reverse strand, counting down.
TATGGCACATGTGTGTAATCTGATTGTACAACGCTTTGTGCATAAGCACCCAGGCTTACAGGACGTACTGAAGCAGGCCAGGAAGGTGATTGCCTATTTCAGGCGTTCCTAAACGGCCATGGCGCACTTTACAGGTATCCAGCGGTGAAACAACATGCCAGCAAGGCGCTTGATTTTAGACAGCCCGATACGTTGGAATTCAACACTCCTAATGTTCGACCGCCTGCTCCAACAAGAAAAGGCCGTTAACGAGTATTTGTATGACCGGGGTGCTAGGACAGCCTCTATGGAACTGGGGATTTTTTGCCACGTTACTGGACGCTCATGTGCAATGCCTGTAGGCTTATGCGTCCTTTTGAGGAGGTGACAAACCTGGTCAGTCGCACCCAGGGCACCATCAGCAACATCATACCATTTGTTTTCTTCCTGGAGCGTGCCCTGCGAAAAGTGCTGGATCAGGCCGTAGATGAGCGTGAAGAGGAAGAGTTGTGGTCACCATCACCGCCAGAAACAGCCTTATCAGCATCGCTTGCTGGACCTGCGTCAACGCTGGAAGAGGATTGTGAGGAAGAGAAGTCAGAGGAGGAATGTGGCTTTGAGGAGGAGGAGGAAGACCAACCACAACAGGCATCCCAGGGTGCTCATTGTCACCTATCTGGTACCAGTGGAGTTGTACGTGGCTGGGGGGAAGAACATACCTTCAGTGAGATCACTGAGGACGAGGAACGGGACATGACTAGCTCGGCATCCAACCTTGTGCAAATGGGTTCTTTCATGCTGTCGTGCCTGTTGAGGGACCCTCGTATAAAAAGGATGAAGGAGAACGACCTGTACTGGGTGTCCACACTACTAGACCCCCGGTATAAGCAGAAAGTGTATGAAATGTTACCGAATTACCACAAGTCGGAAAGGATGCAGCACTACCAAAATAAATTAAAACGTATGCTTTACACAGCATTTAAGGGTGATATCACAGCACAACGGCAATCTAACAGCGGAAGAAGTGAACATAATCCTCCTCCTCCCACGACCACGCCGGCAAGGAGAGGATGCTTTACAGACATGTTTTTAAAGGAGGACATGCAGAGCTTTTTAAGTCCTATGCATCGCCACAGCCCTTCGGGTTCCACCCTCAGAGAACGACTCGACCGTCAGGTAACAGACTACCTCGCCATAACTACAGATATCGACACTATGAGGAGCGATGAACCCCTTGACTACTGGGTGTGCACGCTTGCCCTGTGGCCTGAGCTATCCCAATTTGCCATAGAACTTCTGTACTGCCCCGCTTCAAGTGTCCTGTCAGAAAGGACCTTCAGTGCAGCAGGAGGTTTTGTCACTGATAAGGGAAGTTGCCTAGGTCAAAAAAGTCTAGATTACCTCACCTTTATTAAGATGAATGAGGGATGGATCCCGAAGGGACTGACAGTGGGCGATACATTCGATTAAAAAAGGCCTGATAGATGAGCTGCCATGAGCTAATAATGGTCCACAAACTAACATCAATTTTTCTGGTCGCTGCAACAACACCTAATTTTTGCATTTAAATTCTGTTATTGTCAGAAGGCGTACAGCATGTAATGAAAAATAAAGCATTTTTGAACAGTCTTGCATAACAGTTGTGCAAAAATACATATTTACAATAAAGACATTTTGTGAAAGTTAGCTGGTTATTCCTTCTTATTTTTACTTTTTAGGTTAATAATTTTTCTTATTTTTTACTGTGATTGCAATTTAAGAGATACCTAAAACATGGTAAAACAGACAATAGTAAAGAGTATATCTGCAGGGAACACCAAAGTCCTATTAGCTATCATCCCTACAGCAGTATTACCCTATTATTTACAATATCTAACCTGGGCAATCACCCTTGGGTTACCCTAGGGCAGGCTTCAGTAAGCGACCTCTCCTTTCCTGGGATGGTTTTGCCCCCGGTTGCTTCTGAAGGGTCTCCAGGGCTCCCCCACTCCGGTCCTTCCCCCAGTGTTTCTTCAACCAGTAACAAATGTTTTATATTTGTAAAGCGACCCAATGATACCCCTTGATAGAGGTTTATCTTTACAAATTTTGGAGAACCAATTTAAGACCAGTGTCCCCTGTTTCTGGGTCAGGGAGTGTGTGAAATGACTCAGCCTACAGTAATTGTAATGTTCTGACAGCGGTAGCTCATGCTTGTCCCTCAGTTCCTCATAGGTGAACATCTGCCCCTTTACTAACCATTCTCCCAGTCTATCTAGTTTCCTTGACCTCCACCAGTGTTGTGCTCATGTGTTTCGGGGCCTGAGGGTGGTCAAGAATTGGGGTCATTTGGGTGGATCCAGGGAACAAACCCGTGTGTTTCTTGGCCCATTTCCAGTATGATAGTGAGTGTCTGATTAGGGGGTTTGGCGAGTTCTTAAGGCACTGAGGCAATTCTGATAGCCAAGCCACCTTGACCCAGGTTAAGGGCCTTAAAGTGTGGTTCTCTAAATACACCCAGGCCAGTTGATGACATATAGAATGTGCTATTGGGAGGAAAGATAGGTGACGGAACTGGTATTAAACTGATAGGAATGAATAGTACAACTTAATACACCACTCCTATCTGGTGGCACCTTAGATTGCACGTGCAGTGCCCCAAATTCGAAGTAGGAGGTCCGACCAAGCATCTTTTTCCATCTCCCTGTTCCAAAAATCCATGCCATATACACGTCCCCTGATAGGTGACGTAACAGGTATTAAACTGATAGGAATGAGTAGTACAACTTAATACACCACTCCTATCTGGTGGCACCTTAGATTGCAACGCGCAGTGCCCCAAATTCGAAGTGGGAGGACCGACCAAGCATCTTTTTCCATCTCCCTGTTCCAAAAATCCATGCCATATACACGTCCCCTGATAGGAGACGTAACAGGTATTAAACTGATAGGAATGAATAGTACAACTTAATACACCACTCCTATCTGGTGGCACCTTAGATTGCAACGCGCAGTGCCCCAAATTCGAAGTAGGAGGTCCGACCAAGCATCTTTTTTCATCTCCCTGTTCCAAAAATCCATGCCATATACACTTCCCCCTAATAGTGGACGTAACAGGGATTAAACTGATAGGAATAGTACTGCTTAACAGTACACACCTTATAATAATGCAGACAGAGGCAACGCAGAGAGAGGAGTCTGAAGAAGAGGAGTCAGAGGAGGAAGGTGGCTTTGAGGAGGTGGAAGACCAAACACATCAGGAGTCCCAGGGGGCTTGTTGTCACCTTTCGGGGACCCTTGGCTGGGTGGAGGAAGAGACCTTCAATGACATCAGTGAGGACAAGGAACGGGACATGGCTAGCTTGGTATCCAACCTTGTGCAAATGGGGAGTTTGCGGTTGTGCAAAGGGACTGTTTGCGGTTGTTTGCAGTGCATTAAACGGAGAGATTGGTCTGTTACTGTGAAGCGGGTGTAACCCTTACACTACCTGATCGATACAACATCATACCTGATGTTTTAAAGCATGTTATTCCAAACAATTTAGGAATGTTAGATGATTTATGCCCTTTATGGCTTAAAACCAGACTCTGCATCAACTATGTAATTTTCCATGGCAGTTTTGCCATGGATCCCCCTCCGGCATGCCACAGTCCAGGTGTTAGTCCCCTTGAAACAACTTTCCCATCACTATTGTGGCCAGAAAGAGTTCCTGTGGGTTTTGAAATTTGCCTGCCCATTGAAGTCTATGGCGTTTCGCAGATGTTTGTCCGTTCGCGAACATTTGATGGAATTCGCGTCCACGGTTCGCGAACCGAAAATTTGATGTTTGCGACATCACTAGTAATAATACGTCATATGTGCTTCTACATAGCAGAATCACATATTATTATTATTATTACCCTTTATTTATAATGCGACAACATATTCCATAGTTCTTTTCCTATGCCCCTGATTGCAGGTGTTCCTTTCAAGTCAAATCCTGCTTTAGCAGTTCATACTTTCATTCAAGCTTTGGTGTTACTCTGCTAAAGAGACTCCTAGCTGTTTTGGGCTTCAATGGGTGGCTCTACACATTTGATACACTATATGCTCCACAGTGCTTCACACTGGCTTGTTCTATTGCTTTATATGTAAGATATTTTCATTCAAATAGTAGATTAATATAGCATACTGATAGGTTAGTCAACTCTGTACATGGAAGTATATAGTTTTTCTAAATGACTGGTTACTATAGGGTTGTCTTAGAAATTGCATAGCATTTAGCACTAGTTTATGCATTTCACTGCTGCCTTGAAGTGCCCTTATGCAATCTTGTTTACTCATTTATTAATCTTGTTTACTAAAACATGCTGTAATCATATCTGTGACAACCCACCGGTGAGGGGACCATGTGTGCCCAAAACCCTCCTGCTTTCAGATACAGTAACACCCCTAGATTGTCTGGGTTTTGGTAATATCATCGTTGCCTTTTCCAGGTATCAGGATACATGCCCAGGAGGTAGGCTTAACATGGTACTCTCAGTGGTTAAGAGTATAGTTCCAGGCAGAGTTTGTAGTAATAATTAAAGTGACTATACATATTTTATTTCCTCAGAATAAAACATACACTTTGCTTAGGTATGTATAAACTGACAACTCTTTATTGAGGCACACGCAGAATATTTATCCATAACACTACCCAATCATATTCAGTCTCCAACCCTTGGTAAACAGATCTTCACCAATCCCCATCAGCCTACACCCTAGCCATGTGAAATGCCTGTCACTAACCCCCTATGGTCCTGGAGCTTAACAGAGTAAGTAACTTAATTGTATCCTTTGTTCCAGGCGGTATATGATCAGATCAGGAGGGAAGACGCTCTGCCTGACAGTGTATGTGACCCTCCCTGTAATAGATCGAACCCCTACAACTCCCCTACTGCATTGTATTAACAGTAGCGGTGCTCATCTGAAAATGAACAACACCTAAGTAGGTTTACTCTATAGGTCTGGTCACTTCCTCAGAGAACAACCTCTTTTAGCTCTCTTGTCCCACACAGAGAGAAATATCCTGCAGTATATCAGTCTAGTCTCACTCCAAAGAGAATCAAGCCTTAAAATTACAGGCAATATCTCTGTGGGCCTCCTCAGTGAGGTGAAGCTATACTCCCTAATGAAGAATGAGTCCATATCTGATTCCCACTCTCACCCATAGGGGGGTAGTATTGGAATTACACCCACAGATTACGCTAAAATGCCACAGAAAATTAAGTGGATTAAATATGTTCACTCATTGGCAAACTTATTCATAGACAAGAACTGGAATTGCCTAAAATAAAAAAAAAATGTTAAATCATTAATAAAAACAAAACAGAGAGATAGAGCATAGCACTGATTAAAACGTAACACTACTTGGACATGTCTCAAAGAATAATAAATGGATACATTACAAATAGTAATATAAAGTTACTATTAAAAAAGAGTTATTATTAAAAAACATATACAATCATTACATGGATTGTCTCAGATATGTATGAGTAAACAATATATATCATATGAATGTCCTTTATGTAACACTACTATTCAAAGGACCTCTTCTTTGTGTATTGTTTTGCATGATTCTTGCATTGAAACCTATTCTAAACCAATCTTGATCCCAGGTTACCTTCTGGACCCACCTGGATTATGACTCCAGGATTCAGATTGGTCTTCACACCGTTATGCCAGCCCTGAGGGTCTGTTTACAGCATGCTGCTATCCAACCTCCTCACAGTACAGCCCAAGCTGAGGGAGACCTTCACACATATAAGAAACAAAAATAAAATAAGTTTTAAAGTGGATAGCCAATGAACAGTTTATAAAAGCCAATCATTTCTTATCTGTGATCAAATTCTAAGTAATAATATCGTTCATTTAAATATACTATATGACAATTATATATGCTATTTAAAAACAAAAGCTGCCTATCTCCATTTGTTTTGGCATGCTGTGGTGGCGATACACTTTTGATATGCTTTTACAACTAATCAAGTAAGATTGTAATCCTCTTATCACATATATAGTTGTGAGCATGCGAGTTGTTGCTAACGCTTGCAGGCTCGCGCAGCGAGCCAAGGCCCTCGCGAAGCGAGGGCAGTGGACGAGGGCCTCAGTTGCTGGCATGGAGCGCATGCCAGCAACTGCGACCCTCGCAAACTTCACGTCGCAACGCAAACTACACGACACACCAATTACGACACTCGCTAAATTTTATGAGCAACGCAAACAACATACGACACACGTTAACACACATTACGGCCTCGCAACACTCGGACGCAACTCGCGAACATTACAAAATTCAAAACACAATACATACACACAGCACATACATAAAAAGCTTACCTACAGCAACAGGGAGCATCCATGACCTCAAAAATGCAACTTACACCTTCATTTCACTCAAAATAAAAGAGTTTAGACACTTAGGGACTCATTCTATTATCGGCCGTAAAGGATCTCCTCTTACGGCCTGCCGTAAATCTTGCTAACGGCCGTAAGCTCTGAAAACTTAAAACTCAAAAATAAATTCAAGCCTGCACTGTACAGCTCTGTAAATGCTAGGGATCATATTGGGGGACATGAGGATTAAAAGTAACCCACTCTCAAGCTTGCACATCAGCCCAAACCCGAGTTCAAATTAACTGTTTATTTTCCGGCTGCGGCGTGGGCGGGTCTGAGGTGCTCCAAGCCCTATGGACTTTTTACATGGATATTTGACGTATATTAAAAAAAAAATATTTTACGGATTTGAGTATAGGGGAATTTTGTGCTATTTTTGCTAACACCGAAAATCACTTTATAGCCTTCTCAAAGTGCAGGATGGCTTTATTTGGGCTATATTTCGTGCTTAATTGGTGCTAGCAGGACCTCTTTCCTGCAAGTAAGCTGCGGCTCGGTTTTAGCCTTGCAGAGAGGGTTCCCGGAGCAATTTAATTGCAAATAGGATTTTCTTATGGCCGGCCAGAGGGGAATAGAATAGCAGAATAGCTTGCGGCCGGTCCTTGCGGCCCCGCAACGGCTGCGGCCGCTAATAGAATGAGGCCCTAAAAAATTTGCTAAGCAAGAGAAAAAATGGCCGCCAAACAAAACGAAAACGAGGCTTCAGACGTAACTATACTACACTGAATCGCAAGAATGAAATACATACTATACGGTACGTACCACACTGATATTAAACACCATTTTGACCACTACTATGCACAAAATGGCGGATGGAACGCAAATTGTAAGCTGGAACGCAAATAGCGCATGCGTATTGCGTTCTAACGGTCTCAGTTTCCAGAAATTTCTACAAGTTTATAAATACTGCCTACTTTCCACAAAATTCTACATTTCTACTCAGGTGATGAATGGAGTGACTTCATAGGTAACTGCTGCTCTTACTTGAGAAGACAATTCTTTCCTAATTTCCTACTTTCCACTGTGCAAATTACAACTGAGAGGTAAGCTATAATATATTACATTTTATTATGAAGATAGGACAACCAAAAAAAAAAAATTTAAGTATGAAAATGTGATTTATGTATAGTGACATGTAGCACACACATTTATGTGTATAGCCCCTGCAACAAACTAATCTTTAAATGACATTACCAAACATTAATAATTTTATATTAAAATAGGATTTATGTATAGTGATATGTGACACGCACATATATGTGTATCATGTATAGTCACATGTCACACACACATTTATGTTAGCAAGCATCTATCCAAAAGAAAGGTTTTCACTAACTAAAAACTTCTTTAAAAAATATATGTTAGGTGCTTATTTAGGGTCCAATTCAATTGGGCAAATTGCAATTGAATGAGGCCCCAACTATGCACCATATGGCACACACAAAATAGGATTGGACACAAAAAAAATAACAAATAGCAAACTAAATTCATATTCTTCTTTAATGTTTAACAACCTATAAGCCTTACAAAAAAACATAAATAACTATACCAAAAGTGGTACACACAAAACAGGATTGTACCAAAATCACACAAACACATAGCAAAATAAATTAATATTCTTCTTTAATGTTTAACAACCTATTAGCCTTACAAAGAACCCTAAATAATTATACCACAAGTGGTGCGCACAAAACAGGATTTGAGAAAAACTCACACAAACACATAGCAAACTTAATTCATATTCTTCGTTAATGTTTAACAACCTATAACCATTACAATGAAGCATAAATAAGTATAGCACAAGTGGTGCGCACAAAAGAGGATTGTACTAAAAATCACACAAACACATAGCAAACTAAATTCATATTCTTAGTTAATGTTTAACAACCTATAAGCCTTACAAAGAAGCCTAAATAAGTATACCACAAGTGGTGCGCACAAAACAGGATTGTAGAGAAACTCACACAAACACATAGCAAACTAAATTCATATTCTTCGTTAATGTTTAACAACCTATAACCATTACAATGAAGCATAAATAAGTATAGCACAAGTGGTGCGCACAAAACAGGATTTTACTAAAAATAACACAAACACATAGCAAACTAAATTCATATTCTTAGTTAATGTTTAACAACCTATAAGTCTTACAAAGAAGCCTAAATAAGTATGCCACATGTGGTGCGCACAAAAAAGGATTGTACTAAAACTCACACAAACACATAGGAAACTACATTAAGATTCTTCTTTAATGTTTAACAACCTATAACCATTACAATGAAGCCTAAATAAGTATAGCACAAGCGGTGCGCACAAAAGAGGATTGTAACAAAGTCACACAAACACATATCAAACTACATTAATATTCTTCTTTCATGTTTAAAAACCTATAACCATCACAATGAAGCCTAAATAAGTATGCCACATGTGGTGCGCACAAAAAAGGATTGTACTAAAACTCACACAAACACATAGGAAACTACATTAAGATTCTTCTTTATTGTTTAACAACCTATAACCATTACAATGAAGCATAAATAAGTATAGCACAAGTGGTGTGCACAAAACAGGATTGCAGAAAAAGTCACACAAACACATAGCAAACTACATTAATATTCTTCTTTCATGTTTAAAAACCTATAGCCATCACAATGAAGCCTTAATAAGTATACCACAAGTGGTGCGCACAAAACAGGATTGTAGAAAAAATCACACAAACACATAGCAAACTGAATTAATATTCTTCTTTAATGTTTAACAACCTAGAAGCCTTACAAAGAAGCTTAAATAAGCATAACAAAAGTGGTGTGCACAAAATAGGATTGTAGATAAAGTCAGACAAACACATAGAAAAAATTCACCATAACAGATACAATACACCAAAATTAATACATTTTTGCTTTATTTAAAAGACATTTAACTCAAACAACATTTTCAATTTTATTTTACAACAGATACTGCGTAAGGACAATCGGACGAGGACTTTCAACACAGGACCAGACCATTGGACGAGGACTTTCACCAGAGGACCACAACATCGGACGAGGGCTATCGCCAGAAGACCACACCATCGGACCAGGACTTTCAACAGAGGACCAGACCATAGGACGAGGATTTTAAACAGAGGACCACACCATCGGACGAGGACTTTCAACAGAGGACTACACCATCGGACGAGGACTTCCAACAGAGGACCAGACCATTGGACAAAGATTTTCAACCGAGGACCAACAAACATTCGGATTCAAATCACACTTCAACCAAGGTACAGTATAATAAGTACAAAAGGAGAAAACTAAAGAAACATGTTTCATCTGCATCCGTGTCAACAGAAAAAAATAAATAAATTAATAACTCTGTCCCTTATTCAATTTCAATTGCCACTATGCAATACATGTGTAAACTGCTTCCGATCGACCAGATTTAGTAGCCAGAGTTTTTAAGATCAAATTAAATGAATTAATATGTGACTTCACTATAAATCAGTTATTTGGCAAATGTCTTGCTTATGTATATACCATTGAATTTAAAAAAAGAGGCCTTCCACATGCACATCTTCTCATAATACTTCAAGAGAAAGATAAATTAGATACTTCGGACAAAGTGGATGCAGTCATTGTTGCTGAACTACCAGATCCAGAACTATATGGTAGACTATATGAGATTGTTATTCATCGCATGGTTCATGGACCCTGTGGAGACCTTAATCCACAATCACCATGTATGGAAAATAATAAATGTTCAAAAGAATTTCCAAAAGATTATAGAGACAAAACATATGCAAATTGTGATGGCTATCCACTTTATAAAAGAAGAGAAGGAGATAGTGCCATTATTCGTGGAAAAAAAGTGGACAATAGATATGTAGTACCCTACAATCCACATTTACTCATGAAGTACAACGCCCACATCAACGTAGAAGCTTGCATTTCCATCAAATCCTTTAAATATGTCTACAAATATATTTACAAAGGCTATGATGCAGCTACTGTAGTCGTCAAAAGTGCAGACAACCCTGAATGTAGTGAGTTCGTATATGATAAACTTGCATCTCATGTAGATGCTCGCTATGTCAGTGCGCCAGAAGCTATGTGGCGGCTTTTAAAATTTGAAATGCATGATAGATCACATGCAGTATATAGATTAGCAGTACATTTGCCACAATGACATTTAGTCTATTTCCATGCTGGAAATGAAATGAATGCATTAACCCAAAGTGAAGATCGTCACACTACACTAACTGCATGGTTTGAATTAAATTCCACTGATGCTCAAGCAACAGAATACTTATATATTGAAATTCCATATCACTATGTTTTTGTGAATGGATTATGGAGACCAAGAAAAACCAGAGGCAATAAAATAATTCCAAGAATTTACACAGTCAGTCCAAGAGATGTTGAACGTTTTTGCTTACGGATATTACTTTTAAATGTTCCAGGAGCACAAAGTTTTGAACACTTAAGAACTGTTAATGACATTGTATATGAATCCTTCCATTTAGCTGCAAGACATAGAAACTTACTCGCTGATGATACAGAGTGGGAAAGATGTCTAGAAGAAGCAGCACAATGTCAAATGCCACGACAGATGAGAGAACAATTTGCTTTTATTTGTATCTTCTCAAATGCTCCAAATGCATTAGCTTTGTGGGAGACTTTTAAAAGTAATATGGCTGAAGACTTTATGCGACGTTACAATTAACCCATTGCACACTTAAAAGATTTAATGGAAATCCAAGAAGTCTTTTTAACTCATGGATTAAGTTGTGCAAGTTTTAATTTGCCTGATCCAGGTCTTATAGATGACATTAACTTTGAAGACTATGACATTCAACTACAAGCAGAAAGAACAGAAGAAAGACTTGCAACTTTAAATACACTACAATTGCAAGTATTTCATGCCACTAAAAATGCAATAGATGATGACATGGTGACAGAGCGTTATTTCTATCTTGATGGACCTGGCGGATCAGGAAAAACCTATCTGTATAATTTATTAATGAGTTCAGTACGAGCACAAGGTCAAATAGCAATGGCGTTTGCCACTACTGGAATTGCTGCACTTTTATTAGAAGGTGGAAGAACTGTTCTTAGTGGATTTAAACTGCCAGTGCCTATTTTAGAAACTTCTGTGTCAGATATTCGCATGACATCATTACAAGCAAAGAAATTAAAGAAATGTAAATTAATTATAATAGATGAGGCCACAATGATGTCATGCTATGCCCTCCAATGTATTGACCGTTTGCTTTGTGAAGTCATGGATAATACTTTTCCATTTGGTGGAAAGGTAATGTTGTTAGGTGGCGATTTTAGACAAACATTACCTGTCGTTGTACATGGAAATCGAACTGACATTATCGAAACCTGCATAAAGTCAAGCACAGTATGGAAACATTTTACCCATCTTCAACTGCAACAAAATATGAGATCAGAAGGCCAAACTGATTTCAATGATTGGCTTATTAAAATTGGAGAAGGCAGAACAGAAAAAATACCACATTTACCTGACGACACTGTAGAGATCCCACCTCATATGATTTGTCAACAAGATATTATATCGGCTATATTTGAAGGTAGCATAAATAACGAAGAATATTCCGAGCTTGCCAACCAAGTCATACTGACGTGTAAAAATAAAGATGCATTAATCCTCAATAATGAAATCTTTAAAAAAAATAATGCACCACAAAGAAATTATCACAATGCTGATTCTGCACTTGCTGATGACAATGAAAGTCAGGCTAACTTTTCTACTGAATTCATAAACTCACTAACTCCTTCTGGAATGCCACCACATATTTTGTAGCTAAAGAAAGGTGCAATTATCATGTTACTGCGAAATATGAACCCCAAAAAAGGCCTATGCAATGGGACAAGATTAATTGTTCAACAATTAAAGGACCATTTTATAGATGCTGACATTTTAACTGGTACCGATAAAGAAGAGAGAGTTTTCATACCAAGAATAAATTTAGCACCAAGTGAAAGTAGTCTCTCTTTTATACTTCAAAGAAGACAATTTCCCATTATTATGGCATTTGCCATGACCATTAATAAATCACAAGGTCAAATCTGTGGGTATTTTCTTGGAAGAACCAGTATTTGCACATGGTCAGATTGTGGGGTTTAATTTTATTTTGAAAGACACATCATAATATCAGCTATATACATATGAACCTTTATCAAGTTTAACGATATAAAGAACAATATTTGTACTTTTTACTGCAATTTGTTCCACGCTTGCAAGACATAAAATTATATTTTGTTAAATTGTTTTACACAGAAAAACAGAAACTGGTGAAAACAAAATCTACTGAAAACTCCAGCTTTCTGAACTCAAATTTCCAAAAAATTCAATTTTTTAATGTGTATAATTTGTAACGCTATGAATATCCAAAGTCTCATTTATGTGGTTCAACTGAAATTTGTTATAATGTACTATGTACTAAAAATAACATCAAAGGCATTTTGCTGGCTATAATAATAATAATAATAATAATAATATTTGATTATAATATTACATTATTTCTCCATAGAGGATCTTGACCAACTATCTCCAAACATTACAACACTTTAATGTCTATAAACCCCGCCACAAGTTGCAATTTATAACCATTGGAGAAGCAAATACTTTAGTGCTGCAAATGTATTTCGTGAACTATTACATAAAAGTATCTCCCTTCAGTCCGAGAACCAACTAACCTAAGTAGTTAGTTCTATGTGCATAGTAACCCACTAAGAGGGCAGCCTCTTTTGCTCACTTATGCACTTTGCAGGGAAGAAATATCAATAAATATCAATATAAAATGCATTAATCATCAGAATATATAACACAGAAGGTTTTTTTTACAATAAATATTTACAAAAGTTTTACACTTACTGTGGGGTGTCTCTTAAGGGAGCACTGAATACATGTTCCTTTACATGGGATTCTTCTTTACAGTAGGAGTCTTGTGTAGATTTCTTAGTCAATCAAACTCATAACTCCTTTGGAAAGTGCGTATTCAGTGCTGAGAGGGGAATTAATGAAAGTGAACAATACTGCATATAAGGCAATAAGTTAAAGGCTGTTTTTATCTTTCTAAATGGGTTGTTTTATTATCTACTCAAGCTCTTAAAAGACCAGATATAAATAATGAATTTTAGTATCTGTTTAACAATATTATTTCCATCGCCCTTTTTTAAATTAGAGACAGTACAGAAATATATTGACCTGTTTGGAATAGCATAAATAGTTCATTTCTACATTGTTTGCTCATAAAGAAACTCACCAAAGAGAGAGGTAACACTTTCTATTGACTTCCAATAGACTATTATAAAAAATATTAGATTGTATTCACTACATTCCAAAAGCTCACTGGATGATTGATATACTGTATGGCATTATTGATCACTAACAAGCTTTGGCATTAATAGTGCAGAATTATCCAGAGTAAAAGTGCTACTGTAATGAAGTTTTTATGTTTTGAACCGACTGGTGATGATTTTATTGGTTGACATGTAACTATAGATAGACATAATGAGATTATTTCAAAATTAGCTATTAAATACCAATCATTTCTGGTGATAGAATGAGATGAAATCATAACTTATAATAATCACAATTTATGTTAGTGTCACACAGTTATGAAATGATCAGAAAAAGAAAAGTTAAAGGCAAAAAATACTGCTTTCATAGCATTAAAGATTTACAGTATATAAAATAATTTCTTCTTTATAATAAATATTTGAAACAATTGTTCTTTAGAAAATACTATTATATTAAACATTACATATATCATCATTGCTAATGAAGCCAAGAAAACACACACTCAGGGCCTCATTCAAATGCAATTTGGCCATTTGAATAGTGCTCTATATAAGCACATAGCATATTATTTTTACAGAAGTTTTTAGTTAGTGAACATCAATCCAAAAGCAAGGTATTTACTAACTAAAAACTTCTGTAAAAAATATGCTATGTGCTTATATAGAGCCATATTCAATTGGCCAAATCACATTTGAATGAGGCCCTCAATGTTTAATACTTAAACAAATAACAAAAAAAATATTGATTCAAAAAGTCATTAACAAATATATTCTGAGGGATTGTGCAGTAGAGATTGTCAGTTGCTAAGTAACATGACATGATTATATTGATTCCACAATGTAAAAAGCTAAAGCATAAACATGCTGTATTTATTTAATTATTCAACTATATATAGAAATGTATGGTTATCTTGTTTTCATTTCCAATAGAAATAATTAACTGTAGTAAGGGATTTAGTAGAGTTCAGTAGATTTGCTTCTTTCAGAAAAAGGGTAATACTAAAGCTTGGTGTCATGATTTAAGTAAGAGAGTAAAATATTTAGGGATAATTTTGTGAAAATGTTACTTTTGCAGGAGTATTAGGAACAAATAAATGTGTCTATTGAGTATTACTGAAGCTTAAGCTTTGTAGTTACATAGAATGGGTTTAGATGGTTTACATTTGCCAGATGAATCTTTTCTCAAGTCAGATTCAAGTATAAAATCTTCCCTAAATTTGCTAAAATTGCCTTATGTTAATGAGATTGGTGGAGGGTCATAAAGCTTCCTCTTCATAAGCATTCTTAGTTATCTGCTGCAATGGGCAGATCTACATACAATTAAGTATTTTTCAAGCCACTGTAGTGATGAGTAAATGCTAATAGAGAGGTGCTAAAGACAGGTGCAATGAATGGTATTTCTCAGTGAGAAAAGTATATCTTTAGCGTTGCCTTATAACATATACAATTCACAATTTGCTTGGGTAGATTTCTCTTTATGTCCTCTTTAGGTGACCTGGGCATGCTTTATGTCATTGCTGCCATAGCCAGTGTCAGATTTAGCCCAAACATTACTATAAAGATGTCTGTATAGAAAAAAACACATAATGCACAACAAACTGGAAATGAAGAATAACTGAATATGTATGTGTAGGTTGGTACTCCATGTATATTTAGATAATTATAAAGGTGGAAACTAGGCATACATATAGTATTTTAAAATATGTGTATCTTTGTTTATATTGTTAAAATAAAAAAATACGCTGCACTAAGCCACTATCTCATTGGATGATTAAAGGATTGTTAAGAGTACACAAGTAAATAATTACCACTATTACCAACAGATAACAAGTAGCACAACCGTATGTCCCATTTCAGGGGCTTCCTGTTTGAAGGGCTATGGTGTGCCCCACAAGCTAGCTGAGTTCCCTGCAATATTGCACACAATGTGCCCAAAGAAGTCAAGTGTCTCAAATTCTCTAAATCCAACAAGGTGGCAAAAATGTAACACATTCGCACAGCTAAAAATAAAGTTTTAGCCTGATATCAAACCTATTAGGGTATCCACAACTACCAGTATACTGAAGGTTAAATACAATTTTCCCTACTTAAAGCCTTATTTGACATCAATTATTTCCTTAATTTAAATAGATGTAAGATGGTAGTGATAATGAGCAACCTGGCCTTAATCAAAATAGATGTAAGATGGTAGTGATAATGAGCAACCTGACCATGTGTGCTCATAAGCTCCTGCTTTGTAACTGACCATAGAGATTCTCCAGTCTCGATGTCTCTTGCACAAATAAGATTCTCTGCTTTGGAGGTTGCTATTCTATATCAAGCACCTTGTCCTTGCTCAGGTGTCTACTATTTTGGCCATGACTTTCTACTCTGACAATGCTTATACTTTTGGCATGCCGAAAAATAATGAGGAATATAGCTTTGTGAATATTGAGAAGGTTATGCTACTGCTCAATATGATATCGACTGAGCTGACTTTTTTTCCCAGTAGCACAGATTTCTCTGTAGATGGACTATTTTAATTGTCTGTTCTATAGAGGATACATACTGTATATGGGTTCTGTTAACAATACAAAACTTGCCAAAGCTTGTCCAATATGTTTCTACACAACTTTTTATTACCTAGCGCACATACAAAAAGTGAAACTTGTCATCTACAGTTTTCCTGCTCTGCCCTGTATGAGTATTTTTAAATATATCCTTTCTAGTATGTCCATATTAATATTGCATTGGATACCTGTTACTTATAGCCAGGGCTAAAAGTTAGGGCTAAATTTTGTTAAATTGTGTCCTGGTTGAGAACTTTTAGGTTAACTGAGCCTTGAATGACAGTTGGTCCATTCTAGGCATGACACATATTGATAGGCTGGGTACATGAATACAAGAAAGATGTAGGAAAAGTTCAGATATCCATGACTAAGAGGGCAAAAGACTGGACAGCATTCCAAATATATCAATGTTGAGTAACGTTATGTAGATATCAATGGAGGAAGTTTCTCTTGTACACATGTAAAATTATGATATTTGTTAAATACTATGAGAATGAGTTCCTAATGAGCATCTGGTACTATATAAGCACTACTAGCACTACTAGCTATCTATATAAGCACTATAGCCTCTTTATATACTGAACAAATGTATGTATCTACAGTACTAAAGTGCATACAAAGTCAAAGCATTTGCGCTTTCATTATTTTTTCATTGTGATAATCAGAAACCAATTATGTTTTTTTAGTTAATATGCTATGATGTCATTTAAACAGGTACAGACAGCACAAATATGAAATAAAATTGATGCTTATAAATAACACACAACATTACATGTGAAAGCAACACAGGGATCACTTTTCAGATAGATTATATTTAATATGTACACCACAGACATATCATTTGTATATGTTTATACTTACATGATTAAGTATTGTTTAAAACATTGTTTATTTTCATGTGTGCCACTTATTTTCAGGATTTGGTTTGAAGTCCACATCTAATAAATGAAAAATTATGCATGCAGCTCCAAAAATGTATACATTGCATTACAATTTGTATATGACTTCACTGTTATTGTGTGAGAAAATTACCAATGCAACACTGATGTGATGTCTATCCATCTGTGAAAATAGAACAATCCTACAGATAATCAGATTAAGAAATACTAAAATATGCACTGAGCACATTGTCTGTCTCAAATATAATTAACCTGGCTATATAGTGATCACATCCCTCCTGGAGTGGAAAAGGGTTTCCTGGTTCACAAAAGTGGTTCCGAAATGAAGTGAAACATTTGACTAATCTAATTTCTGCTATCTGTAATAGCTGAACTGGTAAAAAAATTGTGCATGAACAAACGACAAAGTTTATGGAGCACGACAGTCTTCCAATTTGGCATTAGAAAAGCTCATTCCACTGAAATAGCTCTAATAAAACTGGTAGATGACATAGCCATTGCGAAAGACAGAGGATTTACAACTGGTGCAGTGTTTTCGGATTTAGCTAAGGCATTTGACACTGAAAATGATGAGGTACTTCTAGATAGGAAATGTTGTATTCTGTTTAATACAACTACCGGGTTAGAGGAATTGGGTTAAGGACACAAAGATACAACCTCAAGGATTCAGCAAAATTCAGTTTTGTACTCTCAGATATATTTCTTTATTTTGTACTTTTTATAACCTTCTGATCTGCAAATGGAATAAATATATTTGTGTATGTAAATGAGAGTTCTGCACAGTTTAGAAAATGCTTTCATTTGCTTGCTCAGCAGCAAACTAAATGTATTCAGTTTTACAAGGATGCCTGACAGCCAGTAAATTGTACCTCAATATAAAGAAAAACAGAAGTAATGTATTTAGTAATAGAAATCAATTTGATGAGCTCTTAAAATCATTCTCTGCATTATCTGGATATTTCAGCTTGAATTAGTAACAGCAACAAAGTTCCTAGTAATTTAAATTTAAAGGCTAAAACTTTGTCAAAAAAGTTTCTTAACTACACAGGTTTAAAAGGAAACTATAAATTTATATATTAAAACATACACTTTGATAAAATTCCTTGAAAATGCAATTTCCAGCTGCATAGCTGCAGACATATGTGTTCTCATAATCGTTACCACTACGCTCATCCATTTTTTAAATAAGGACATACTTTTCTCTTGAGCAAAGTTGAGAAGTATTTTAGACTATTTGATGTATCTATGAGGTTGTCCAAAGTCCACATCACTTTATGGTATGATGTACCAAGATGGACACATTTTTAATTCTTCAAATCCTATAAGGCTCTGCATTAAAAAAATAACATTAATGAAATCAATAACCTATTTTCACAATGGTGAGAGTTTTGATACTCTTCCCATTTCTGCATTTATCTATTGTGCCTATTCACCAGATTTTCCAATCTGAAAAGAATCTTTAGTAATTTGAAATCTCATCTCATCAGATATAGTTACATAGTTACAAAGTTACATAGTAATTGAGGTTGAACAAATAATTTTATTCCACCAAGTTCAACCTTTTTAGATCTCCTCTGACCTTTGTGATATGTGGATTAATTTTTAATTAATTGTTTAGTGATCCAGAGGAAGGCAAACAGAAACCCCCTCCATTTAAATATGGCCAATTGTGTCAAAAGAGGGAAAAATACAATGCCTTCCTGATCCCAGATACTGGCAGTCACATTACTCCCTAAATCAATACTCCTTCTCTAGTTATCCAGGATAACCCTGAAAGCCCTTTTTATTCAAAAATATATTGCATCCCTTTTTAAAGTTATCTTTCGAATCTGCTGTCACCACCTATTTTGGTAGATAATTCCACCCTCTTCTATCTTTTGAATTTTTACTTCTAACCTGAAAGTATGTTGTAATTTGGAAATCTCTAGCTACAAAAAGTTCACTTGACAAATCCTTAATTTGACCCTGGATGTATTTATATAAGGTAATCATGTCTCCTCTTAGATGCATTTTTCTAGAGACCATCAGTTACATTTGGTTAGTCTCTCTTCATAGCTTAGTCCCTCAATTCCCCTTATTATTTTGTTGCCTTTCTCTGTACTTTTTCCTGCTCTAAGTGATGCCAAAATTGTATAGTGGCAGAATTATATTTGCTTCCCTTGCTTCTAAACCCTTTTTAATGCATGCTAATATTTTACTTTCCTTCGCAGATTCTGCTTGGCATTGTGCACTGTTATCTTTGTGTTACCTTTGTTACTTTGTGTCATCAGCACAAATTGAGACAAGTCATTATTAATACATATTTTAAAAAGGAGAGGACCTAATAGTGAACCCTGAGGAACCCCACTTACCACATTAGTCCAAACTGAGTATGTTCCATTTATAATAATCCTTTGCTTCTTGTCTTTTGGCCAGCTCTCAATCCATGAGCAGATCTTTACTGCAATTCCTGTATCCCTTAGTTTGCACAATATTCTTCCATGTGACACTGTATCAAATGCCTTTGCAAAATCCCAAACAACGACAGTAGATCTACTGAGTTGCCTTGGTCCAAGTCCCTGCTAACCTCCTCATAGAAACT
Organism: Discoglossus pictus; assembly: GCA_027410445.1. Classification (NCBI taxonomy): domain Eukaryota; kingdom Metazoa; phylum Chordata; class Amphibia; order Anura; family Alytidae; genus Discoglossus; species Discoglossus pictus. Next base: position 242,103,389 of record CM050165.1, on the reverse strand, counting down.
AATTAGATTTGTCTAAAATGACCTATCTCTCATAAATCCATATTGACTCTTACTTATAATCTTGCACAAATAGACATATTTGTGTATACTATCCCTTATTATCACATCAAACCTTTTATATAGAGAAGGTGGCTCAATGTGTTATTACACTTAGTTTTAACTTTTGGGGTGCTCCCAGGGACCAAATTTACAACTGTATAATGCCTCAAAAAGAAGAACAAACGAATAGCTTTCTTTAGTGCATACCCTTATACCTAATCTCCTTTAGGAGAGTAACACTTTAAAATGTGACCTTTATTGTTATCTCAGTTAAAACAATAATCACATCCTAAAAACAGAACACAGATCCTATGCTAGTATTCATTAATCTATATATCTTGGGGTACTGGTCAAGATAATTGCATTGTTATAATAAAGGAAAATTACTTCACTTGGTAGATAACCACCCAGTCCTCACTGAATCTCAATATATGCCTGTGAGATGTGACACTGCAAAAAAAGTGCCAAGTGCTAATAATCTTAATATAAAGTGCTAAAGGATTAATCAATCCTATAAAGTGGAATGATATAAAGTAGAATGATAATAAAGTGCTTGCTAAATCTTTTAGCAGTGAAGGATCCCATCTATTTGCACATTAATATTAAAGCGTTTTGCTTTAATGTCATTGACATTGACATTCAGAGAGTAAGTTTATATTCTTGATTCCATTATAGTAGATGTCATTTTATACATATTGTTAATGCCGAGTTCTATGTATAATATCATTTAGGGGTAGCCGATATATTGACACAGACAGCTTTTAGTATAGCCCCCTAAGAATTTAGCCTCTTTAGCCTCCTATATAATTTATCACTTAAATTCTATCTCTGAATCTTTTATTGGGAGGATAGCAGGATTGTTCTGGGGTCTATTACACATATGATCAGCCTGTTTACGCCTAATCGAGTCCCTCGTGCATCGCGTAACGTAGCGTAGCGACTAACCCAATGCACGTTTCTGTATTTCATCTGGGGTTACCGTATCTCCTGTATGATATTTATTTAAAGGATCACTTACTATGAAAACCCATTTTAAAAACAAAATTCTAAATTCCAATTAAAAGGGAGATTGTTACTCTATCTATTGGTGGGAATAATTTATTATTAATTTACATCCTTAATACAACAAATAATTCATTATATATAGGAACTAGTAACTAGCCTGTCAAAAATTATGGTATCATAGATTGTTATTGTAACGGTACCCCCACACATATAAGGGGTTGCCAAGGCCGTTTTAGTTGATCTGCCAGTCCAGTGATATAGGGACAGCTACTGCAGGACACCCATTCCCCCAAACTGGATCCAAGGGGAATATGCTCCAAGCCTGGAACTGGAACCTCACGAATAGCTGCTAGCAGCTGAACAGGAAAAGCACCCCAAGATGCTTACACTCCTGGCAGTCAGTCTGTAACAGCATACCATGAATCCCCCCAAGAACGAGACATAAGCTCTGTGTTTGAGGGTCAAGTAGTGAACTCCCTTTATTGACACACCACACATTTTTAAACACTTCACATACACAGTAGGGGCAGTGACTACCTTTGGTCAACCCCTAATTACCTCTGGCCAATCAGACAGGGTTAAGGCGTGGGAACCATGGGTCCCCTCCCACAGGAGCCGCCCACTAGGCATGGCTAACTGCTCATTCTACCTCTGACGGTGGAGAAAGTAACATCTCTAGCTCACTTACTCCCCTGCTGGGAGTATGGGGAAACCCCAGGCCATCTCATTATTCAAAAGTCCTTACCCCCATTGTTCATGGTGCCATATTGTCTGCTAAAACCCTTTTGTTCTGCTATCTCTTGTGTGTTTTAGCAGATAGGATAACGAGGCAGATGGGCAACTCCTGACCAAGTGTATGAGACCAAAGATATTTGACTGCATACCACACAATACAATATTTTTACCGATATAACCACAACATATTATAACCCAGAACATATCTGCAGATAGCTTAGGTCTGAGCACACATTATTACTGAATGGCGCTCAGACCACATACATACAGTTCAATGGCCATGGAACCAAAGTCTTTCTGCATAAGAAAATAAAGTATTTAAATGCTGGTCCATAGTCAAAAGGCACCAGGCTGGCAACCAGGCTCCTCCAATGTACAGTGGCGAGATTGGTCTCGTCACATCTCTCCCCTTTTCCAAACAGACTAACAGGGTATCTGACCTCCTGCCGGTCAGTGCCCTGGTTAGTCCAGCAGCCCACCCACAAAACACAATCAGCAGTACAGCCCACCCAAAATAACTGGTTACTACACCTGGGTAGAGGAGAAACTTGTCCATGTCCAGGTGCCTCACCACGGCTGTGCTGGGCACTGGTAAGCTGCATTGGTGGGTTGCTGAGTGGGCAGAGACCAGAGGTACTCTGCACTGGTGCCAGCGCTACCACGGAAGTAGCCTGTTTGGAGCCTGGTTGTAGGAGGGGTAGACTGACTGTCTCCCCTTTGGCTAAACAGCCCTGTTGCTGGAGGACAGGACCGACCGTCTCTGCCCCTGGTAGCTCAGCCTGCCGCTGGGGAATGGAGACTAGGCTCCCAATTCCCTGTACATTGCTCTGCCACTGGGGAATGGAGACAGGGCTCCCAATTCCCTGCATATCACTCTGCCGCTGGGGTATGGAGACGGGGCTCCCAATTCCCTGCAGCTCACCCTAACGCTGGGGACGGAGGACGCTGCTCTCATCGCCCTGCAAGGTACACTTCCGCTGGGGGGAGGAGACAATGCTCTCCACTCCCTGCACTCCACACTGGTGCTGGGGATCTGGGCTGGCCACCCAGCATCCCTGTAGGGCTGGTGGAGAGACCTCGGTCCCATCTCCACTTGCCGCCTGGGGTTCCTCCCAATAAATCTCTACAATATCTTCCCAGCTGAAGGGGTCTGGATCTGGGTCTGTCACCTTGCTGTCCTGCTGAGCCTTCCCAATGGAGTGGAAGAGATCTCGGTAGTCCTGCTCCAGTTCCCACTCCAGGGTTGCTAGGTGAACAAGGTCTTGCTCTACCTCATGGGGGTCATCCCAGTCATGCCTAGCCTCCCTCTCATAGAAAATATTTTGAAGTCTGGTCTGCGCAGGGCTCCCGAAGTCAGGCTCTGCAAAGGACTCCCACAACAAGCGAGAACCATCAAACTCCTCTCCCTCTGGCTTGTCATGCTCGACTGCCCAGGGTATATACTGTGCCATATACCACCAGAGCGCCTAGTAGGCATCCTCCAGCCATAGCTCCTGCCATGCACGGACCTTGAGTTCCTCCACCCATTCCTCCAGGGGCTGCTCTCCCAGGAAGGGCATGCGCAGGGCCACTTGCTTCTGCAACCGCTGCTCTTCACTGGGGAGACTCTCACCCCGCTGGTATTGTACATTATCCAGGGCCTGGTACCAGATGCCTTTCCTTAATGCATCCCGGACATCCAGGTCCTCATCCTCGTATAGCACTGATGGTTCCATTCTGCTGCTTTTAGTGTCGCTGTACTGGGACATGCGTTGCCCCCAACTTGTAAATCCACAGAATGGTGTCTCCTGTAGCTGTCCTTCTGGCTGTGGGAACAATCTCGCCGCTTGCCACCAAATGTAACGGTACCCCCACACATATAAGGGGTTGCCAAGGCCGTTTTAGTCGATCTGCCCATCCAGTGATATAGGGACAGCTACTGCAGGACACCCATTCCCCCAAACTGGATCCAAGGGGAATATGCTCCAAGCCTGGAACTGGAACCTCACGAATAGCTGCTTGCAGCTGAACAGGAAAAGCACCCCAAGATGCTTACACTCCTGGCAGTCAGTCTGTAACAGCATACCATGAATCCCCCCAAGAACCAGACATAAGCTCTGTGTTTGAGGGTCAAGCAGTGAACTCCCTTTATTGACACACCACACATTTTTAAACACTTCACATACACAGTAGGGGCAGTGACTACCTTTGGTCAACCCCTAATTACCTCTGGCCAATCAGACAGGGTTAAGGCGTGGGAACCAGGGGTCCCCTCCCACAGGAGCCGCCCACTAGGCGTGGCTAACTGCTCATTCTACCTCTGGCGGTGGAGAGAGTAACATCTCTAGCTCACTTACTCCCCTGCTGGGAGTATGGGGAAACCCCAGGCCATCTCATTATTCAAGAGTCCTTACCCCCATTGTTCATGGTGCCATCTTGTCTGCTAAAACCATTTTGTTCTGCTATCTGTTGTGTGTTTAAGCAGATAGGATAACGAGGCAGATGGGCAACTCCTGACCAAGTGTATGAGACCAAAGATATTTGACTGCATACCACACAATACAATATTTTTACAGATTTAACCACAACATATTATAACCCAGAACATATCTGCAGATAGCTTAGGTCTGAGCACACATTATTACTGAATGGCGCTCAGACCACAGACATACGGTTCAATGGCCATGGAACCAAAGTCTTTCTGCATAAGAAAATAAAGTATTTAAATGCCGGTCCATAGTCAAAAGGCACCAGGCGGGCAACCAGGCTCCTCCAATGTACAGTGGCGAGATTGGTCTCGTCACAGTTATCTTGAATTGTCTGTGCTCACGCTCTCTGAGCACTCTCTCTGTACTCTCATTTTCTCCCTGTGGGATCTTTCTCTGATTGCTTTCTCTCTCTCTGTGCTCTCTCTCTCTGATCTCTCTTTCTCTCTGTTTGCTCTCATTCTCTCTGTGTGCACTCTCTCTCTCTCTCTGCTCTCTCATTCTCGTTCTCTCTCTCTGCACTCTCGTTCTGTCCCTCTCTCTGCCTTTGCGCTCTCTCTACCTGTGCTTGCTTTCTCTCTCTCTCTGGGTAAAAATATAATAAAACACTGAACTATCAATAATAGACACCATAATAATAATATTCACAAGAATGCCGCTAAATCAATGTCCAGATTTAAGCCATCTGGTTCTTGCGTCCTAAGCTTGTGAATCCACTTGGTTTCTGATCGCCATAGTTTCAAAACTCTACTACCTCCTCTACTATCATGTTTAACTTGTTCCACCGCTTGTATGATAATTCCACTGGGGTCTTTATTGTGTTCCAATGTGAGGTGTGCTGAAAGTCCGTTGGTAAGAATATCCTTGTTTGTATTATATAAATGTTTGCAAAATCTCACTTTTAATGGACGTTTAGTTCTACCAACATATTGCTTTCCACAGCTACATGTCACTACATATACAACATGATCTGATTTACAGTTTGTCATGTCTTTGATAGTGAAGTTTTTCTCTTTCTTGTTTGATCTTATGTTCATCTTTTATTGTTTTTAACAAGTGTGGACAGGTGATACAATTTTTTGTGCCACATTTGTACATTCATGTGAGTGTAGTAGTTGCTACCTTAGGGATTGTTGATGTCTTTACTTGTTTGAGCTCACTTGGTGCGAGGATGTTTCTAAGGTTATTATTTTTCTTGAATGTAACCACTGGTTTGGCAGGTAAAATCTCTTGATCTCTTGCCAATATTTCTTCAAGCAATTGGTTATATTTTTGGATGCTTTGTTGAATTTAGTCATAAATCTACAATGATGAACCCCGTTGTTATTTGTTGGTTGTAACTTCTTTTTGATCAGATCTTTTCTATTGAGGTTTCTGATCAAATGAGCAAATCAGTCTTAAAGAAAGGCTCAAATTTCTCGTCAACAGGAGACTTCAATTTATTTGAAGGGGTAAATAATGTAAATATATTTGCTAGGAAGCTAGCCTTAAAGAAGTTTTTTCTCCAAAAAAGGAACAGGAATTCTATTAGAACAATCTGATAAAAATGTAAGAGATCTTGAATGTTTACTATCTGAAAATGAGGACTTTCAGTCCAGAGGCCCATTCTCTTCTTTCAAACGAAAAAGTAAATACACACCAGCAATCAGTCAATCTGTCCCAATATTGAATTATTTGTAAGCAATGTGGTAAGAGATATGGAGAAACTCCCAAATACTAAAATGATTTGCCACAACAGGGGAGGGGGGGGGGGGAGACACAGAGGAGGGGAGGGGGGAAGAGACACAGTGGATGGGAGAGGGGGAGGAAGACACAGGAGAAGGGGGATGGGGAGGAAGACACAGGGGAGATGGGGAGGAAGAAACAGGGGAGGGGGAAACCAAGGGTGAAAGGGGAGGGGAGAAGGGGAAGAAACACAGGGGAGGGGAGAAGTGGAGGGGAGACACAGGGGAGGGGGAGGAAGACACAGCGGAGGGGAGGGTAGGAAGAAATACAGGGGAGGGGAGAGTGGGAAAGACACAGTGGGAAGAGACACAGAGGAGTGGAGGGGTAAGAGACGCAGAAGAGAGGAGAGGGGGGAGGAAGACTTGGTTGGGTGTGGGAGGAAGATACGGGGAGGGGGGAGGAAGACACAAGGGAGAGTGGGAGGAAGACAAGGAGAGGGGAGAGGGGAGAAGACACACGGGATGGGAGGGGGAAAGAGACATAGTGGAGAGGAGAGGGGGGAAGAGACACAGGGGAGAGGGGGGAAGAGACAGGGGAGAGGGGAGGGAGAGAAACAGTGGAGGGGAGGAAGAGACACAGGGGAGGGGATGAAGAGACACAAGGAGAAGGGAAAAAGTCACAGGGGAGGGGAAAGGGGGAAAGACACAGGGGAGGGAAGGGATGGAGAGACACAGGGAAGGTAAGGAGAGACACAAAGGAGGGAGAGAAAAATTAAAAAAAATATACCCATATTTTTGACGGGCAATTTTCTAGTATTAAATAAAACTGACTATATTAAAGAATGTGAAAGACTCCTAAGTGACAAAAAAGTTACAGGAAAATGGAGAAAGATCCAATGGATGATTTTAGTGAGGAACAAACCTGAATTTGAGTTTATGAGTAACAACCATCCAAAGATTTCTACTTTTTATATTATTCCCAAAATGCACAAGAATCTTAAGAAACCATCAGGTAGTCCAATAGTGTCAGGCATAAATTTCTTAACTGATAATCCAAGCAAATATGTAGATTTTATTCTACCTGACTTTGTTTCAACTTTTGCTCGTTACATTAAAGATACAAAAGATGTGCTATTGAAGCTAAATGGAATTCAAACTAGTAAAAAAACACTATTGGTCTTGTTAGATGTTGAGTCTCTACACACAAATATTCAACATGTAAGAGGAATAAATGCGGTGAAATATTTCCTATCCAAAAGGGGAACTCACTATAAAAATCGACATGAATTTGTGTTAGAACTCTGAGAGTTTGTATTGACACATAATTATTTTGTCTTCCTGAATAAATTCTATCATCAAACGTGTGGGACTGCCATGGGCACGACCTGTGCCCCCACGGATGCAAACTTATAATTAGTGTGGTGGGAGGAGCAAAAAGTGTTTACTGATGAAATGGACAAATACATGTTTCATCGATGATATCTTACTGTTGTAGAATGGGATTAAAAAAGAGCTAGAAGAATGTATTGGTGTGCTGAATAAATAGATATATAGAAAACATTAACACTAATAATAAGATATATTATAAATACTCCCCCAAAGGGGAAGCAACATAAGTTAAATGACCCTTAGAATGTTACAATACTAATAATGTACTGCACAATATATAAAATATCAATTCCTATGTAAAATAAATTATTTATTGTATTAAGGATGTAAATCAATAATAAATTATTCCCACCAGTAGATAGAATAACAATCTCCCTTTTTATTGGAATTTAGAATTTTGTTTTTAAAATTGGTTTCCATAGTAAGTGGTCACATTTAACAGTTGTCAAACTGCATGACGTGGAGGTGAAGGCTCTACGGCGCCTCACTTTGTAACAAAACCACCCCACACAATCATTAACTCGCAGCACTTAGTCCTATGGCGCCTCACTTTGTAGCAAAACCACCCCACAAAACCGTTAACTCGCAATACTTAGTCCTCTCCTTCCCCTGTGTGTCCCTTCCCCTCCTCCTTCCCCTGTGTATCTCTTCCACTCATCCTCTCCTTCCCCTGTGTCTCTCTTCCCCTTCTCATCTCCTTACCCTTTGTTTCTCTTCCCCTCCTCCTCTCACTCCCCTGTGTCCCTCTTCCCCTACTCCTCTCCCTCATTGCCTGCGAGCCAACAATACTAGCCACGGGACTAACCCCCCGAACCGCGCAAACACAAAAACACGCTACTAAGCACAATAATAAAAAAACACTCACCCACAGCATGGGGTGACAGCCAGGATGTCTGGAAGTGAGGTTAAACGCACATTTAACCCAATATTTCGCCACTCGAAAATCGGCTAAGCTAGAAAAAAATGGCGACCGAAAAAATGTAAAGGAGGCTCCACGACCCCGGACCGCACAAAAAAAGCCAGACACGTACAACTTAGCCAAAAGATTCAACATAAGCTTGGGACCCCCACATTAACCCTTGCAGAGAACCGAGATAAGCTCGGAGCCCCGCATTAACCCCATGGGGACCCCCGATGTGTGCCCACATTAAGCCGATGCTGGGGGTCCCCATGAGGGACCCCCGGCATTGTCCCGACATTAACTCTTGTAGTGGGGGTCACAATTGTGTTCCCCACTGCATTTAAAAGGTGATAAGCCCTTTAAGGACCTGCGGCACACAAACAGTTAAGCCTGGCAGCGGGGTACTTTAAGTAACCCCACCGGCACCTAAAATGAATCCCCAATGCTGGGGGTCCCCACATTAACCCTCACAGTGGGGGTCCCCGATCGCACGCGATTGGGGACCCCCGCTGCAATCAAATGCGCAGATGCCTACAGCCAATCAACTTGTTGAGGTGTATCCCATTGTGATTGGCTGAAGGCAGTTTAGCCTTCTGATTGGTTTAAAAAAAGATTGATAGGTGCATTAACCAATCAGAATGGGATATATGGGAGTGTATCCCATTTTGATTGGCTCACACCTTGGCCGCCTTCTGATTGGCTAAAATTTGATTGACAGTGGTTTCAGCCAATCAGAAGGTGCCATTGCCAATTTTCTTCAGGAAAAGGCTCTAGGGGGCTCATTAGAGCGCAGATTCTTCCAGGGTGTGTATTCATGTGTAGTAATCTAATGTTTATTTTTAACAGGAGCCGATCCGGGGAAGAAAATAAGAAGGATCGGGACATGCTGGAAAGGTGAGTAGAATATTTAGAATATTTAGAATGTTTCTTTATTGTATGTAAATGTGTTGTACTATTTTTTTTTTTCTTCTAGAGGGGCCGATCGGAAGGGGCATCTGCAAAGGTAAGTGGTCTTAATTATTTTATTTTAGGTTAGATTTAGGGTTTGTGTATGTAGATAGGATTTATTGTATGTTAGATAGGGGTTATGTATTTTAGATAGATAGGGGGGTATGTATATATTTTAGATAGGATTTATTGTATTTTAGATGGGGGATATGTGTGTATTTTAGATAGGATTTAATGTATTTTAGGTAGTGGGGTTTGTATGTATGTTAGATAGGATTTCATGTTTTTTAGATAGGGGGGTATTGTATTTGATTTGTATTGTATTGTAATGTAATGTATGTTTTTTTATTTTCTGTAATGTTGATTTTTTATTTTTGTGACTTAGGCTTATTATTTTCTGTAATGTAGATTTTTTATTTTCTGTGACTTAGTTTTTTTTTTTTTTCTGTGAAAATCTAGATATCCTCCCACTAAAAGATTCAGAGATATAATTTAAGTGAGACATTATATAGGAGGCTAAAGAGGCAAAATTCTTAGGGGGAAAAATACTGAAAGCTGTCTGTGACATAATATATTGGCTGCTCCTAAATAATATTATATATGGAACTTGGGCATTGGGATACTTCACTACTAAAATATTTAGCAAGCACTTTATTATCATTCCCCCCCTAAAGGCATAGTTCGCAATCGGCCGCTGTCCATTTGAAAAGCAGCGTAGCCGTAGCGCTACGCAGTACCGTAAGCTGGCTGCAAGGAATCGCAGCTTTGCGGCCATTTTACGACCCTTAATAGAATGAGGCCCATGGTCTGTTTCATTCAGTGTCTCTTTTTCACTCCCAAATATTCAATCATTCTCCAAAAACCCACATGTTCACAGAATCCTATCACCAAGCTCCTTAACTGAACCAGATTGTAGATGTAGCAGTTACAGAAAACTATCTATATTCCAGTTGCTGCTTGAATACTATCTGAGAAACATTCATAGGAGTCTATTTTTGACATGTTGAAATGTTTAATGTAAAGGCATCTATGAGTTCTACAAAAGTACACATATCATTGAATAACATTATTTTCATACTGTCTAAATAATGTTTTTAAGAAACTCTTGACTAGAAAAGATTAAAAAAAACTGAATTGTGATACACTAGGGGCCTTATTCAATTGCTACTTTCATCCAAAAAGTAGTAGTAAGTGGAGGTCGCAAGTTACTTTCCTATTCTACTTGCAGGCTCCAATCAGGTTACTTGCTGCAGGCTACTTTCCCTTACTTTCCATACACGCGTAAGTTACTTCCCTCAAAGCCTTTGATCTTTCATGCCCGCAAGCGTCCCAAGCGAAAAAATGGCCACTTCGCTATTCATTTGCTCTGATTACGTTTTCCGCCAAGCCCGTAAATGGCAAAAAGCCAACTCCAGCCTACTTGAACCAAGGAGGTGTTGCAAGGGCTCGCAAAGCCTTTAAGTATACTCCTCATTGCTCCCAAATCAAACCCCCACGATGTGGGCATCCCGATTGGGACCCCTGCATCATGGAGATGATGTCTAGACTCTGCGGGGGTCCCAATCAGGAACCCTGCATAGCGGGGTAATGTGCAGGGGTCACGATTGGCGACATCTCATCATGGGGGTAATGTGGGGACACTGCAGCAGGGTTGCAGGCTGCATCTTACCAAGTCCTACGGGTTTGGAGCTTGGAATCAGTGATGTCATGGTGACAATCTCTTTTTCCATTGGCTGTTTCAATAGGGGGCATTACGGGCTTCATGTTCAGGCCTGTAGATGCTACTTCCGACGACAGGGTTTGCGATTATCAGGAATGGGGACTAACTTGCGGTGCCGGCCAATTGAATAGCTAAGTAAAAGTAGAGCTACTAGAGCAAGTAGCTGAAAAGTAGCAAATCGGGAATTTACTTGCAAGGGCCTTATTCAATTGCAACATTTACAGAGCGATTAAATTGAACAAGCCCACACTTACCTGGCTGAAAGTCTAAACCGTAAACCAAAAAATCGTAAGTAGCATTTCAGAGCATGATCATGATCAATTAAGGAAGGCCGTAACTACCGATTTAGAAACAGCCAATAGTAAATGAGACCGTCATTGTGACATCAGTAAAACATGGAGGCTAAATGTCAATCAATTAGCGTTTAGAAGTCCGATATGCGATCGGACTCGCAATCTGTCAATGTACAAAATAATAAAAATAAATGAAGGAAATGTTATAGTCCATGTGGCTGGCCTGATATGTATTAACTCCTTGATTCCCGAGATTGATATAACAAGGAAATGAAACGTAAAAAAAAAATTTGGGATTGCAGATTTGTGAGTTTGAGAATGTTGTGCAATTATTTCTAATGTCTTTCATCGCTTTCCATGTCTTTTAAAGTGCAGTATTGATTATTTATTTACATTTACTGTGCTACGAACAGGTGTTTAACCCCCTTGTGAGTCCTATCTGGTACTAGTAGGAGTTTCTTCTATAATTGCCATTTACGGGTATGAAAACATTTGCGGGCTTGAAGAATTGAAGCAATTGAATAGCGATTTGCAATTGTAGCATTTACAGGCTTGAAAGATCAAAGGCTTAGCTGGGTCGGAGTTACGATTTTGACAACCTTGGGGACTTTCAGCCTGTAACATATCGTTTGCGGGTAGCTGAAAGATGACAATTGAATAGCAAATTAGTTTATAGGCTGCATTACGAGCTCCAGTAACCAACTATTGCTTAATTGACTAAGGCCCTAAGTCAAGTAAGTAGAACAATAACTTTATTCATGACAGGATTTCACACTTCTACCTACATCAGCGATGTCTCTAACACATTGTCTCAAATCCAATCACTTAACAAAAACACTCCTTGCTTCCTTATCTTATGATATATATCCAATATGTGATTTTCTTTTTCACCGTCAACCAAATAAAACCCAGTTGTTATTATATATGTAAGTGAATAATAATAATAATAATAATGATAATTATTATATTATATATTATTATTTTACAATTTTCAAGCTGCAAATATATTCACTACATGAGACTATTAAAAAATATATATTGAAAGGACCACTTATTTGTGAAGTATGTAAGAAAATAACAACATCGGCTGCTGTGTAAACCATAGACATAACATATTTATTAGGAAAATCAGAATATTGTTTGTAATTACAGGAATCCATTTTTGATTTTTTATCACATCACTTCCTGGAAATGCAAGTATTGCTCTGCACATACAGCTTCCATCCAGGGTCCAATACAGGCATCATAATATTTTTTTTTCTAATTAAAAAATAGCTTAATGACTTTTCCCCTGCTTAATTATGCTCTTAGGGCCTCATTCAATTTGGGTTTGTTACTTGCAAGTAAATTCCCGATTTGCTACTTTTGGGCAACTTGCTCGAGTAGCTCTACTTTTAATTAACTATACAATTGGCCTGGCCTGCAAGTTAGTCCCCTTCCCGATAATCACAAAACATGCTATCAGACAGTAAGCTGCAAGCCGTAGCTCGTATTTCAAGCCCGCAAGCCCGCAAACTCGGAGCACTGTAAATGCAAAAATAAATTCAGTACAGCACTGTCAAGCACTGTAAATGATGGGGAACACAATGGGTGACAGTAATTAATTAATGAAAAAAAACATTCTCAAGCTTGCACATTGCCAAAATTAAATACTTTATTTCATGTTTATTTTCCATCCCAAAACCTATGGGCCTGAATGACTTCCAAGCCCGTAACTTGTTATTCAAGCCTGTAGGACTTGAAATATGGAGGTTGGATTCCAAAGTCATACAGGCTTGGAGGTTGAAGCAGGTAGGACTTTATGACGAAAATTGAACATGAATAAAATATTGAATTTTGCCTATTTGCGACCTTGAGAATGTTGTGCTATTAATTCTAAACATCCAAACATCACTTTCACTTCTAATAAAAGTACAGTATTCTTTTTTTATTTGCTTAATAAGTGCTAAGATTTGTAAGTAAGACCTTTGCAAGACCTCCTTGGTAAAAGTAACCTGTTGTACGTGTTTAGCCATTTACGGGCTTGACAGAAGGGTAAATCGGAGCAATTGAAAAGCGATTTGTGTATTTTGCGGGCGCAACTCTTGCGGCTGTGAAATATCAGAGGCTTTGAGGGAAGTAACTTGCGCTTGCAAGGAAAGTAAGGGAAAGTAGCGCGCAGCAAGTAACCCGATCGGAGTCTGCAAGTAGAAGGCATTTGAATAGGGAAGTAACTTGCAACCTCCACTTACTAGTACTTTTTGGATATAAGTAGCAATTGAATGTGGCCCTTAGGCTCAAAGTTTTCAAACATATTTCTTCTGTTGTACAATATGGCAGAGTAGTCCTTTAAACGGATAAGTAAAAAAAGGAATTTACTGCCCTGCTCCTGAGCCAACAATAAAATATTTAATCCACTTTTATATAAAGCACTTTAAAAGACAGAAGGCTCCCAGTCTTACATGCTTAAAGAAATGTTGTTATGAGTCTTGTAATGAAATAGAGCAGTTGGAAATATATGAATATCAAAGAGTTGTGGGGCTGGAAGTATGAGTATGTACGACTTCCAAGACCACAACCCTGGTGATTATTTATTTGCTTTAGCAAAGACAAGGAATCATGATAATTCAACTTCTCCATTTGGTATCCAGGAGAGTTGCGGAGTGAATGGAGAATATGGGCCGTATTAAATTCCAAGCCCATAGCAAAACCGGTACACCTGGAAAATCTGTGGGATTGAAACTGTTAATTGGCTGGCCAAGATGCGATTGACTGTTATGATCCAATTGTGGTATAACACAGGTGTAACGGATCTACTGGCACCCCGACCGGGTACCTCCGTTAGATGGACGCGTCCTAGTTTGCGTCGAGGCCTACAAGCACCACACCGGACACCACAACCACCACGGACTCCACAACCGCCGTAGCTTAACTGGAGCCGCGCCGTCTTCCTTCCACCCTGTATGAATCTCCATCATCCAGGACCGTGTGGGGAAGACCTCTCCTCCAAGGATAGCACATCAGGAACAAGCGTTCAGTAGTTACAGCTCAAGGGAGTATGCAAAAGCATAGCAATACCCAGTAGGATGTAGCCATCCCTTCCAATAACGAGACAAGGCTACGTTTTGAAGGGTCAAGTAGAACTAGAACTTTAATGACAGGGGATCTCCTTTTCTGCAATGGTGCCCTCTGAAGGGCTACACCCACATAATTATCACAGCCAATTATCTACATGGTTCAACCCCCACGTCTCCTCCCCTCAGATAACAGGTAACACAATTAAAACAGACACAATTTTAACCACATTCTGGATGTACCCCAAAAACAGGGGGTACACCTTTAAGTCCAGCACCGTTCAATAACTCTCACCCAGGGGAACAACATATTAAAAAATGGCATGAATCAGACCAGGGGTTCAAAAGTTAGTAAAAGTATCTTTTTCACATAACACACAGACATTTCACATATTCTCCATAGTTGGCCACACAATACACATATAGGGACAATAGGTGAGTCACACCTCCCTGAGGCAACTTGATATAATCAGACAATGATTAAATCAGCCTTCTTTGTTCTTATGTTTGAGAATGAATAGACTTCCTTATCTGTAACAGGATTATCTCTCCTGCCAAGGTCTGCACTAGCCTGGGGCCAATATGCTGCAGAGCATAAACCAACATACATACAGTATATTACTAGGATCATATTTTAACCAAGAATTAAATAACCATAAAACAGGGTAAAACAGTGATGGGTTCCGTTACAGCTGGGATCTGAGCGCACAAAACTACCGAATAGTCACACAGTTCAATTGCCATGTAGCTAAAGTCTTTCCCATAGTCTTTCATTATATGAATGGGCTCCATGGCATAGCTATCTGTGGTATCATGGTTCACACAGGGCAAGTACCGAATGACCCCCCTGTATGTAAAGGGCCAGAATGAGTGACATACACTCTGGTATGGCCGAATACTGTGTTTGAAGGGCAATATGTACCAGGGCCATAGTCGCAGGTCAGGAGGCTGGCAAACAGTCCTCTCCAAGACAAAGTGGCGAAGGGCACTTCGTCACATATCTACATATCTCCCCTTTGGGGGGAAGTCTAACCAGGCACCTGACCTTCTGCCGGTCAGTGCCTCCGTTAGACGATCCACCAACCCACAATAAACCAGTGCTAGAGCAGCCCCCCCACAACAACAAAGTGCAAGAGCAGCCCACCCACAACAAACAGTTACTAGACCTTGATATTTCGCTGTGATGATGGGGCAACACGCTGAGGGGACTTGAGGGGCAGAGGCCAGCGGCACTCTGCCCTGATGCCAGCTCTTCTGCTGGTATAACCTGCAGGACATCCTGCTCTCTACAAGGGACAAAGGGAGGGCAGAGGTCGACTGCACTCTGCCCCGCTGTCAGCTCTTCTGCTGGGGTACTTGGGACATGTTCCGGCTCAGTAGCCAGGGAAAGGTGGGGGTCAGTGGGGGTTAGCATTTCCTCTGTTAACCCTGGGGCCACATTAGGAGTTAGCTGGGGAGGGGAATTTGTACTTACTCCCTCCTCTGGTTGTCCCAGTGAGGGTAGTTGGGGATCTGGACAGGCTGTGGGTGCAGAGACCACGGTCCCTTCTGCGCCGTCTGGGAGATTGGTGTCTCCCCTGGTTAGGGTAAACTGTCGCTGGGGAGGAAGGACGACAACTTCTGCCCCCTGTGGTTCACACTGCCGCTGGGGGGGAAGGACGATACCTTCCGCCCCCTGGGGTTCACACTGCCGCTGGGGGGGGAAGGATGACACCTTCTACCCCCTGGGGTTCACACTGCCGCTGGGGGGGAAGGATGACACCTTCTGTCCCCTGTGGTTCACACTGCCGCTGGGGGGGAAGGATGACACCTTCTGCCCCCTGGGGTTCACACTGCCGCTGGGGGGGGAAGGACGACAACTTCTGTCCCCTGTGGTTCACACTGCCGCTGGGGGGGAAGGTCGACACCTTCTGCCCCCTGGGGTTCACACTACCGATGGGGGGGAAGGACGACACCTTCTGCCCCCTGGGGATCACACTGCCGCTGGGGGGGAAGGACGACACCTTCTGTCCCCTGGGGTTCACACTGCCGCTGGGGGGGAAGGACGACACCTTCTGTCCCCTGGGGTTCACACTGCCGCTGGGGGGGAAGGACGACACCTTCTGCTCCCTGGGGTTCACACTGCCGCTGGGGGGGGAAGGACGACACCTTCTGTCCCCTGTGGTTCACACTGCCGCTGGGGGGGAAGGACGATACCTTCTGCTCCCTGGGGTTCACACTGCCGCTGGGGGGGAAGGACGACACCTTCTGCCCCCTGGGGTTCACACTGCCGCTGGGGGGGAAGGACGACACCTTCTGTCCCCTGTGGTTCACACTGCCGCTGGGGGGGAAGGACGACACCTTCTGCCCCCTGGGGTTCACACTACCGATGGGGGGGAAGGACGACACCTTCTGCCCCCTGGGGATCACACTGCCGCTGGGGGGGAAGGACGAAACCTTCTGTCCCCTGGGGTTCACACTGCCGCTGGGGGGGAAGGACGACACCTTCTGCCCCCTGGGTTTCACACTGCCGCTGGGGGGGGAAGGACGACACCTTCTGTCCCCAGGGGTTCACACTGCCGCTGGGGGGGAAGGACGACACCTTCTGCCCCCTGGGGTTCACACTGCCGCTGGGGTGGAAGGACGACACCTTCTGCCCCCTGTGGTTCACACCGCCACTGGGGGGAATGGACGACACCTTCTGCCCCCTGGGGTTCACACTGCCGCTGGGGGGGAAGGACGACACCTTCTGCCCCCTGGGGTTCACACTGCCGCTGGGGGGGAAGGACGACACCTTCTGCCCCCTGTGGTTCACACTGCCGCTGGGGGGGAAGGACGACACCTTCTGCCCACTGTAGGGCCGGTAGAAAGACCTCGGTCCCATCTCTACCTGCCATCTGGAGGTCATCCCAGGACCAGTCAATGAAGTCTGGTTCTGCTTGTTGAGTAGGTTGGGGCTGCACGAAGCTGAGCAGGTGTTGGTAGTCCTGCTCCAGCTCCCACTCTCTCGTTACCAGGTGGGTCATGTCTTTGCTCACCTTGCCTTCGTCATCCCAGACATACATGCCCATCCGGTAGTTGTAGGTGTCCCAAAACCTAGACCCCTCCGTGCTGCCAAGATCAATGTCGTCCTCCAAGGCATCCCATAATAATTCCGGGCCATCATAATCATCCCTCTCCGGTAAGTCGTGATCAGCCGTCCAGGTGCTAAGTCGAACGGTATGCCACCAGAGGACCTGGTATGCGTTGTCTAGCCAGATCTCTCACCGTACCAGGGTCTCTAGTCTTGTCACCAACTCATCCAGGGGCTGCTCTCCCAATAGAAACATCCACATCACCACACGCTTCTGTAGCCGCTGCTCATCACTGGGGAGACTCTCACCTCGCCGCCATTGGGCATCTTCCAGGGCATCATACCAGAGTTCCTTTCTGTCTGCATCCCTGTAGTCCGCGGCCTCCTCCTCATCCTCATCATGGAACGCTGTCTGAAAACTAGCCGGTTCCATCCTGCTGTAGCCAGGGGCGCTGTACGGATACTAGCGTTCCCCTTAATTTGTAACTCCAAACGTTACCAGTGTCTCCGTGCTGCTTTTCCTCTTACTAGGACGCCATCCCACCACTGCCAGCCAATGTAACGGATCTACTGGCACCCCAACCGGGTACCTCCGTTAGATGGATGCATCCTAGTTTGCGTCGAGGCCTACAAGCACCGCACCGGACACCACAACCACCACAGACTCCACAACCGCCGTAGCTTAACTGGAGCCGCGCCGTCTTCCTTCCACCCTGTATGAATCTCCATCATCCAGGACCGTGTGGGGAAGACCTCTCCTCCAAGGATAGCACATCAGGAACAAGCGTTCAGTAGTTACAGCTCAAGGGAGTATGCAAAAGCATAGCAATCCCCAGTAGGATGTAGCCATCCCTTCCAATAACGAGACAAGGCTACGTTTTGAAGGGTCAAGTAGAACTAGAACTTTAATGACAGGGGATCTCCTTTTCTGCAATGGTGCCCTCTGAAGGGCTACACCCACATAATTATCACAGCCAATTATCTACATGGTTCAACCCCCACGTCTCCTGCCCTCAGATAACAGGTAACACAATTAAAACAGACACAATTTTAACCACATTCTAGATGTACCCCAAAAACAGGGGGTACACCTTTAAGTCCAGCACCGTTCAATAACTCTCACCCAGGGGAACAACATATTAAAAAATGGCATGAATCAGACCAGGGGTTCAAAAGTTAGTAAAAGTATCTTTTTCACATAACACACAGACATTTCACATATTCTCCATAGTTGGCCACACAATACACATATAGGGACAATAGGTGAGTCACACCTCCCTGAGGCAACTTGATATAATCAGACAATGATTAAATCAGCCTTCTTTGTTCTTATGTTTGAGAATGAATAGACTTCCTTATCTGTAACAGGATTATCTCTCCTGCCAAGGTCTGCACTAGCCTGGGGCCAATATTCTGCAGAGCATAAACCAACATACATACAGTATATTACTAGGATCATATTTTAACCAAGAATTAAATAACCATAAAACAGGGTAAAACAGTGATGGGTTCCGTTACAGCTGGGATCTGAGCGCACAAAACTACCGAATAGCGCTCAGATCATCTTCACACAGTTCAATTGCCATGTAGCTAAAGTCTTTTCCATAGTCTTTCATTATATGAATGGGCTCCATGGCATAGCTATCTGTGGTGTCATGGTTCACACAGGGCAAGTACCGAATGACCCCTCTGTATGTAAAGGGCCAGAATGAGTGACATACACTCTGGTATGGCCGAATACTGTGTTTGAAGGGCAATATGTACCAGGGCCATAGTCGCAGGGCAGGATCGCTGGCAAACAGTCCTCTCCAAGACAAAGTGGCGAAGGGCACTTCGTCATAACAGGCCTCTCAGCCAATAGAAATCGGTCTAGCCGCAGATGATTGGGAGATTCTAAAGTTGCGTTCCACCCGCCCATGCGTTGACTGTGTTGTATTTTCTGACGACGTAGCAAGCAGTTCCGGGAGTTGGAGATTATTCAGTGAGAGAGTAGGAGTATTTTGAGAGCAGTAATTTGGGGTTTTGTTTATTTCTATTATACAATTTTTGATTTTACACTTAATCCTTGATTACACATATTTATAGATTACACATAGAGCTAGGTCAATCCATACACTCCCCCATCCCATCCCCCACACCCCATCAAAGCAGTCTGAGGATGGGAGAGGAGTGGAGAGGTGGGGAGGAGGAGAAGAGGAGAGGTGAGGAGGAGAGAGACGAGAGGGAGGTGGCCCTGGGGAGTAGTGGAGGAGTGGAGGAATGGAGCAGAGGAGGAGGAGGTTGGGAGTGGCGGAGGAGAGGAGGTGGCAGAGGAGGAGTAGCAGGAGGAAAAGGAGCAGGAGGAGCAAGAGGAGCAGCAGGAGGTAGTGGAAGTGGAGGAGGAGAGTGGAGAAAAGGAGGTGGGTGGTGGCAGGGTGGCCCTAGCACCAGGCACACATAGTAGAGGAACAGAGGGGGAGAGGCCTGATCCCAGGGGGGTGGTAGTACAGGGGAGGGACAGGTCAGGGAGGCAGGGATCCTCATCCACAGTCAGGAGGGCAAGAGGCTAATGGCAAGCACAGGGCCAACAATTACACGCACTGGTAGAATTTGGTCCTCCTTGGTGCTATCGGTGGCCGCCATGTGATCCTTGCAGGGGGGAAGTTGGGCCACGGTTTAGGGCTCAGGCATTGAAGGAGGTAGCAGCTTAGGTTACAGCAGTGGGCACAGCGCCAAGGGATGTGTGGTCCATCAAGCACCAGTTTGACGACATCAGGGCCAAGGTGAGAAGAATGATTTCCAAGGAGGAGAAGAACTTGACTGTGTGCTATAATGAGTGGGAGAGGGTCGCTAAGGACCTTCTGAGGAGGGGCTCACTTCTGGAGCTTCAAGCCCGGTGGTCCAGCAGTCCCAAGCCTCCATGCTAGGTGAATATCACATACACCTACACGTACATGATGACCAACAAGGACACTGACATGTCAGCTCCATGGAATTAACAAGGGATAAATGGACGCGTCATTAAATCCATGAATTCCTGGGCATAACAACATTACCAAGCAATAGAGAATTCATGCATTGTTGTGTTCATTGCAGCCTATGCAGCTACAGACCACAGCCAGAATCAAGATAGTGTTAGGAGCTAAGAACGATCAAGACCAAGAACCAAAGAATAGATAATATCTAGTTGCAATTAGGGGAATCATCCAGGTTCAAGCCTAGATGTCAGATAGTTAGGAATGCACACAAAATAATGTATTATTCATCATACTAATAACCTATATATTTCTTTTCTCTCATTCAGCATCAAGTAAGTCTGGGACCAGTGGCGAGCCAGAGGCGGGGTCGTCGGCTCCATCGAAGCAGGTAGTGGAGGAGTAAGCCCCCACCCAGCATTTACTGGAGGAGGTGAGAAGAGGAGCCGAGGGCCCGGGTTTAGAGGAGGAATATGTAATATGGCTAGTGGGTTCACCATGAGGACAATCGGCCACACCTCCAGGGTTTGACCCCACTATCCCCCTCCTCCAGAGACTGAGCCTATCACCTCCCACTAGAGGGACCATACCAGCCAGCCACCACAACCCCCCCCCCACACACACACACACACACACACAGCAGTGCGCTGGACTGGCTGCCAGTCCAGCCGGGCCACAGACCGTCCCCACTTGGACACCACCACTGCCACCTCCTCAGCTGGCCATGCCCCAGGTGCCTCCATCCCCAACATCAGGCCAGGCTGCGCAGGCGGAGATGCTGGCCCTCGGGGGATCCAGGCCAGCCTATCCGCCGATCGTGCAGAGATCATGTGCAGCCTGGCCAGGCGCAATAGGGAGGAGAGGATGCACCATCTGATGACTGGATCCTACCTGGCCAAGCTGCTCAGGATTGGGGCGGAACAGAGCGCATTCCAGGTGGTAAGAAGCCATGCAACGCTCTCTCCAGCCCCACCTCCTCCACCCTTGAGTCATTCCCCGGCCACCCACAGCCCAGCCCCTCCTCTCCACTCCTCCCACCATGCCTCCACCACAGCCACTGCAGGTGCCCCCCTCCACCACCACCATGGAGACGGTGGCCGGCCATGGGGGACTGGGGCTGTGCAGATGTTTGTGCCTTCTCAACAACACTCCTCAGTGACAATCTATTGGTCACATTGTTAACCTAATCTATCCTGGCTACAGAGTCTTGAATCTTGGCCTATGTGATGATGATATTTTGTATGCAGATACAGTGCCTTGCAAAAGTATTTCCACCCCTTGACTTTTTACCTATTTTGTTACATTACAGCCTTAAGTTCAATGTTTGGTTAATCTGAAAACTATTTTTTAGAAATAAAAAACAGAAAATTGGCATGCGCGTATGTATTCACCACCTTTGTTATGAAACCCCAAAAAAGCACTGGTGCAACCAATTACCTTCAGAAGTCACATAATTAGTGAAATGATGTCTGTCCACCTGTGTGCAATCTAAGTGTCACATGCTCTGCCCTTACATATACACACATTTTTGAAAGGCCCCAGAGGCTGCAACGCCTAAGCAAGAAGCACCACTAATCAAACACTGCCATGAAGACCAAGGAACTCTCATAACAAGTAAGGGACAATGTCGTTGAGAAGTACTAGTCAGGGTTAGGTTATAAAAAAATATCCAAATCTTTGATGATCCCCAGGAGCACCATCAAATCTATCATAACCAAATGGAAAGAACATGGCACAACAGCAAACCTGCCAAGAGACGGCCGCACACCAAAACTCATGGACTGGGCAAGGAGGGCATTAACCAGAGAGGCAGCACAGAGACCTAAGGTAACTCTGGAGGAGACTGCAGTATCTGTACAAAGGTTGACAACAAGCTGTATGCTCCGTAGAGTTGGGCTTTCTGGCAGAGTGGCCAGAAGAAAGCAATTACTTTCAGTAAGAAACAAAATGGCACGTTTTGAGTTTGTGAAAAGGCATGTGGGAGACTCCCAAAATGTATGGAGAAAGGTCCTCTGGTCTGATAAAACTAAAATTGAAAGAAAACGCTGTGTGGGGCAAACCCAACCCAACACATCACATCAC
Source organism: Discoglossus pictus (assembly GCA_027410445.1). Classification (NCBI taxonomy): domain Eukaryota; kingdom Metazoa; phylum Chordata; class Amphibia; order Anura; family Alytidae; genus Discoglossus; species Discoglossus pictus. The sequence goes on along the minus strand of CM050165.1, from coordinate 242,081,089 downwards.
CCAAAGAACACAATTACACGCACTGGTAGAATTTGGTCCTCCTTGGTGCTATCGGTGGCCGCCACGTGATCCTTGCAGGGGGGAAGTTGGGCTACGGTTTAGAGCTCAGGCATGGAAGGAGTGAACAGTGATGGTGGGGATGTTTTTCAGCAGCCGGGACTGGGAAACTGGTCCGAGTTAAGGGAAAGATGGATGGTGCTAAATACAGGGATATTCTTGAGCAAAACCTGTACCAATTGGTGTGTGATTTGAGGCTAGGACGGAGGTTCAATTAAATGATGCAAATCCTCAAACAATCCATGTTAATTCCAGGTTGTGAGGCAACAAAACACGTATAATGCCAAGGGGTGTGAATCCTTTTGCAAGGCACGGTAGCTACCACCCATCACATGGTCCATGATCCTCTTCTCTGTGGACACGTAGGGTTCTGTTTAACATTTCACCAATTGATGGTCACTGAGGAATGCTGTTGAGAATAGATGCTGCAGTCCCTATATTTTTCAAGGCCTTATTTTGTATGTGTTTTTTTTTGGTTTTGTTTTGTTTTAAGTACAATTCAGGTCCATGAAGGCATCTTCTGCATCTGCAAGCATTGTGAAGGAAATGTATGAGATCTAAGGTTTTCACAATTCCTCTGAGGTAGACATTCCTTCAATGACAGCCCCCCCTCCCCCCTTAACATGTAGCTCCCACATTCTTAAAGCTATCATATAGCCAGATATCTAAGACATGATTGTTGTTAGCTTAAATGTTGACTAATAACGCTATGGTGGTGGACTCTCACAATGGCATGTCAATGACAGCCAGCATTAATATATTCACTAGTAAAGTCTGAGAACAGATCCTTTGGTCTGATGTAAGTAAAATTGAATCTGGCTGCTGACCTTTGTGTCCTATCCGTATTAATGGTTATCTTCTCCTATTGCTGACATCATGAGTATCCTTTAACATGTTCTAACAGCTGTATAGCTGATGGATGTGATATCAATGTTGATAAACAATGTAATATGGAGAAGGTGCTAATACACCTTGACCACTGATGCTGGTCACAGCTAAGCATTTATTGTGATGCTTGCAGATGGAAATCAGGTGATTTCGTATATTGTTACAGTTACAGTATCTATCACTGTATTGTACATGCATGTTGATTACATTTTTTTATCCTCCTCCGCCTTATTTTAGTTGACCATTTTTTTCAGATATTTGTTTTGTCACCACACTGTATGTATGAAACTGGATTGGATTACACAGTCCAGAGGTTTAATCATATGTTTCATTGATCAGATCTAGACACGTTGTAAGAGCTATGCTCATTGATGGTTTCTTCAATTAAATGGAGTGATTTCTGATGATCCTTTTTTTTATCAGATTCTGGTTGCAGTGATGTAGTGACCACATTTGACCCTGGTAGGTGCTATGCATCATGTTTATTCTAGACTATGATATTACTCCCTTTAGGCATCCCCTTTTTCCCACAAGCCACTTGTTCTCCCGGGATCCACCCACACCATACCCATGATATTAACGCACAGTCTTGTGAATTTCTGATTGTGCTCTATGTATGAAAAGTAGCACATTTTTGGAAGAGACACAGTGGAGGTAAAAGGTGGAAGAGAAAGGGGAGGGAGAGCGGGGGAAGACACAGGGGAGGGAGAGGGGGAAAGAGACACAGGGGAGGGAGGGGGAAGAGAAACAGGGGAGGGAGAATGGGGAAGAGACATAGGGGAGGTAGAGGGGAAGAGATGCAAGGGAGGGATGGGGAAGAGACACAGGGGAGGGGGAAGAGACACAGCGGAGGGGATGGAGGAAGAGACACAGTGGAGGGAGAGGGGGGAAGAGAAACAGGAAGGAGAGGGAAGGAAGAGAAACAGCGGAGGGAGGGGAGGGAGAGACAAAGGGCAGGGGGGGTGGGTAGAGACACTTCAAATATTATCCCGTCATTTTTGACGTGCAATTTACTAGTTCAATATAAATTCCACAGAATGTATCCAGTGAACATACATTTTACATATATGTGCAATAGTTCGACTCAGTAAATGACATTTTCCAGAGTTTCCAGGTTACTGGTTTAGAATCTTTTATAACAAAGCTAAGCAAAGAAAGAGAACTATGAATGTTGCTTCTCAAACCATTAGTGAGAATTAGGTAGTTTAAAGGCTGTTTAAATGGCAGCACTCATGCAGGCCCAGACCATGACACTCCCACCACCAAAAGTATACATCTATACTGAGAAAAGGTAGTCGAAATAATCCCTAAATGACAGATGAACAGATAAGGCACAAAGAGCACAAAAACACTGATATGAGATGAAACCCTCAGTTTGAACATAAACAGCGATGCAGAGAGAGTGGAGGCAGCATCTGACATCAGCAGGTAAATGTATATAGGGGGAATCAACACAGCATATTATAGAATACATATATACACATATAGACATATGTTTGGTCTGGGCCTGCATTAGTGCTGCTGGCACTGGGGAGCTACAGGTCATTGAGGGAACCATGAATGCCAACATGTACTGTGACATACTGAAGCAAAGCATGATCCCCTCCCTTCGGAGACTGGGACGCAGGGCAGTATTCCAACATGATAATGACCCCAAACACACCTCCAAGATGACCACTTCCTTGCTAAAGAAGCTGATGGTAAAGGTGATGGACTGGCCAAGCATGCCACCAGACCTAAACCCTATTGAGCATCTGTGAGGCATCCTCAAATGGAGGGTGGGGGAGTGCAAGGTCTCTAACATCCACCAGCTCTGTGATGTCATTATGGAGGAATGGAAGAGGACTCCAGTGGCAAACTGTGAAGCTCTGGTGAACTCCATGCCCATGAGGAGTTAAGGCAGTCCTGGAAAATAATGGTGGCCACACAAAATATTGACACTTTGGGCCCAATTTGGACATTTCCACTTAGGGGTGTACTCACTTTTCTTGCCAACGGTTTAGACATGTGTGTTGAGTAATTTGAGGGGACAGCAGTGTTATACAGTCTGTACACTTAGTACTTTACATTACAGCAGATTGTCATGCCTTCAATGTTGTCACATGAAGAGATGTAATAAAATATTTACAAAATGTGAGAGGTGTACTCACTTTTGTGAGATACCGTACAGTCATATATAGCACTAAATCCTAGGTGCTTTACATATATTGTATAAAAGTGATGCGTGATACTTTTTAGTTATAGATAATATTACTCCTATGTTGATTAGGCTTTCTCAGCTCAAGAACCTTGAGAACAAATTAAAAATAGTGTTTTTGTCTGAGCAGTCTTAGCACCATTTATGATAAACTCTACCAAGCTGTCTGAGGATTTATGAAATATGGGATATCTGAGCTTTACCTCCAGCTTTATCAGCCTTCAATGTATAAGGGCAAATAACATGGCAAGTGCTGATAAACTTTGTAATATTGCTGTTTTGGGTTCTGTAGTGTAGACTCCCATACTGTCACTATAAATTATATTACTCCATTACTTGGACAGTGAAGGCAGGCATCACATGAATGATAGCTTAATCACTGCCATTCCATGAAAGTCTAAAGATATTTCATATAGTAATTAAACACATGGGGTTTTGCCTCACATGCTTCTTTAATTACTCATCAAAAACATAAATAATCAAGTTATTTAAGAATTGATTACATTTTCAGATATTATAAAATAGTATTGTTCACATAAATAGATTATTGCACCAAATTAATTTATATTATTCTTAACGGAACATAAAGAACTCACTCAAAGGTAAAATGGGTAATTATTCTATCTCGGCCCCATTCCCCATTTAACCTCTGAAAGTAGATACACCCTGCTTTCCTATGTGCTATTAATTTGTATTATTTGAATAAGAAATCGGATTTACTGTGACTAATTGAACATTGATGAATCACATGAATATGTTTAATGTGTGGTTAATGTCCTAATGATATTCTAAGTTACAATTTTTTCAGTTCATTTAACACATATTGTATATATCTGGTTTCTCAAAACATCTATGTTTTTTTAATGCTTAAATAATTGGACTGATAAAGGCATTGCTGTGCTTTAGCTGTATTCTCCTGAAATTAATTATGTGAATATCATTACATGAGAGAATATTACCATCAGGGACAGTGGTGGAGCTTGTGAATGAAGGGCCCTGGTGCAAAATAATCCCCCCTTGCAACTTAGATACACTAAAGGTGCCTGTAGGGGTCTGACAAAAAAAATCAAATAAAATGTAAGGGTCAGATAACCCATACAGTGATGAGACCACATTTCTAGAAAAATAATTATATATCCGTCTCCCTTAAAAAAACAGGAAACCCCTTTAAGCCAGGTAGCAAGAGTGCTACAAGGTTGTGAGCCCCGGGGTTTAACACTTGCTGTACCAGGAGTACCTCCACTATTTCCACCAACAGAAATCTTGGGTCCTTGTAAAAAGTAATAGCCAGGGCCCCCCAATATGACTAACACTCATTTTCCAGATCTCCTATCGATGGCCTTTACTATAACTGCACATAAACTTCTTACCACAATAATTTTCCTTATTGAATGAGTATACTTCTTGCCCTTTTTTGATCTATAGTTCATTCTTGCACCTCCGAAAAGTATCCCTTAAATTCCTGTCAATTGCCATGATTACCATGTATGAGTTACAGTTTGCAGTTAGGAAATAGTGATCTTCCAAAGGCAAAATCTAACAGCTTCACGCTACAATCTAAAAAATAAAGAAGTTGAGCAAAGCCTTGAATTTGAATTTCAAACAAATTCAATAATCAAAACCAGTGTCTGCTTAGCACAAAATTAAGCAACTTTAATGAAAATGTATGATTGTATCATGTTACATAGCAAGAATTGTCAGCAGGTTTACCAATTACTAATAAAATGTGAAACTCTAATAATATTACAGCGATTTAAATACTTTTAGGGATGTTAATCAATTAATGATAATGATATATAACTTTCTTCTGTGGTCCATGGCTGTTTGAGCAATGTTTTTATAAGAATCACATCATCAAAATAAAATTCTGCTCTACATATTTTTGTATTAGCAAAAAACTTTATCTAGCAAGCTTGGAGGTACATAAACAAAAATTAAACTTTTAAGCTGTAGGTCACAATTTATTACGCACATATTTTATGTTACAGAATAAATTATGATAAATGATCATGTACCAAAATTGCAGTATAATGTATTTTGGGCATGAGCACTGGCTCTGTACGGTTCTCTCAAAGTGACTTTGATATCCTTAATAATGACTTAGAGCTAATATTACCATTAATCAGTCTTACAAAACACTACACCTTTCAAATGTGAACATTTCTGGAAAATAGTCTGTTTACATGTAAATAACTAGGCATGTAAATTAATTGATCTCAGAAATAAGTACATTTTCCCCATCATGAATAATTTTTATCTTTACATAAAAACAGGGACACTTAGTTTCAGAGATAGCAGTGAATAAAATATGTTTCAGAAGCCATACTATTCTGTCTGCATAGACATGAAACATAAAGCAGATATACTGCAGCACTTCTATAATGTGTATTTCATGATTAGAGTGCTTGTTCTTTGCCTGGAATGAGTGCTTTTCAATATGAAGGAAATATTTTTATTTTCACACTGTATGGCAGCTGCACCGTGTGGATGGAATGCATAACTAGAGCCAAATTGAAGCAAACTGGGCATTTTTGTTTCTTTGATCATCAAGCAATTTGCTTCATTCTATAAAAGCTTGAGTTTTACTTTGAAATATTTTATTACATAGTCGCACAGTCTTCAGGCAAAGTACAGCTCGTGGAGTTTGATTCAAAATACTCTGTACTTGTTTCATATGAAAATAAAATACTCTTGATTTGGTATATTTGATATATTTTTCCGAGTGTATAAAACAACACACGCTTGTGTCAGTCCCATATGCTCTACGATTCTCTATTCTTTATGTTTTGTTTTCAGACAACTAATTCCACCGTCAGTTTGAATTAGTTGTCGAATGCCTGCAGGCGTTCGCATTAATACTAGATTTATCTTAATCTGCAGTGCTAGGAAAGAAGCAAAGGATGGAAGGAAAAGAGAAGGATACATGAAAATAAACTAATGAATGTCTAGAAGTCTGTGCATGATAGGAACAGAAGTACCACATTAGAGTTTAATTACCCTATAGTATATCATTTACATCTTCATTTTTGGTGCTGGTATAAGCAGCTAAATATTCAACACATTATAAACAAAAAAAAAATAATGCTGTATAAAAACATTACATTATCAGTTGTTTCTGCAATGGCTAAATTCTTAATCAAGGTAACATTTCAAAACAATTATTCTTTTAATTCTACATAATCTACCATTATTTCCACAACTCTACATACAAGATTTTCAGATACATACATGTGTACTTTAAATATATGAGACTTCAGACAATAAATATACTAAAACACAAGGTGCTCAAGTGTCAATTCTGGAGGGCTTACAATCTAGCTGAAAAGTTTACAAGTATACAGATTTACTAAGGTGAGAGTTCTTGGTGATATATTAAAGAATTAGTCTCTGCAAGTCATGTGAGTAGTAAGTATCAATGATGTAGGTCAGTGCCATCCATTTTCATTATCATGGTGGCCCAGATTTGTATTGGTTAGCAAGCTGGTGGGCTGGATTTAAAATAGTAATATGCACATCTAAATATTTCAATTATTTTATTTATGTATAGTATTAAACCACTAAATATTTGTAAATGTATGTAAGATGTCTAGTGTTTAAACTGTCCCAAGTGATTTGTTTTAATAATGATAGGTATGTGAAAAGAATATCGCTAGTGGAATGTGGGCCACAAAAAGCAGGTGGTGGGCGGCATACTGCTGTGGTCTACAAGTTGGACAGCACTGGTTGTAGATTATATAGGCTTCTCTGAAAAAAGGCAAAGTATTCCAACGTCCTGCATAAGTAAAGTTAAAAGAATCTACCAATGCCACCATGATATTTCATTTTTTCTAAACCTGTACAGCATCTTTTCATTGTATCAATGAACTAACCATTTATGTTCACTGTATGAAATCATTTTGCAAGTTAAAAAATAAAGAATCACCACAGGGAACATAATACAAAATACTTGCCAAAAGTAAACCCAGTAATGCAAAACTTATAATAGTAAAAATATTTTAAAAATGTATTGGTCGTAGCCTTACCCATCAAGGAATACTATCTGGACACAGCAATAAATACATTTATACACAGCATTTAGAGATGTTAGCAGTTCATAAGTTAAAGTGAAATAATACAGATTAAAATATGTGTTACTGTGGTAGGACTATACTTTTAAGCAGTCTCCTATATTAAAACTCTTGGAAAAATCATAATTTTAATACCTAGCCCTCAGGAAGATTCACTAAGCATGCCAAGTGTTTATGAGCTTTGTGGAAGGCTGCAGTATCAACCTCCTCATTGTGAAATTACCAGCCTATCCCAATGCAACCCATTGTGATGCAACCAATGACATTATTACTCTAATTTTCTTATAAAGCACCAGAGCATTTCCTAGAGTAAGCAAATCTTCCCATTTGTTCCAATTTGCTTCTCTAGTAGTGCAAAACCTCCATGAAGCATCTACTAAATTGACATATGTTTTGAAGAAGTCTCCAAACAAGACATCTACATTTTTATAAGCATTCTTTCTTTTAATACAGTGTTCCACATGATGCTGGTAATATTATTTAGAACAATGTTACTGTGTATTATTACTGTCTAATTTGTAGATTAATTTATTACAGGGGATTGACCTTCAACATAGATTTTTTATTAATGTTTTCATAAACACATTTAATAAACAATGTATTAAATAATATTAAAGCTGTCATTAATAATATAAAATACTTAAAAAACATTTTGCTGATACATTCAAAGAAATAAACTAGAATTATCAGTGGTTTTACATTTTTTACTGAATGTTAGAAATATATAGACAATTAGAAAAAGAATATGTGCTGGAAGATTACATGGAGTCAGGACACTATCTATCTCTTGTGAAGTGTTTTGCTATATGCTATATTTTACATCCTACATCTCTCCACAGAAAATGGTTTGTTAAAGCTGCAGATAATGGTGTTTTCATTGGATTTCATGATTAGATGTTAATGCCGAAACAATCAGGCCAGGTGGGCAGCAGTCCCAGGAAAGCGTGGGCAACTATAATGAGTGATAAATTATATACATAGCGACAATGTGAGTATTTAAACACCATTTTCAAAGACATATCTTCTGTTTATATGCTTCATTGAATCACCACTCTTATGTATTTCTTCAAGTACAACCTAATTACTGTGAATATTTATTCTTTGTGCTAGAAACAACAATTTATTAAATCAATCTCCCCCTCCCCTTAAAATGTATATTAACCAACATGTGTCTATCTATCTATCCATCTATCTATCTATCTAACTATCTTTTTACAATTTATTATTTTGAAGAACTACACTTGAAAATGCAAAATGTTTTTAGAACTTAAAAAAAAATAAAGTTGTTTTATTATCTCTATGCAACTATGCTGCTATGGAATCTACCATTTTATCTTCAGCAGCTGAACTTCTTGAGGTGAGAGTAGACTGAATACATAATAGCTCATATGTTTACCTCGACCAAGCCACCTAAGAAACTAACTGGCAGCAGTGGATAAGAAAGCAAAATGGTGGTCTGAAAGAATAATCACATATATAGTTCTCAGCAATACCGGTTGTTGCTTACGCTTGTGGCTTGTGCCTTGTGCTGGAGGAGGTGAGCGCCGTAGGCACTCATCCCTACGACCCCCTATGATTTTCGGACTGCAAATGCGGACCCACGCAAAGCGAGGGGCCGCATTTATGGAGGTGGAGGCTCTACAGCGCCTCACAACCGCTTACAAACGCCCCCTACGAATTTTGGACCGCAAATTGCGAGGGTCCGCATTTGCAGAGGTGGAGGCTCTACAGCGCCTCACAACCACTTACAAACGCTCACACACACGGGACTTTGAAAAAAACACGCAATGACGAACTATGGACTTACACAAAAAAACATGAGCCGCGGGACTTAGAAAAAAAATAAAATTGCGGACTTACACACAAAAAAAAATACGACCCGTAAATCCATTACGGAGTCCAAAAATACGACCTTGACGGACAATCCGCGCACTGCGGAAAACATTACAAAAACACAAAACAAACACAAAAATAAAATAAAAACATTACCCACAGCAAGGGGGGACACCCAGGACATCTGGAAGTCGGGTTACAACTCAATTTCAGTACCATTTACAAAGTTTACACACTCGAAAATCCCCTAAGCGAGAAAAAAAATGGCAGCGGAAAAAAACGAAAACGAGGCTAAGGACGTATAATTACAAGACGTACTGGCAAAACTGAACCAACACTCAAGAACACTTCATGCGGCACGTAACACACATTATGCTGGACGTACCACACACAAAATCACCACCATTTCACATGCAACAAGTAACTACTATCCACAAAATGGCAGATGAGACACAAATAGCGCATGGGTATTGCGTTCTAACGGTTTCTACTTCAGCTCAAAGTCTATAAATACTGCACACTCCAGAAATGTCTACATTTCTCCTCAGGTGATGAACAGTTTGACTGGCGTTACTTCTGAAGCAACTTCATTATCACTTTAGAAGTTTAAAATCTGCAAATTACAACAAATATGTAAGCTATAATACATTAATTAATAAGTCCATAATAAAAAACTTTAAATAAAAATTTGATTTAAAATATTGACAAAAAATACTGTATTCATGTATAGTAAGCTTTCAAACACAGATATATGTGTATGTGCCCTAAAATAATCTCAATAAAATAAAAAAAGGGCAAATTTCCAAAATAACATAGCTTTTAATCATATCTCTTTTAAAACATAGTTTAGCCTTTTAACAAAAAAATATAGACACATATATATTTATGCTGCATTTCAATATTTCACTTCTTTTTTCATTTTAAACAGACTGTGCCTCAACAGCGTCACTGAATAATTTGCAGCGCAGAACGGTTTCACACAGACTGTCAAATCTGCAGAATTTTTACACACAACAAAGAAAGAAGAACAGGTAATATACAAAAATACATTTGCTTCACAAAAATAATATGCTCTTACTATAAAAAAAAATACAACAAAACACCAATTTCTCTTTTTCAACAGACACTGCCTGAAGACCCTCTGTCATTTATACACAACTAAGAATTCAACAAAGGTATAGTATAACAAGCAAAAAAATAAATAAACTATCCTGTTTGCTGTGCTCCAATATATAAAAAAAAAGAAGCCCCTAATGACAATAATGTTGCACACAAAAGAGGATACTCCAACAAATGTTGAAAACACATATCCTGTTAAATCATAAATCCTGTTTTGTGTGCCCTAACCTATAAGCCTAAACCCAGAACCTAAACATATCATGTCAACAGTGGTGTACACAAAACAGGATAGTACAGCAAAGATTCAAAACACATACAAAATGGAAGAACAAATCCTGTTTTCTTCACCAACCTCTAAGCCTATTCCATAACCTAAACTTATAACGACAACAGTGGTGTACACAAAACCGTATAGTACTACAAATATTGTTAACACATACAACATATAAGAATAAATCATGTTTTCTGTGCTCTAACCTATAAGCCTAAACACATAACCTAAACCTCTAATGCCAACAGTGCTGCACACAAGACACGATACTACAACAAATGTTCTTAAAACTTAACACATGCAACCATCTATCCTGTTAAATATGCATCACTCTCTAAGCCTATCCCCATACCCTAAACCTCACTGAATACATATAAAATCAAACTATCCTGTTTTACATGCTCAATGTACAAAAAAAATATATATATACATTTCAATGCAACATTTGCATCTCTTTCTTTCAGTCTCAACAGACACTGCCTGAAGACTCTCTGCATCGCTACAGCAATTTCCACACAACACATTTCAAGGAAAGAGGTACAGTATTACTAGTTCAAATACAAATAAAATACTGCTATTTACACATATAAAATACAAGGACCTATCCTGTTTTTTGTCTGACTTTATGGAAACGTACTGCAACCTAACTAACAATATAAGTGTAACCCCATAACCGGAAAACCCTAATAACAACATTGCCACATGCCAAACAGGATAGCAACAACAAAAAAAAATACTCTAATGCCAACAGTGTTGCACACAAAATACAAAAACAAATACACCATTTAAAGATATATACGCTTTTTCATGCACAAACGTTTAAGCCCAACCATATTTATTTTATAGAACCTTGTAGTTACTGAACTTCTATTCAAAAGTAAGGTCTTCACTAGCTAAAAACTTCAAGAAGAAATATATACTCAATGCTTACATAGATCCTTATTCAATTCCAAAAAATGCTATTGAATGAGGCCCTACGTTGCTAACTCAAACCTCATAAAGCTGACATCATAATGGAAACAGTGCTGCACACAAAACAGGATAGTAGGAAAAAAAAATAATATGCAGTTAAAAAAAACGAGAAAAAATACTAATATAATATTTTTATTTATAGATTAATATGGCAGATACTGACAAGAAACAGGAAAAGAAAAGACGTCAAACCAGAGAATGTTAAAAAAGATGGGCAGAGCATGAGCCGCTGGAGCAGAAGGAAATTTGACAACAAAAAGAACGCGAGAGACTTGCAAGCAAAAGACTATCAGCTGACAAACGAAATTCCAACCTCAAGAAGGCAACTAAAAAGCATTTAGAAAATGTTCCTGAACAATCAGATAAGAATTTGAATGATGATTTACACAGTCACTTTGATATATCTTCTCAAAATTGTCCTTTACCTAAATCTTTAACAATAGAGGTTCATAATTGTGGTGATATGAATATTATCTGTCAGTTTTGTGGGGCTTACCATTTCAAACAGGAAAGACCCAGAGATGGAGAGTTGTTAGTTGCTGTCAAAAAGGCAAGGTAAGACTTCCAGAAAGACAACAATTCCCAACATATTTACAAAGCATTATGACTGAGCCTAGTTTCCCCAACTACCAACATTTCAAAACAAACATATGATCCTATAATAGTGCCATGTCCTTTGCATCTAAGGGTGCAACATTAGCTGCTAATGTGCCAGGACATGGCGCTTACTGCTTTAATGTATAAGGACAAATTTACCATTGTACTTCTCATTTACATCCAGAGGAAGCAGAGCAAAGAAAATGTGCTCAACTATATGTCCTAGATACAATGGAAGCTGTTGAGCAACGTATGCAGCTTCAAGAAAATAAAAAATGCTTACCCATTGTTTTTCTAGAGCTTGATAAAATGATGGCTCAAAACCCATATTCTCAAACCTATAAAAAATGGTCAGAAGTAGAAAAGGAACAACAAATTAATTCAGAAATACATCAAAGGCCAATCCCAAAAGTCAATATGGTGCTTAAAAGAGATTGCCATACTGATAAATGCCGCTATAACTTGCCAACATCAAATGAGTTTGCAATGGTCTTTCAAAATGATGAAGGAAAACCACCATTTCAGAGAGATATTAGAATATATCCCAGAAATGAGGAGCTGCCTTTCATTAATATAAATATCTTAAGTACCAATTTAGACCCAATTACATATGCCATATTTTTCCCACATGGGAAAGCAGGTTGGCAACCCAAATTAGCCCTTAAGAGTTACCCAAATTCAAAAGTACGTGTGAGAAATAATATTTCCATGCTTGAATTTAAAGTGGTTCAAATTGCCACTCGAGATGGATTCAATCCCATTTTATGTGGCGGAAAACTGACACAACAATGGATCATTGATTCATATTTGCAAGTTGAGGCAAATAATTTAAACTTCATCAAATATCAACAATATAAACTACATGTAGAACAGTATTGTGTATTGATGTATTATGTCGCTGTGGTTGCTACAACCAGAGAGCTGCCAGCTGACAAAGCCATCATTTTACCATCTTCTTTCCAAGGATCTCCTCGCAATATGCGAGAAAAGATACAATGATGCAATGGCTGTTGTAACTAAATTTGGAAAACTAGATTTATTTATTACATTTACATCTAATCCACAATGGCCAGAGATTACACACAATCTGCTAATTGGACAAACTGCTTCCGATAGACCAGCAGTTATTGCTGAACTACCAGATCCAGAAATACATGGTAGACTATATGAGATTGTTACTCATCGTATGATTCATGGACCCTGTGGAGATATTAATCCACAGTCACCATGTATGAAAAATAAGAAATGTATTAAAGAATTTCCAAAGGATTATAGAGACAAAACTTATGCTAATTGTGATGGCTATTCATTATATAGAAGAAAAGGCCAAAATGCCATTATTCATGGAAAAAAGGTAGATAACAGATATGTGGTACCATACAATACACATTTACTCATGAAGCATAATGCACACATTAATGTGAAAGCTTTCACTTCGATAAAATCCAATAAATATGTCTACAAATATATTTATAAAGGCTGTGATGCAGATACTGTAGTGGTCAAAAGTGGTGAAAATAGCAAACAAAGTGAGTTAGTACATGATGAACTTGCATCTCATGTAGATGCTAACTATGTAAGTGCACCAGAAGAAAAATTTTAAATGCATGATCGCTCACATGCAGTATATCGGTTAGCTGTACATTTGCCACAAAGACGTTTTTTTAGTGTATTTCCATGTTGGAAATTAAACAAATGCTTTGGCACTTTTATTAGAAGGTGGAAGAACTGTGCATAGTGGATTTAAACTGCCAGTTCCTATTTTGGAAACATCAGTGTTGGATATTCAAATGACATCATTACAAGCAAAAAAAATTAAAAAAGTAAATTAATTATAATAGATGAAGTTACAATGATGTCATGCCATGCCCTACAATGTATTGACCATTTTCTACGTGAGGTCATGGATAATAATTTGCCATTTGGTGGAAAGGTAATGTTGTTAGGTGGAGATTTTAGACTAACCTTACCTGTCGTTGTACATGGAAATCGAACAGACATTGTCAAAACATGTATAAAGTCAAGTACACTATGGAAACTATTTACCCATCTTCAATTACAACAAAATATGAGATCAGAAGGACAAAATTAGTTCAATGATTGCCTCATTAAAATTGAAAAAGAGCGAATACCAAATTTACCCGACGATACAGTGCACATCCCCGCTCATATGATTTGCCAACAGGATCTCATATCAGTTATATTCCAAAATACAATAAATAATGAGGACCATGCAGAGCTTGCCAACAAAGTAATACTAAAATGCAAAAATAAAGATACATTACTCCTCAATAATGAAATATAAAAATAAAAAAATGCACCAGAAAAAAATTATCACAGTGCTGATTCTGTACTTGGTGATGACAAAGAAAGCCAGACAAACTTTTTTAACTGAATTCATTAACTCATTAACTCCCTCTGGAATGCCACCACATATTTTGCAGCTACTGTGAAATATGAACCCCAAAAAAAGCCTATGTAATAGGACCAGATTAGATGTTCAAGAATTAAAGGACCATTTCATTCATGCTGAAATCTCTCCTTTAACGGGTACCCTTAAAGGAAAGAGAGTTTTCATACCAAGAATAGATTTGGCACTAAGTGAAAGTAGCCTCCCTTTTGCACTTCAAAGGAGATAATTTCCCATCATCATGGCATTTGCCATGACCATTAATAAATCACAAGGACTTTCAAATCTGAGGATATCTTTTTAGAAGAACCAGTATTTGCACAAGGCCAGCTGTATGTTGCATTCTCACGATGCAAGAATCCAGAGGCTATTAACGTTTACATTGAAAACAATTAAAGTCAAGGTTATTTATTAGATGATGGCCGCATTTTTACAAAAACATTGTCTACTATGAGGTACTATAAATTTAATTCCACAAAATATAACAATACAAGACATGGCACAGAACAAAAAAAAACCACCACAAAGATAATTTCAGACAAAAAAAATAGAGCACAGTGGTTTGATTTTGAGGACGAACTTTTAAGACACTCAGGCTCTTTTTAGAGGACCACTATTTCAAGAAGCTCTATAAAATGGCAAAAAACATAGAGAACAGTGGTTTTACTTCCAGGAAAAAATTAGATATCTCTCTTTTACGAGGGCCTCTATCTTACATAGGAAACTCTGTGTGCCATTTTCAGACAATACTTTAATCTCAAGAACAAATGTATAACAACAAAAACTAAATATAGAGAACAGTGGTTTCATTTCCGGGATGACATTTTATGTCACTCAGACTCTTTTTAGAGCACCACTATTTCCATAAGAAACTCTATAAAATGGCAAAAACCATAGAGAACAGTGGTTACACCCCACGGACGAACTTTGATGTCTGGCATTCTCTTTTTAGAGAACCACTATTTCACATAGGAAACTCTATGTGTCATTTTCACGAATTACAACAACAACAACCAAATGTCAACCATCAAAAAGCAACAACAACAAAATAATATATTCTAATTTTATGGAAGTAGCCTTTTACCATGATTAACCCCACAAAACACTTTGCTTGCATTTTATAACAGGTTTAAATGTTACTTCATTAAGTTACTGTTTATAATGTTACTATTTTTGGAAAAAAGTGTGCAAAGTTGTTGCATTGCATATATTTCAAAGTTCATGTTAAGAGGTGGAGGAGCTTTTGTTGTACAATTTAAATGTATAATTCAATGGAGAATATTAATCCAGGGAGTAATTGGATCGCCAGTTAATGGGGTCAGGAAGGAATTATTTTTTCTCCCTTTGATACAATTGGCTAAGTTTCAATGTTTTTTTTTTTACTGTTTGCCTCCGTCTTGATTAAATACATATTTAGTTTACCAGTTGTCCTCCTCTCCTTACCCTGTGTCTCTCTGCCCCTCCTCCTCTCCCTCCCATGTGTCTCTCATACCCTCCTCCTCTCCTTACCCTGTGCCTCTCTGCCCCTCCTCTTCTTCCTCCCATGTGTCTCTCTTCCCCTCTTCCTCTCTTTACCCTGTGTCTCTCTTCCCCTCCTTCTCTCATTCTCTGTGTCTCTCTTCCCCTCCTCCTCTCCCTCCCTGTGTCTCTCTTCGTCTCCTCCTCAAAAGTACGAGCGGCAGGACTTAGAAAACAAAATACCAGAGGTCACAAAAAAATGCAGTAACCACCCGAACCGTGCACACCCAAAAACACACACAAAAACGCAATAAAAATAAAAAAAACACTCACACACAGCACGGGGGGAACAGCCAGGACGTCTGGAAGTGAGGTTACACTCAAATTTAACACTCCAATATAGGCTAAGCGAGAAAAAAAAGGAGACTGAAAATAATGAAAATGAGGCTCCATGACCCTGAACCGCGCAAAACACTGCCCACCGCGTACAACTTTGCCAGAGACATCCGAGAGAAGCACGGGACCCCACATTAACCCCTTGCTGCAGGGGTCCGATTGCCCCCCCAGGTGTGCCCTCCATAATCCCATTTTGGGGGTCCCCATGGTGGACCCCTGCAATGTCCCGACATTAACCCTTGCAGTGGGGGTCACGATTGTGTTCCCCACTGCATTTAAAAGGTGTAAATTCTTTGCTGTGAGCCCTTAAAGGGTCCGTGGCAAACAAAGAGTTAAGGCAGCTGGGATCCCCACATTAACCCTCGCAGTGGGGGTCACCGATCGCACACAATCGGGTACCCCCGCTAAAATCTAAATTAAAATTTCCTGCCTTGTGGGTCCTTAAAGGACCTGGGCTAAATAAAAATGAACCCTATCAGTCATGGGGCCCTATACAGATTCCCATGAGCCCCTAATTAACCCTGTCACTAATGGGGGTCAATACATACCCCTTAATTCCTTATTTAACACTGTCACTCATGGGGGTCAATACACACTCCCAGAATCCCTTAATTACCCTTGTCAATACAGACCCCCATAATCCCTTAATTAACCCTGTCACTCATGGGGGTCAATACAGACCCCCATAAGCCCTTAATTAACCATGTCACTCATGGGGGTCAATGACGACTCCCATAATCCCTTAATTAACCCTGTCACTCAAGGGTCAATACAGAACCCCATAATCCCTTAATTAACCCTGTCACTCATGGGGTCAATACAGACTCCCCATAGGCCCTTAATAAACCCTGTCACTTGTGGGGGTCAATGACGACTCCCATAAGCCCTTAATTAACCTTGTCACTCATGGGGGTCAATACACCCCCCCATAATCCCTTAATTAACCCTGTCACCTATGGGGGTCAATACAGACCCCAATAAGCCACTAATTAAACCCATCAGTCCAATAGCCATCTATATAGACCCCTATAGTACACTAATTAACCCATGTAACAACACTATAAGTGCCATGAGGGTCATCCAGGACCCTCATAATACAAAGTGTAAGCACTACACTATTAGCCCAAACTATACACCATTAACACAACCCTGGCCCTATTTAATCCTAACAGTACACATTTAACCCTAACAGTACCTATCGTACCCTAACTGGGCCTATTTAGCCCTAACTGACCCTATTTAACCCCATCTAAGCGTATTTAACCCTGTCTCTTATGGGGGTCTATACAGACCCTCATAAGCCTCTATTTAACCCCATCAGTCCCATAAGAGTATATAAAGTTAAAACCCTAACATTAACCCTATAAATGCCAAAGTGTACAAACTCTACACTGCACTATACCCCCCAATAAACCATTAAATCTAAACTAACCCCCCTCTACCCTAAGATGCCTACAGTACATACCTACCCCCTATGAACCCCCCCACCCACTAATTACTGAAAATAATAAAACCTAAGTCACAGAAAATAAAAAAAGCTACATTACAAAAAATAAAAACAGCCACATTACAGAAAATAAAATAGTATTACACACCTAAAAAGGAAATACATACAAAATATATACATCACATTGCAATACAATACAATACAAATAAAATACAATACCCTCTATCTAAAATACATCCCCCCTATCAAACATACATTAAATCCTATCTAGATACACAAACCCTAAATGTAACCTAAAATAAAATAATTAAAAACATTTAATTTTGCAAATGTCCCTTCAGATTGCACCCGTAGGGAAAAAATGAAACATAAAATTAGTACATAATACCACATAGAAAAAATAAACATTCTAAATACTCTAAATATTCTACTCACTTTTCATGCATGTCCCCATACTTCTTATTGTCATCTCCGGCTCGGCCCCTGTTAAAAATAAACATTACATTAGTACAACATATATACACACAATATAAAATACAATAAACATAATATGCATTCAACTTACCTCGGCGCAATGTCATTGTGCTCCTCCTCTTCTGCCCTAGCTGGGCCCTTGATGAATCCGTGCTCTAACCCCCCCAAAAAAACTGAGCTCCGCACTTGTGTAGCTCCCCAATGCTAAGGAGTCCCATGAGTCCCGTAGAGCCTCTTCCGCAAGAAAATTGACAATGGCGCCTTCTGATTGGCTGAAAAAGCTGTCAATCAAATTTAAGCCAATCAGAAGGTGCCAAGGTGTGAGCCAATCAGAATGGGATACACCCCTATATGCCATTCTGATTGGTTGATGGACCTATCAATATTTTTTAAACCAATCCAAAGGCTCTATCGCCTTCAGCCAATCACAATGGGATACACCCCCATGGGGTGATTGGCTGGAGGTATCTATGCCTTCTGATTGGCTGCAGTCTGATTGATAGTGACAGCAGCCAATCAGAAGGTGTTATTCCCTTCAGCCAATCACAATGGGATACACCCCCACAAGGTATTTGGCTGAAGGCATCTATGCCTACTGATTGGCTGCAGTCTGATTGACAACTCGGAGCATGCGAGCCTCGCGTAGCCATTAACTCGCAGCACTTAGGCTTGCCTCGCATAGCACTACAAAGGCGATGAGCACCAAAGGCGCTAATAGGCCTGCGAGCCACGCGAACCGTGGCAAGCCGTTAAGGCACTAAAATTCGCACCACAAAGGCGATGAACAAAGCGAGGCAAGCAGTGAAGGCAATGAAACACGCGGGACTTAGCCACCAAACACTTAGTAAACGCGGGATCGCCTTAGGCTGCAAGCCCTACGAATTATGAAAGCAAAAAACATACAAAATACAACAAAAAAAAATACAACAAAAACATCACAGCACGGGGGAACAGGCAGGTTGTCCGAGAGTGAGTTGGAACGCAAATTTAAGTCAATTTGACCGGGTTTCAGCACTCGAAAATTGCCTAAGAAAGAAAAACAATGGCCGCACAAAATAATGAAAACAAGGCTACACGACCCCGACCGCGCAAAACATGCCCAACCGCATAGCACTTTTCCACAGGAATGTACGAGGTACAAAATACTCTATTACAAAGGGGGGGGGGGGGATACTATATACGAAAAATATTAAATTAATGGCCGAACCGGGCAAACCAAAAAACACAAAAACCACATAAAATAAAAATACAACAAAAACATCACACACAGCACGGGGGAACAGCCAGGATGTCTGGGAGTGAGGTAAAACGCGCATTTACATAAATTTGGCCGAGTTTCAGCACTCGAAAATCGCCTAAGCGAGGAAAAAAATGGCAGCAAAAAAAAATGAAAATGAGGCCACACGACCCCGGACCGACACACTGCCAACCGCGTAGCACCTTCACACAGGAACATATGAGATACAAAATACACTATTATACAATGGAAAATGCTCGTGTGTGCTAACTTGCAACTAATAACATTACGATTCCAAAATGGAGCTTTACACAACTAAACCAACGGTTTGCCCTCACGCACGCAGCCGATTTATAATGCACACTTGGGACATTCATTACACTTTCTCCTCAGGGCAGCAAAACTACAACTGTACACTGTATGCTGCAGGAAAATAAAAACAGATTGTGAGCAAAAATACATGAGAAGAGAGGATCACAATGAGTGCCGAAGGCCCTCAGAGTAGAAAAAGCTTTACATTGTGTGGCAAACAGCATTGCCATGGCTTCAAATTGTATTGCCCCATCAAGTTATTACTAGCAAGTTGCTAGTAATAATAATAATAATAATAATAATAGTAAGATGAAATCAAAGATCGTTTCTGTCAGTTTGTCTGTCTAAAACTAGACAAATTAGTGCTGCTCCCCAGATGGCCACATCACCACTGAAGCTCTCAAAATGAAACATGAACCCAGGTAGACACTCATAGATATAATGTACTGAATTGTTTTTTCTATATCCTGGGTATTCTGTTGTATAGCTTAATGTAATTTAATTTATTTATGTATTTATTTTTGTAAAATAGAATTTTTCATGAGATAAAAAATTATCACGCAATGGAGCTGATCTCTGATTACATTTCTTATTTATTTAAAAGGTCCAGGCTGTTTTAGCCTCCACCGCTCTATTCATTTTGTAACAAAAGATATTTTTCTGGTGAATTTCCCCTTCTGTAATTTTGTTTGTTTCTCCAACTCCAGCCCCCTCAGATGGTCATGTCACCTATGAAACTCTCCAAATGAATCTATACTCTTTTTGATGAACTACACTTGAAAACAGGTAAATATTTTTAGAATTAAAAATAAATAGTCTTATAAATTTCCTGAGATAAGAGGAAGCAACTTTCAGTGCTTTCATTATGTATAATGGAAAGTTTATTAGGTGACAGAGACACACCGTCCTGAGAAAGTAACAGATGGAATCCTCTGAGGAAAGAAAATGAAACGCAGCAGTAAGGAAAAATTATCTTGCCTGACTTGTAAATGACATCTATAGTTTGTGAAAAAGGTTCTTAAGTTTGTGAGGTTTGTAACAAATGAATATTAGCAGCTGTGTAAGATATGGGCATAATACAACTTTTAGGTAAAATATTGATATCGAGAGAAT
Source organism: Discoglossus pictus (assembly GCA_027410445.1). NCBI lineage: Eukaryota > Metazoa > Chordata > Amphibia > Anura > Alytidae > Discoglossus > Discoglossus pictus. Next base: position 242,060,241 of record CM050165.1, on the reverse strand, counting down.
CCGACCAACTGTCAAATCTAACGGACGTGAAGAGCTTCAGCTTCACAACACCACACTTTTCAACACAATTTAATCAGTTTAATTGTAGGGCAATATCCCCCAAAAGAAACAGAATAGACAAGGATCAAAAAGATATATTTTTTACCAAGTTCGAGCTTAGTATCATCATCACGAGGTTGAGGCCAAGTTCATCGAGGTTCCCGCAGCGGAGGCTCCCAGTTCTCTCTCAAACAGGAGGAATCTCTGGTGGGTCTGGAGGAGAAGCAATCTAGCCAGGTGGAGGTAAGACTCATATCAAAACGGAAGCCCTACAGGTGATTCTGGGGCAATTACAGAGGAGGCACTAGCAACCTGGGAGCCGTTTAAGACTTCCCCAGAAGATTGACAATTAAACAGTCAGACAGAGTTTGAGGATCATAACACCATACAGCAGACATTATCATTAGCCAGAAAGGCACATACTACAAAGATTGAAGAATCTGAATAACATATTATTTACTACCCTTTGTGGGAATAAGAAAAATACTTTCTAGAAAGAAATCAATTAACACTTTATAATGTTATTAGACTAGCAACCTTATTAAATTGCGATTCAGTAAATTTTAAAAGGGCTCTATTTAAGCACACAGCATATTTTATTTACAGTAGTTTTTAGTTAGTAAAGACCTTGCTTTTGGATAGAAGTTCACTAACTAAAAAACTTCTGTAAAAAAAATATGCTGTGTACTTAATTAGAGCCCTTTTAAATTTACTGAATCACAATTTAAAAAGGCTGTAAGATACAGTATATTGATTTGAAAATCTCTGGATACTGGCAAGGTTTCTCCTATCTGCATTAGCACAAAGTCACTAGGGTTATGTGTAATCTGGCTTAATGAACAGAGTAAAATGCCTTCTATCTTAAAGGGAGGTGAATCATTAAGAATGGTGAAAGACATTAACATGCATATATAAAGTTTAAGTAACCCACTATCCAAATTCCATACTATTAAATGAGATATGCCTAAAAATTTAGAAGTTCCTGCTAACTGATCAGGAAGTAATTTTATACTACCAACATCTCTGTTTTCGGATCTTCTATTTATTATATCCCTATAAAATCCTTTAGGTACCATTCTGTGGATTTTAGCTGCAGAGATGAATCACCCCCCAAAGAGGATAATTTAGATCCCTGGGGCTCTTCAGAATCAGAAGGATCAGCATAAGTGGAAACATGAATCTCTCTGCAAAGTCCATGATGGACATTGAAACTATGCTAAAGAATCAACTCTCGTTTGCTCTTAAGGACATCAGAGAGGATCTACATAATGTGGGCCAAAGAACACAAGTGGTAGATCAAGTTATTCAATCCCAAGCAACGGTCAGAACTGATATCACCGATAACTCAGAGCAGATTATGTTCCTGGAATCCAAGTTAAAAGACTTGGGAAACAAAATGAGAAGAAATAATCTAAGAATACGGGGAATACCCAAGAAGGTCTCTGATCTACGACCATACCTTAAAGCGGTATAGAAATAGAGAGGGATCATAGAACTCTAGGAAGTCTGGCGAACTCAGCAATGCCTAAGGACATCCTAGTCAGATTTTTGAAGCAGAACTCTAGGATCTTAATCTTAATGGCCTTTCGGAAGATTCCTAAGCTTTTGGGCCCAGATGGGGAAAAGATACAAATCTATGCAGATCTGGCTCCCCCAACCTTAACTAAAAGGAGAGTCCTGAAACTAGTTTTGGAGGTGTTGAGTGAAAATAAGATCCTGTATAGATGGGGATTCCCATTTAGACTTACTTTCCAATACAAAAATCAGACCCACTCATTTTTTACTTTTAGAGGGAGGTTACAGAGTCTTATCCAAGCTTCAATTATGGAAGGGAGATCCGGTACCCACGGCTCATATATCAACAAGAAGGGAAAGAACATCACCTCAATGGTAGACTGCTAGATCCAGCAAATATCAAAAATAAATAATAAAGAGGGTATATATATATATAGAGGGGGTTCCTCCGAAGGGTTTTTGAAAAGCTAATTAAAATATAACAAAATACTTGTTGGTATTGATCGAGATAGGGGGGGGGGGGATATTATTCCTCACTCTAGGGGAATTAAGGGGATTACAATACAATCTTCCTAGGCACCATAAGTGCATTTAGAGTAGTCTAGTGAGGAAGTCCTGCATATGACAAGATACAGTTTCAAATGCTTATTTATTTATTTATTTATTTATTTCAATGGTTTTTATTAGAAGGTTTGTCACTAAGTTGTTTACTACATTCCTGATAAACCTTGATGGTTACCCCCTATTTTGTGGCTGGTCACCGGCTGGGTTCAGGGGTCTATTGGATGAAGATGAGAGGGGCTACATTGGAGAGGGTTGGCTAGCATTAAATAGAACTATTTACAGACAACAAAAAAAATGGGTAGTACAGAATATGTAATTTTGGCACATAATGTTAAAGTATTCAACATCCCTTTTAAGAGGTGCAAGTCCTTTATTACCTATAGAGAATATAAGCCCTTGGTGATATTCCTCCAGGAGACCCATTTTCAGGTCAAAAACACCCTAAATGTATGCATAAAAATGACTTGTCTTTCTTTTCAACTTGTAACCCTAAAAAGAAAGAAGGGGCTGCTATATTACTCCATAATAACTTCCCCTTTACTCTAGAAACAAAGTGGATAGATTCTAAAAATAACCACATCATTCTAATAGGTAAGGTACATGATGTGCCGTTAACAATTGCCACCCTGTATGCGGAACCCAAAAACCCACATAATAGTTTAATTCACACCTTAAAAGATCTGAGAGATTAGGCAAGGTCATCTCATAATGGGAGGATACTTTAATCTCGCAATGAATAATGCCCTGGATAGATCCCTTAAGACGAGGGAGAGAGATATTCCAAGAAGATGAAAAGAATTAAAGCTCTATTGACTGATTTAGAAAGGGTGGACAGTTGGAGGCACTTACACCCACAAGACAGGGTATACACGTTTAATTCATACCCACACAGCACATAATTCAGGTTAGATTATGTTTTGGTAAACTCGGGTTTAGTAGATGGCACCAAATCAGCTGAAATTCACTCATGCCCATGGTCAGATCATGCCATCGTAAGTTTAATACTAGATATAGGTACTAATATAAAACCTCAATATAAATGGAGGATCAATGATTTCTTGGTCTCTTATCCATTTCATAGCAACCAGATAGGTAGGGAGATTGAATTCTATTTTGAAGCAAATACACAACTTGAGGTAGGAGCTGTCTGGGTATGGGCGGCACATAAGTCGTACATGAGAGGAGTATGCATAAAATTGGCGTTGAGACATAAGAGGGTACTAAGAGATAAAGAAAATAAACTGCTAGAAGACATAGAGAAATTAGAGAAAAATAATCAGAAGGGGCACTCAATAAAGCTTAGACAACAAATAGAAAAAATTTGAGTAGATTTGAACTCAAATCTTAGTGGGTGTGGCTTGGCCTGTGTAGTTATATCTGGGTGAATTTGTGTGAGTTCTGTTTGAATCTGCTCTAAGTCAGTGCAGAGTTTTCTGTCTGTTGCATTAATCAGAGTACAGGTGAGTGTGGGTGTGGCTTGGGCTGTGTAAGTTATATCTGTGTGTATTTTGTTGTTTTCTGTTGAATCGGTTCTGTGGGGCAGGACCGTGTTTTCTATCCTGTGCTCTTTTATCATTGTACAGGCAAGTAGGCGGGGTCTATTTTAACAAGGGAAGGGAGAGCTTGGGAGCTTGCAATCTTTTCTAGTATAAGTGTAGTTGGTGTGTAGGAGATTAAATAAAAGGAGGAAATCCAAATAAGGGGTATTATAAGAAAAAACAGAAAACAAACTTACATATTGTTTCGGTTTTGTTTGGTTTAAGGTGTGGAAAATAAATCTTTATACAAATACATTGATTTGTTTTCTCACTGTATTTTTGTAACTGATAATCATGAGTCAGTCCAGTGGAAACCTCACTCAGTGTACATCCTGCCAAATGTATGCACTACTGGAACAGATGATCCAGGGTCCATACCTCTGTGACAGGTGTGAGCATGTTGCCTCTTTGGAAGCTCAAATTGAAGATCTGGAGAGGAGAATTGCAGCACTTAGTGATATTGCTCCACTGGAAAGGGAGTTGGTGCTCACGGAGCACAGTTTAGCTGGGCCTAGTATGGAGGGAAGAGCTGGGGCTAGTGAGGATGGCCAGGGAGGTAGCTGGGTTACAGTTAGAAGGGGAATCAGGGGGTACAGGAGGAGGCAGGCCAGTTCTGAGTTGGCAAACACCAACAGATTTGCGAGATTGAGTGAAACTGTTGGGGATGTCCATTCAGGAATGGCAATGCCAGATAGAGCTGTTCCCTCTAACAGCCGGGAGAACAGTTCTACTGGAGGAGAGGGAGGGCAGAATAGGCAGAGCAACAGACATGTTTTGGTGGTAGGGGACTCTATTATTAGGAAGGTAGACAGGGTAATTTGTCACCCAGATCCCAGCAATCGAACAGTTTGCTGTCTCCCGGGTGCTCGGGTTCGGCATGTTGTGGATCGGGTGGATAAATTATTGGGAGGGGCTGGTAATGAACCGGCGGTCTTGGTACACATTGGTACCAATGACAAAGTTAGTGGAAGATGGAGCGTCCTAAAGAATGATTTTAGAGAATTAGGGAATAAGCTTAAAGCAAGGACCTCCAAGGTAGTATTTTCTGAGATACTACCAGTGCCACGTGCTAGCCCAGGGAGGCAGAAGGAGCTTAGGGAGGTTAATGCGTGGCTAAAAAAGTGGTGCAGTGCAGAGGGTTTGGGGTTTTTAGAGCACTGGGCTGACTTCTCACTTGGGTACAATCTCTATAGCAGGGATGGATTGCACCTTAATGATGAGGGCGCTTTTGTGCTAGGGGATAGGATGGTAGAACGGCTGGGGGAGTTTTTAAACTTGTAGGTGGGGGGGAGGGACTATATAGAAGTATTGGGGTAAATAGGGTAGAGAGGGAAAGGGATGAATTATTTACCCATGGGGGAGGAGAAGGGGGGAGGGTTACAATAGAAAGTAGGGAGGTAGTAATAGGGGCCTCAAATACAGTGGCAGGCACTTCACAACAGCAGAGCCCTAGCAACATAAAGTGTATGATTGCAAACGCAAGAAGTTTGCCTGGGAAAATGGATGAGCTAGAAATATTAGCAGTACAAGAAAAATGGGGCTTAATAGGCATTACGGAAACATGGTGGGATGAATCTCATGACTGGACTGTTAATCTGGATGGTTATAACCTATTTAGGAAAGATAGGGGAAATGGTAAAAGAGGAGGAGGGATCTGTCTTTATGTTAAGCCTGAATTTAAGCCTATAGTTAGAGAAGATATTTATGCTGGCACTAACGGCATCATTGAATCCTTGTGGGTTGAGCTAAATAGTGGAGGAGCTAATTCTAAACGCATATTGGTGGGAGTATGCTATAAACCCCCAAATATAGCTGAAAGTGAGGAAATACAATTATTGTTACAGATTGGAAATGCAGCTAAGCATGGGCAAGTTCTAATAATGGGAGACTTTAATTACCCTGATATAAACTGGATAAACGAGACCAGCAGCTCAGCTAAGGGGAGCAGGTTCTTGAGTACACTCAGGGATCATTATCTAGCCCAGGTAATACAAGAACCTGCTAGAAATGGGACTGTCTTGGATTTAGTCATCACAAGTAATATTGATATAATATCAAATGTAAAAATAGGGGAACCCTTGGGGAACAGTGATCACAACACAGTCTCATTTGAGATTGAATACAAAAAACAGAGTTGTAAGGGGCCAACAAAAACTCTAAATTTTAAAAGGGCTAACTTTAATGGGCTACGGGCAGCAATACAACATATAGACTGGGACAAAGAACTTACAGGGAAGAATACTGAAAATAAATGGACAACATTCAAATCCTTACTAAATAAACATACTCATCAGCATGTACCATGTGGAAATAAAATGAATAGGAGTAAATCACATCCCATGTGGCTTAACAATGACTTAAAGATCATGATGAGGAAAAAGAAATATGCATTTAAATTATACAAGAAGGAGGGAACAGAGGCAGCTTTATGTGACTATAAGGAAATCAACAAGGCTTGCAGAAGGGCTATTAGACTGTCTAAAATAGAAAATGAGAAGTCAGTTGCAATGGAAAGTAAGACTAACCCTAAAATATTTTATAAATATATTAATGGGAAGAAGGCCAGGAAGGAATCGATAGGACCATTACAATGTGACACAGGCCATCTGATAATTAGTGACCAGGAAAAGGCAGATGAGCTAAATAGGTTCTTTTCGTTGGTTTACACAAGGGAGGTACCAGTGGTTGGGACACTGCAACATAATGGGGCTACACTACCTTTACTAAATAATTGGTTAACGCAGGAAGAAATACAAAAGAGGTTGGAGAAAATAAATGTTAATAAAGCCCCAGGTCCTGATGGAATACATCCAAGGGTACTGAGGGAGCTGGGTTCTGTAATAGCCAAACCATTATATCTAATCTTTATAGACTCACTCACTACAGGGTCTCTACCAGATGACTGGAGAAAAGCAGAGGTGATACCTATATTTAAGAAGGGATCTAGAGCAAATCCGGGGAATTATAGACCAGTGAGCCTCACTTCTGTAGTTGGGAAGCTTTTAGAAGGGTTAATAAGGGACAGAATACAAGAATATGTCTATTTGAACAGGATCATAGGAAGCAGTCAACATGGATTTATGAAGGAAAGGTCGTGTCAGACCAATCTAATTAGTTTTTATGAGGAGGTTAGTAGGAACTTGGATCAGGGCAACTCAGTGGATGTAGTCTTTTTAGATTTTTCAAAGGCATTTGATACAGTGCCACATGGAAGACTAGTGAGCAAATTAAGGGATACAGGAATTGCAGTAAATATCTGCTCATGGATCGAGAGCTGGCTAAAAGACAGGAAGCAAAGGGTTGTTGTAAATGGAACATACTCCGATTGGTCTAAGGTGATAAGTGGGGTTCCTCAGGGCTCAGTATTGGGTCCTCTCCTTTTTAACATATTTATTAATGACATTGAAGTAGGACTCGAATGTAGTGTCTCCATTTTTGCTGATGACACTAAGTTGTGCAAGGTAATAAAATCAGATAATGATGTACTTTCCCTACAAAAGGATTTGCATAAATTAGAGAAATGGGCGGCTAAATGGCAGATGAGATTTAATACAAATAAATGTAAGGTTATGCATTTGGGAAGGAACAATAGCCAAGCAATCTATAATCTTAATGGAGCAAATCTAGGGGTATCAGATATTGAAAGGGATTTGGGAGTGCTTGTGGACAACCACCTAGGTAACAGCGCTCAAAGCCAAGCAGCGGCTGCAAAGGCAAATAAAATATTAGCATGTATTAGGAAGGGTATAGAAGCCAGGGAAGAAGATATAATTCTGCCACTATACAAATCTCTAGTACGCCCTCATTTGGAATATGGAGTACAATTTGGGGCACCACCTCATAAAAAAGACATTTTAGAGCTGGAAAAAGTACAGAGAAGGGCTACAAAACTAATAAGGGGAATGGAGGGGCTAAGTTATGAAGAAAGACTAACAAAATTAAACTTATTTTCGCTAGAAAAAAGGCGTCTAAGAGGAGATATGATTACGTTATATAAATACATCCAGGGTCAATATAAGGCTTTGTCAAGTGAACTTTTTGTAGCAAGAGATTTTCAACTGACAAGAGGACATCCGTTGAGGTTAGAGGAAAAAAGATTTCCCCTTAAACAAAGAAAAGGGTTCTTCACAGTTAGGGTGGTTAACCTGTGGAATTCTCTACCAAAGGAGGTGGTGACAGCGAATTCGATAGACAACTTCAAAAAGGGGTTAGATATATTTCTGAATAAAGAGGGCATTCAAGGCTATCCTAGATAACTAGCAAGGAATATTGATCCAGGAAGAAATTTGATCGCCAGTTTCTGGGGTCAGGAAGGAATTTTGCTTTTTTTCCCCCTTATGAGACAATTGGCAAAGTTTCAATGGGGTTTTTTTTATGTTTGCCTTCCTCTGGATCAATTAACAATAATAATAAATAGTCCAAATTAAAAAGATCAATAGAGATCTAAAAAGGTTGAACTTGATGGACTAACTCTATTCATCCTCCAATACTATACTATTAATAATTATTTAATCAATAATTTAATTAATAACTAATCCGCATATTGCAAATCAGAGGAGATCTTAACAGGTTGAACTTGATGGACTGAAAGTCTTTTTTCAACCTTAATTACTATGTAACTACTATGTAACTATGAATGCTATTTTAGTGGAAACAACAGAGAAGGCAAGCCGACACACGGGTCATACATTTTTTACTATAGCTAATAAACCAGGTACATTATTAGCTAGACAATTACGGTCTAAAGTAATACACTCCAAAATTAGTAGTATTAGGATAACTTCAGGAAATATTACATCTAATCCTGCTAAAATTCAAGAGGAGTTTTTTATTTTTATCAAAAATTATATTCTTCTCCCAAGTCATGAACAGATTTTAGCATAGTCACCTTTCTGTCGGCATGTGATCTCCCAAGTTTAAAGAATTAGAGCTTGCACACCTTAATGCTAATATCTCAGTAGATGAAATTGAAAAGGTGACCCAAGGCCTGAATATGGCCAAAGCACCGGGGCCGGATGACTTCTCAAATGCTTATTATAAGAAATTCCACACTTTACTAGCACCCCATTTTAACTCAGTCTTGAGGGTAAATCCACTGCCTCCAGAAATTATTCAGGCGGAGATTGTGCTATTTCCGAAGGAGGGGAAAGATGGGTTGGAAATTAAAAATTACAGACCCATATCCCTCCTTAATGGGGACATCAAGCAGACAGGTTTGCGAGCTTCTTACCCCGACTGATACATAAAGATCAGGTGGGGTTTTTTGCTTATCGGCAGGCTAGAGATAATTTAAGGAAAGTGGTCAATGTAATTCATCAAGCTAACTCTACCAAAACACTGCTATGTCTTTTATCCCTAGATGTCAAAAAAGTGTTTGACATGGTGGATTTGGATTATTTTAAGAAGGTCCTGATTAAATTTGCATACTGGGTCATTTTATCAATTTATTGAACATCTATTATAGTAATCCAATAGCACATTTGAGGTTGCCAGGCCAAATTAAGCCAGTAATCAATATTTTTAGGGGTGCAAGGCAGTGCTGTCCACTCACCCCTTTGCTATTTGCCCTGGTGATGGAACCATTGGCACAAACCATCAGAGCAGAATTGGCAATAAAGGGGCTTTTAGTTGCTCTCCATCAATATAAAATATCAATGTTTGCAGACAATATTTTGTGTACTCTTATAGACCCAGCCAACTCCATAGATGCACTTATGGACATTTTGCTAAATTTTGGCCTAATATCAGGGTCATGAATAAATGTGGACAAAACAGAGGCATTTACTATTGCCATTCCCAAACTTCCTAAACAATCCTTAAGGGAACGATTTTGTTTTAAATGGGTATATTCAATATTTAGGTATCATATCACTTCTAATCTGGGAACTTCATATAGGGAAAACTATCACCAGTTATTGAAATCTTTGAATCAAGTCCTGATAAAATGGTGCAGGTTTCCAATATCTTGGCAGGATAGAATTAATGCATTTAAAATGAATATGCTTCCAAAACTATTATATCTATTCAGATCCATACCTCTGCCTATTATTCTCTCAGAGTTAAATGGTTTCCAAAGGAAGGTTTGCAAGTTTATTTGGCTTGGAAAGCCGACAAGAATTAATACAAACATAATGTTTAAACATAAATCTAGAAGGGGGTAATCGCTACCTGATTTAAGAAAATACTACAGGGCTACCCAGCTCTCGTTCATTCCAATTACCTACTCTGCTAATCATCAGCCGGCATAGGTTTTTATGGAGGACCACTTACTAAATCCATTGACATGGGACACCCTAGTTTGGCTTGATAAAATCCCTGATTGGGTTTACAAGCTGAGACATCCCGTTATAAACCATACATTACAATGCTGGAAGTAGGCGAGAAACCACAACCTATTTTTAAATCCTTCACCCATGACCCCTATAATTAATCATCCTGAGGCACCGAAATATCTTAGTTTAGCATCAAAGGATTGGTGGAAATCAAAAGGCCTAAATAGGCTAGGGAATTGGATAAAAGATAGTAAACTTCTAGACAATAAATACATTATTGGCACATTCCATCTCCCCTTAGAGGAACATTACAAAAGACTTAGACATTTTATTGAGTCATTGATTAGAAAACAGGGTCTTCCTAAGGGGACCTGGTTGTCTCAGATATGCATTAGCAACCCACAGCAAAGGGAATAATTAGTGGAATCTATGATATATTCAACTCTCCAAAGTTATCAATTAAAGATAATTATATCAAAGATTGGGAGGCAGATATGGGAAAATGCTGGGAGGAGGAAAAATGCAAGGTCTCCTGGAGGAATATCTATAGAGGCTCTCTAAATCATAGTATACTGGAAACCACAATTAAAGTATCACACTGCACCTATCTTACCCCTGAAAGAATAGCAAAATGAATGTGCTCTGTAGACCCAAATTGTTTCAAGGGTTGTAAGAGCATCGGCTCATTTATCCATATATGGTGGGATTGTCCTAGGGTTAGACAGATCTGGACAGGGATCTCACAAGTATCTTCTGAGCTGTTCAAGGTTCCAGTACAGGAAACTATAAAAACCTGTTTGCTGGGGATACCGGTGACATCACTCTCTCAAGCACAAAATAGACTCCTTAAATTTTTATATTTACCTTCCAAATCTCATATAGCTAAATAGTGGAAACAGAGGGATCTGAATTTTCAATCCATCATGGATAAATTGGATTATATAGCTATAAATGAACAAATTTCCCACTCTTTGGAAGATACAATGAATATATTTAATGTAGTGGGGGATGTGTGGTTGAAATTTAGGGAAAGACCGACTAAATAGATACTAGTGTTATACCCCAAGATGGTGTAGATGGGAAAGAGGGGGGAATGGCTACTTCAGAAAGAGCAGCAATATGTTAAAGGAGAAAGAATCGGCGGGAATGTCTAATCTTGTAAAGTAGGTAACTATGGTGACCACTTTTATTTTATAGTTATATGTTTAAAATGTTGGAAGATGCTAAAATAAAATATGAACGGAGGTGGTTCCCATGCGGACTATGTAATATCTTAAAGCGCTAACAACGCTGTCTCCAATAGGGGATAATATCACCAGATAATGTGGATAGTCTGTAGGGAATCATATCTGTTTATAGATGGAACAGTTGTATATATTATAATTAAGCTAATGTTTTATTGTGTACGGAAGTATTTTTATACTCAATGAATGTATATTTATTCTAGATGTAAATAAGACTTATGGTATATATTATCTGTAACTGTAATGTGATTTCCATCTAATAAAAATTCAATGAATAAAAAAAATATATATATTGATATTGAAAGACACACTTAGGCCCCTTTTCAATTGCAAGCCCGCACATTCTGTTATACAGGCCGCATGTCTGCGGGCTTGAGGTTTACTACAATTACAGGGCGATTCAATAGAACAAACCTGCCAAAATCCTAAACCGTAAACCCTGCAATCATAAGTAGCATTTCAGTGCGTGATCATGATCAATTAAGCAAGGCCGTAACTATCCTAGAGGTGATACCTATATTTAAGAAGGGATCTAGAGCAAATCCGGGGAATTATAGACCAGTGAGCCTCACTTCTGTAGTTGGGAAGCTTTTAGAAGGGTTAATAAGGGACAGAATACAAGAATATGTCTATTTGAACAGGATCATAGGAAGCAGTCAACATGGATTTATGAAGGAAAGGTCGTGTCAGACCAATCTAATTAGTTTTTATGAGGAGGTTAGTAGGAACTTGGATCAGGGCAACTCAGTGGATGTAGTCTTTTTAGATTTTTCAAAGGCATTTGATACAGTGCCACATGGAAGACTAGTGAGCAAATTAAGGGATACAGGAATTGCAGTAAATATCTGCTCATGGATCGAGAGCTGGCTAAAAGACAGGAAGCAAAGGGTTGTTGTAAATGGAACATACTCCGATTGGTCTAAGGTGATAAGTGGGGTTCCTCAGGGCTCAGTATTGGGTCCTCTCCTTTTTAACATATTTATTAATGACATTGAAGTAGGACTCGAATGTAGTGTCTCCATTTTTGCTGATGACACTAAGTTGTGCAAGGTAATAAAATCAGATAATGATGTACTTTCCCTACAAAAGGATTTGCATAAATTAGAGAAATGGGCGGCTAAATGGCAGATGAGATTTAATACAAATAAATGTAAGGTTATGCATTTGGGAAGGAACAATAGCCAAGCAATCTATAATCTTAATGGAGCAAATCTAGGGGTATCAGATATTGAAAGGGATTTGGGAGTGCTTGTGGACAACCACCTAGGTAACAGCGCTCAAAGCCAAGCAGCGGCTGCAAAGGCAAATAAAATATTAGCATGTATTAGGAAGGGTATAGAAGCCAGGGAAGAAGATATAATTCTGCCACTATACAAATCTCTAGTACGCCCTCATTTGGAATATGGAGTACAATTTGGGGCACCACCTCATAAAAAAGACATTTTAGAGCTGGAAAAAGTACAGAGAAGGGCTACAAAACTAATAAGGGGAATGGAGGGGCTAAGTTATGAAGAAAGACTAACAAAATTAAACTTATTTTCGCTAGAAAAAAGGCGTCTAAGAGGAGATATGATTACGTTATATAAATACATCCAGGGTCAATATAAGGCTTTGTCAAGTGAACTTTTTGTAGCAAGAGATTTTCAACTGACAAGAGGACATCCGTTGAGGTTAGAGGAAAAAAGATTTCCCCTTAAACAAAGAAAAGGGTTCTTCACAGTTAGGGTGGTTAACCTGTGGAATTCTCTACCAAAGGAGGTGGTGACAGCGAATTCGATAGACAACTTCAAAAAGGGGTTAGATATATTTCTGAATAAAGAGGGCATTCAAGGCTATCCTAGATAACTAGCAAGGAATATTGATCCAGGAAGAAATTTGATCGCCAGTTTCTGGGGTCAGGAAGGAATTTTGCTTTTTTTCCCCCTTATGAGACAATTGGCAAAGTTTCAATGGGGTTTTTTTTTATGTTTGCCTTCCTCTGGATCAATTAACAATAATAATAAATAGTCCAAATTAAAAAGATCAATAGAGATCTAAAAAGGTTGAACTTGATGGACTAACTCTATTCATCCTCCAATACTATACTATTAATAATTATTTAATCAATAATTTAATTAATAACTAATCCGCATATTGCAAATCAGAGGAGATCTTAACAGGTTGAACTTGATGGACTGAAAGTCTTTTTTCAACCTTAATTACTATGTAACTACTATGTAACTATGAATGCTATTTTAGTGGAAACAACAGAGAAGGCAAGCCGACACACGGGTCATACATTTTTTACTATAGCTAATAAACCAGGTACATTATTAGCTAGACAATTACGGTCTAAAGTAATACACTCCAAAATTAGTAGTATTAGGATAACTTCAGGAAATATTACATCTAATCCTGCTAAAATTCAAGAGGAGTTTTTTATTTTTATCAAAAATTATATTCTTCTCCCAAGTCATGAACAGATTTTAGCATAGTCACCTTTCTGTCGGCATGTGATCTCCCAAGTTTAAAGAATTAGAGCTTGCACACCTTAATGCTAATATCTCAGTAGATGAAATTGAAAAGGTGACCCAAGGCCTGAATATGGCCAAAGCACCGGGGCCGGATGACTTCTCAAATGCTTATTATAAGAAATTCCACACTTTACTAGCACCCCATTTTAACTCAGTCTTGAGGGTAAATCCACTGCCTCCAGAAATTATTCAGGCGGAGATTGTGCTATTTCCGAAGGAGGGGAAAGATGGGTTGGAAATTAAAAATTACAGACCCATATCCCTCCTTAATGGGGACATCAAGCAGACAGGTTTGCGAGCTTCTTACCCCGACTGATACATAAAGATCAGGTGGGGTTTTTTGCTTATCGGCAGGCTAGAGATAATTTAAGGAAAGTGGTCAATGTAATTCATCAAGCTAACTCTACCAAAACACTGCTATGTCTTTTATCCCTAGATGTCAAAAAAGTGTTTGACATGGTGGATTTGGATTATTTTAAGAAGGTCCTGATTAAATTTGCATACTGGGTCATTTTATCAATTTATTGAACATCTATTATAGTAATCCAATAGCACATTTGAGGTTGCCAGGCCAAATTAAGCCAGTAATCAATATTTTTAGGGGTGCAAGGCAGTGCTGTCCACTCACCCCTTTGCTATTTGCCCTGGTGATGGAACCATTGGCACAAACCATCAGAGCAGAATTGGCAATAAAGGGGCTTTTAGTTGCTCTCCATCAATATAAAATATCAATGTTTGCAGACAATATTTTGTGTACTCTTATAGACCCAGCCAACTCCATAGATGCACTTATGGACATTTTGCTAAATTTTGGCCTAATATCAGGGTCATGAATAAATGTGGACAAAACAGAGGCATTTACTATTGCCATTCCCAAACTTCCTAAACAATCCTTAAGGGAACGATTTTGTTTTAAATGGGTATATTCAATATTTAGGTATCATATCACTTCTAATCTGGGAACTTCATATAGGGAAAACTATCACCAGTTATTGAAATCTTTGAATCAAGTCCTGATAAAATGGTGCAGGTTTCCAATATCTTGGCAGGATAGAATTAATGCATTTAAAATGAATATGCTTCCAAAACTATTATATCTATTCAGATCCATACCTCTGCCTATTATTCTCTCAGAGTTAAATGGTTTCCAAAGGAAGGTTTGCAAGTTTATTTGGCTTGGAAAGCCGACAAGAATTAATACAAACATAATGTTTAAACATAAATCTAGAAGGGGGTAATCGCTACCTGATTTAAGAAAATACTACAGGGCTACCCAGCTCTCGTTCATTCCAATTACCTACTCTGCTAATCATCAGCCGGCATAGGTTTTTATGGAGGACCACTTACTAAATCCATTGACATGGGACACCCTAGTTTGGCTTGATAAAATCCCTGATTGGGTTTACAAGCTGAGACATCCCGTTATAAACCATACATTACAATGCTGGAAGTAGGCGAGAAACCACAACCTATTTTTAAATCCTTCACCCATGACCCCTATAATTAATCATCCTGAGGCACCGAAATATCTTAGTTTAGCATCAAAGGATTGGTGGAAATCAAAAGGCCTAAATAGGCTAGGGAATTGGATAAAAGATAGTAAACTTCTAGACAATAAATACATTATTGGCACATTCCATCTCCCCTTAGAGGAACATTACAAAAGACTTAGACATTTTATTGAGTCATTGATTAGAAAACAGGGTCTTCCTAAGGGGACCTGGTTGTCTCAGATATGCATTAGCAACCCACAGCAAAGGGAATAATTAGTGGAATCTATGATATATTCAACTCTCCAAAGTTATCAATTAAAGATAATTATATCAAAGATTGGGAGGCAGATATGGGAAAATGCTGGGAGGAGGAAAAATGCAAGGTCTCCTGGAGGAATATCTATAGAGGCTCTCTAAATCATAGTATACTGGAAACCACAATTAAAGTATCACACTGCACCTATCTTACCCCTGAAAGAATAGCAAAATGAATGTGCTCTGTAGACCCAAATTGTTTCAAGGGTTGTAAGAGCATCGGCTCATTTATCCATATATGGTGGGATTGTCCTAGGGTTAGACAGATCTGGACAGGGATCTCACAAGTATCTTCTGAGCTGTTCAAGGTTCCAGTACAGGAAACTATAAAAACCTGTTTGCTGGGGATACCGGTGACATCACTCTCTCAAGCACAAAATAGACTCCTTAAATTTTTATATTTACCTTCCAAATCTCATATAGCTAAATAGTGGAAACAGAGGGATCTGAATTTTCAATCCATCATGGATAAATTGGATTATATAGCTATAAATGAACAAATTTCCCACTCTTTGGAAGATACAATGAATATATTTAATGTAGTGGGGGATGTGTGGTTGAAATTTAGGGAAAGACCGACTAAATAGATACTAGTGTTATACCCCAAGATGGTGTAGATGGGAAAGAGGGGGGAATGGCTACTTCAGAAAGAGCAGCAATATGTTAAAGGAGAAAGAATCGGCGGGAATGTCTAATCTTGTAAAGTAGGTAACTATGGTGACCACTTTTATTTTATAGTTATATGTTTAAAATGTTGGAAGATGCTAAAATAAAATATGAACGGAGGTGGTTCCCATGCGGACTATGTAATATCTTAAAGCGCTAACAACGCTGTCTCCAATAGGGGATAATATCACCAGATAATGTGGATAGTCTGTAGGGAATCATATCTGTTTATAGATGGAACAGTTGTATATATTATAATTAAGCTAATGTTTTATTGTGTACGGAAGTATTTTTATACTCAATGAATGTATATTTATTCTAGATGTAAATAAGACTTATGGTATATATTATCTGTAACTGTAATGTGATTTCCATCTAATAAAAATTCAATGAATAAAAAAAATATATATATTGATATTGAAAGACACACTTAGGCCCCTTTTCAATTGCAAGCCCGCACATTCTGTTATACAGGCCGCATGTCTGCGGGCTTGAGGTTTACTACAATTACAGGGCGATTCAATAGAACAAACCTGCCAAAATCCTAAACCGTAAACCCTGCAATCATAAGTAGCATTTCAGTGCGTGATCATGATCAATTAAGCAAGGCCGTAACTATCCTAGAGGTGATACCTATATTTAAGAAGGGATCTAGAGCAAATCCGGGGAATTATAGACCAGTGAGCCTCACTTCTGTAGTTGGGAAGCTTTTAGAAGGGTTAATAAGGGACAGAATACAAGAATATGTCTATTTGAACAGGATCATAGGAAGCAGTCAACATGGATTTATGAAGGAAAGGTCGTGTCAGACCAATCTAATTAGTTTTTATGAGGAGGTTAGTAGGAACTTGGATCAGGGCAACTCAGTGGATGTAGTCTTTTTAGATTTTTCAAAGGCATTTGATACAGTGCCACATGGAAGACTAGTGAGCAAATTAAGGGATACAGGAATTGCAGTAAATATCTGCTCATGGATCGAGAGCTGGCTAAAAGACAGGAAGCAAAGGGTTGTTGTAAATGGAACATACTCCGATTGGTCTAAGGTGATAAGTGGGGTTCCTCAGGGCTCAGTATTGGGTCCTCTCCTTTTTAACATATTTATTAATGACATTGAAGTAGGACTCGAATGTAGTGTCTCCATTTTTGCTGATGACACTAAGTTGTGCAAGGTAATAAAATCAGATAATGATGTACTTTCCCTACAAAAGGATTTGCATAAATTAGAGAAATGGGCGGCTAAATGGCAGATGAGATTTAATACAAATAAATGTAAGGTTATGCATTTGGGAAGGAACAATAGCCAAGCAATCTATAATCTTAATGGAGCAAATCTAGGGGTATCAGATATTGAAAGGGATTTGGGAGTGCTTGTGGACAACCACCTAGGTAACAGCGCTCAAAGCCAAGCAGCGGCTGCAAAGGCAAATAAAATATTAGCATGTATTAGGAAGGGTATAGAAGCCAGGGAAGAAGATATAATTCTGCCACTATACAAATCTCTAGTACGCCCTCATTTGGAATATGGAGTACAATTTGGGGCACCACCTCATAAAAAAGACATTTTAGAGCTGGAAAAAGTACAGAGAAGGGCTACAAAACTAATAAGGGGAATGGAGGGGCTAAGTTATGAAGAAAGACTAACAAAATTAAACTTATTTTCGCTAGAAAAAAGGCGTCTAAGAGGAGATATGATTACGTTATATAAATACATCCAGGGTCAATATAAGGCTTTGTCAAGTGAACTTTTTGTAGCAAGAGATTTTCAACTGACAAGAGGACATCCGTTGAGGTTAGAGGAAAAAAGATTTCCCCTTAAACAAAGAAAAGGGTTCTTCACAGTTAGGGTGGTTAACCTGTGGAATTCTCTACCAAAGGAGGTGGTGACAGCGAATTCGATAGACAACTTCAAAAAGGGGTTAGATATATTTCTGAATAAAGAGGGCATTCAAGGCTATCCTAGATAACTAGCAAGGAATATTGATCCAGGAAGAAATTTGATCGCCAGTTTCTGGGGTCAGGAAGGAATTTTGCTTTTTTTCCCCCTTATGAGACAATTGGCAAAGTTTCAATGGGGTTTTTTTTATGTTTGCCTTCCTCTGGATCAATTAACAATAATAATAAATAGTCCAAATTAAAAAGATCAATAGAGATCTAAAAAGGTTGAACTTGATGGACTAACTCTATTCATCCTCCAATACTATACTATTAATAATTATTTAATCAATAATTTAATTAATAACTAATCCGCATATTGCAAATCAGAGGAGATCTTAACAGGTTGAACTTGATGGACTGAAAGTCTTTTTTCAACCTTAATTACTATGTAACTACTATGTAACTATGAATGCTATTTTAGTGGAAACAACAGAGAAGGCAAGCCGACACACGGGTCATACATTTTTTACTATAGCTAATAAACCAGGTACATTATTAGCTAGACAATTACGGTCTAAAGTAATACACTCCAAAATTAGTAGTATTAGGATAACTTCAGGAAATATTACATCTAATCCTGCTAAAATTCAAGAGGAGTTTTTTATTTTTATCAAAAATTATATTCTTCTCCCAAGTCATGAACAGATTTTAGCATAGTCACCTTTCTGTCGGCATGTGATCTCCCAAGTTTAAAGAATTAGAGCTTGCACACCTTAATGCTAATATCTCAGTAGATGAAATTGAAAAGGTGACCCAAGGCCTGAATATGGCCAAAGCACCGGGGCCGGATGACTTCTCAAATGCTTATTATAAGAAATTCCACACTTTACTAGCACCCCATTTTAACTCAGTCTTGAGGGTAAATCCACTGCCTCCAGAAATTATTCAGGCGGAGATTGTGCTATTTCCGAAGGAGGGGAAAGATGGGTTGGAAATTAAAAATTACAGACCCATATCCCTCCTTAATGGGGACATCAAGCAGACAGGTTTGCAAGCTTCTTACCCCGACTGATACATAAAGATCAGGTGGGGTTTTTTGCTTATCGGCAGGCTAGAGATAATTTAAGGAAAGTGGTCAATGTAATTCATCAAGCTAACTCTACCAAAACACTGCTATGTCTTTTATCCCTAGATGTCAAAAAAGTGTTTGACATGGTGGATTTGGATTATTTTAAGAAGGTCCTGATTAAATTTGCATACTGGGTCATTTTATCAATTTATTGAACATCTATTATAGTAATCCAATAGCACATTTGAGGTTGCCAGGCCAAATTAAGCCAGTAATCAATATTTTTAGGGGTGCAAGGCAGTGCTGTCCACTCACCCCTTTGCTATTTGCCCTGGTGATGGAACCATTGGCACAAACCATCAGAGCAGAATTGGCAATAAAGGGGCTTTTAGTTGCTCTCCATCAATATAAAATATCAATGTTTGCAGACAATATTTTGTGTACTCTTATAGACCCAGCCAACTCCATAGATGCACTTATGGACATTTTGCTAAATTTTGGCCTAATATCAGGGTCATGAATAAATGTGGACAAAACAGAGGCATTTACTATTGCCATTCCCAAACTTCCTAAACAATCCTTAAGGGAACGATTTTGTTTTAAATGGGTATATTCAATATTTAGGTATCATATCACTTCTAATCTGGGAACTTCATATAGGGAAAACTATCACCAGTTATTGAAATCTTTGAATCAAGTCCTGATAAAATGGTGCAGGTTTCCAATATCTTGGCAGGATAGAATTAATGCATTTAAAATGAATATGCTTCCAAAACTATTATATCTATTCAGATCCATACCTCTGCCTATTATTCTCTCAGAGTTAAATGGTTTCCAAAGGAAGGTTTGCAAGTTTATTTGGCTTGGAAAGCCGACAAGAATTAATACAAACATAATGTTTAAACATAAATCTAGAAGGGGGTAATCGCTACCTGATTTAAGAAAATACTACAGGGCTACCCAGCTCTCGTTCATTCCAATTACCTACTCTGCTAATCATCAGCCGGCATAGGTTTTTATGGAGGACCACTTACTAAATCCATTGACATGGGACACCCTAGTTTGGCTTGATAAAATCCCTGATTGGGTTTACAAGCTGAGACATCCCGTTATAAACCATACATTACAATGCTGGAAGTAGGCGAGAAACCACAACCTATTTTTAAATCCTTCACCCATGACCCCTATAATTAATCATCCTGAGGCACCGAAATATCTTAGTTTAGCATCAAAGGATTGGTGGAAATCAAAAGGCCTAAATAGGCTAGGGAATTGGATAAAAGATAGTAAACTTCTAGACAATAAATACATTATTGGCACATTCCATCTCCCCTTAGAGGAACATTACAAAAGACTTAGACATTTTATTGAGTCATTGATTAGAAAACAGGGTCTTCCTAAGGGGACCTGGTTGTCTCAGATATGCATTAGCAACCCACAGCAAAGGGAATAATTAGTGGAATCTATGATATATTCAACTCTCCAAAGTTATCAATTAAAGATAATTATATCAAAGATTGGGAGGCAGATATGGGAAAATGCTGGGAGGAGGAAAAATGCAAGGTCTCCTGGAGGAATATCTATAGAGGCTCTCTAAATCATAGTATACTGGAAACCACAATTAAAGTATCACACTGCACCTATCTTACCCCTGAAAGAATAGCAAAATGAATGTGCTCTGTAGACCCAAATTGTTTCAAGGGTTGTAAGAGCATCGGCTCATTTATCCATATATGGTGGGATTGTCCTAGGGTTAGACAGATCTGGACAGGGATCTCACAAGTATCTTCTGAGCTGTTCAAGGTTCCAGTACAGGAAACTATAAAAACCTGTTTGCTGGGGATACCGGTGACATCACTCTCTCAAGCACAAAATAGACTCCTTAAATTTTTATATTTACCTTCCAAATCTCATATAGCTAAATAGTGGAAACAGAGGGATCTGAATTTTCAATCCATCATGGATAAATTGGATTATATAGCTATAAATGAACAAATTTCCCACTCTTTGGAAGATACAATGAATATATTTAATGTAGTGGGGGATGTGTGGTTGAAATTTAGGGAAAGACCGACTAAATAGATACTAGTGTTATACCCCAAGATGGTGTAGATGGGAAAGAGGGGGGAATGGCTACTTCAGAAAGAGCAGCAATATGTTAAAGGAGAAAGAATCGGCGGGAATGTCTAATCTTGTAAAGTAGGTAACTATGGTGACCACTTTTATTTTATAGTTATATGTTTAAAATGTTGGAAGATGCTAAAATAAAATATGAACGGAGGTGGTTCCCATGCGGACTATGTAATATCTTAAAGCGCTAACAACGCTGTCTCCAATAGGGGATAATATCACCAGATAATGTGGATAGTCTGTAGGGAATCATATCTGTTTATAGATGGAACAGTTGTATATATTATAATTAAGCTAATGTTTTATTGTGTACGGAAGTATTTTTATACTCAATGAATGTATATTTATTCTAGATGTAAATAAGACTTATGGTATATATTATCTGTAACTGTAATGTGATTTCCATCTAATAAAAATTCAATGAATAAAAAAAATATATATATTGATATTGAAAGACACACTTAGGCCCCTTTTCAATTGCAAGCCCGCACATTCTGTTATACAGGCCGCATGTCTGCGGGCTTGAGGTTTACTACAATTACAGGGCGATTCAATAGAACAAACCTGCCAAAATCCTAAACCGTAAACCCTGCAATCATAAGTAGCATTTCAGTGCGTGATCATGATCAATTAAGCAAGGCCGTAACTACCGATTTAGAAACAACCAATAGTAAATGAGACCGTCAAATGAGACTGTTGTGCAATTAATTCTAATGTCTTTCATCTCTTTCCCTGTTTTTTAACATGCAGTATTAATTTTGTATTTGCATTCACAGTGCTACGTACATGTGTTTAACCCCCTTGCGAGTGCTATCTGGTACCCGTAGGATTTCCTTCTACATTTGCCATTTATGGGTGTGAAAACATTTGCAGCCTTGAGGAATAGTAGCAATGGAATATCGATTTGCGATTTTAGCGATTGTAACTTTTGTGGGCTTGAGAGATCAAAGGCTTAGATGGGTTGTTATTTAGGATTTTCAGCCTGTAACCCGTAGATTGTTTGCGTATTTCTAAAATATGCCAATTAAATAGCAAATTAGTTTACAGGCTACATTACAGGCTCCATTAACTTACAAATGCTCTATTGAATAGGGGCCTTAGTGTTGGCTTGGAGCCTCATTCAATTTGGGGCTCGCAACTCGATCTCAGGAAGCCAAATGTGTGCGATCGAGTTGCGTACTCCATTAGGTCTACTTTTGTGATGTTATTCAATTGGCAGGGCCCGCAAGTTATGGCCCGATAGCTCAAACCAATGAAAACAGAGATCGTCATCATGATATCAATGAAATCCAACCTCCAAGCGCGTTGGACTTTGAAAAATAGAGGTTGTAACCCTGCTGCAGGGTCTCCACATGAACCCTATGATCAAGGGGTTCCAATTGGGACACCTGCAGGGTCCCTACATAACCCCCTAATCGGGACCACTGCAGTATTTAAAAATGTAAACTTCCGACTCCAGGGGTCCCCCCCCCCAGCACCTAAAATCAACCCGTCTATGCTGGGGGACCCCATCGGGATCCCCGCAGTGTCCCTATATAATCC
This sequence comes from Discoglossus pictus, assembly GCA_027410445.1. Lineage (NCBI taxonomy): Eukaryota > Metazoa > Chordata > Amphibia > Anura > Alytidae > Discoglossus > Discoglossus pictus. The sequence goes on along the minus strand of CM050165.1, from coordinate 242,037,466 downwards.
CTTGCTGTGACCCTAATTGGCACCCCCGCAGCATTCAAATTTCAAGATTTTCTGCACTAAATCTAAAATGAACCCAGCCATGCTGGTACTATGAGTACCCCCCAGCACCTAGTATTAAACCCTCTTGCTGCGGGGTCCCCATCAGGATGCCAGGAGGGTCCCCACATTAACCCTTGCTGCAGGTGTTCCGATTGGTACTCCCCGCAACATTTATAAATTCAAATTTCCTGCCGCTGGTCCTTAAAGGACCCTCATGACACTAAGTCTAAGCACTACCCTACACTACACTATTAGCCACCCCAATAAACTAATAAATCTAAATGAAACCCCCTCTAACTAGTTAACTCACCCTCTAACTAATTAAGCCCCTTCTAACTGATTAACCCCCTCTAACCAATTGCCCCCCCTCTAACTAATTAACCCCACCTCTAAGTAATTAACCGCCCCTCTAACCAATTAACCCCCTCTAACTTATTAACCCCCTCTAAATAATTAACCCCCTCCTCTAACTAATTATCCCTATTTAACCCTCACCATACCGAATTAACCCTATCACTAACCACTTAACCCTTAACCGCAAGGGTTAAGGTAGGGGGTTAATGTTAGGTTTTGAGGGGGTACTTATAGTACCCCCATCACAGGCTTTGATTTTTTATTTAGCGCGGGACCTTTAAGGACCTTTAAGGTCCTTTAAGGACTTGCAAGGCGAGAATTTCGAAATTTGAATGCTGCGTTGGTCCCAATCGAGACCCATACAGCAAGGGTTTATGTAGGAACACTACAGGGTCCCGATGGGGATGCCAAGCTTAGGGGTGTTATTTTTAGGTGCCAGGGGTTGCTTACAGTACCCCTGCAGCATGGGGCTAATGCGTGTGTGTGCCATTGGCCCTTTTACGAACCGGGCAGAAAATTTACATTTTTAAATGCTGAAGAGGTCCTGATCAGGTCCCCTGCAGCAAGGGGTTCATGTAGGGACCCTGCGGGGGTCCCAATTGTGACCCATGCAACTTGGTGGTTTAATTTAGTAGTGGGGGGTGTTAGGAGCAGTGGGGACATTTAGGGAGAGGATACGTAAGGGCTTTTCAAACCCTTGTGAGACCTCCCTAGTACCATTAACATGTGGTTAGATATTTTACATTTGCGGGCTTGACAGAATGTTTAGGAAGGGGGAATCGGAGCAATTGAATAGCGATTTGCAATTGGAGCCTTGCGACAGTAACAGATCAAATTCTTGGAGAGCATTAACTTGCTATTTTTAAAATCACAATGGCTTGCTAGGAATTGCAAGTCAGAGCAAGTAACTCGATCAGAGGCCGCAACTATTTGCCAATTGAATAGCAAAATAACTTGCGACCTTCACTTGCGAGCCCAGATCTCTAAATCGCAGCAATTGAATGAGGCTCTTAGTGTTTGAGTGAATGTGTCCTGCTAATTCAAATATCTATCATGGGCTGCAAAGAGGAAGGAAAATGATGTTGTTAGTTTGTTGCACATTTCACAAACAAATGTTTTTCCTAACCTACAGTTGTCCTTTATGTCACAACCTACAATGATGATGGAGTATAGAGGATCCTAGTCCTCTTATCTCCTGTAGGTTTTAGACCTCAGATTTAGGTGACTCAGACCAATGGACCTTCTTTGCGGATGCAAGAGCATAAGTCCCAGCTTTTGGTAGTGTGCCTGGGAAACCTGGAAGGGAGTCAGAAACGATCTCCTCTACCAGCATATGCCCCTGGGTCAATAATACACCTGCACACAAAGTCTTGATGAAAATTATGAACCATGTTTTATTTTAGAACAGCATATTTAACCACATCACACAAGAATGGGTGAAGTGGCTACCGTTAGCCAGCCCCAAATGACCTCTGGCCAATCATGAAGGGGAACTGTGTGTGAACCAATAGTCCCCTCCCAGGTCCGCCCACTAGGCGAGGCCAACTAATTCATTTGGGCTCTGAATCTCCAGGGCAAAGCATGCCTTGGCTCTCCTGTGCCCATGCTATGAAGGCTGAGAAGCCTCAGGGCATCCCATTGTTTCTGGGTGCCTGCCTGTCTGCTCTCCAGCTGTGAGCTCCCCATTGTGTAGTACTCTGCTGGACACTTAGCTAATGGGATTAACAGGCCTTTGGGAACAAAGGAGGTTTGGCTGTATTCACGGCTTCCCCTCTACAATATAATAACATACTAATATAATAACATACATTCATATTTACAAATATAACACCCAATGTTTCACCCACATACAACCAATATATCCCATTAGATCCCTCACAGGATACCCATTACAATGAGCCTAAACATGGAAGGGATGGGAATATGCTAAGGGGTAAACTTATAATACTTTATCCCCTAGACCACAAAATAACAATATAACCTTATAACAGTATAACAGGGGGTCTGTGAGCCCAAACCCCACTAAGTACAAATGTAGGTATCCTGTACTCCAGTTGTCTTCTACATGGCCATGTGGAGAGTAGAGTCCGATCATAAAATGGCTCCTAGAGGTGACCACTGCCAGTCCCAATATGGCTCCTATTGTGACCACTGCTGCCAATCACAGGATGGCTGTGCCAGTCACAAAATGGCCACCGGCACAGTTCACACCAAACCCAATATGGCCACTGGCTGATTCATGACAACACCTCCCCAAGAGTGGCAGGGAACATCCCTGATTTTCCCAGCTATGCTGATAGTCATGAATCTGCTGGTTTGGTCAGGCCCTCTGTATGCTAGGCCAGTTCTTGTCTGTCACAAGGTGCAGAGTAAAATCCTCCCCCAGCCCTTGGCCTTGCTCCCACTGTATAGAGCAAATTGCTCTTCCCCTGCACCCCCACCCAAATAGTCCAGGGTCCCTCCCCAATAGTCTGGGATCCCAGAGTACAACAGGTGGGCCACAGTTTCTGTCCCATAGCAACCCTGTTCCCCCCAGCCAGTCCCCACAGCTGGGCTGGGATCTCTAAAACAGTCTCTGGGCCTATGGGATTGCAAGGTAGCAGTCCAGTACCTCTCTCAGCAAAATCATTATTGTTGGGAGCCCAATAACACAATAACTGCAGTAAAGTACATACCGGTCTGCGCTTGACTCCAGCGTCCCTGATAGAGTCCAGACTTGGATGCTCCCTTTGCTCTGGCTCCTGGAAATCTGTATCTTTGGACAGACCCTCCTGGTTTTCTTCCCCTGGGTCTGTCTGTGTTGCAGCCTGGAGAACTACGCCTTTCCCACCCAGGCTGTGCTTTGGGGCCCTCAGCTGACCCTCTTCTTCTGTTATCTTTTACTTGGCAACTTGGGCCTCATCCTTTGTGGATTCCTGGGCCGTCTGAGCTTTGTCTGCTACAGAGTTTGTATTGGACTCCTGGACACTGGTCATCTCAGGCAAGTCCTCACTACATACACAATCCTTTGGGGTGCCGCAATGCACCCATGGCTCTTTCTCCCAGGCAGGCACGACTATCCCTAGCCCTAGTGCCACTGCCTCCTCCTGTGTGAGGTCCGTTTCCCTGTAGCTAGGAACCAGTTCCTTTCCCTCCCCACAGTCTCTTAAATAGCAATCCTGAGCCCCTGCCTCCATGAGCAGTTCTGGCCCATACACATTGCCTAAAACTTCTGAGGGCAGACTTAGTTCATCTGGCCCTACCTGTTGAGCAGTTACTGGGGTTTCTGCCAGGATTTGTGCTGGAAGGTAGTTTTCAGGTGAGACCTTTTCCACATCCAGTACCTTAGGCGTGACCCGTTTGGAGAAACTGTGCTCGGCTAGCATTTCCTCTGGTATTAAGTTTCTTGGAGTATCAGGGGACAAACATGGGTTATCTGACCCCACCCAGGGAACATTCCCCTGGGTCTCTGGCTCTTGGAGCTGGTGATTTGGTCCCAAGCTGACTTTACCATCCCTTCTAGGCTCTGACACAGCCTCTGCATTTTTTAGGGGAAAACAGTCTCCATTCCCAGGAGGTGGTACAGGGGCAGGGTTTACCCCCTCCTCCTGATCCTCTGACACATCTCACTCAGAGAGCTCCTCTAGGCAACTCTGACCTGGTTCTGCTTTCTGGGCCTCAGAAATCCCAGGGCACGGCCTTGTATATGTGGTCGCCTCCATTTTTCTTACACACATGCGCTCTTTCCATATTCTCTGGAACATCTGGTCAAGCCCGCAGCCCACATCTTGTGCTGTTAACTTTTCTGGAAAAAAGTGTCTGGTTTCTTTAAAACGTATTTTTGCTTCTTTGTTGATATCCGTCTGTTCCATTGCTGGTCTTTCTGTGGAGTCTCTCACCACTTGCCACCAATTGTCACAACCTACAATGATGATGGAGTATAGAGGATCCTAGTCCTCTTATCTCCTGTAGGTTTTAGACCTAAGATTTGGGTGACTCAGACCAATGGACCTTCTTTGCGGATGCAAGAGCATAAGTCCCAGCTTTTGATAGTGTGCCTGGGAAACCTGGAAGGGAGTCAGAAACGATCTCCTCTGCCATCATATGCCCCTGGGTCAATAATACACCTGCACACAAAGTCTTGATGAAAATTATGAACCATGTTTTATTTTAGAACAGCATATTTAACCACATCACACAAGAATGGGGGAAGTGGCTACCGTTAGCAAACCCCAAATGACCTCTGGCCAATCAGGCAGGGTCCCTACGTGAGAACCATGAGACTCCTCCCCATTGTTAGTACTCTGCTGGACACTTAGCTAATGGGATTAACAGGCCTTTGGGAACAAAGGAGGTTTGGCTGTATTCACGGCTTCCCCTCTACAATATAATAACATACTAATATAATAACATACATTCATTTTTACAAATATAACACCCAATGTTTCACCCACATACAACCAATATATCACATTAGATCCCTCACAGGATACCCATTACAATGAGCCTAAACATGGAAGGGATGGGAATATGCTAAGGGGTAAACTTATAATACTTTATCCCCTAGACCACAAAATAACAATATAACCTTATAACAGTATAACAGGGGGTCTGTGAGCCCAAACCCCACTAAGTACAGATGTAGGTATCCTGTACTCCAGTTGTCTTCTACATGGCCATGTGGAGAGTAGAGTCTGATTATAAAATGGCTCCTAGAGGTGACCACTGCCAGTCCCAATATGGCTCCTATTGTGACCACTGCTGCCAGTCACAGGATGGCTGTGCCAGTCAGAAAATGGCCACCGGCACAGTTCACGCCAAACCCAATATGGCCACTGGCTGATTCATGACACTTTAGAAATCAATTCTATGAGGAGTGCTGACTACATGATGCATTAGTCTGAGTCATTTGCCATCTGATATTTGAACACTTCATGAATTTTGTTGCCACCAGATATTTAATTTAAGAAAGGCTTTATATTCTGGGCATAGGTCAAAGATCCTGGATGAGGGGTAAAACATACAATTTCCCAAGGAAGGTTTAACTTACAGAACAGCATTTTTATATAAACTGCATTGTAAAGAAGTTTCTGTTAGTTTAGACTACAAGAATGTATTCATGTATTCACATTAATATACTACTTTTATCCAAAGCGCTTGCAGGTTTATGACTGTATAGGTAGAAAGTAGTGATGTCGCAAACATCAAATTTTGGGTTCGCGAACAGCGGAAGCAAACTTCATCAAATGTTCGCGAACGGGCGAACATCGGCGAACCACCATAGACTTCAATGGGCAGGCGAATTTCAAGACCCACAGGGACCCTTTCTGGCCACAATAGTGATGGGAAAGTTGTTTCAAGGGGACTAACACCTGGACTGTGGCATGCCGGAGGGGGATCCATGGCAAAACTCCCACGGAAAATGACATAGTTGATGCAGAGTCTGGTTTTAAGCCAAAAAGGGCATAAATCACCTAACATTCCTAAATTGTTTGGAATAACATGCTTTAAAGGTATGATGTTGTATCGATCAGGTAGTGTAAGGGTTACACCCGCTTCACAGTAACAGACCAATCTCCCCGTTTAATGCACCGCAAACAACTTCAAACAGTCCCTTTGCACAACCACAAACTCCCCATTTGCACAAGGTTGGATACCAAGCTAGCCATGTCACGTTCCTTATCCTCACTGATGTCATTGAAGGTCTCTTCCTCCACCCAGCCACCAAGGGTCCCCGAAAGGTGACAACAAGCCCCCTGAGACACCTGCTGTGTTTGGTCTTCCACCTCCTCAAAGCCACCTTCCTCCTCTGACTCCTCTTCTTCAGACTCCCAGAGTCTGGGGGCTTCCACTGCCCAGCATGCAAGATTATACACAGGTCAGAGTCTGGGGGCTTCCACTGCCCAGCATGGAAGATTATACACAGGTCAGAGTCTGGGGGCTTTCACTGCACAGCATGGAAGATTATACACAGGTCAGAGTCTGGGGGCTTCCACTGCCCACCATGGAAGATTATACACAGGTCAGAGTCTGGGAGCTTTCACTGCCCAGCATGGAAGATTATACGCGTTGCCTCTGTCTGCGTTATTATAAGGTGTGTAGTGTTAAGTAGTACTATTCCTATCGGTTTAATCCCTGTTACGTCCACTATCAGGGGACGTGTATATGGCATGGATTTTTGAAAGCAGGAGATGAAAAAAGATGCTTGGTCGGTCCTCCCACTTCAAATTTGGGGCACTGCGCTTGCAATCTAAGGTGCCATCAGATATGAGTGTCACTGTGCACTGGAAAAAGTTGGTAGAGTAGATGCAATAGGCTTCACACACACGCCTGTAGGCAGGCAACTGATATTCAATTGATTACAGTCAAAAAAAGTGTTGTTTTATGTCACTGTACACTACGGTTGCACCAGATATGACGTATAACTGTGCACTGGCAAAAGTTGGCAGAGTAGATGCAATAGGCTTCACACACACGCCTGTAGGCAGGCAATTGCTATTCAATCTATTACAGTCAAAAAAGTGTTGTTTTATTTCACTTAGCACAATATAAGCTGTTAGGTGTTAGCCTGTCACACACACACACTGGCAGGCAGGCATATGCAATTAGATTACACAGAAAAAATTATAAAATAAAATAAATGATGTTCTAGGGCTTTTTGGGTTGCTGTCCTTCAGATGGAAGGCTCTGGAAGGGAGTGTATGCTGCTGATTGGCTGGAATGTGTCTGCTGACTGTGAGGTGCATGGTCAAAGTTTCCTCAATGATAAAGAATAGGGGCGAACCCAAAAGCGCATGTGTTTGACGTCCGCTGCGCACGCAAACATGCAAAAATCGCCGCGAATAGTTCGCGGGCGAACTGTTCTGGACATCACCAGTAGAAGGGTAAACTACAATACAGAATAAAAAAGATGAGTAGTTAGCCCTGACCTGTACCTTAGTCCAAATACGAACATTTGTATCCTTTCTTGTGGCCTCCTATTGATTACTTTAGGATCTTCTGGATATTTTAATAAAATTAACCCTTTCTCTGGGTCTTCTACAAAATGTTACCTTTCTGTCAGTGAGCTTTTCCATGGTATTTGTCGCAAACCACAAGACTGTTGGACTTTTGGGCCTGGTAACTGGATACCTATGTACACTAGCCACTGTGGCCAGTTGGACAATGGCTATTGTAATGGCCATACAGACAAAAAGAGACTTTATCACTTTTGTTATGAGTATAGGATCCAGGTCCAATTGTTAAAATTGTTATGTTTGATGATGTTTCTCCATGCTCTGGTTATATGCCCTGGACCTCCCAAAGAACTTGTTCCACCCGGTCATCCAAGCCTAGAGTGCTCTGGGTCAATTTTACATGTTTTGGGGAATTATTTGTATAATCTATTTCAGGGTATAAATATTGCATTGGCCCAATAAAAGTACCACTTTAAGGGCTACCCATATGCACTTCCAGAGCCAATCATGATACCCTGATACCCAATTCACTCCCAGTCTCCAGGCTAGGTTCCTGGTGGGATTCAAACTTGTGGTAAGCATCAGATCGGGCTTCATAGGCTGATTAAGTCATCAAGTATAGTTAACTAGGCTGCCAGACTGCAGTTGAAATTTTTTAAATCAATAGACAAAGGTCAAGTGGTTTCAAGTGCTTTGCAAGTGATACCCCTTTGATCCTTTCTCTCACGATTAATTGCAAAGTAGCAAATACTTGAACCTCTTCATGGTTCCTGACCACACATTCAATGTACTAATGAGCCCGATTTGTTATAAATGATTCATGGTCGGCTACTAACAGTGAATACACACTGGAACAATCTCAACTCCCTTAGCTCACTCCCCTCTGACTCAATAAAGGTATCTGTACCCAAAGGGAGGTTGGATAGGAAACAGATATACAGATATACCAAAATGCCAGAACAATAGGCCCTAGGAATATATTTTTTTCCACTCACAGGGTACCCTGGGCTTGGTAACCAGCCCTACCACTCACCTTCAGGTTGTCTACTTAGTGGAAACCTTCTCCCTGGCGAACCTAGGTTAGACCCTGACCGCTCATCCAGACATTCTGGCTCCAGTGTTCCCAGGAACTTAACAAATCTTTGCTGTGCCCAGACACTGACTACAGATGTTTGACATCTGGACTCATCTGCACCTAGATGGGGAAATAGACAGGCTGGCATCAGGCTATAAGTCCTAGCCCACCTGGGGCAATTAGTTCCGGGAGATGTGAAATTCTGAGTCTTTTAGGACAATTGATCTTTGATGTGTGCCATGTAAAAATTGGAGAAAAGGGTGACCACCACAAAAGTTTATGCTCTTTTTGGGACACATATGCATGATGTGTTTCATTTAGAGAGAAGACGTTTATTTATTTATTTATTTTTAATTTAAAAGTAATTCATGCAACTTGTCTTGCAACTTGTCTTGGTAACTTGGCCTGAGAATCTGCAACCAGCATCCACTTAATCCGTCTTGTGTGAGGGGATTCAGAACCCATAAAACTGCAGGTAGGATTGGTCTAACAGCCTTTTCAAGCCCAGTGAAGAGTGGTATGTGACCGTATAATCTTAAAACTATTATATCTGGAGTCTGCATCTTTTTTTTTGACAAATAAATTTGGACTACATCAGTAAAATCTCAGAGTGACTAGCTAAATGCCATGTTTAACATGCATAGGGACATAAATTTAATTTTGCCAAGAAAACAAAAACACTGGTGGAGGATGTAAGATCTATCTACCTATCTATCTAATTATCTATGTATCTATCTATATATCTATCTATCTAGTTTGGACTATTACAATTACATTGGGCTAATAAAAATAGTTTAGGCTTAGGACCACTTAAGGGTAACCAGTAGACACTTACAATAGCCAAAAGCGATACCCAGTTCGCTACCAGTCCCCAGGCAGGGCTAGGTTCAAACTTGCGGTAAGCAGTAGATTAGGCTCCATAGACTTCAATGGGAAATCCATGGGTTGATTAAGTCATTCAGTTTTCTTATCAAGGCTGTCAAAACAGCAATTGAAACACTTTGTTTAAATAGAGCAGGGTCAAGTGGTGTCAAGTGGTTTGCAAGTGATGCCACAAATTAGGAAGTACTTGATCTTAGTAAATTGTTCGTGACCTCCCTTTCAATCTAATAGGAAGTCCAAATTGATAAAATTTCTATGAAGCTGCTCCAACCCCCCCTAGATGACTTCCCTCTGACTCAATAAAGGATTTGCTTTTTGAGGGGCTGTCATCAAGGAAGTGGATAGGCCCAACCCCCAAGGTCCCCTGAACTGGGCCTTACAACTATTTTCTTCCCACTCTGGAGGTACCTCTAGCCTGCTAACCAGCCCAACTACCCTACGTTGGACTGCTGTGACCAGACCCTTCCCGGAGGCAGCCATAGACCCCTTAGCACCTAGGTGGTGAAAGAGACATGCCGGCAACATGTCCTGGTAGATAGACTTGGCCCACTTGGGGTAGTTCAAGGGGGCCAAAACGTGTCAAATTTGTGTTTACCAAGTGAAGTGTCCCATTGGTGATTGGTGCAAACACTGTATAAAAATGTGTACTGCAAAATAAAGTTTATGCTCTGTTTGTAGACATTCTGCATATGCAAGAGGTTTTTCATTTAGAGGGAAGGTGGTATTATTTTTGTTTAATCAGAATTTAATTTCTGCAACTTGGACTCTGTAACTTGCCCTAAAACTTTGCAACTTGGTCTGGCATCCGGTTACGCTATCTTGTGTGTGGGGGCAAGGAACCTATACAACCTGTAGGTCTTCTTGGCCTTTTTGAGCCCAACAAAGAGTGGATTGTGATATATATGCCACTGTACATTGTATAAGAAAAATGTTTTCTAAAATATTCTTATTCCCTTTACTAAACTTGTTAATCTTTTTGATGTCAGTGGTTTGCTGTGATCTGTAGACTAAATATAGCTGATACTTCTTATATCTACAGGTATACCCGGCCTAACACTACAAATTCTAGCTCTGATTCGCTATAGCTCTCTTTTTGCTATAATTCCCGGCTTTGCACTTTTTTGGCCGCTGATCTTGTTGAACGCTCTGCTTTGCTATAAGCTGTTTTATCTTCACAGTACCCAGTTTAACACCCAGAACAGCATTAAGAGACAGCAGAAGAGAGAGAAAGACACACACAGAGAGCGCAAAGTACCAACCTGGAGAGAGAAAGAGCCTCAAGAGACCACTGATTCCCATCAGAATAAGGTACAGAATATTTTCATTGTTCCCTTATTTCTCATAATGTGGTTGTTAATTATGTAATAAAATCGACATTAATTATATTTGTTGTACTGTTTTACAAACAATGATTGACAAGGAAGACAAGGGCAAACTGAGCATTCCTCTGGATATCAAGATGCAGGTGTTGGACCGCTTGGAAAAGGAAGAGCGCCAACTGAACATTGGAGCAGATTTAATGCCCCCAACCTCCACAATCTGTACCATCCTGAAAAACAAGGATAAGATCAAGTCTTCGGCAAGCACCAGCACTACATCTTCAAGGCCTATTATCTTTGCCAAACATTCTGCCAGCTCAATGACCAAAAAGACAGCAAGGACATGATGGACACAGCAATGTCTCCAAGCTGTTTGGAAGAAAATGTGTTTGTGGATTTGCATCCAATCATAGCAGAGATGGTATACCTGATCAATATGGCTGGATTGGGAGATGCAGGCTCCCAGGACATTAAGGACTTGGTTCAAGTTTCAGGCGAGAGCCTGATCAATGAGGACCTCCAACAACTGGAGGAAATGGGCATTGAGGAAGCCCATGAAAGCAGTAACTTTCCTCAGCAAGACTTTGCGTTTAATCCATGACCTTATGGATGATTTAATGGCAAATTATCTGGATTTTGTGATGAGCAGAAATGTGAGTTGCAGCTTTATAGGGGCAATGTCTTGCTACCAACATCTGCTGGATGGATGCAGATAAAAAGACAGATGTCCCTGGACTGGTTTGTCTGAAATTAGGCAGAATGGAGGATAAACCTCAAGCTTCCACATTTGCTATTTAAAGACAGTGCTAAACGGGGTATTCCTGTGCTTCCTTTTACATGTGTGTGTATTATAAAGAGGGGAGATCTAAGAATATATTGCAGTAAAAATGCCAGGACACATGAAACACAATGGAAGTTGTAAAACATTTGAGATTTAAAAATCTGCAATACATAATCATCCACACAAGCACAAATGAACAGGCACACAAAAACATATAACCCTTATCAATGACAGATATGCCCAAGAGGATACATACCAATCTTCAACTATTTGAATACTCACAGAGGCCAAACATAAGTATCACCACTTTTACTTTACATTACTCTTTACTTTAAGTTTCATATATGGTAAAAGTGTAGTTGATTACCTGATTACAGTCCTAATATCCGAAAGATAGGTATACTGATTGTGAGACCCCAGTCCTGTCTATCTGATAACAAACAACTTGTCCTATCTATGAACAAACACTTCAGAGGAAATATCATCAGCCAGAGTCAATAAGCATCTACACAAATTGACTCATACCTGTCTTTGGCCACAGGACAGAAATACAATGTAGCAGCAAAGCCTTCAAAATACAGAGATAGAAGAACATTATCAATACTTTTACAAGCAAATGTAACAGTCAGATTTAATTTTGCATAAATCAAGCAGTTTGATATATAACTGCAATTATCCCTAAAGCTGCACACGATCACTGGCTCTATAAGGGAAAATTAAACAAAGACAACTAGAAGAAGAATAAATCAGAATGATTAGATAGAGAAGGCGCATCCCTAGGAAACACAATTAGAACTCGGTCCAGTAAATGATAAGGAGCCCGTGATGTAAGAAAACTGCAAAACATATCAGAGAATATTAAGTGAATGCAATACCACCCTATAAATATATTTGAACTTAAAAGGCATGCAAAATAAAAGAGCCCATAGAAAATAACTCCTTTTGGAATACGGGAATGACAAAATATGTACCAAGAAATAAAACACTGCCAAATCTAACTGAAAAATACAGTCAAGGATTATCAGTCACCTCTAGATTTTCCTTTCAAAGGACAGGAACTTGTAGTTGTTCTCTAAAACCTACAATTCAAAGAAAAGAATAGACCTGACAAAAAACTCAATAACATGCTAATTCACAGCAGCCAAAGCTCCAGGACACCCTTACTAAACTATTCAATCTAACACTGTAGTCGGGGCATTTCACTGAAATGCGCACAGAAGGACTGAATACTCAAGTTCATAAACATGGATCCAAATAACAACAGAGCAGTCTGTGTGAACAGTAACATTATAAAAGAAAACTACTCTGTACAATTTTCAATGAGAGAGTTCCTCTGTTTAAACAGAAAAATTACACTGGAGTTATATTGATTTCTCCCAAAACTGCAGACCACATGTAAACACTGCAAGCAGCAATTGATAAATATGTGAAGGATACTCACTCAGGGAAGGTATTTGCATGTTTTGGGGACTTCAAAACATATTTTGATTCAATTTGGCATGAGGTCCTTAATTTCAAACTGCTAAAAAATGAAACTGGTATAAAGATCTATGATCTCATTAAAACGATGTAAAACATAAACAACATGAATAGGCAATGATGTTAGTCTCAGTCCTACCATATTCAATCTCTACATCAATGACCTGACCAAAGTGCTGGAGAGCTCTACAGACCTTGGGGTTGTTTTGAATATGACAGATGTGCAGCTTGCTGTTGGCAGATCCCCTGCTTCTCCTATCCCCAACAGTAGAGAGCTTATAGCAATTCTATTCTTAAAATATTTGGTAGTATAAGTATGCCAATCTTCTTCTATAACTGTCAGATTTGAGGCCCAGCTACAACTCATAACTTCAGAGAATGGGACAAAACATATACAGAAAACATGCATCTACAGTTCTTTAAATATACACTGAGATCCACTGAAGCTCCCCTAGTAATGGGTCCAGGGCAGAGATGTGATATTTCTCATTCATGCACCCCATGAAAAAAAAGAGCATACAAGTTGTGATGCCACTTCAAAAACAGCAACAATGGTGACCTTTACCATAAGGCACTTTGTGACCCAGCAACTGCAGCCATTCAGGAGATATATACCAGAAGCAAACAGATCTATGGAGTGTTACAGGTCCCTGCACAGAGGGTACAAGTGGGCTGAGTACCTTACTACAGTGACCAATGCAGAGACAGGCACTTATATACTAGTGGAAACAGAGAGGTGCAAAAATAAATCAAAATGGAAACCACAAAGTCCAGGGTTTGCACAGTGTGACAGTAGGGATATGGAGAAAAATACATACTTTCTCCTGTATGGTAGAAAATATATATTTTTTAAATCATTAATATTTACACTAAATATCTACAAAAATCAAGGACTTCCCGCAGTTGAATAAGCAAGGAAAACTGTACACTCTGCTTGGAGTGTGATAAGTCATCATGGAAGCAAAATATGTGACTTGTCACAACAGTGGGAATACCAACACCTGAAAGTGACAGATGTCAGGACTAACCACAATTACATTACATTAATTTTCCCCTGCAGAAAGAAAAGAGAGAAAAAGAGAGAAAAGGGAAGGAGAGAGAGGGAAATGGAAGATATAAAAAGAAAAAGCAAAGGAGAAAAGGGAAGAGATTGAATAGGAATAAGGGAACTGGATAGAGAAGGAAGGAGTTATGGAAAAAAATGGGAAGGAAGAGAAAGTGATACGCCAAAAATTGAAATAGGGAGAAGTGAGGGAATGAGAGTTATATGAGAAAGAGAAGGGAGGGTGGACAATAAGAAATAATTGATAGATAAGATAAGAAGAGAGATATAAGGCAGATTCTCTCTTCCTCTGCACAGCAAAAAATCTGAGTCAATGAACTTAACAAATTCCTGGAGTCACATAATCAGACACTCTGTCACTCCCACCCCCTTCCTGCCCCAGCAGTGCTATAGGAAATATGAGGAATAGCTAAACTGTAACACAACATGAGAGCAGCATCTCACTGACAGTTGCAATGGGTAGAGGAAATAGAACTTGTACCCCCTGTGCCTCTCAGCAAATACCCCTAATCATCCCCACTTCCTACACCCATGTGTTATAAAGCAGGTGCTTGGTTGATTCTATTTCCAACATCCCTGGGCTCTGAGCTCCTAAGGATTATACACCATATATAAATACCACATAACATCTAAAAAGGGGAAGTCACATTTACTTTGCAATATGCAACACAGATTAGATATTTATTTATTTTGCAGGACAACAAATAAAATATAATGATAACCCACACAGTAACAAGTGACAACAACAATTAAGATATTACAAATCCCATTGCAACAGAACTGACTAGCCAAGTATTCAGAGGTGACAAACAAAAAGGACTGTTTTCTGCAATATTTTGCACACAATAAAATAATGCATGGGAAAATAAAATAAGTAAATTAGGTTTGCAATTATTAATATGCAATGGCTTATAACTAACACATTTTGCTTTGAAGTGTGCATCTATATAATTGACTGATGATTTAAATGAGTCCAAGAAATAAAGCATCATTCCACAGTAGATATTTTAATAAAAGGGACAGCTCTAGGGCCCATGATTTTTTGACAGTATGAACCTAGACATAACACAATTACTTTTTGGTTTGTCTAGGGATATTATAAAGCAGTTTAAAATAATTATAGCCACATTTTGAGAATGCAGTGGCATTTTAAGATTATAAAATTGCTTTTTAAATGGAAGGGAAATTTAGTTCCTTTGATGTACCATGCTGCAGGCACTAGTGAGCTAAAGCTAACGACAACGCTCAGTGCTTCACCTGACAACTGTGATTCATGGACAAATTTAATTTTAATTAAACTAAAGTTTTTCTAAGCATAATAACTACAATTTGAAGCATTAGATTTTCTGTTGTGCATAGTATTAAAATACAAAAGATATTTCACAGACAAAGGCCTGTATACTGTAAATCATTTGTCAAAGGCCATCTATGAATATTCACAGAAATTATAACTAAGCATTGAAGGGTTTAGCCTTCTGTCATGATTACATTTTTTAAGGACTCTTATTGCCAGTAATTTATGAATATGGCCAGACAAGCATGACATTGTTGCATTGGGATTATGTGTTATTGTGTGGTTATATGTTGCCTGTACATTGTTATTATGTATCCTAGGTATAATCACATATATAGTTGTGAGCAGGCGGGTTCTTGCTAATGCTGTGGGCTCGCGCAGCAAAGCTGCGGAGCGAGAGCCTCAGTTGCTGGCATGGAGCGCCGTTGGCGCTCCTTGCCAGCAACTGCGGATCTTGCAAAATTTACGGATATACGACAAACAAATACGAGACGCGTTACGACCCATTACGACCTCGCAAAAATACGACCTTACTGCCGAAACCCACACACATGAAAACATGAAAAACACAATAAATACACACAACAAATACATAAAAGGGTTACCTACAGCAAGGAGAGGCAGCCAGGACCTTTGAAAACTGAAGTTACACCTCAATTTCACTCAAATTAAGAGAGTTTAGACAGCCGAAAATCCCCTAAGCAAGAGAAAAAATGGCCGCCGAAAAAAAACGAAAACGAGGCTACAGGACTCTAAAGACACAAAACACCACCAAACACCTACAAATTTTCCAAAAAAGTCAGACGACATCCAAAAACAAGGACGCAAAATCAGCCACAGCAGCGTACAACACATTAGGAGCCATTTTAGAACACGGAAGTACACAGCTACCCTAACGGATTTGGCTCGCGCACTGACACTATTTACACTACACACTGCACACATTCATGACACTTACACAGCAGCTCCACGGCACTGATGCTGCAGCAACAAGAAAACAGATTGCCAGCTCTTCAACACAATGCTTCCTGCATATTTTACTTCACAATAGGTAAAGTATATTAATTTCTTATTTTATTAATTATTCTTTGACATACAAAAAAAAAACATAACGCTGCTCATAGCACACAAACAACCAAGAGCCCTACGAAGGCGCTCAGCAGGAGGCTCGCAATGAGCACCGAAGGATCTTCAAACACCAACAAAATTAATGTTGCACACAAACAACATTACCTGCCTTACAATCTTATTTCTGGCATTCTTTGACGGTCAAGTCGCTAGTATATTATAAGAGGGAACATTTTATATAGAACATATGTGGAAGTGGTAAAAATGCTCTGCATAGAAGTTAGCTGTAGATCATTGCACACTCTCACATACAGACCTTGGGTCAAGACAGATGTATGTACTTAGTAGTCCTAAGCAAACACTTGAGTTTAACATTAAGGTTTGTTCACTAGCCAGCTATAGATAGCTGGTGAATTTGATCTCAAGAGCTTTGATAGCCCATGGTTGCAAGCCAGATGGGCTGACATCACACATACACAAATGTACACAAGGGTGTGGTATGGGAGAGTATAAATATGTTGTTTTGATTATTCAATAAAGGTTGAGAGATAGTTTGCGCATATATAGAAGGTGTGAGACTATTTCTGTGTGTTGTATCCTGATTTGGGGAGTGGTCTTGCCATGGGCAACTTGTAACCTGTATGCAGTATTCTCTGCCTGTACCTTGTGGGCCTTGACCTCTTCAGAAGCCATCTTTTGTGCCACAGAGAACAGGAAGTACATGATTCTGCTGGGGTAGGTTTGAATTAGGTTCATATCAAGCCCCCTTGAAGATGCAGATCGTGACACCTTCTAATTACAGTGCCTTGCAAAAGTATTCACCCCCCTTGGCATTTTTTTGTGTTTAGTTGCCTCACAACCTGGAATTAACATGGATTGTTTGAGGATTTGTATAATTTAATTTACAGAACATGCCCACAACTTTGAAGATTTTTTTTTTTATTATTATTGTGAAGCAAACACCAAATAGGACAAAATAACAGAAAAGTCAATGTGCATAACTATTCACCCCCCTAAAGTCAATACTTTGTAGAGCCACATTTTGAGGCAATCACGGCTCCAAGTCTCTATGAGCTTGCCACATCTTACCACTGGGATTTTTGCCCATTCCTCCTTGCAAAACTGCTCCAGCTCCTTCAAGTTGGATGGTTTGAGCGTGTGAACAGCAAACTTAAGTCTGGCCATTCCAACACATTTACATGTTTCCCCTTAAACACTCAAGTGTTGCTTTAGCAGTGTGTTTGGGGTCATTGTCCTGCTGGAAGTTGAACCTCCATCCTAGCCTCAAATCACACACAGAGTTATACAGGTTTTGCTCAAGAATATCCCTGTATTTAGCACCATCAATCTTTCCCTCCAATCTGACCAGTTTCCCAGTCCGGGCTGCTGAAAAACATCCACATGTTATTTGGGTGATGTGATGTGTTGGCATAGCGTTTTCTTTGATGGCCGAAAAGTTCAATTTTAGTCTCATCAGAACAGTGCACTTTCCTCCATACATTTTGGAAGTCTCCCACATGCCTTTTTGCAAACTCAAAACGTGCCATTTTCTTTTTTGCTGAAAGTAATGGCTTTCTTCTGGTCACTCTGGATTTTACTTTTTGCAAGTAAAGGCTGATAAATTGCAGAGTGCACTAATTGTGCCCAGGTGAAAAGGTAGAAGTTAATATAAACAGGAGACGGGGTGAACTTGTGAGCTTGCAAACACTTTTAGTGTAAGTGCAATTCTAGTAAAAGTGTAGGAGTTTAAATAAAAGGAGGGAGTTCAAAGAAAAGGGGGGGGGGGGCAGATTTATAGTACAAAGGGGGAAGAATAAAAAATATATATATATATATATATATAAATATATATATATTCTTTTTTTTTTCCACAAAAATGTATACAAATATATTATTTTATATTCTTTATTTTTGTCACTGCATTTTTGTAGACAATAATAATAATTATGAGTCAGTCCAGTGGCAACCTCACTCAGTGTACATCCTGTAATACTGGAACAGATGATCCAGGGTCCATATCTCTGTGAGCGGTACTGTATGAGCATGTTGCCTCTCTGGAAGCTCAAATTGGAGAACTGGAGAGAAGAATTGAAGCACTTAGTGATATTGCTCCACTGCAAATAGAGTTGGTGCTCACTGAGCACAGTTTAGCTGGGCCTAGCATGGAGGGTTGAGATGGGGCTAGTGAGGATGTCCATGGAGGTAGCTGGGTTACAGTTACAGGCCAGTTCTGAGTTGGCAAACACAACATATTTGCCAGAGTGAGTGAAACTGTTGGTGATGTCCATTCAGGAATGGGAATGACAATGCCAGATAGAGCTGTTCCCTCTAACAGCCAGGAGAACAGTTCTATTGGAAGAGTGGGAGGGCAGAATAGGCAGAGCAAAATACAGTTTTTGGTGCTAGGGGACTCTATTATATGGAAGGTAGAACTAGGTAATAAGTTAAAGGCAAGGACCTCCAAGGTAGTATTTTCTGAGATACTACCAGTGCCACGTGCAAGCCCAGGGAGGCAGTAGGAGCTTAGGGAGTTTAATGCATGGCTAAAGATGTGGTGCACTAAGGAGGGGTTGGGGTTTTTAGAGCAGTGGGCTAACTTCTCACTTCGGTACAATCTCCACAGCAGGGATGGATTGCACCTTAATGATGAGCGAGCTTTTGTGCTAGGGGATGGGATGGTATAAAGGCTGGAGGAGTTTTTAAACTAGTAGGTGGGAGAGAGGGACTAGATATAAGTAATGGGGTAGAAAGTGTAGAGGGTATAAGGGATGAATTAACAACTCATAGGGGAGGAGATGGGGGGAGGGGTAGTATAGTCAATTGGGAGGTATTACTAAGTAACTCAAGTATAGTGGCAGGCACCACCAAACTACAAACTCATAACATAAGATGCATGCTTGCTAATGCCAGAAGCTTGCCAGGAAAAATGGGAGAGTTAGAATTATTAGCAATTAATGAAAAATGGAATTTAATAGGCATTACCGGAACAAGGTGGGATGAATCTCATGACTGGACAGTTCATCTAAATGATTATAACCTATTTAGGAAAGATAGGGACAATGGTAAAAGAGGAGGAGGGATGTGTTTGTATGTTAAGCCTGAATTTAAGTCTATAGTCAGAGAAAATATTTATGGCGGAACTAGTGATACTGTTGAATGTTTGTGGGTAGAGTTAAATAGCGGAGCAGCAAAGTCCAAAAGAATATTAGTAGGAGTATGCTATAAACCCCAAATTATAGCTGAAAGTGAGGAAATACAATTATTGTTACAGATTGGAAAAGCAGCTAAGCATGGACAAGTTCTAATAATGATGGATTTTAATTACCCTGAAATAAACTGGATAAATGAGACCACCAGTTCAGCTAAGGGGAGCAGGTTCTTGAGTACACTCAGGGAACATTATCTGGCCTAGGTTATACAAGAGACTACTAGAAATGAAGCTATCTTAGATTTAGTCATCATAAATAATATTGATATAGTGTCAAATCTTGAAATAGGGCAACCTTTGGGACACAGTGATCACAACACAGTCTCATTTGAGATTGAATTTAAAAAAAAAAAATTTTAAGGGGTCAACAAAAACTCTTAATTTTAAAAGGGCAAATTTTAAAGGTCTAAGGGCAGTAATACAAAATACAGACTGGGACAGAGAACCGATAGGTAAAAATACTGAACATAAATGGGCAACATTTAAAGCCTTACTAAATATACATACTTATCACCATATACCAAGTAGGAATAAAAGTAAAAGAAGTAAATCACATCCAATGTGGCTTAACAATGATTTAAAGATCAAGATACGGTGTAAAAAACAGCAGCTTTATTAAATTGCCATTTGATAAATTTAAAAAGGCTCTAATTTAGCACACAGCATATTTTTTTTACAGAAGTTTTTAGTTAGTGAAGACCTTGCTTTTGGATAGAAGTTCACTAACTAAAACCTTCTGTAAAAAAAATATGCTGTGTGCTTAATTAGAGCCATTTTAAATGTACTGAATCTCAATTTAATAAGGCTGCAGGTATTTAAATTATACAAACAAGAGGGAACAGAGACTGCTTTACGGGAGTACAAGGAAATCAACAAGGCTTGCAAAAGGGCTATTAGACTGCCTAAAATAGAAAATGAAAAATTAATTGCTAAAAGAGTAAGACTAACCCTAAAATATTTGAAAAGTATATTAATGGGAGGAAGGCGAGGAAGGAAGCTAAAGGAACATTACAATGTGACACAGGCCATCTGAAAATTAGTGACTAGGAAAAGGCAGATGAGCTAAATAGGTACTTTTCTTCGGTATACACAAGGGAGGTACCAGTGGTTGGGACACTGCAACATAATGGGGCTACACTACATTTGCCAAATAATTGGTTAATGCAGGAAGTAATCCAAAAAGGGGTTGGAAAAAATAAATATTAATGAAGCCCCCAGTCCTGATGGAATACATCCGAGGGTACTGAGGGAACTGGTTTCTGTAATAGCCAAACCATTATATTTAATTTTTCAAGATTCGCTTAACACAGGGTCTCTACCAGATGACTGGAGAAAAGCAGATGTGTTAGCTATATTTAAAAAGGGAGCAAGAGCAAATCGGGGGAATTATAGACCAGTGAGCCTAACTTCTGTAGTGGGGAAGCTTTTAGAAGGGTTAATAAGGCATAATATACAAGAATATGTCTATTTGAACAGGGTTATATGTAGGAGTCAACATGGATTTATGAGGGATAGGTCATGTCAAACAAATCTAATTCGTTTCTATGAGCAGGTTTGTAGGAACCTGGATCAAGACAACTCAGTGGACGTAGTCGTTTTGGATTTTTGTGCAAACTAAGGGATACAAGAATTGCAGTAAATGGATTGAGAGCTGGTTAAAAGATGTAAATGGAACATACTCCGTGGTAAGTGGGATTCCTCAGTGTTCAGTATTAGGTCCTATCCTTTTTAACATATGTATTAATGACTTAGAGGTGGGACTGGAAAGTAGTGTCTCCATTTTCGCTGATGACACAAAGTTTTGAAAGGTAATTAAATCAGATAATTATGTGCTTTCCCTCCAAATGGATTTACATAAAATTGAGGAATGGGCATCTAAATGGCAGATGAGATTTAATACAAATACATGTAAAGTTATGCATCTGAGAAGGAAAATTAGCCATGCAAATGATAATCTTAATGGAGCAAATATAGGAGTATCAGATATTGAAAGGGATTTGGGAGTGCTTGTGGACAACAGTGCTCAAAGCCACGCAGCAGCTGCAAACGCAAATACAATATTAGCATGTATTAAGAAGGGTATAGAAGCAAGGGAAGCAAATATAATTTTGCCACTATATCTCTAGTACGCCCCAATTTGAAATATGGAGTACAGTTTTGGGTACCACTTCATAAAAAGACATTTTAGCGATGGAAAAGGTACAGAGCAGGACAACAAATCTAATAAGGGGAATGGAGGGGCTATGTTTTGAAGAAAGACTAACCAAATTAAGCTTATTTTCTCTCGAAAAAAAGGCGTCTAAGAGGGGATATGATTACCTTATAAAAATACATCCAGTGTCAGCATAAAGATTTTTCAAAAGAGCTTTTTGTGCCAAGAGGTTTTCAACTGACAAGAGGACATCCCTTGAGGTTAGAAGTAAAAAGATTCCACCTTAAAGAAAGAAAAGGGTTCTTCACAGTAAGGGTGGTTAATCTGTGGAGTTCTGTACCAGAGGAGGTGGTGACAGCAGATTCGATACATAACTTTAAAAGGGACTGGATTTATTTCTAATTAAAAAGGGAATTCAGGGTTATCCTGGATAATTAGAGAGAGAGTATTGATCCAGGGAGAAATCCGATCGCCAGTATCTGGGGTCAGGAAGGAATTATTTTTTTTCGATATTAGACGATTGGCTATGTTTCACTTGTTCTGTTTTTTTCTGTTTGCCTTCCTCTGGATTAATTAATAATAATAAAAAAAAATATATATATATACTGTATATATATATATATATATATATATATATATATATATATATATATACATAAATAAATAGTTGCTTAATAATTAATTAAGAATTAATTAACAACTAATTAATTAATAACTAATCCACATATTGCAGATCAGAGGAGATCTTAAAAGGTTGAACTTGATGGACTGCAAGTCTTTTTTCAACCTTAATTACTATGTAACTACTGTATGTAACTATGTAACTCTGCCATAAAGCCCAACTCTATGGAGCGTACGGCTTATTGTCGTTCTATGTACAGATACTCGAGTCTCTGAGGTGGAACTCTGCAGCTCCTCCAGGGTTACCTTAGGTCTCTGTGCTGCCTCTCTGATTAATGCCCTCCTTGCCCGGTCCGTGAGTTTTGGTGGGCGGTCGTCTCTTGGCAGGTTTGCTGTTGTGCCATGTTCTTTCTATTTGTTAATGATAAATTTGATGGTGCTCCTGGGGATAATCAAAGATTTGGATATTTTTTTATAACCTAACCCTGTCTTGTACTTCTCAACAACATTGTCCCTTACTTGTTTGGAGAGTTCCTTGGTCTTCATGGCAGTGTTTGTTTAGTGGTGCCGCTTGAGAAAATGATAACATAGTAGTGGAATTTCTTCAGCATCAAATATTATTCACCATATCACCATATCATATGAAATTATAAAAAATAAAAATTATGAAACATGAATGATAAACAGTCACTTATATAAAAACATATGTTTATATATTAATAGGTGTTTATATGTGTATATATGTATATACTGTATATATATATATATATATATATATATATATATATATATATAGTGCCTTGCAAAAGTATTCACCCCCATGGATTGTCTGATGATTTGCATCATTTAATTTACAGAACATGCCCAAGCTTTGAAGATGTTTTATTCATTTTTTTATTGTGAAGCGAGCAACAAATAGGACAAAATAACAGAAAAAGTCAATGTGCATAACTATTCACCCCCCTAAAGTAAATACTTTGTAGAGCCACCTTTTGCGGCAATCACAGCTCCAAGTTGCTTTGGATAAGTCTCTATGAGCTTGCCACATCTTACCACTGGGATTTTTGCCCATTCCTCCTTGCAAAACTGCTCCAGCTCCTTCAAGTTGCATGGTTTGCACTTGTGAACAGCAATCTTTAAGTCTGTCCACAGATTTTCTATTGGATTGAGGTCTGGGCTTTGACTAGGCCATTCCAACACATTTACAGGTTTCCCCTTAAGCCACTCAAGTGTTTCTTTAACAGTGTATTTGGGGTCATTCTCCTGCTGGAAGGTGAACCTCCTTCCTAGCCTCAAATCACGCACAGAGTGGTACAGGTTTTGCTCAGGAATATCCCTGTATTTAGCCCCA
Source organism: Discoglossus pictus (assembly GCA_027410445.1). Taxonomy (NCBI): domain Eukaryota; kingdom Metazoa; phylum Chordata; class Amphibia; order Anura; family Alytidae; genus Discoglossus; species Discoglossus pictus. The sequence continues at coordinate 242,013,845 of CM050165.1, read as the reverse complement.
TCCATCTTTCCCTTACCTCTGACCAGTTTACCAGTCCCGGCTGCTGAAAAACATCCCCACAGCATGATGCTGCCACCACCATGTTTCACTGTGAGGATGATGTTCTTTAGGTGAGGTGATGTGTTGGTTTTGCGCCAGCATTTTGGTCTCATCAGACCAGAGCACCTTCCTCCATACATTTTGGGAGTCTTCCACATGCCTTTTCGCAAACTCAAAACGTGCCATATTGTTTTTTGCTGAAAGTAATGGCTTTCTTCTGGCCACTCTGCCATAAAGCCCAACTCTATGGAGCATACGGCTTATTGTTGTCCTATGTACAGATACTCCAGTCTCTGCTGTGGAACTCGGCAGCTCCTCCAGGGTTACCTTAGGTCTCTGTGCTGCCTCTCTGATTAATGCCCTCTTTGCCCGGTCCGTGAGTTTTGGTGGGCGGACGTCTCTTGGCAGGTTTGCTTTTGTGTCATGTTCTTTCTATTTGGTTATGATAGATTTGATAGAGCTCCTGGAGTCATCAAAGATTTGGATATTTTTTTATAACCTAACCCTGTCTTGTACTTCTCAACAACATTGTCCCTTACTTGTTTGGAGAGTTCCTTGGTCTTCATGGCAGTGTTTGGTTAGTGGTGCCTCTTGCTTGGGTGTTGCAGCCACTGGGGGCCTTTCAAAAAAGGTGTGTATATGTAATTACAGATCATGTGACACTTAGATTGCACACAGGTGGACATCATTTCACTAATGATGTGACTTGTGAAGGTAATTGGTTGCACCAGAGCTTTTTATTGGCTTCATAACAAAAGGGGTGAATACATACGCACCTGCCAATTTCCTCTTTTCTATTTCAAAAAATAGTTTTATGTATATATTTTTATCATTTCATTTCACCAACTTAGACTATTGTGTTAAGGCTGTAATGTAACAAAGTAGATAAAAAGTCAAGGGAGGTAAATACTTTTGCAATGCACTGTATATATATATATATATTTTAGAGCAAGGTGACCCTTCATGATCCCTTTTGTCCAAAGTCCCAGGTAAGTTATAACAATGCTTTTAATAAAAGTCCAAAGTCCCAGGTAAGTTATAGCAATAATTTTAATGAAAAAGGAAGACAAGAAATGTAGAAAAGAAAATGTACATTTACAGACTTGCTGACTTTTGGAACAACCTCTCTGCGCCTGTACAAATTGTACATTCTCTTTTCTTGTAAGAATCTTTTTCTTATGATTCCCTTCTCTCTAATTGTTGAAGGCTCAGCGGGTGGAGCACTGGATCACCCTTCACTCCAAATGCTCCATAACTAGGACCCTTAGTTCTGCAGTTTTTGATTACTTCACTGAAAGTATACAACACTCATGAGGTTCATATACTTGAAACGTTTCCAGTACTTCCACACCTCTTTTAGTCTCTCATTTCTCATGTCTGCTGAATCAGCTCCTCTCAGTTCCTACTTGGAGGTTTGCTCACAAACTCCTCTTTCAGACTCCACTTGTTCTCAGCTGCCTTTTATTTGTCTGCATTAGGCTCGCTCTCTCTTTCTCTCTTTCTCCAGCTCCAAATCAACAGCACACTTCTCTTGTGTGACATTGCTGCAGAATCCTCAGCAGCTTTACGCTGCTGCCTCTCTGTCTTTGTTCAAACAAAACACTTCTCATGTGTGCCTCTGTTTAACCTAGAACACATGAGAACCCGCAAACTCCACTCTGCAGTATCACAGTCCTTGCAGGCCTTACACGAAACCTGCTTGTTACAATGCTAGCAACAGTGCATAAACAGCTTCTATCATTTGAAGGCTTGTGATCAGGTGGATTTGATTAAACTGCTCCAGGAATTAACTCTTTCAGATCTCCTGAAAGAAATAAATACACATATAAACAAATATAAATAAATATGGAGAATTATAAATTTACGCTACTATAAGCCTAAGTTGTACTGCAATTTGGCAGTTATGTTTTGCCATGTGTGTTCTTATTGGTAATATAATTTATGTTTCTGAAAAATGTATTGCTGTCATAGGGTTCAGCATTGTGAGTAATTTAAAGAAAGATTTGTATTTAATAAATGAACACACCTTAACATGCCCATTAAACACTGTGAGCCTCATTCAATTGAGAAATTGTGGCTTACGGGAGCCTGAAATGTAGCCCGTAAACTAATTTGCTATTCAATTGGAGTCTTTTTGCGAACTGCAAAATGATCTACGGGTTACTGGCTGAAAATCCCTGTGGTTGTAACTTACAACCCATCTAAGCCTTTGATCTTTCATGTCTTACAAACTGTAAAATCACAAATTGCTATTCATTTGCTACAATTCCTCAAAGCGGCAAATGTTTTCACACCCGTAAATGGCAAATGTAGAAGAGAATCCTATGGGTACCAGATAGGACTTGCAAGGGGGTTAAACACTGTAAATGCAAATGAAAAATCAATACTGCACTGTACATGAGGGGGAAAGCGATGGAAGACATTTGGAATATTTGCACAGCAGTCTCAAGTCCGCAAATCGGCAATAAGAAATCATTTATTTTTATGTTTCATTTCGGGGTTATATTGATCCCGGTAATCAATGAGTTAATACCTATATTGACTAGAACAGTATTGGCATTCATGTTTATTATTTTGTATTTTGCAAATTTGCGAGTATGATCACATATCGGACATCTAAACGCTAATTGATTGACATGTAACTTCCATCTTACACTACCGTAACGATGACGGTCTCATTTTCTATTGTCTGTTTCTAAATGGGTAGATATGGACTTGCTTAATTGATTATGTTCATGCTCTGAATTGCTACATACAATTGCATTGTTTAGGGTTTCGGCTTTTTGTCCGTAACATGTGGGCTTGTTCAATTGAATCGCTACATAATTGTAGCAGAGTCCATGCCCACAGCAAGCCCACAGACATACGGCCTGTATGCCGTGGGTTGACACCTTGCAATTGAAAAAGGTCCCCTGTTTGTAAGGAGTCTTATTAGGCTTGCTTTTAAAGTGGAAAATGAAGTGCTGCGTACACCTCCCAGGCTCCCTGGGTTGATGGGGAAATGCCCATTGACCCGGTCGGACTGGGAAGATGAGGAAGGAAGTGGCTAAAGGGGAGTGGAGCTTTTTAAAGGCTCTTTTTGCATCTCTCTGCTTTTATGCCTCAGCTAGCCATGAGTAAGGTAGCCACCCTGTCTCCTGCAGTTTTTATGTTTGTGCTTATTTCTCTTTCTTTTCTGTCTTGCTCATGATTTTTTTATTATTTCTATCCCTTTTTGTATGTTTTTGTATTGTTTTATTCTATTTTATGTTTTTCCATTTATCCCACTTTGCCTTAATTTTCTCCCTTCCTCATTTCCTCCCTCCCTTCCTTTCCTGTCATACATCTGGGTCCTGCTGCTGTGACAATGGCGGAACCAATCAATCCTGTGGCACTGGTCCACTGGGTAGGGTGCGTGGGAAATATTTAGTTATTGATGAGTTATGATCCCTGCAGCTCCCCATCAACTTGACAGTGAAAAAACTGCACAACAACTACACTGACAGCCTTATTAACCTTTCCCTTGTCCCCAGAGTTCTGGCTAACCTTGACAATATAGTAGGTGATCCCTCCACTTTAACCCATTATGTAAACTCACCAAGCAGTGCTTTAAATAATCAATATATGGTTTAACTTAAAATTAGAAGCCATTCCTTAAGGTACATCCCCCCAAAAGGAATAGCAGCTAATAAACAGCTGGTGGAAAGCCTTTTGAGCCCTATTTTAAAAAATAGAGTTAATCATCCAACACTTAGGGAACATTGACAGTCATGACAGTCATGTAGAGGACTTGCAGTCTGATCCAGAATGCCTGCCACCTAGAAATGCCCACTCTGTGAGGTCCCTGTGAGGTCCCATACCCTAGGGTTAAGTGGTACAGGGGCAGGCAGTATGAGTTATTCAAATAACCATGCCTTGTTAATTGTACTTAAGACCCTGCTTGGTCAGCACATTGTTAGTGTCGCAACTCAGATTTGACCAACCGGCTTTTTCCTTACAGAGATTCCTCTAGGTCGCAGATTTTTGGGTAATCCCAGTGCTCAGCCTGCATAGTCAGTCCAGTCCTCTCCTCAGAGACAGGCCAATGATCCCTTAGGATAGGACCAGCTTAATAAAATAACAAAAGGGTTTTTCCATGTGGAGGCCAGAATGACATACACACCATGTTTTATGTGTATACAAAACAGACAACAACCTTTATTGAAATGTTACACTCTTATATACACCCCAGTTCTTTTCATGTGAGGAAACCTGTCTGTCTGTCAAACTCCTGTCATTAGTGTGACAACAGTACTATTATCTGCCTCCTGTGGTGAAGGAGACTGCTATTCTACTGTAGTCTGACCAGATGCCATCCTTCTTCCTGTCCCTAGCTCTGTGAGGGAAATTTGCACTTTAGTGTCATCAATTTGGCTTTCCCTTCAAAGGAAAGTTGCACAGTAGGGAGTGCTAATGGAAATATCCCTCTTTTAGACATGCCGTCTCCTCAGGTCCTATTGTTGAAGTACTGTTGAAATATGTTATATTAATTATAAATGCTGCTAACTCATTTATGGAATACCCTCTAACCAGTAATATGAAGCAAGTCACCAGCACAAAGCACATTCTAAACACACATAATTTGTGTAAACATTGCCCATACCAACAACTTGGCAACTTCCATAGTAACTCCCATGCCCACTGAAATATTTAGCAATATCTGTTATGAATAACAGAGTCCATAGTCCAAAAAGTTCAGTGTGGGGGCCCTTCTGGGCATGACAGTTAGTGTTGGGGATGATATATTCGGCAGTATTGCAACAGAGTTGGAAGGTAGGGTTTGGGTCCCACGTGATTCAGTTAGAACTACTATGGCGGATCCTGCTGCTACAGGCATAATGCAGTCGGTGAGAACAGATAGTCATCCAGTGAGAATAACTGAACAGGTATATGGGGCCTTGCCAGCCCCAGTTCACATGGAAGGTTTAGAGCAGAGAGAGGATTCTGATAACTTTGCACGTTCAGGGTGGGAATAGGGTATCTGACGAAACAATGAGATTACTATATTTGTTAGACAATCTAGGTGCCCATTTATCTAAAGAGTGTTTATGAAGACAGAAATTTGTGAAATTATTTCCCTGCTTTCCTCGTTCAGATACGCTGAAACTTGGAAAGTGATGGTGCGGATTGCCCGGGGTGAGATAGATGATAGAAGACTCCCAGGAGATTCCCAGAACTTTCGATGATTGGCTACAAGCATTTCCTGTGTTAGTCTCTGTTAGTAGCGAGATTTCCTCAAACAATGCTCCTCCCTGTTAATTAACTTATCTTACATATCTGGAGAAGGAACTGGCAACCCACTTCAGTATATTTGCCAAGAAAACCTTATTGATAAGCACAACTAGTTAGAAGATGCTCCTGGCGTCCTGAGGTCCATAGTGTCACTGAGAATCAGACACGACTGAACAACTAAACATTATCATTATACATATGGTGGAAATACAATTAGGACACCAGTGCATGGCATCTAGCCCATCTATGTCTTGGGGTGATAACCCTATAGCCTACTGACTTAATATTATAACTCTAATGCGTGGGTTTTTGCACTTTTGAGGTGGAGTGAGGAAGGGCAGATCCCCTTCTGCATTCTCTGGATCCAGTAAAAAGATATGTAATGTCTGTGTAAATGGGCCCCTAATTGCAGATTTAAGCATGCATGCTCAGGATGTGGAGGAGATCATGCCTTTGTAAAATGCTTCAGACAGCAGAGGGGTGCATCAAATTAATCAATACTCATTCTCTAGTTATCTAGGATAACCCTGAATGCCCTTTTTATTAATAATATATATTCAATCTTCTTTTAAAGATCTCTATCGAACCCACTGTCACCACTTTGTTTGGTGGAGAATTCAACAATATAACTACTCTTACTGTAAATAACCTTTTTCTTTCTTTATGGTGGAGACTTTTTCCTTCTAACCTCCAGAGATGTCCTCTTGTCAGTTAAAAAAACTGCTGGGCACAATAAGATAATCATAACCCCACTTAGACTCTTTTTTTCTAGAGTAAATAAGTTTAATTTAGTTTGCCTTTCTTCATAGTGTAGTTCCTAGATTCCCATTATTAGTTTTTTTCTTGCCCTTAACTATACTTTTTCCAGCTCTAAAATGTCCTTTTTATGAATTGGTGCCCAAACTTGTACTTTATATTCCAAATGAGGGCATACTAGGGATTTGTATAGTGCCAGAATTATATTTGCTTCCCTTGCTTCTATACACTTCTTAATACATGCTAATATTTGAATTGCCTTTGCAGATGCTGCTTGGTATTGATCACTGTTACGTAGGTCGTTGTCCACAAGCACTCCCAAATCCCTTTCAATATCTGATACCCTTAGATTTGCTCCATTAAGATTATAAATTGCATGGCTATTTTTCATTCCCAAATACATAACTTTACATTTATTCATAATAAATCTCATCTGCCATTTAGTTGCCCATTTCTCTAATTTATGCAAATCCATTTGGAGGGAAAGTGCATCATTTTCTGATTTAATTATCTTGCACAACTTAGTGCTAAAAATTGAGACTATACTTTCCAGTCTTAACTCTAAGTCATTAAAAAATATGTTAAAACTAGCGAATTGCCTGTCAAAAAATGACGGGCATGAAATTGTAAGCCAGGGACTGCTGATTGAGACATAATGTAAACCGTTTTTTACCATGAGGAACTTTGGCGCTCATTGCAAGGCTTGCGCTGAGCGCCTCAGGCGCTCATCGCATGCCTAGAAATGAGCGCCTTTGGCGCTCATTGCGAGGCTGTTGGATGTTTTTTTTTTTATTAGAGTGGCTTTTGCTGAGATTGAAAGGTTGGGGCTTTTTACATTTATTGCAAGGCTGTCCCCTCGTGTAGTTTGTGTGCTATGAGCAGCGTTGGCGCTCGTTGTGAGGCGCGGAGTGAATATCTTTTGTGTTTATAGCGATACGGTTTTATTTCTTTATTTTTTTGTTTACATGAATTTTTGTCTGGCAATGAAATAATGAATAAATTAATCAATTAATATACTTTACCTATTTGTAAGTAATATATGCAGGAAGTATTGTGCTGAAGAGCTGACAATCTGTTTCGATGTTCCTGCAGCATACAATATAGGTTTGCAGTGTTGTGGAGCTGAGGTGTAAGTGTCAGCAATGTGTGCAGTGTGTAGTGTAAATAGTCTGCGTGGGCGAGGGAAAGCCGTTAGTGTAGCTGTGTAGTTCTGTATTGTGTAAGTTACTGTTGTAAAATGGCAGCAAATGTGTATGTGGTATGCATGTGTGGATGATTTAGCGTCCTTGCTAAATGTTTATCTTTACCTCATACGTCTTTGTGGAAAATCCATCTGTGCTTGGTGTTGTTTTGCAGCTTTAGGGTCGTGTAGCCTTGTTTTTGTTTTTTTCGGCTTAGGGGATTTTCGTGTGTCTAAACTCGTGAATTTGGACTTAAATTGAGGTGTAACTTTACTTGCAGAGGTAAGCTTTTTATGTCTTTTTTGAGTGTATTTATTGTGTTTTTAATGTTATCAGGGGCTCGCGGTACGGCCGTTTAGGTTGTAATTTTGCGTGTTCCTTTTTTATTTTTTTCTAAATCCTGCGTCTCGTATTTATTGATTGCGTGTTTGATTTTTTTTGGCGCTTGTGTGTGTGTTTGTAAAGGCTTGTAAAGCGCTGTTGAGCCTCCACCTCTGCAAATGCGGCCCCTCGCGATGAGCCTTCGACTCATTGCAGCCGACGTTGGAGCCTCCACCTTCGGCAAATGCGGCCCCTCACAAATAGTGACGATGATTCGGGGGTTTGACAACTATTATATGTGATGGAGATGACATAATACTGAGCCCTGAGGAACGCCACTTACCACATTATTCCAATCTGAGTAAGGTCTATTTACAACAACCCCTTTCTTCCTGTCTTTTAGCCAGCTCTCATTGCATGAGCAGATATTTAATGGATCTCTTAGATTGCACAAAAGTCTTCCATGTGGCACTGTATCAAAGGGCTTTTTCAAAATCCAAAGAGACAACATCCACTGAGTTATCTTGAGCCACGTGCCTACTAACCTTCTCATAGAAAGAACTTGTTTTGTTTGACATGACCTATCGCTCCTAAATGAGTGCTGACTTCTATTCATAATCTTGTTTAAATAGACATATCGCCCTATCGAATTCGACAAATTGTAGTTACTGAAGCCTGTAAAAGAGTCTGCAAAAGTTACGGCTATTGAATTGGCCTCTTTTAGCTACCCGCAAACAATCTGCGGGTTACAGGCTGAAAAACAACTACGGTTTCCAAAATCTTAACTCCGACCCAGGTAAGCCTTTGATCTTTCAAGCCAGTAAATCGCTATTAAATTGCTACAATTCCTCAAGCCTGCAATTGTTGTCACACCAGTAAATGGCCAAAAATCCTACGGGTACTAGAGAAGACTCGCAAAGGGGTTAAACACCTGTTTGTAGCACTGTAAATGGAAATAAAAAAATCAATCCTACACTTTGAAAGACGGGAAAAGCGATGAAAAACAGAATTAATTGCACAACAGTCTCAAGCTCCCAAATCTGCAATATAAAAAATGTTTTTACGTTTTACTTTCATGGTATATCAATCTCGGTAATCAAGGGGTTAATACATATCAGGCCACATGAACTAAACAGGTTTCTTCATTCATTTTTATTGATGTTCACATTGCTGGATTACAAGATTGATCACATATCGGACTTCGAAACACTAGTTGATTGATGTTTAAACCGCACCTTTAACTAACGTCATGATGACGGCCTAATTTACTATCGGCTATTTCCACAACTTTAAATGCTACGGTTTTGGATTTCAGACATTTAGTTGCAGGCAGATTATAAGCCTGCAGACTTATGGGCTGTATGAAGGTACCTGTGGGCTTGGAATTTAATAGGGTCCATATTCTTGTATATCATCCCTTATTAACCCTTCTAAAAGCTTTCACACTACAGAAGTCTATAAATCCTTGGATTTGCTCTTGCTCCCTTCTTAAATATAGGTATCACATCTGCTTTTCTCCAGTCATCTGGTAGCGACCCTGTGGTGAGTGAGTCTTGAAAAATTAGATATAATGGTTTGGCTATTACAGAACCATGTTTCCTCAGTACCCTTGGCTGTATTCCATTAAGACCTAGCGCTTTATTAACATTTATTTTTTCCAACCTCTTTTGGATTTCTTCCTGTGTAACCAATGTTTTGGTGAAGGTAGAGTAGCTCCATTTTGTTGCAGTTTCCAAACCATTGGCACTTTCCTTGTGTATACAGAAGACATTTTTTTTTTAGGGTTAGCCTTACTGTCCTTTGCAACTAAGATGTTATTTTATATTTTAGCCAGGCTGATAGCTCCTCTATTTGTTGTAGAATTTAAATGCCTGTTTTTACTCTGTATTTTGATATTAAAATCATTGTTAAGCCACATTGGTTGTGATTAACTCCTTACACTTTTGATTTCCACATGGTATATGGTGATTTGTATATTTAGTAAGGATTTCAACATTGTCCATTTATGTTCAGTATTGTTACCTGTCAGTTCTTTGTTGTTTGAGTTGCTTGCGATTAAATGTTTGGTGCAGGGTAAAACATATTCCTGGTACATTGAATGGTATCGCTGAAGTCTTGTCCTATTTCCAGTGACATGAGCTTTCCTGGTTGGCGGGTAAGCAGACATGGATGATAAGAAGACGGCGTTCTGTTATGGTTCTTTTAACAGTGATCACTTGATAGGCAGGCTATATATATTCTGAAGGACACCATCCACCCAGTCCATGAATAGTAGCTATAGATGTCTAAATTTGTACTAGGCATTAATAGCTTCTGGTGCATCGATGGTTGTCATTATTTTTATTTTATGTATGCCTGGAATTTAGAAGTTTTGATTTTTACATAGTATATCTGTATTTTTTTAATTATCATTCATTATTATGTATTATCATTTATTTATGATCCCATCTTGAGTAATAGTGGTGTTACAGTCTTAAAAGATCTTTCAGAAACCTTAACAACCTGGTTAAAATTGTGTTTTTCTTTGCAGAATATAAACAGGGACAAATTGTATTAAAATGTAAACAGAAAGTATGTACAAATACATAAGGTGGTGATTACATGACTGAGTGATAGCAATATCATCAAGGTTACCAGAGCGCTATTGGGAGTAAGACTGCAAAGGCATAAACAACTGCTTAACCATTGTGCTATTAGTATCTTAGCAACAGTTGTATAAGTAACTCAAGAGCAGAGCAAATGTGACATGCAAATCAATTTCATTTTATCAGTGAGGACATAGCCAAACTGACTGTTGCACAAAGAACTTCATTATATTACATATTTTTTTCAGTTTTTTTTTTTTACTGTGAAAACTATAGGGAATGCAGACATTATCCAAATGAGAGACCATCTTCATATTCCAGGTGACAAAGCATATAAATATGTAGGCACAGACATAAAGCAATATCATGTTAGCCAAAGTATCAAAGATGAGCTGTACCCTAGCAACAGGAGCTATATGTTTTAGTTAGGCTTTTATTTTTTTTTAAATCCTCTGATTTGCCATTTTAAAATATCAACATATAAACCTCCAGTTGAGCTGCTTGTCTCCACCACTTAGGAGATTGTGTAGTGTGAAAGCACCTCTTATTGTGAGACAGTCATAAATTGACTGATAAGGCTATGTTTAGATGGAAGCAGATGCTTTTTATTGGATACTAGCGACTTGCCCGTCAAAAAATGACGGCAATGTGATGTATATGTTTGTCAAGTTGTTTAGCTATTAACATATATTTTTGACACTTGTAAGTATTTTAATATGAACGTGTATTTTTGTAAAATGTTGATGTAATGGTTTTTTAAAATGTAATTAGTATCTGAAGAATTGTTAACTTTAATATACATTGAATGAATAGGAAAGCAAAAAGTAAAAAGCCTTCTTTAAACGACGCGAATTTTAACATGAAGTTTAAAATATATGTAAGCAATAACCTTCAAAGTATATATTTTTAAACTTGAACTTTATTTTTTATGTAAGTTTAGAAGTTGACAAAACATTGGTATAATTTTGAACATTATAAACAGGAACATAGTGAATACATTTTGTAACCTAATTTTTTATTAAAAGTATTAACATTTGAATGTAAAAACAATCACTATAATTGTTAACTTGAATATACATTGAATGTAGAGGAAGGCATACAGTAAAACTCTTCTTAAAACGTACGTAATTAAAGTAATTTATTACTGAGCACATAAACTGTCGATAAACATTAATGTAGGTAGTAATCTTAAGATAACAGACAATATTTACATTGTGACTTAAAAGGTGCTTGACCTCTTAACATCCACTTTGTAATCTGTTGAATGAAATAACTTGAAAATATATTTTTTAAACTTGTAACATTAGAAACATTAACATAGTCACTTAACATTTTAACATAATTTTTACTAACAATGCAAGGCAAGTATTTTGTGAGGCGAATCATTCATAAACATGACTTCCATTAATTATGACTGAATTAAACAACCAATTGTTATGTATTTTGCAATGCTTTTAAAAAATCTTGGCATCTTTAATTTGTATCCTTCAAAGTTATAGTACTTCATAGTAGACAATGTTTTTTGTAAAAATACGTCCATCTTCTAATAAATCACCTTGACTTTCATTGTTTTCAATGTAAACTTTAATAGCCTGTGGATTTTTGCACCGTGACAACGCAACGTACAATTGACCATGTGCAAAAACTGGTTCTTCCAAGAAAATAGCCACAGATTTGAAAGTTTGACCTTGTGATTTATTAATTGTCATGGCAAATGCCATAATAATGGGAAATTGTCTTCTTTGAAGTATAAAAGGGAGACTACTTTCACTTGGTGCTAAATCTATTCTTGGTATGAAAACTCTCTCTCCTTTATGGGTCCCAGTTAAAATTTCAGCATCTATAAAATGGTCCTTTAATTGTTGAACAATTAATCTTGTGCCATTGCATAGGCCTTTATTGGGGTTCATATTTCGCAGTAACATGATAATTGCACCTTTCTTTAGCTGCAAAATATGTGGTGGCATTCCAGAAGGAGTTAAAGAGTTTATGAATTCAGTCGAAAAGTTAGCCTGACTTTCATTGTCATCAGCAAGTACAGAATCAGCACTGTGATAATTTCTTTGTGGTGCATTAATTTTTTTTAAGATTTCATTATTGAGGATTAATGCATCTTTATTTTTACACGTCAGTATGACTTGGTTGGCAAGCTCGGAATATTCTTCGTTATTTATGCTCCCTTCAAATATAGCCGATATAATATCTTGTTGACAAATCATATGAGGTGGGATCTCTACAGTGTCATCAGGTAAATGTAATATTTTTTCTGTTCTGCCTTCTCCAATTTTAATAAGCCAATCATTGAAATCAGTTTGGCCTTCTGATCTCATATTTTGTTGCAGTTGAAGATGGGTAAAATGTTTCCATACTGTACTTGACTTTATACATGTTTCGATAATGTCAGTTCGATTTCCATGTACAACGACAGGTAATGTTTGTCTAAAATCGCCACCCAACAACATTACCTTTCCACCAAATGGAAAAATATTCTCCATGACTTCACGAAGCAAACGGTCAATACATTGGAGGGAATAGCATGACATCATTGTGGCCTCATCTATTATAATTAATTTACATTTCTTCAATTTCTTTGCTTGTAAGGATGTCATGCGAATATCTGACACAGAATTTTCTAAAATAGGCACTGGCAGTTTAAATCCACTATGAACAGTTCTTCCACCTTCTAATAAAAGTGCAGCAATTCCAGTAGTGGCAAACGCCATTGCTATTTTTCCTTGTGCTCGTACTGAACTCATTAATAAATTGTACAAATATGTTTTTCCTGATCCGCCAGGTCCATCAAGATAGAAATAATGCTCTGTCACCATGTCATCATCTATAGCATTTTTAATGGCATGAAATGCTTGCAATTGTAGTGTATTTAAAGTTGCAAGTCTTTCTTCTGTTCTTTCTGCTTGTAGTTGAATGTCATAGTCTTCAAAGTTAATGTCATCTATAAGACCTGGATCAGGCAAATTAAAACTTGCACAACTTAATCCATGAGTTAAAAAGACTTCTTGGATTTCCATTAACGCTTTTAAGTGTGCAATGGGTTCATTGTATCGTCGCATAAAGTCTTCAGCCATATTACTTTTAAAAGTCTCCCACAAAGCTAATGCATTTGGAGCATTTGAGAAGATACAAATAAAAGCAAATTGTTCTCTCATCTGTCGTGGCATTTGACATTGTGCTGCTTCTTCTAAACATCTTTCCCACTCTGTATCATCAGCGAGTAAGTTTCTATGTCTTGCAGCTAAATGGAAGGATTCATATACAATGTCATAAACAGTTCTTAAGTGTTCAAAACTTTGTGCTCCAGGAACATTTAAAAGTAATATCCGTAAGCAAAAACGTTCAACATCTCTTGGACTGACTGTGTCAATTCTTGGAATAATTTTATTGCCTCTGGTTTTCTTGGTCTCCATAATCCATTCACAAAAACATAGTGATATGGAATTTCAATATATAAGTATTGTGTTGCTTCAGCATCAGTGGAATTTAATGCAAACCATGCAGTTAGTGTAGTGTGACGATCTTCACTTTGGGCCAATGCATTCATTTCATTTCCAGCATGGAAATAGACTAAATGTCGTTGTGGCAAATGTACTGCTAACCTATATACTGCATGTGATCTATCATGCATTTCAAATTTTAAAAGCCGCCACATAGCTTCTGGCGCACTGACATAGCGAGCATCTACATGAGATGCAAGTTCATCATGTACTAACTCACTACTTTCAGGGTTGTCTGCACTTTTGACGACTACAGTAGCTGCATCGTAACCTTTGTAAATATATTTGTAGACATATTTAATGGATTTGATGGAAGTGCAGGCTTCTACGTTGATGTGGGCGTTGTACTTCATGAGTAAATGTGGATTGTAGGGTACAACATATCTATTGTCCACTTTTTTTCCACGAATAATGGCACTATCTCCTTCTCTTCTTTTATAAAGTGGATATCCATCACAATTGGCATAGGTTTTGTCTCTATAATCTTTTGGAAATTCTTTGGAACATTTATTATTTTCCATACATGGTGATTGTGGATTAAGGTCACCACAGGGTCCATGAATCATGCGATGAGTAACAATCTCATATAGTCTACCATATAGTTCTGGATCTGGTAGTTCAGCAACAATGACTGTATCCACTTTGTCTGAAGTATCTAATTTATCTTTTTCTTGAAGTATTATTAGAAGATGTGCATGTGGAAGGCCTCTTTTTTGAAATTCAATGGTATATACATAAGCAAGACATTTGCTAAATAACTGATTTATAGTGAAGTCACGTATTAATTCATTTAATTTAATCTTAAAAACTCTGGCTACTAAATCTGGTCGATCAGAAGCACTTTGTCCAAGAAGTAGATTTTGTGTGATTTCTGGCCATTGTGGATTACATGTAAATGTAACAAATAAATCGTGTTTGCCAAATTTAGTGACAATAGCCATAGCATCATTGTATCTTTCTCTCATATTCCGAGGAGATCCTTGAAAGGAAGATGGTAAAATGATGGCTTTGCCAGCTGTCATGTCTCTGCTTGTAGCCACGTCAGCAACATAGTCCATTAATCCAGAATATTGTTCTACACGGAGTTTATCTTGTTGATATTTGATAAAGTTTAAATTATTTGCCTCAACTTGCAAATATTAATCAATAATCCATTGTTGTGTTAGTTTCCCACCACATAAAATTGGATTAAATACATTGCGAATGGCAATTTGAGCTACTTTAAATTCAAGCATAGAAACATTATTTCGGATTCTGGCTTTAGCATTTGGGTAACTGGGAAGAGTTAATTTTGATTGCCAACCTGCTTCTCCGTGTGGGAAAAAGATGGGATATGTCATTGGATCTAAATTTGGACTTAAGATACTCATATTAATAAACGGTTGGTCCTTATTTCTAGGATATATTCGAATGTCTCTTTGAAATGGTGGTTCTCCTTCATCATTCTGAAACACCATTGCAACCTCATTTGATGTTGGCAAGTTATAACAACGTTTATCAGTATGTCTGTCTCTTTTAAGCCCCATATTAACCTTCGGCATTGGTAATTGATGTGTTTGTGCATGAAGTAGTCATTCATAAGCTTTACTGTAGGGATTGTTGTCCATAATGTTATTTAGCTCTATGAAAACACTGGGTAAGCATTTTTTATTTTCTTCCATCTGCATACGTTGGTCAACAGCTTCCATTGTATCTAGGACATATAGTTGAGCGAATTTTCTTTTATTTCCTTCCTCTGGATGTAAATGGGAAGTGCGATGATAAATTTGTCCTTGGACTTTAAAACAGTAAGGACCATGTCCTGGTACATTAGCAGCTAATGTTGCCCCCATGGATGCAAAGGATATGGCACTATTGTAGGATCTTATGTTTGTCTTAAAATTGTTGTAGTTTGGAAAAGTAGGTTCAGTCATAATATTTTGTAAATAAATTGGAAATTCTTTCCTTTCTGGAAGTTTGAATTTGCCTTTATGACAACAACTAATAAATTGTCCATCTCTGGGTCTCTCCTGTTTAAAATAATAAGCCTCACAAAACTGACATTGAGTAGTCATGTCCCCACAACTATGAACCTCTACTGCTAAAGACTTGAGTAGAGAACAATTTGCAAAGCATATAGGATTTTGACTTTCATATTCATCAGGTGAAATGTCATATAATGTTTCAACAACAGGTTCTAAATGTTTTGTTTTTTTCGTTGCTTTTCTTGGTATATGTTGTATTGTTTGAGGTAAAATGTCATGTAATGTTTCATGAAACGGTTCTAAATGCTTTGTTTTCTTTGTTGCTTTTTTTGGTATCTCTTGTATTTTTTCTGGTAAAATGTCATCTGATGTTTGAGCAACAGGTTGTAAATGCTTTATTTTCTTTGTTGCTTTTTTTGACATATCTTTAATTTCTGCAAGTGACAGTCTTTTGCTTGCAATTCTTTTGCGTTCTTTTTCTCGTCGAATTTCCTTCTTCTCCGGTGTCTGCTGGCTGTCTGCTCTCTGTCGTCGTTCTCTAGCTTGGCGTCTTTTCTTTTCTTGTTTACTCTCGTTATCAGCCATGTTAATCTGTAAAAATAAAATAATGTACCATTAGTTTATTTTGAGATGTTAAGTTGTTTTTCATGACAAATAGTTATCAATAGTGTGTTAACATTTTATACTTAATCAATTTCAATGCGGTCAATTGAATAAAAGTCAAAATAAGGCCATCAGATAATTATTTAAAGAAGTTTTTATTTATTAAACATGTATCCAAAAGCAAGTGTTTCAGTAACTAAAAAGGTATTTTCAAAAAGATGTTATGTCCTTATTTACAGCACTATTCAATTTGTCAAATGGCAATTAAATTAGGGTTTAGGACTGGAATGTTACAATGACAAATTGTATAGATTCTGTGTTTTTAGACTTTTTTGGACTATGCCAATTTATTTTTTAAGTTTACATTGAAGTTTGTATTTACTGTTAAAGATTATTGGCCCTAAAAGACAAATAAGAGATAGATGATAGATATTACTTTTTATACTGTACCTTGGTTGAAGTTTGATTTCAAGCAAAATTCTTTGTTGGTCCTGTGTTGAAAGCCTTCGTCCGATGGTCTGGTCCTGTGTTGAAAGTCCTCGTCCGATGGTGTAGTCCTCTGTTGAAAGTCCTCGTCCTCTGGTGTGGTCCTCAGTTCCAACTCCTGTTCCGATGTTCTTGACGCAGTATCTGTTATAAAATAAAAATGAAAATGTTATGTTATTTGAATGTCTTTGTATAAATGAAAAAATGCCATTATTTCTGTGTTTTTCTACAATCCTTTTTGGTGCGCTGCAATTTTGGTATGCTTCTGTAGGCTTTTTTCTAAGGCTTATAGGTGGTTAAACATTAAAGAAGAATATTAATTAATTTTTCTCTTTTTTTACTTGTTATACTGTACCTTGGTTGAAGTTTGATTTGAAGCAGAATCTTTGTTGGTCCTGTGTTGAAAGCCTTCGTCTGATGGTCTGGTCCTGTGTTGAAAGTCCTCGTCCAATCGTCTGGTCCTCTGTTGAAAGTCCTCGTCCGATGGTGTAGTCCTCTGTTGAAAGTCCTCGTCCGATGGTGTAGTCCTCTGTTGAAAGTCCTCGTCCAATGGTCTGGTCCTCTGTTGAAAGTCCTCGTCCGCTGGTCTGGTCCTCAGTTGAAACTCCTGGTCCGATGTTCTTGACGCAGTATCTGTTATAAAATAAAAATGAAAATGTAATTTTATTTGAATGTATTTGTATGAACTAAAAAATGACATTATTTCTGTGTTTTTCTACAATCCCGTTTGGTGTCCACCACATTTGGTATGCTTATTTAGGCCTTTTTCTAAGGCTTATAGATTGTTAAACATAAAATAAGAATATAAATGTAGTTTGCTATGTGTTTGTGTGAGTTTTCATACAATCCTGTTTGGTGCACACCACTGTTGGTATGCTTATTAATGTTGTTTTGTAATGCTAATAGGTTGTTAAACATAAAATAAGAATCTAAATGTAGTTTGCTATGTGTTTGTGTGAGTTTTCATACAATCCTGTTTGGTGCGCACCACTGTTGGTAGGCTTATTTAGGCTTCTTTCTAAGGCTAATAGGTTGTTAAACATAAAATTAAGAATATAAATGTAGTTTGCTATGTGTTTGTGTGAGTTTTCGTACAATACTGTTTGGTGCCCACCACTGTTGGTATGCTTATTTATGCTTCTTTCTAAGGCTTATAGGTTGTTAAACATAAAATAAGAATCTAAATGTAGTTTGCTATGTGTTTGTGTGAGTTTTCATACAATCCTGTTTGGTGCGCACCACTGTTGGTAGGCTTATTAATGTTGTTTTGTAATGCTTATAGGTTGTTAAACATAAAATAAGAATGTAAATGTAGTTTGGTATGTGTTTGTGTGAGTTTTCGTATAATCCTGTTTGGTGCGCACCACTGTTGGTATGCTTATTTAGGCTTCTTTCTAAGGCTTATAGGTTGTTAAACATAAAATTAAGAATATAAATGTAGTTTGCTATGTGTTTGTGTGAGTTTTCGTACAATCCTGTTTGGTGCCCACCACTGTTGGTATGCTTATTTATGCTTCTTTCTAAGGCTTAGAGGTTGTTAAACATAAAATAAGAATCTAAATGTAGTTTGCTATGTGTTTGTGTGAGTTTTCATACAATCCTCTTTGGTGCGCACCACTGTTGGTATGCTTATTAATGTTGTTTTGTAATGCAAATAGGTTGTTAAACATAAAATAAGAATCTAAATGTAGTTTGCTATGTGTTTGTGTGAGTTTTCATACAATCCTGTTTGGTGCACACCACTGTTGGTATGCTTATTAATGTTGTTTTGTAATGCTAATAGGTTGTTAAACATAAAATAAGAATCTAAATGTAGTTTGCTATGTGTTTGTGTGAGTTTTCATACAATCCTGTTTGGTGCCCACCACTGTTGGTATGCTTATTTATGCTTCTTTCTAAGGCTTATAGGTTGTTAAACATAAAATAAGAATCTAAATGTAGTTTGCTATGTGTTTGTGTGAGTTTTCATACAATCCTGTTTGGTGCGCACCACTGTTGGTAGGCTTATTAATGTTGTTTTGTAATGCTTATAGGTTGTTAAACATAAAATAAGAATGTAAATGTAGTTTGGTATGTGTTTGTGTGAGTTTTCGTATAATCCTGTTTGGTGCGCACCACTGTTG
Organism: Discoglossus pictus; assembly: GCA_027410445.1. Classification (NCBI taxonomy): domain Eukaryota; kingdom Metazoa; phylum Chordata; class Amphibia; order Anura; family Alytidae; genus Discoglossus; species Discoglossus pictus. The sequence goes on along the minus strand of CM050165.1, from coordinate 241,995,025 downwards.
GTATGCTTATTTAGGTTTCTTTCTAAGGCTTATAGGTTGTTAAACATAAAATTAAGAATATAAATGTAGTTTGCTATGTGTTTGTGTGAGTTTTCGTACAATCCTGTTTGGTGCCCACCACTGTTGGTATGCTTATTTATGCTTCTTTCTAAGGCTTAGAGGTTGTTAAACATAAAATAAGAATCTAAATGTAGTTTGCTATGTGTTTGTGTGAGTTTTCATACAATCCTCTTTGGTGCGCACCACTGTTGGTATGCTTATTAATGTTGTTTTGTAATGCAAATAGGTTGTTAAACATAAAATAAGAATCTAAATGTAGTTTGCTATGTGTTTGTGTGAGTTTTCATACAATCCTGTTCGGTGCGCACTAATGTTGGTATGCTTATTTAGGCTTCTTTCTAAGGCTTATAGGTTGTTAAACATTAAATAAGAATTTAAATGTAGTTTGCTATGTGTTTGTGTGAGCTTTCGTACAATCCTGTTTGATGGGCACCACTTTTGTTATACTTATGTAGTGTTTTTTCTAATGGTTATAGGTTGTTAAACAAAAAGAATATGAATTTAGTTTGCTATGTGTTTGTTACAATCCTGTTTTGTGTGTACCAGTTTGTGTGTACCATATGTTGCATACTTTGGCCCTCATTCAATTGCAGTTTGGCCAATTCAATAGGGTTCTAAATGTGCTTATTTCGAGCCCTATTGAATTGTCCAAAATATCAATTGAATGAGGGCCTTTGGTTGCTGGATTTGTTATATTGTGAGGGCCTCATTGAATTTGGTTTTTCGCAATGGAATTTGGCTCAATATGAGCACAGAGCATCTTTTTTTACAGAAGATTTTAACTAAAAACTTCTGTTCAAAAATATGCTCTGTGCTTATATAGAGCCCTATTGAAATGGGCAAATCACATTTGAATGAGGCCCTCGGCCATTAAACATATTTAGGTCCTGAATCAATTGCGTTTTGACCAATTGAATAGGGCTCTATATAAGCACATAAAATATTTTTTGACAGAAGTTTTGAGTTAGTGAAGACCTTGATTTAGTATCGAAGTTCAGTAACTAAAAATGTCTGTCTAAAAAATCTGTTATGTGCTTTTATAGAGCCCTATTCAATTGGCCAACTCACAATTGAATAAGGCTCATGGTTCGGTTCTTTTTTATACTTAATACTTTACCTTGATTGAAGTGTGGAATGACAGAGGGTCCCCTCCTGCCAATCTTAATCCGCCGGTCTTCTTGTAGTGTCTGTTTGAAAAATAAAGTGAAATAGTGAATTATAGAATGTTTTATTTGTATTTAACAAAGCATGGCCTTTTCAGCATTTAAAGTATTTTTGTATCTTACCTCTTCTTCTTTGTTGGTGTTCTTTAAAAGGGATTGTGCTTCACAATGCACGGTGCAAATTGTTGAGAGACGCTGTTGATGCAGAGTCTGTTTGAATATTAAAAAAAGTAGAAAGATTCAGCTTTAGGTGATCTATTGAATTGCAGTAAATTAATTTCATTGAAATATACTTCTGTAATTATTTTCAATTAACATTATTTTTTGGTGGGGGCTACACACATATGTCACATACATGAAGCACATTTCCATAGTTGAAAGTAATTATTTTGTGTGCGTGTGACATATCACTATACATGAATCATATTTTAATTGTTAAATTAACCTTATTTTAATTTTTGGCCAACATCCATAAATGTGTGTGTGACATGTGACTATAGATGATACACATATATGTGCGTGTCACATATCAGTATACATGACTCATATTTTAATAGTCCCAACTTATTTTTTTCTAATGTAATTTAAATGTAGTTGTTGTAGTCACATGTCAGTATACATTATACACATAAATGTGCGTGTCACATGTCAGTATACATTATACACATAAATGTGCGTGTCACTTGTCAGTATACATTATACGCATATATGTGCGTGTCACATGTCAGTATACATAAACCTCTTTTTCTTATTTATTTTTTTTGATGTCCTGTCTTGATAATAAAATGTAATATATTATAGCTTACCTCTCAGTTGTAATTTGCACAATGTAAAGTAGTAAATTAGGAAATAATTATCTTCTCAAGTTTTAGCAGCAGTTATGTCTGAAGTCACTCTGTTCATCACCTGAGGAGAAATGTATTTTTCTCTGTCAAATAGGCAGTATTTATAAACTTGTAGAACATTCTGGAAAGTTAGACCTTTAGAACGCAATACGCATGCGCTATTTGCGTTCCAGCTTACAATTTGCGTTCCATCCGCCATTTTGTGCGTAGTAGTGGTCAAAATGGTGTTTAATATGAGTGTGATCCGTTCCGCATAGTATGTGTTTCATTATTGCGAGTAAGTGTAGTGTAGTTACGTCTGGAGCCTCGTTTTCGTTTTGTTCGGCGGCCATTTTTTCTCTCGCTTAGCCGATTTTCGGCCGTTTAAACATTTTGTTTTGGACTTAAATGGACGTGTAAATGAACTTTTGGAGGTGCCAGATGCCCCTCCGTGCTGTAAGTAAGCTTTTTATGTGTTTGTTGTGTTTATTTCTTGTGTTTGTGATGTTTTGATGCACGGCGGTTGGAATGGGTCTTTCCCGGCCGTATTTTTTTCCGATGCGGCCGTATTTTGTTGCAATGTTGCCGTATTTTTTTGCGATATACGCAGTTAGCTTTTACGTGTACGACGCAGTGTATTTGTTTCTAAGTCGTGCGTATGTGTGATAAGAGCGTGTGAAGGGCCTTTTTTACAGTTTTTTTGTTAAGTCTTGCGTCTGTGTGTCTGGGTGTAAGCGGGTGTGAGGCGACTTTGAGTTTTTTTTTGTTATGAAGTTGTGTGTGTGTGTATGTGTGTGTTAACACAGCCGATGTTGGGATGCTCCCACCACCGCAAATGCGGACCCTCGCTTCGCGAGGATCCGCATTTGCGGGGACGTTGTTGGGTTTTTGTTGGCTGGGCGGTTGGGTTTATTCTATTAAAAAGTCGTGTGTGTGTATGTGTGTGTTAACACAGCCGACGTTGAGCCTCCACCTCCGCAAATGCGGACCCTCGCTTCGCGAGGATCCGCATTTGGGGGGACGTTGGGATGCTCCATCACCGCAAATGCGGGCCCTCGCTTCGCGAGGACCCGCATTTGCGGGGAACTGCGTCCCTCGCTTCTTCTTTAAATGTATTGAATAGGAATTGTATTAAAGATTAATGCCTAATTAAAACAACTATCTCCTTTTGTTGGGGAACTAAAGTGGTGATTTAATTTTATTCACTGCATGTAATACATATTAAATATGATAATAAAGCATTGAACTTATACCTACAGAATCTTCTATTTTAAAATAATGGAGCAGGATAAAAAACAGAATAGGAAACAGGGGGGTTGGGGACGTAAATGGAAAAAGTTGCAATAGGGAAGCAAAAAGATAATGATATTAACTGAAATAGGAGAGGAGAAGTCCACAGTACTATGGGAATGGGTTACTATTCAGGGATTCTCAGAAACAAATTGTGATTCACACAACATTTACATGCAAAACCTGGAGTTCTAATATGCAGAAAAGTTGTCATGATTTCAATAAAAATGGGACATATTCTCCACTGGTCTACCTGTAGTTATTTGCAGAGATGTTCAATGTGGAATTTAGTTATCCTGGCGTAATCTGGTTATAAACATGTGTATAGTATCAGAAAATAGTCTCACAGATACGGTACAAATGTGTAGCATTCGATCATTCACAGAAAACAAAGTTATCACAGCAGAACTTGCATAGTCAACATTAAGAAACAATAAGCAATTAAAGGGCCATTTACCTTACAATAACTGCTCTTCATTGTGTGAAAGAGCACAGGCCTATACAATTCTTTTTTTTTTTCCTTCCATTTTGTTTCTTTTTTTTTTTTTTATTAGTTTTGGATAGAAAAACATACATAAAAAAGATATACAATATACAGGCAAAAAGAAAAGAAAATAAAGAAATAAAAAGGCCTATATGATTCTATTATCTATTTTTTTAATTACACTAATAACAGCTGACAAATCTATGGTCTTCGGTCTGTTTACAAACACACTGACAGTTCCATGATTAATAACATCTGCTGACACTGTGCCAAGAGGGCATGGTGCATACAAAGATTTATAGTTTTTATTTGCATTCAGTGACCCTTTAAGAATAACATAATTTCTAAATAATACCAGGAGATGTAATATTCATATTGTAAAACTGTTAAAGAAGCTATAGTCATTGGCAATAGTGAGTGCTTAGATACAAGTTTCAGATATTTAAAGCAGAATCCAGATGACTTGCCTTATGATCTGTCCCTGGGACTACAGTTGTAACTCAACTAATTCTTCACCTGATACAGATTGCATATTTGAAGATGGGGTAAGTCCTACTGGCATTTCAAAAGAAATAAACAGCAAAGAAGTTTCTACTTGAAGTAACATTGATATATCTAAGATACCTGCAATTGTGCACTGGATATGTGGGCAAATAAAATAGTGCATGGTCTAAAAGACAAAGCTTATGAGCTGCTTAAGAGCATAATTAATCATGTCAAACTACATTAAGATAATTTAAATTTAGAAAAAAATGATGCCTATTTTGGACCCTAATAGATTGGTAGAAGTTATGTGTGTGATACATAGTGATGTCCCGAACAGTTCGCCGGAGAACAATTTGTGGCGATTTTCGCATGTTCGCGTTCGCCGTGAACGGTGAACACATGCGCTTTTCGGTTCGCCCCCTATACTTTATCATTGAGGAAACTTTGAACATCATTTATTTTATTTTATCATTTTTTTTGTGTAATCTATGCCTGCCTGCCAGCGTGTGTGTGTGACAGACTAACACCTAACAGCTTATATTGTGCTTATTTTCACTACTCATACCTGGTGGTGTAACATACATTGAAAACAACCATTTTTTTCCTGTAATCTAATTTCAGTTGCCTGCCTGTGTCAGGCTCATAGCTGATATTGTGCTCAGTGACATAAAACAACACTTTTTTGACTGTAATAGATTGAATAGCAATTGCCTGCCTACAGGCGTGTGTGTGAAGCCTATTGCATCTACTCTGCCAACTTTTGCCAGTGCACAGTGATACATCATATCTGGTGCAACCATAGTGTACAGTGACAAAAAACAACACTTTGTTGACTGTAATCGATTGAATATCAGTTGCCTGCCTACAGGCGTGTGTGTGAGGTCTACAGCGCCTACTCTGCCAACTTTTGCCAGTGCACAGTGACACTCATATCTGGTGGCACCTTAGATTGCACGCGCAGTGCTCCAAATTTGAAGTGGTAGGACCGACCAAGCATCTTTTTCTATCTCCCTGTTCCAAAAATCAATGCCATATACACATCCCCTAATAGTGGACGTAACAGGGATTAAACAGATAGGAATAGTGCTACTTAACAGTACACACCTTATAATGACTCAGACAGAGGCAACGCGTATAATCTTCCATGCTGTGCAGTGGAAGCCCCCAGAATCTGACCTGTGTATAATCTTCCATGCAGGGCAGTGAAAGCCCCCAGACTCTGAACTGTGTATAATCTTCCATGCTGTGCAGTGGAAGCCCCCAGACTCTGACCTGTGTATAATCTTCCATGCTGTGCAGTGGAAGCCCCCAGACTCTGACCTGTGTATAATCTTCCATGCTGTGCAGTGAAAGCCCCCAGACTCTGACCTGTGTATAATCTTCCATGCTGGGCAGTGGAAGCCCCCAGACTCTGACCTGTGTATAATCTTCCATGCTGGGCAGTGGAAGCCCCCAGACTCTGACCTGTGTATAATCTTCCATGCTGGGCAGTTGAAGCCCCCAGACTCCGGGAGTCTGAAGAAGAGGAGTCATAGGAGAAAGGTGGCTTTGAGGAGGTGGAAGACCAAATACAGCAGGCGTCCCAGGGGGCTTGTTGTCCCCTTTCGGGGACCCTTGGTGGCTGGGTGGAGGAAGAGATCTTCAATGACATCAGTGAGGACAAGGAACGGGACATGGCTAGCTTGGTATCCAACCTTATGCAAATGGGGAGTTTGCGGTTGTGCAAAGGGACTGTTTGCGGTTGTTTGCTGTGCATTAAACGGGGAGATTGGTCTGTTACTGTGAAGCGGGTGTAATCCTTACACTACCTGATCGATACAACATCATACCTGATGTTTTAAAGCATGTTATTCCAAACAATTTAGGAATGTTAGGTGATTTATGCCCTTTATGGCTTAAAACTAGACTCTGCATCAACTATGTAATTTTCCGTGGAAGTTTTGCCATGGATCCCCCTCCGGCATGCCACAGTCCAGGTGTTAGTCCCCTTGAAAAAACTTTCCCATCATTATTGTGGCCAGAAAGAGTCCCTGTGGGTTTTGAAATTCACCTGCCCATTGAAGTCTATGGGGTTCGCCGATGTTCGCCAGTTCGCGAACATTTACTGGAAGTTCGCGTTCGCGAACCAAAAATTTGATGTTTGCGACATCACTATTGATGCATTTACATTTCTGGAGATTAATGCTGGCATGTGCTGATGCACAACAAACACAACGTCATTATCCAGCTTGCAGGATTCTTCTACTTATAAACAGAGTCTTAAAAAATTCAGATTCCCCATCCCCCCAAAAAATTACTGTATATACTCGAGTATAAGCCGACTCGAGTATAAGCCGAGGCATCCATTTTACCACAAAATAATGGGTAAAAGGAGTGACTCGACAATAAGCCAAGGGTGGTAAATGTGCTGCCCCCTGTGTCCCTCTTGTGCCCTCTGTGTCCCCCCTCTTTTCCGTGTCTCTTCTCCCCAATCCCTTCCCTGTGTCTCTTCTCCCTTCCCTGTGTCTCTTCCAACCTCTCCCTTCCCTGTGTCTCTTCCCCCTCCCTTATCACCCTCCTCAACCCCACTCCTCAACCTCCCTCCTCATCCTCAACCCCCTCCTCAACCTCCCTCCTTATCCTCAACCTCCCTCCTCATCATCAACCCCCTCCTCAACCTCCCTCCTCATCCACAACCCCCTCCTAAACCTCCCTCCTCCTCCTCCCTCCTCAACCCCCCCACCCTCAACCCCCCTCCTCAATCCCCCCATCCTCATCCTCTCTCCTCAACCCCCCATCCTCAACCCCCCTCTTCAACCCCTCCTCCTCTTCCTCAACCTCCCTCCTCATCCTCAACCTCCCTCCTCAACCCCCCCATCCTCAACCACTTCCTCAACCTCCCTCCTCAACCCCCCCATCCTCAACCCCCTCCTCAATCCCCCATGATCAACCTCTCTCCTCAACCCCCCCATCCTCAACCCCTCCTCAATCCCCCCATCCTCATCCTCCCTCCTCATCCCACCATCCTCATCCTCAACCCCCCCTCAACCCCCTCCTCAATCGCAACCCTCCTCAACCTCAACCCTCCTCAACCTCAACCCCCCCTCAACCCCAATCCCCCCTCCTCAACCACCCTCCTCAACCCCCCTCCTCAACCTCTCTCCTCAACCCCCCATCATCAACCCCCCTTCTCAACCTAAACCCCCCTCTTCAACCCCTCCTCCTCATCATCATCCTCCCTCCTCAACCCCCTCCTCAACCCCCCCATCCTCAACCCCCCATCCTCATCATCAACCCCCCATCCTCAACCTCCTTCCTCAACCTCAACCCCCCTCAACTGCAACCCCCTCAACCCTAACCCACCTCCTCAACCTCAAACCCCCTCAACCTCCCCCCTCAATCCCCCTCAACTCCAACCCCTCTCCTCAACACCCCTCCTCAACCTCAACCCTCCTCATCTCAACCCCCCCTCAACCCCAACCCCCCCTCCTCAACCCCCCTGCTCAACCCCTCCCTCCTCAACCTCCCTCCTCAACCCCCCATCCTCATCCTCTCTCCTCAACCCCCCTCCTCAACCACCCCATCCTCAACCCCCTCTTCAACCTTCCTCCTCAACCCCCTCCTCAACCCCCCATCCTCATCCTCAACCCCCATCCTCAACCTCCCTCCTCAACCTCAACCCCCTGCCTCAACCTCAACCCCCCTCAACCCCTATCCCACCTCCTCGACCTCAACCCCCCTCAACCTCCCCCCTCAATCCCCCTCAACACCAACTCCCCTCCTCAACCCCCCTCCTCCACCTAAACCCTTTCTAAATTCCTCCCCCTCTCCCCTCACTTACCTGCTTGTGCTCCGGCCTCCGCTCCTTGACCCGGCGTGCATGTGGGGGTATAGGTGGAGGAGGGGGGTTGAGGGGGGAGGTTGAGGGGGGTTGAGGTTGAGGAGGGGGGAGGGAAAGACACATGGGGGTAGAGAGACACACGGGGGGTTTAGAGAAACACAGGGGGGTTAGAGAGACACGGGGGGGGGGGGTTAGAGAGACACGGGGGGGAGAGTGACTCGAGTATAAGCCGAGGGGCCCTTTTTTAGCTTTAAAAAAAGGGCTTAAAAACTCAGCTTATACTCGAGTATATACGGTAAGTTTTTATGTCTATGGCTTACAGAGATGCTAATGTTGTTAGTTTTACTTTCAAACAAATGCCCTTTCTCTTGAACTACATTTGCTCTTATATGAAACAAAATGTTTATATTTGCATTTTATTGCAACAAGACCTGTGTATGTTTGCTTCTGAAATACCATATTTATCGGCGTATAACACGTACTTTTTTTACCTGAAAATAGGGGGCAAATGATAGGTGCGTGTTATACGCCGATATTCCCTCCCCCCCTCATCCACAACCTCCCTCCACATTCTAAACCCCCTCCGCATTCTAACCCCCCCTCCTCAACCTAAAGCCCCCTCCTCCTCAACCTAAACCCCCCTCCTCAACCTCAATCCCCCTCCTCAACCTAAACCCCCCTAAATACCTACCCCTCACTTACCTGCTTCTGCTCCGGCCTCCGCTCCGCTCCTTGACCCGGTGACGTCACATGCGCGCCAGCGTGCCACGTCATTAGCATATACAGGGTGCACCCGGTATATGCTATTGACGTGGCTCGCTGGCGCGCTTGTGACCTCACCGGGTCAAGGAGCGGAGGCCGGAGCAGAAGCAGGTAAGTGAGGGGTAGGTATTTAGGGGGGTTTAGGTTGAGGAGGAGGGGTTTAGAATGAGGAGGGAGGTTGAGGAGGGGGGTTGAGGTTGAGGAGGGGGGTTGAGGAGGGGGTTGAAGAGGGAGGATGAGGATGAGGGGGTGGGTTGAGGATGAGGAGGGGGGTTGAGGAGGGGGTTGAGGATAGGGGGGTTGAGGAGGGGGTTGAGGATGAGGAGGGGGGTTGAGGATGAGGAGGGGGTTGAGGATGAGGGGGGGGGTTGAGGATGAGGAGGGGGGTTGAGGTTGAGGAGGAGGTTTGAGGAGGGAGGATGAGGATGGGGGTGGAGGAGGGGGTTGAGGATGGGGGGTTTGAGGAGGGTGTTGAGGACGGAGGATGAGGAGGGAGGTTGAGGAGGGCGTTGAGGATGAGGAGGGAGGTTGAGGTTGAGGATTTTGCTTCAAAGTTCTTTATTTGAAATTTTTTTTCCCCCTGAAATTCCCTTCTTAAAATCAGTTGCGTGTTATACGCCGATGCGTGTTATATGCCGATAAATACGGTAATTGCCCCATCTTATAAAAGTATTTTCTAATGGTGACTTCCTGTTTCTCAAATATGAAGCATTAATTGAAAAAATAGTCATCTTCTATATCTCTTCTCTAGGTGCTGCCTTTCAAACAAAAAAGCTTAAAGGAGCACTAAATTCACCATATAATTTCTGCACTGTCAGATAGATGGTAGAGAAACATGTTGAAACATTGTTTGCATTTTGAAAACTGAGCAAGAATTAACTTACATATTGTCAGTTTTGTTATTATTATATTGCCAGTGAAGCCCTCCCACAAGAAACTGCATAGATTTGGTTCAGGGTGTCACTGTCACACTAATTATATTTTAGATTTATCGGTTTCTATGCACATTACTTATCATACAAATGTGTATAAAAACAGTGGGTAAAAACATCCCTTTTAGGTTCTAAGTTTTTGTCCTTTTTTTTTATCTTGTAACCAAAAAAAAATAAAAAATATGGATGTGATAGGACTCAATTCCTTTTCTACTGTTTTATAATTCTGGGAGTTAACCTTTCAGCTATATATCTACATTCATTGTTATGGGTGGAATGGTACTATATAAATATATGTTCCCTTGGGTCTGTCTCCTGCGTTAGCTCATGAGCTCTTTTTATTGCTTTACTGCCTCCATTTTTCTATATGCTTGTTTGACATTTTGGGAATTATAATTTTCTGCTCAGTAACTGTAAGCACATAAAGTGATGCCTTTGTTCAGCATCACTAACCCAGATTTCCCCACAGTGCCACTTAATATCTCTGCCAGTTGCTACCACTTTTCACTTCGCCAGCCAAACCACTAAACTCATAGGGCCCTATGCTAATCCATGAAAAATCAATTGTGACTGCCATAGCAGCACAGTAAATCTTACATAGCTATGTTAATCACCTAAAACATTGCGAGCAAACTGCTACGAGTCACTGCTAGGAGTAAACTTCCCAGCAAAGCCGAAAAGCAAGGCATAAATCTCCACTGAAATTTGCAATGATAAGAAATTACAAGTTACTCCCTGACACTTTGACGCACAAACCCTACGCTAATAAGATTTTACTAATCACTTGCAAATAATGGCCCGGCCGCAAAAAGCAGATTTTTTTTTTTACTAGTACCAAAGACCACTCGCAAGTGGTTTTCAAACCCTTGCTAAGTCCCTCAGAAGCATTTGAAGTGACACTATAGCACGAAAACACTATAAAATTATGACATTTCAACATTATATGACACTTAACAGTCCGGTATCAACATATGTGTAATAAAAAATATGATATGTTAGTATTAAGGCCGTTTTATAATATAAAATCCAGGGTAGCACACAACCCAGTACTCAAGGGGTTAACATACATTAAAAAAAACACGTTGCCTAGGAACAAATGCTCTGATACACTGTCTGTCTGATACACTAACTATATCATATTTTAACACATAAATACTATGGATATAGCCGTACAAACACCTCCATAATAATGCACAGCCCTCCCTGCAGGCCCCTGGGAGGGGGGATTTTGTGATTGCGATATAATGACCGTGGTGATGTACTGAACCTCTGTGGCTGGCAGGCCGCCTTGCTATTGTGACCTAATCTCCATGCTGCTACAGGCACACATAGGCCACCTCCAGCTAGATGTCAGCTCTCCAGCACTCTCTCTACAGACACACATATAACACATGTACCAGCTGTAGTATCTCCAGGATGTGGAACAGGGCACAGCACGGCCACCCGGGCCCCCTCCCGCACGCCAGACGGGGGCACTTCTCCCTCCACTGGACACTGCCACCATGATACAGTCCTGCCGTGCCTCCTGCGTGGAAGCTGATCTGTGGCCAGGACACACACAGCACATGGTCCTATGTGCAAGGACCGCAGGTCCCGCAATGAGCGGCGAAGCCTGCATAAGGCAGTTACTGTTCGGGCCTCACAATGAGCGCCTTTGGCACTCATTGAAGGCTCACAATAAGCAGCTTCACCCCTCATTGCGCATTATCAAGACCGTAAATGTTCGGGCTTCGCAATGAGCGCCTTTGGTGCTCCGTGTGTATGCGCAAGCCAGTAACTTTTAACATTGCGTGGCCAACATTCGTAAGCATGACCACGACTATATTTGTGATATATATATAAACTAGGAAATTGCCTGTCAGAAGTGATGGGAGTAAAATTGTAAGCCTGGCAATGCTGTTTGCCACACAATGCGAGGCTATGGGCCCTCTGAGCACCTTTGGTGCTCATTGCGAGCCGCAACTCTCCTGCTTTTGAATAATCACCTTCAGTGCTCCTTGCGAGCCCCATGATGAGCGCTTTCGGCGCTCATTGCAAGCCTCTCACCTTTTGTACTTTATAGGCATTGCGCTTGAGTGTTACTGTCTTGGGTTGAGTTACTGCCTTGGGTTAAGTGTTACTGCCTTGTGTTAAGTGTTATTGCTTAGGGCTCTTTGTTATGTCCTATGGGCTAGTTTTAAGGCCTTCGAGCTATTTTTACTTCCTTCGGACTCGTTTTTGTTGTGTTGCGTTTTTTTGGCAGCCATTTTGTTTTCTTGCTTAGGCAATTTTCGATCGTGAAAAATGACAAATATGGCTCAAAATAACTTACAACATCACTCACAGGCTACCTGCCTCTCCCACTGTGCTGTGTGTGAGTGTGTAAGTTAATTTGAGGCATATTTGTTGTTATTTTCAGGTGTTTCGGCCGTTAAAGTCAGATTTTTGTGAGGCGCACATTGCATGTACAGGTTTCGGTCCTAATTTGTACGGGTCGTAGGTCCCACGTGCGCCTTCGGTGCTCATTGCAGCCTAGGCCTGCGCCACTAGCGATGAGCACCTGCGGCGCTCATTGCGAGCCCTACAATGAGCGCCTTCAGTGCTCATTGCAGCCTAAGTCCCTTGGGCCTCGCAGTTGCGGGCCGTAATGGCTTGTCTCGCTCTCGCTTCATGAGGCTTGTAAATGTTCCTGTAACAGATCCCTTTACTCAGCCTGGCTGTTGGGCTTTTGAGCCACCGGACTTCTTGGCTCCACCACTGGATTATCTGCATGGACACCTCTATTGTATTTGTAAACCTGCTTTGTTCCATGGTTTGCTAGGTTAAGCTAATCCCATTAGGAAGAGAGGAGGTCAGACATCAGGAAGACAGATTAAGTTAATCCCATTTGATATGTGCTAGAGACGGCAGGATGTGGATTGAATGCTAATCCCATTAAACGCCACATGGGGTCTAACAGTAGCTTCCTGAGATGATCTCTTGTTTTTGTCTGCCACACCCCCTCATTGTTGTGCTGTGTACACCCCCTCTGTGTCTAACTACTGTAAATACTGCTGTGATTGTAAAAAGAGATCACTTGGAGCTACATAGAAATTGGGTATCTCTGATTCTGTTCCTGGTGGTTGCAATACTGAACCTATCTCCACCCTACAAGTAACCTGTCATGTTCACTACCAAAGGAAGGTTACTGGAACTCCGGGAAAGGCTGATTCCTAATGGAGAGGCTCTGACTGATGCAGAAGCCAGATATCGGGGTGCTGGTGCTGATATATCAAAGAACCCAACAATCCTTGTGGGTAGATAACCTGTAGTCCATATCATGTGGCACTGGGCTTGTATAGCCCCTACTTGCGGATCGTCAAAGTTCCCCACACTGACAACTTTATATGTGATATATATACTGTATATACACTGCTCAAAAAAATAAAGGGAACACTAAAATTACACATCCTAGATCTGAATGAATTAAATATTCTTATGAAATACTTTGTTCTTTACATAGTTGAATGTGCTGACAACAAAATCACACAAAAATTAAAAAATGGAAATCACATTTTTCAACCCATGGAGGTCTGGATTTGGAGTCACCCCCATTATGAAAGTGGAAAAACACACTACAGGCTGATCCAACTTTGATGTAATGTCCTTAAAACAAGTCAACATGAGGCTCAGTAGTGTGTGTGGCCTCCACGTGCCTGTATGACCTCCCTACAATGCCTGGGCATGCTCCTGATGTGGTGGCGGATGGTCTCCTGAGGGATCTCCTCCAAGACCTGGACTAAAGCATCTGCCAACTCCTGGACAGTCTGTGGTGCAACGTGACGTTGGTGGATGGAGCGAGACATGATGTCCCAGATGTGCTCAATTAGATTCAAGTCTGGGGAACGGGCGGGCCAGTCCATAGCATCAATGCCTTTGTCTTGCCAGAACTGCTGATACACTCCAGCCACATGAGGTCTAGCATTGTCTTGCATTAGGAGGAACCCAGGGCCAACCACACTAGCATATGGTCTCACAAGGGGTCTGAGGATCTCATCTCGGTACCTATTGGCAGTCAGTCTACCTCTGGCGAGCACATGGAGGGCTGTGTGGCCCCCCAAAGAAATGCCACCCCACACATTACTGATCCACTGCCAAACCGGTCATGCTGGATGATGTTGCAGGCAGCAGAACGTTCTCCACAGCGTCTCCAGACCCTGTCACATCTGTCACATGTGCTCAGTGTGAACCTGCTTTCATCTGTGAAGAGCACAGGGCGCCAGTGGCAAATTTGCCAATCTTGGTGTTCTCCGGCAAATGCCAAACACACTGCACGGTGTTGGGCTGTAAGCACAACCCCCACCGGTGGATGTCGGGCCCTCATACCACCCTCATGGAGTCTGTTTCTCATGCTACCACTAGAGTGAAAGCACCACCAGCATTAAAAAGTGACCAAAACATCAGCCAGAAAGCATAGGAACTGAGAAGTGGTCTGTGGTCACCACCTGCAGAATCACTCCTTTATTGGGAATGTCTTGCTAATTGCCCATAATTTCCACCTGTTGTCTATCCCATTTGCACAACAGCATGTGAAATTGATTGTCACTCAGTGTTGCTTCCTAAGTGGTCAGTTTGATTTTACAGAAGTGTGATTGACTTGGAGTTACATTGTGTTGTTTAAGTGTTCCCTTTATTTTTTTGAGCAGTGTATATACGGTAGTTAATTGCAGCAGCTAGTTACAGCAGTTGTTCCTGCACATCTCACTCATTATAAGATTTGTGACGTTCACATTTTCGATTGGCTCCTTCGGCGCTCTCTCAACTGTAAATTTTGTTTTGGCTGCTCCCTGCACATAGGTCAGTTGTGTCTACAGAGCAGGATTTATGGCTCTAATCTGGATGAGTGAAAGATTTACATTAGTGCAGAAGTTAGGTAAAACCAGCTCCCACAGCCAATTTCAGCAGTGTCCTAACTTAGAACATTTGATTTACATAGGGCTCATAGTTTAGAACAAACCTTACTCACTAAGTTGCATATTCAATACACTCTCTGATCTATAGGATTCTCTCCATTAGCAGGCTGCTCTCTCTACCCCCTGTATGCATATTACTCTGTAGTCGCCCTAGTCGCTCTAACATCATCAAAAGTATTCATAGTTGCTCTATACCAAGGCTCTGACAGCCAGGCCTTTGTGCCTCCATAGATGCCAATGTCTCACATAGAGACTTCCAGTCATGGATTATTCCATTTAATATCCAAACTAGCATTCTTCTTCTTCTTCAGGCATTGTCTTTTTATGAATGGCTGACCAATCCCTGACAGATGCTGAAAGTCTTCCAACACAGGCAGCATCTCCTCCTGTCAGACCACATCCTGTGGCAGAAAGCCAATATTCCCTTTATAGCCTTTGCTTTGTGATGTTCAGAATCCCCAAACGCCACATGCATTATCTGTAAGCGACTAACTGTCATAAATGCAGAGGATATTGTCTGAGATAACATCCTCAATTCACGAGAAGGTTGTGTGAACTGCCTGGAGAACCCCCATGTATCGGGATCTGATCTACCACCACATCATACTCATTCTACTCCAGGAGAGCTACCAAACACCATCAAGCCAGCCCACTTTGTTTCTCATATCAGAAGGGGTGCTGTGGAAGGAAAGGATATCAATTTGGTCAGCTTACTGATCCCGTCCTATGAATCCACCTGGAATAAGAAGCTTTCTGTAGTGATCAAGGCCAAGGAACTCAGACTGAACCGTAAACTCACTGTTACAGAGTTTGTGCTGAGATACAGTATCTTCAGAGAAATCTCGCTCCACCTACCTGCATAGGTGTCAAGAACTGGACAACTATTTGTACCTCATATTAGACTTGGCTCAAAAAAACAGAGGCACATGATATTACGCCTACCACCACTCTTTCACTGACAAAGCGACAGCCTCTGTAGACCAGTTCAACTACACCATGAACTGATCCACTTTGACTCAAGAGCAAATTTTTAGGCATTATGTCAGTCTCTTCATCATGCTACCTTGTGCCCACGCTAACTTGTGCCCTAAGCCTAAACAACTAGGCACTGCCCAAGCATGAATCCCTTTACTAGCTCAGTTACCATCATCAAGCCCTCAGAAAAACCTCATGGCATCTACATGGTATCTATTGGCGGAAAGACTACTTCTTTGCTACCTACTCACATTCGGATTTAAGAGTTGTCGCAGAAGTAGTTGCAGAAGAGGTCTGTTGGTTACTACTCATTGTTTTAAGGTACCCTTTAGTTATTCACTGTCTTGATGACTTCCTGTAAATTAAAGGGACTGATATCAATCATACCATCCAATATGCATACGGTGACAATTATAAACTCTAGTCACAGAACTGGATATTACATATGCCAGTGACAAAAACAAAGGCCCATCATACTTGAAGGCATCATTCTGGAAAAACAGCACAAGCTGCCATGATGGGTACACCAATCTCCCATGTGTACCCTCACACACAGAGCATGTGCATGGCTGTATTCTCAAAGAGAGTTGGGGGAGGGGTTGATAAGCAATGTTGTTAGGTCTGACCTGAATAAACACACATAAATCTCTAAATAAGCTGATGCTTAGACAAAACAATGATAAAGCAAGAAACGTTGAACACAAATGAATATACTTTGATTTGATGTGACAGTCAAATTATATCACAAACCTTTTTATAAGCGGAGATGGTCATGGTAAAATATAAATTATACAATAGTCTCACAGACAACAATTGAAATTATAACACAATACTCAGACAGAACTATAGAAATGCTATCATAGGTTTACTCAGAGCTCACACAGAACACAAGAAATAACACAACATTACATAATACTCACAGACAGAACACAAGAAATAACACAGCATTAGACAATGCTCACTGCAGAGCTAAATAAATTATATCACAGCTTTACATATTCAGTAAAGGAAGGAAATGACACTAAAGGAAAGTGTCTGATATCATGTGACTTCCCACAGTAGGGCAGACTTCAGGTGCTAACTGAGCATGCCTGTAAATCCCCAGGCAAAAAAAGAAACATTGTTTAAAATATGCTACTAATCCCTGGGAATTTCAGGGGGTTCACCTGTTTACTTTGGAATTTTTTCCTGCAAATTTTTTTTTTAGACATTATAAATGCTCCTCTATCAGATGCATTAACAACCCATCTCACTTTAATATACCTTTAAGTATCCAATCCTTCTCAGACATTCTCTTCTGGTCAAAGTTACTAACCGACTTGAATGTAGATCATTACCAAATATTCTAATCTACTCCTGCCATTCCCACTTTAAGATGACCTATGGTCACAAAATCATTACCACACAATGGCCCAGGGTATAGGATGACCTGACATATATAAAAGCCTTCATACCCATACAAATGGCTACATACTCTTGGGGACAGCAGTGGACAGGCCAATCCATCCATTTAAGAAGATCTGACAAACCCACTTACTTCTTCTTAACCAAACTCCACTTTAAAAACAATACTACAATATCCCTTCTGTGGGAGCTTGTATTCCAATCAATAACCAAAAATTTCCAGCTATTTCCGATCTTTCATGAAGACTTACCTCACACATCTTCTTTCGCTCTACAGATCATCGGATCAATCCTCCAATGGTTTCCTGTACGCTCGCTGTCTTCTCACCTTCCTCACAACCTAGCTTAGAAGTTTTACCGTCATCCACCAGACACACAATGTCACCAGGATTGACTGCAAATACAGAAGAACGTACAATAGAGTCTAACATCAATTGCATAAAACGACTAAATTAGACTACCTTATGAACTCACCATCTTTGTCGCTTTTCCAGCTCATTGTGACAACCATCTAAGACTTCAACTCCATACTATAAAAACCTTGCAGGGGTCCAATTACACATTACTACAGACAATCTCAAACAAATGCTTTTTAACATCCACCCCCATCAAATAATTTATAGTAGAATTCTCATGTAGAACCATTCCATCTAAAAGCCAAAGAAAACCCATAGATGGGCCACTGATCAGCAGACTAATCAAAACTTTAATGTAACCCATTAAGACCAGAAAGCTCTAAATCAATTACATCAGCGATTATGTTACCATTTTATGGTTTCCTTTTCCTAGTAAATTTACTACATCATCCACATGACCTTGTTATCTTGCCATACAGGATGTAACATTTTCAAATGACCACTTTTTTTTTTACCTTTGCATTCAACTAAAACCGGCACCAATATCAGATTACATTACTTATAATGACTGGTACACCGTCAACAACAAACACAATCTTTTAAAATCAATGGCATTCAAACAATTTACTCATCCCGTTCTCAGTAATTCAAATCAGCCATTATCCACAACCTTATTCATCCATTACATCAATCTTCTTCTCCTCAGACTAGTCCTGGAACCATCGACCTCCAGGAAGCAGACACCTGCACATATCATCCAAACAATAGGCAGACGGAAATCAAACAGTTTCAGCCATTACATTCTGGATCCATCAATAGAGATAAGGTCAACATTCCAAAACTTCACATCATAAACACTTATGAACCATTTTCCTATATCCCATGCAATATTAGGCCTCTAAGCAGGCTGAGGGATAAGTAGCACTTTTGTCATACCGTCAGGAAGGATACAACCACAAATGGCAATTTAAATTACCTGGAAATTGTGGAAGGAGCCCCAACTATTTAACCCCCAGTCAGACCTCAGATGAGTGCACCCTATGCATAATTAAACAACCCCCACCACACTCCTTATTTCAACCTCATCCACTCTCCCTGGCCCTGTAAGGAGACTATTGTTAAGTAGTATTTTTGGCATACCGTCCACTACTCATACCTTAGGTGAAGAATATATATAAATATAGTAAATACCATTGTACAGTATTTTATGTGCTTGAAGATATGCTTCAGAGTGTCTTGTTTTTTAAGATAATGATCTTACATTGCATCTTACCGTTTTTAATGAAAAATTATTAATTGGACAAGGATATTCACAGAAGGAAATCATAATTCCTCTAAAATAAATGTGTCTTTATACACCCAATGGACTTCTGTCTCTCTTTTACATTATTTATGTTGTTTTTTTTTTTCTCTCACATTGGCTGTGCTGTGCTCATATAATTTACAATTCAAGTTTATGTAATTCCCTCCATGTCTCATTCCTAAGACATATTACATATTCTGATCTATATCCCCATGCTATTGATGTTCCTCATGTTACTCTACTTTGCATTTTTACATTAATTATATTCTTGTAAAAATATTAAATATTATTGAGCTCGAAACTAAAAATAAATTGGCTGAATTTACTTTGTTAGACCATATATTTTCATGTTCACTGATTCATTCATTTTAGGCATTTCAGTAAGACTCAGTAGGACCATCATTACTATGAAAATGTACTAGGATATTGATGTAAATAATTCACCTCCCCTTATAAGATTTGTCAGTTATTTTACAGTGCAGTTCAATATTCTTGGTACTAAGTTATTCATAGTCCATTCATGGTGAATGGCACACAGAAAAGTTGGTAATTAATTAATTGTATGTTCTTTAGCTATGTCCAAAACAATAATTCATTGACATGGGTAATTGAATTTCACTGAGCAAATAACTTAGATGTTCTCACATGCAAGAGTTTGAAAAGATCAGTAAGATCCTCCCTCTACATGAAAATGAAAAATGTGAACTCCAGTATATAAGCATATTTTCTGCAACATAAATATTTATTTATGTGTTTTAGCACCTTTTTTTATTAGCATAAGTTATTTAGAAAAGGGATTTGACTTCTCCAACACCCTTGCCATTAATGTATGTAATACTTCTATATGTGTCTTGATTGGCTAGAAGCACAAGTAGATATATTGTAAATTTAAGTGAGGGAGATATTTATTAGTCATGTAAAAATAACATACCACTTTTTTAAATACACAATTGTAAATGTGTGTATTCCCTGTGTAAATATTTCCTTACATATTTTGTCTTTCAAACCAAGCACCATTTAAGATGTCCTTCTTTGATTTTTTTTGTTTTTCAAGTTTGTTAAAAAAAAATAAAGTTACAGTTTCCAGACCTGGGGCCTCATTCAATTGCGATATGGCCAATTGAATAGGGCTCTAAATAAGCACATAGCATATTTTTTTTAAAATAAGTTTTTAGTTAGTGAAAATCTTGCTTTTGGATAGATATTTACTAACTAAAAACTTCTTTAAAAAATATATGTTATGTGCTTATTTAGACCCCTATTCAATTGGCCAAGTTGCAATTGAATGAGGGCCCTAGACACTGCATTGTATATGAGACCTACTCAATTGCAAGCTCGCAGTTGCCACCATACCTGCCGTAAGTCTGTAATTTGCAACAGTTGCAGAGTGATTCAATTGAACAAGACCGCAGCTACCTGACCGAAAGCCTAAACCGTAAACCCTGCACTCATAAGTAGCATTTCAGAGCATGATCATGACTAATTAAGAAAGGCCGTAACTACCGATTTAGAAACAGCCAATAGTAAATGAGACCGTCATGACGTCAGTAAAATATTGAGGTTTAGCATTTAGAAGTCTGATATGTGATCAGACTCACAATCCAGCAATGTAAAACATAATACAAATTAATGAAGAAATTGTTCTTGGCCATGTGGGTGGTCTGATATATATAAACTCTGTGATTACCGAGATTGATATAACACAGAAATGAAACGTTAAAAAAAACTCAGTTTTTATTGCAGATTTGTGAGCTTGAGACTGTTGTGCAATCAATTCTAATGCCTTTCATAGCTTTCCTGTCTATTAAAGTGCAGTATTGATTTTTTAGTGCTGCGAACAAATGTTAAACCCCCTTGCGAGTCCAATCTGGTACTCGTAAGATTTTCTTCTACATTTGCTGGTTATAGGTGTGAAAACAATTGCGGGCTCGACGAATAATACAAGTGAATAGAGATTAGTGATTGTAACATTTACAGGTTTGAAAGATCAAAGGCTTAGCTGGGTCAGAGTTACGATTTGTGACCTGCAAATTGTTGGCGGGTAGCTAAAAGACGCCAATTGAATAGCAAATTAGTTTACGGAATAATGACAATATAATCTCAAACCCCAGTGCATAACACTGGATACTCGTGACCCTAAACAAAATGGGAGAGATTATTAAATTCTTATAAAATAGTGTTTAAATATGAGCTGCACCTGAATCTAAAGTCTCTTGATATATTACCTCATTGGCAATATCCCCTTAAGTATACAGTGTACTTGACAGTGGTCCAATATATCTTCTAAACAATTATTGGGAGTCCCTATGGCTGTGAATAGTTATTCTATGGACACCAGTGTTCTAGTACTAGAAACTCGTATTAGTAACTTTAGTATCAATGGGACCCAACCTAATCTTACAGCAGTCTTGAATTGTGCCGTTCTGGAACACCCTCACAACCCCTTAACAGGGTTCTAATTGCTGCAGTGTTCTAATATAAGTGGGCAACCAATCATATTCTCTAAGACTGAATCTAATGTAACGGCAGTCTTGAATTGTGCTGTGCACGAACACCCTTTTTTCTAATCCTCAGCCAATGACAAAAACTGAAATGGTGCAGCCCTAATTATTAAAATAAAGAAAAAGAGCCCAACTTTCCCTTGAAGCACACTAGTAATATCAATAATAAATATATTTAACTTAACAGGCCCTAACTAGAGATGTCACGAATAGTTCGCCGGTGGACTGTTCCCGGCGAACATATTCGACCCGCCCCCTATACTTTATCATTGAGCAAACTTTGACCCTGCAACTCACAGTCAGCAGACACATTCCAGCCAATCAGCATCATACCCTGCCTTCCAGACCCTTCTAACTCATGGACAGCAGCCATTTTGGAATCATAACTAACTTGCAGTCTTACTGAGAGGAGGCTGAGTGTAGGTGATACTGCATCAATAGGGAAAACCATAGCTAGGCTACTGTACACAGTACACCCCTAACACTTATCCCTAAGACCTAACACCCCTTACACTTATTCCTAACATGCCTCACCCTAACACCCCTTACACTTATCCTTAACACCCCTCACCCTAACACCTAACCCTAACACCCCTCACACTTATCCCTAACACCTAACCCTAACATACCTCACCCTAACACCTAACCCTAACACCCCTTACACTTATCCCTAACACCACTCACCCTAACACCAAACCCTAACACCCCTCAAACGTATCCCTAACACCCCTCACCCTAACCCTAACACCCCTCACACTTATCCCTAACACCCCTTACCCTAACCCTAATACCCCTCACACTTATCCCTAACACCTAACCCTAATGTCCCTTACACTTATCCCTAACACCCCTCACCCTAACACTTAACCCTAATACCCCTCACACTTATCCCTAACACCCCTTACACTAACACCCCTCACACTTATCCCTAACACCCCTCACCCTAACACCTAACCCTAATACCCCCTTACACTTATCCCTAACAGCCCTTACCCTAACACCTAACCCTAACACCCCTCACCCTAACACCTAACCCTAATACCCCCTTACACTTATCCCTAACATCCCTTACCCTAACACCTAACCCTAACATCCCTTACCCTAACACCCATCACACTTATCCCTAACACCCCTTACCCTAACCCTAACACCCCTCACACTTATCCCTAACAGCCCTTACCCTAACCCTAACACCCCTCACACGTATCCATAACACCCATCAACCTAACACCTAATCCTAACATTCTCACACTTATCCCTAAGACCTAACACCTTCCAAACTTATCCCTAACACCCCTCACCCTAACACTTAACCCTAATACCCCTCACACTTATCCCTAACACCCCTTACACTAACACCCCTCACACTTATCCCTAACACCCCTCACCCTAACACCTAACCCTAATACCCCCTTACACTTATCCCTAACAGCCCTTACCCTAACACCTAACCCTAACACCCCTCACCCTAACACCTAACCCTAATACCCCCTTACACTTATCCCTAACATCCCTTACCCTAACACCTAACCCTAACATCCCTTACCCTAACACCCATCACACTTATCCCTAACAGCCCTTACCCTAACCCTAACACCCCTCACACGTATCCATAACACCCATCAACCTAACACCTAATCCTAACATTCTCACACTTATCCCTAAGACCTAACACCTTCCAAACTTATCCCTAACACCCCTCACCCTAACACTTAACCCTAATACCCCTCACACTTATCCCTAACACCCCTTACACTAACACCCCTCACACTTATCCCTAACACCCCTCACCCTAACACCTAACCCTAATACCCCCTTACACTTATCCCTAACAGCCCTTACCCTAACACCTAACCCTAACACCCCTCACCCTAACACCTAACCCTAATACCCCCTTACACTTATCCCTAACATCCCTTACCCTAACACCTAACCCTAACATCCCTTACCCTAACACCCATCACACTTATCCCTAACACCCCTTACCCTAACCCTAACACCCCTCACACTTATCCCTAACAGCCCTTACCCTAACCCTAACACCCCTCACACGTATCCATAACACCCATCAACCTAACACCTAACCCTAACATTCTCACACTTATCCCTAAGACCTAACACCTTCCAAACTTATCCCTAACACCCCTCACCCTAACACCTAACCCTAATAACCCCTTACACTTATCCCTAACATCCCTTTACCCTAACACCTAACCCTAACATCCCTTACCCTAACACCCATCACACTTATCCCTAACACCCCTTACCCTAACCCTAACACCCCTCACACTTATCCCTAACACCCCTTACCCTAACCCTAACACCCCTCACACTTATCCATAACACCCATCAACCTAACACCTAACCCTAACATTCTCACACTTATCCCTAAGACCTAACACCTTCCAAACGTATCCCTAACACCCCTCACCCTAACACCTAACCCTAATACCCCCTTACACTTATCCCTAACAGCCCTTAACCTAACACCTAACCCTAACATCCCTTACCCTAACACCCATCACACTTATCCCTAACACCCTTTACCCTAACCCTAACACCCCTCACGTTTATCCATAACACTTATCAACCTAACACCTAACCCTAACATTCTCACACTTATCCCTAAGACCTAACACCCCTCACACTTATTCCTAACATGCCTCACTCTAACACCCCTTACACTTATCCCTAACACCTCTCACCCTAACACCCCTCACACTTAGCCCTAACACCCCTCACCCTAACACCTAACACCCTCACCCTTATCCCTAACACCCCTCACACTTATCCCTGTGTCTCCTCCCCCCTTATCATCAAGGGAGGGGGGAGGATGATGAGGGAGGGGGGAAGAGACACAGGGGAGGATGATGAGGGAGGGGGGAAACAGACACAGGGGAGGATGATGAGGGAGGGGGTAAAGAGATACAGGGGAGGGTGATGAGGAAGGGGGGAAAGAGACACAGGGAAGGATGATGAGGGATGGGCAAGAGACACTGAGGAAGATGATGAGGGAGGGGGAAAAGAGACACAGGGGAGGATGATGAGGGAGGTGGGAAAGAGACACAGGGGAGGATGATGATGGAGGGGGGATGAAACACAGGGGAGGATGATGAGGGAGGGGTAAAGAGATACAGGGGAGAATGATGAGGGAGGTGGGAGGATGAGGAGGGAGGGGGGATGAGACACAGGGGAGGGTGATGAGGAAGGTGGGAAAGAGACACAGGTGAGGATGATGAGGGAGGGGGAGAAGAGACACAGGGGAAGATGATGAGGGAGGGGGAAAAGAGACACAGGGGAAGATGATGAGGGAGAGGGGAAAGAGACACAGTGGAGGATGATGATGGAGGGGGAAGAGACACAGGGGAGGATGATGAGGGAGGGGGTAAAGAGATACAGGGGAGGGTGATGAGGGAGGTGGGAGACACAGGATGATGAGGGAGGGGGGATGAGACACAGGGGAGGGTGATGAGGAAGGGAAGAAAGAGACACAGGGGAGGATGATGAGGGAGGGGGTAAAGAGATACAGGGGAGGATGAAGATGGAGGGGGATGTTAGGTTATTTATGCCCTTTATGGATTAAAACCAGACTCTGCATCAACTATGTAATTTTCCACGGGAGTTTTGACATGGATCCCCCTCCGGCATGCCACAGTCCAGGTGTTAGTCCATCAACTTTTCCATCACTATTGTGGCCAGAAAGAGTGGGTTTTAAAATCCGCCTGCCCATTGAAGTCTCTGGCGGTTCGCCGAGTTCGCCGGTTCGCGAACATTTGTGGCGGTTCGCGTTCGCGGTTCGCGAACCGAAAATGTTATGTTCGCGACATCACTAGCCCTAACTTAGAACCCTGTGGAACTCTACTGGTAACCATTGCTTATTTTTAGATTTTAACATATGCACAATGCTCTCACTGGATAGAGTATTATTCTTGCTAGTATTGAAATTACTTTTAAAACCTTTAGCTACCTCAGCAGACACATTTTGTGGACTAGTTTAAAGTAAAAAAAACAACCCCCTTATCTAGTTTAAATGACTACGGTATTAACGAAATATGTAAAGTCCTCACCACTAATTGCATCGACCTTTGCATCATTTGGCATCTCAAGAGTTTTAGGATCCATACATTCAATGAGCTCAGCAAGAGAGGCAAAGAAGTTCTGTAATTTCAGAGTCAAATATTGTGGTACATGTAATTTATCAAAGTTTCTTAATCTGCCAGACCAGACAACCATCATAGATTGCATAAATTATTCAGGTCAGATTCCCTGAGGCATGCATCACTTTGAAAAGGTAGCATTTTGGTGTTGCAGTCATACTCCTTATCCAAATGTGCATGTTCTAGGGAATTTGAACTGCAAAATTAACGCAATCTATGATTATTGTGTTTGTCATCTGGACAATTGTTCCAGGATATGGAGAGAGGCAGCAGAGAAATACATGAGTATGTAAATTATTCATTTCATTCTCATTGAAAAACATGCTGTACAGTCTATCAGCCTTATTAAATTGCGATTCGGCAAATTTAAAAGGGCTCTATTTAAGCACATAGCATATTTTTATTAAAGAAGTTTTTAGTTAGTGAGCTTCTATCCAAAAGCAATGTCTTCACTAACTAAAAAATCTGTATAAAAAATATACTATGTGCTAAAATAGAGCCCTATTAAATTTGCTGAATCGCAATTTAATAAGGCTGTATATTGTTTATTATATTGTCCAAATTAAAATATTTGCATTTTTGTTTAAGTATTGCAAAAAAATGATAGGGAGAGGTAGCATTTTGGGCTTGCAGTCATATTCCTTAGCCAAAAGTGCATGTTCAAGGGAATGTGGATGGCAAAATTAATGCAAATTTATAATTATTGTGTTTGTCATCTGGACAATTGATAAGGAGGGAGGTGACGGAGAAGTACAGGAGTGGCCTTTAATGAGAGGAAGTGTGTTTTTAAATTTTCAGGTTAAAGCATTTATTTGCTGCTCCTTGTGTATGTATTTTTAATTTAATAAAAACAATTATAAAAATTAGATTAACTTGAAAAGCACTTACACAGGCTCTTTAATAAATTACTTTAAAATATATCATATTAATAACAGTCATTTGTCTGCTAGCATACCTGTTCATGTAATCTTTTCTATTTATTCATGGTCTTGCATTATTAATATTTAACATATTCAAATGTATTACTATGACATTTAGACAATACATCTATTTATATTTGTATAGTGAAAGATTAAAGCTTTACAATTTCATTGCAAAAGATTTGCTAACATTAAGTATATATATTTTTGTTATCAGAAATTACCTCATAGTCATTTTCATGTATCTTGTTGTATTGACTGTTGTATTTACCATAGGACTAGAATCGCTAAAATGCAGTGCTTGCAGGCCTGGATCTACCTTTTTGGAGCTTCTGGGCAGTAAAGTGAAAAGCACCTGTGAGTACTTGCGCAAAGTATGCAAGCACCAATTTTTCCCTTTTCTGTGTGTGTATATCGCTCTCTTGCTGTGTGATCAAATCGCAGACATTTCTCCATAACATCCATGGGAGGTGCGGAAGTGCAAGGTCTCTAACATCCCCCAGCTCCGTGATGTCATCATGGAGGAGTCGAATAGGACACATGTGGAAACCTGTGAATCTCTGGTGTATTCCATGCAAATGAGGATTAAGGCAGGACTACAGAGAGAGACGTGCTTTTTTGCAACCAGGAACTGCCACTGAATACTACAGCCTGTTGAAGAAAAGGTACCATAACCATGATTTCTGTGATACATTCTCAGGGAAGGGACCTTACATAGAAACATATGTGTTACTGAAGTGCTGCTTAACAAGGGTCCCTGAGGGATGGCACATGGAGAGACGAGCAAGCCGGTGCCCTACCCACGATATTTGAGATGGTGACAGTGGAACTGTGATCTGCAGATAACAGAGACTGAAAGAGTGTACGCAGGAGAATACATTGCCATATTGTTTTTTTTCCCTGAGACAGATAAACTGCTCAGGCCTAGTCAGGGCATTCCTGAAAGTCAGTAAGAACTTTCATGTAGATGTTTATTTTCATACATTTTTTTGTTTTGGTTTTTCCTATTAAATACTCTTTACTGCAATCTACCTGTACTACTTTTGGACAGTTCTTTCAAAGCCAGAAATAGTTTGTTTTGCCATCCTTGTCACAATATATATATATATATATATATATATATATATATATATATATATATATATATATATATATTGTAATAGAATCATACAAGGGGTGTATGTAAGTAGCAGACTTACCAGAGCCCTTTTTCCCCATGGGAGTGAAAGAGTTAAGCCTCCTGCAACAGACTAATAAAGCCCAGCTGCATTCTGCCTTTTAAAGGACTACTGAGCACTCAGCAGGGTGGGTTCAGTCTGGACTGAGAGCCAGGAGAGACAGCTCTGCATGCTGAAGCAAACCCACAGACTTTTGCAGCGGAAAACTTACAGGCCTGTATACATGAACGTTTTATTTTTGCATTAGTTGATGCTAGTGAGGAAAACTGCTATTTCTGTTTAGTTAGTGCTTCAAGGAAAGCTAGGCTTTGTTTTGTGTTCTTTTTGTTAGTACCTGCTGACAAAGTTTTCAGTAAAGCTCCTTAAAGCTACAACGCCTCCTGAGATACTTCATTACAGAGACGGTCAACAGGGCTTTGACCCTGGAAGTGGCAGCCAGCCTGTCACAATATATATATATATATATATATATATATATATATATATATATATATATAGTGCTTAACCTAGACACAGACGTGTCCAACATACCCAATGTTAAAACATAACTTTTAATGTAAAGTAGTCAAAATTAAAAAATAACAAATAACAAATATCTGAATGAAGTAAAGAACCTCCCACGCTGCTTCAGATTGCTGCCATCAAATAAAATGACAATGGACTCCGGACATGTATCTCTGAGTGATTTTTCTCATGTACACTGTAGAGGATCAAGTGCACCTAAATGCAATAGTCTATAATGCCACGATAATATAAGCTGTACACTGCTTGTAAATGTATAGACTTACATACAGTGAATACATTTAGTCTATGTACATTAACTTTGATCACTTGATTTGAAAAGCTCAGTAGAACGATCCTTGACAATGCCGGGATCTGCTAAAGTACTGCCGTGGTGAGTCTCCTGTTTTGTATGGAGAACACTCTTAGGCTTCTATTAGCCGTGATGTGCCATTTGCTAGGAGATAGCTTATAATTAAACAGGCTCTCATTGCAGTGCAAGAATATACACTCTGTGGAGATGGGGCCTTCAACTTCTATAGTCTGTCTGTGGAGATTGCTTGTTAGGCACATAACTTCCCTATGACTAGATGAATGAAGATTGGCCGACTTAGATCCCTTCAGGACAGCCGTAAAACTCTCCCTAGCTGCACTGTACTCACAATTTGCATGGACAGTTAGTGTCTATTGAGCTAAGATGGTGTTGGCAGGGTGGGGGTTCTCCCATCTATTCCTGATGCACGTTTCCCCGTTTGCACGGATTGCCCCTGAAGAATCTGTACTCTATAAATTGAATAAATAAGGTGACTATAAACAACTTTGTCGCACACCTTTTCCTATCTTGAGCCATTATGTTGTCCCATGTTTGGTTTTGGCTGTGGCTTCTTGGTCCACATAAAGATTCCTCAGGAGGCAGATGAGATGATCTGGAACTCCAATCTCTTTAAGAACTTGCCACATTTTGTTGTGATCCACACATTCAAAGGCTTTAGAATAGTCCATGAAGCAGAAGTATGATTTTCTGGAACTCTGTTGCTTTCTCTACTATCCATCGAACTTTGGCAATTTGATCTCTTGTGCCTCTTCCTCTGCTAGCTTTCGCTTTCCTTCTTTCCTGAGCTACTTTCAAAGCTTCATCAGATAGCCAGTTTGTCTTCTTAGTTTTTTTTCTTTTGGGGGTATTCTTTATTGCTGTTTCCTGGATAATGTTGCAAACTTTGGTCCATTCATTTCTTTCCATTTTGGAGATCTTTTTTGCTATTATAGATGCAATTAGTGTATATATAATTAATGCTGACTTGAGTCAACATATAGGCAGTGTACTCTGGTCTAGTGTCTCCCTCTGGTGTGGCTGCGGCACTCTTAACTAATAGCTAAATGTTTTTAGGGGGGGTTTTCATAAAAAAATTGTTTTATATAGCTTGATTAATATTAATTTTTTTATGTATTTTTTGAATCACCTGAACGGACCATATTTATAGTTTTTAGCTCTATAGAGTCATCCATGTTAGACGTTACAGGTCAGCTGGGATTCTCGATTACTATGACCTTAATTTGGTTGCATTAATATCCAATTGGTCATTTATATGAGCTGACTGTAATAATACTTCTATTCATATTGGGAACATTTCCAGTTCTATATAACAGTAACAATACGGGGTAATAGTTGTCTCTTCTTTTCTCTTTTCTTGTATATATGTTTATAGCAACTCCCGTGTTATTTTTTGGACCTTATTTGGGAAGTGAGGTGTAGTGTTTTTTCCTATACATTCTATTTTCCATGTCTTATCCCTTAAATCTATTATTTACTTCCACTGCATATTCACAAGGGATACTGCTTATTGTGATGATTTTCCTTATTTTTTCCAGTTTAATTCTGAACTTTGCAATACGAAGCTCATGGCCAGAGCTGCAGTCAGCTCCAGATCAGGTTTTTTCGGAATGTATAGAGCTCCTCCATCTTTGGCTGCAAATTATATAGTCAACTTGCCAGTTATTCCATGTGGCTTTTGGGTCTCTACATTCCAATCTCCTATGATGATGGTAACATATTTTCTTAGTGTTATATGTACGACGTGTTGAATAGCTTTGTAGAACTGGACTACTTCAGCCTCTTCAGCTGGTTGGGGCCCTAGCCTTGGATCACTGTGATGGTAAATAGCTTGCCTTGTATTTGAATTGAAATCATTCTGTCATTAATTGGGTTGTAACTGAGGACTGCAATGGCCACCCTTTGATTTACTATGATGACTAATTAATTTCTTAGGCATGATTCTTGACCACAGTAGAAGATCTTCTGATTGTCTGAGGTTAAATTTCCCAACCCTCACCCCACCCCTAATCCACTCTATGTAAATTATTTTTCTTTTTTCCATGTATTTGATTCTTTGATATGTTTGTTCATGATTGCAAGTCAGACTTAGGCCCTCATTCAATTGCGATTTGGCCAATTCAGTAGTGCTCTAAATAAGTTTTTAGTTAGTGAAAACCTTGCTTTTGGATAGATGTTTACTAACTAAAAACTTCTTATTTAGACCCCTATTCAATTGGCCAAATTCCAATTGAATGAGGGCCTTAGTGTGTATAGTTCTACTTTTTCCCATATTTCTATATTTTTACCCATTCTGTTTGTTTAGAAAAGGGACATATATTATTTTCATTTACTAAGACATTTACTTAGAATAGTTTTTGTATGTCAGGAAAAAATTATACTAACTTGACTTGCATCTTATTTTATAATACACCTTACCACCAGGACTGAGCAGCGATTTCTGCAGAGCATCGATTAAAGACACTGGACCTGATACCATTCATTCTGTAGATTCAATTTCCCAACTGTAATTTTTCTGTTTCTATTTACCTTTTTTAGTTTCCCTTTAAACCTAGAGTTTCACACAGCATCACCTCTCTTCAGCATGTAAACTCCTATAACTTGCCCTCCCACCTACACTGTCCACACCCACCCACCTTTGATTTGTGTTATTTTATATTGCAGGTTTAACACTTTCACCTTCATTTTACACAGCTGATACACTGACAAAAAGTAATTATTAATTAACCATAAACAGTGCGGGAAAAACATATTTTATCCCCTGCTGATTTTGAACGTTTGTCCACTGACAAATAAAGGACCAGTCTATAGTGATGTCCCGAACAGTTCACCGAAGAACTATTCGCGGCGATTTTCACATGTTCGTGTCCGCCGCGAGCGGCGAACACCTGCGCTTTTCGGTTCGCCCCCTATACTTTATGATTGAGGAAACTTGAGGAAACATAATTTATTTTATTTTATAATTTTTTGTGTGTAATCTATGCCTGCCTGCCAGCGTGTGTGTGTGACAGGCTAACACCTAACAGCTTATATTGTGCTTATATTCACTACTCATACCTGGTGTTGTAACATACATTGAAAACAACCATTTTTTTCCTGTAATCTAATTTCAGTTGCCTGCCTGTGTCAGGCTCACAGCTTATATTGTTCTCAGTGACATAAAACAACACTTTTTTGACTGTAATAGATTGAATAGCAATTGCCTGCCTACAGGCGTGTGTGTGAAGCCTATTGCATCTACTCTGCCAACTTTTGCCAGTGCACAGTGATACGTCATATCTGGTGCAACCGTAGTGTACAGTGACATAAAACAACACTTTTTTGACTGTAATAGATTGAATAGCAATTGCCTGCCTACAGGCGTGTGTGTGAAGCCTATTGCATCTACTCTGTCAACTTTTGCCAGTGCACAGTGATACCTCATATCTGGTGCAACCGTAGTGTACAGTGACATAAAACAACACTTTTTTAACTGTAATAGATTGAATATCGGTTGCCTGCCGCTTCACTTGATCCATCAGCAGAGTTATTTACACATCCGTTGGAAGAAATGAGTGATGCGCAAACATTAGTGCCAGAGGATGTAGATAACAGGGATATGTCCCAGTCAGGCAGCATTACACACATGGACGTACGGTCTGATGATGATGATGTTGTACCCGGTGCTGCTTCCTTTGTTGAGTTGTCAGATACAAGTGAAGCGGTTGATGATGACGATACGTCCGTGGATGTCACGTGGGTGCCCGCTTTAAGAGAAGAAGAACAGGAGGAAAGTTCAGATGAGGAGACGAGTTGGAAGCAGGGAAAGGTCGTCACAAGTAGCTAGTGGCACAGTCAGACAGCATGCATCGGCACCCGGGGTCAGCCAGAGAGCACGCCAGTCAACGCATGCTGTTGCCACCACCAGAATGCCGTCATTGCAGAGCTCAGCAGTGTGGCAATTTTTTGGTGTGTCTGCCTGTGACAACAGCGATGCCATTTGCAACCTGTGCGAAAAGAAACTGAGTCGTGGGAAGTCCAACACCCACCTAGGTACAACTTCTTTGCGAAGGCACATGATGTCACATCACAAACGCCTATGGGATCAACACATGAGTACAAGCAGCACACAAAGTCAAAGCCGCCATCCTCCTCCTGGTCCAGCATCTTCAGCCACATCAACCACTGCTGCCCTGCTTGCCCCCTCTCAACCATCCGCCACTCCGTGTCTCGCCCTGAGCAGTCCCTGCTCATCTGCCCACAGTCAGGTGTCTGTCAAGGACATGTTTGAGCGTAAAAAGCCAATGTCACAAAGTCACCCCCTTGCCCGGCGTCTGACAGCTGGCTTGTCTGAACTTTTAGACCGCCAGCTTTTACCATACAAGCTGGTGGAGTCTGAGGCGTTCAAAAAATTTGTAGCTATTGGGACACTGCAGTGGAAGGTACCCGGACGAAATTTCTTTGCACAAAAGGCAATCCCCAACCTGTACTCGATTGTGCAAAAGAAGTAATGGCATCTCTGGCACACAGTGTTGGGGCAAGGGTCCATGTGACAACAGATACCTGGTCTGCAAAGCATGGTCAGGGCAGGTATATCACCTACACTGCGCATTGGGTAAACCTGGTGACGGCTGACAAGCATGGAATAAGTGGCTCAAATTTGAAGTGGGAGGACCGATGAAGCATCTTTTTCCATCTCCCGCTTCCAAAAATCCATGCCATATACACATCCCCTGATAGTGGATGTAACAGGGATTAAACCGATAGGAATAGTACTACTCAACAGTAGACACCTTATAATAACGCAGACAGAGGCAACGCGTATAATCTTCCATGCTGTGCAGTGGAAGCCCCCAGACTCTGACCTGTGTATAATCTTCCATGCTGGGCAGTGGAAGCCCCCAGACTCTGACCTGTGTATAATCTTCCTTGCTGGGCAGTGGAAGCCCCCAGACTCTGACCTGTGTATAATCTTACATGCTGGGCAGTGGAAGCCCCCAGACTCTGACCTGTGTATAATCTTCCATGCTGGGCAGTGAAAGCCCCCAAACTCTGGGAGTCTGAAGAAGAGGAGTCAGAGGAGGAAGGTGGCTTTGAGTAGGTGGAAGACCAAACACAGCAGGCGTCCCAGGGGACCCTTGGTGGCTGGGTGGAGGAAGAGACCTTCAATGACATCAGTGTGGACAAGGAACGGGACATGGCTAGCTTGGTATCCAACCTTTTGCAAATGAGGAGTTTGCGGTTGTGCAAAGGGACTGTTTGCGGTTGTTTGCGGTGCATTAAACGGGGAGATTGGTCTGTTACTGTGAAGCGGGTGTAACCCTTACACTAACCTGATCGATACAACTATCATACCTGATGTTTTAAAGCATGTTATTCCAAACAATTTTAGGAATGTTAGGTGATTTATTGCCCTTTATGGCTTAAAATCAGGCTCTGCATCAACTATGTAATTTTCCCGTGGGAGTTTTGCCATGGCTTCCCCCTCCGGCTTTCCCATCACTATTGTGGCCAGAAAGAGTCCCTGTGGGTTTTGAAATTCGCCTGCCCATTGAAGTCTATGGTGGTTCGCCGATGTTCGCCCGTTCGCGAACATTTGGTAAAGTTTGCGTTCGCTGTTCGCGAAACCAAAATTTGATGTTCGCAACATCAGTATCAGTCTACAATTGTAATGGTAGGCATATGTTAACAGTGAGAGACAGAATAACAAAACATAAACAAGAAAAACGCATGTCAAAAAAGTTATACATTGATTTGAAGGTCAGTGAGGGAAAAAAGTATTTGATCCCCTATCAATCAGCAAGATTTCTGACTCCCAGGTGTCTTTTATACAGGTAACAAGCTGAGATTAGGAACACTCTCTTAAAGGGACACCTGTCCACAAAAGTGATCAATCAGATTCCAAACTCTCCACCATGGCCAAGACCAAAGAACTGTTCAAGGATGTCAGGGACAAGATTGTAGACCTACACAAGGCTGGAATGGGCTACAAGACCATTGGCCAAGCAGCTTTGGTGAGAAGGTGACAACAGTTGGTGTGATTATTCGCAAAATGGAAGAACCACAAAATAACTGCCAGTCTCCCTCCGTCTGTTGCCTCATGCAAGATTTCACCTTGTGGAGTTTCAACAATCATGAGAACTGTGGGGAATGAGCCCAGAACTACACGGGAGGATCTTGTTAATAATGTCAAGGCAGATGGGACCATAGTCACCCAGAAAACAATTGGTAACACACTACGCCATGAAGGACTGAAAACCAGCAGCCCCCCCTCACGAAAGCACTTGTACAGGCCCATCTGAAGCTTGCCAATGAAAATCTGAATGATTCAGAGAAGAACTGGGTGAAAGTGTTGTGGTCAGATGAGACTAAAATGTAGCTCTTTGACATCAACTCAACTCGCCGTGTTTGGAAGAGGAAAAATGCTTCCTATAACCCAAGAACACCCATCCCCACCATCAAACATGGGAGGTGGAAACATTATGCTTTGGAGGTGTTTTTCTGCTAAGGGGACAGGACAACTGGACCGCATCAAAGGGACGATGGACGGGCCCATGTTAGGTCACATCTTCTGTGATAACCTCCTTTCCTCAGCCAGGGCATTGAAAATGGGTTGTGGATGGGTAATTCAGCATGACAATGACCCAAAACACACAGGCAAGGCAACAAAGGAGTGGATCAGTAAGAAGCCCATTAGGGTCCTGGAGTGGCCTAGCCAGTCTTCAGACCTTAATCCCATAGAGAATTTGTGGAGGGAGCTTAAGGCACAAGTTGCCACACATCAGCCTCAAAACATTAATGACTTGGAGAGGAAGAAACATTTGACCTCTGTGATTGCCAACAAGGGTTTTCCACCAAGTACTAAGTTGAAGGGATCAAATACTTATTTCCCTCATTGACCTGCAAATAATTTATAGCTTTTTTTGTTTGTTATTCTGTCTCACTGTTATACACCTACCATTAAAATTATAGACTGATCACTTCTTTGTCAGTGGACAAACATTCAAAATCAGCAGGGGATCAAATACAACCACCCCCCCCCCCCCGCTGTACTCTCTCTTTTTAATTACAAGGCAAGGTCTTGTTTCTTTCCTTCCATTTATTACTTTACCTTTTGTTTTATTAATTTTGAGAGTTTTCAGTCTTATAATGTGCTTTGATAAATAACAGATTGGCCCACATTTATTTTCCAACCCGTAATTACCTACATACAGCCCACAGAAATTGACTACAGTTACAGAGCTCAAGCTCTCAATTAAAGGCTCACAGCCCCAACACCCAAACCATGAACCCATATTAGCATTTCAGGGTATTTCAGATCAATTAAACAAGGCTGTAAGTTACAATTTAGACAGAGCCAATAGTAAATGAGACCATCATCATGACATCAGTAAAACATGGAGTTTAGACTACAATTTAATTAGTGTTTATAGGTCCGATTTGCGATTGGACTCACAATCCAAAAATTTAGAAATTTATAATAATTAATATATCATCTGTTCTAGTCCATGTGGTTGGTCTGAAATGTAATAACTCATTAACTTATTGCAGATTTGCGAGCTTAAGACTGTTGTGAAATTAATTCTAATGCCTTTCATTGCTTTCCAGAATTTTTAAGTACCGTAGTGTGTTTGATTCGCCTTTTCAATGCTACAAAACAAGTTTTTAACCCACTTGCGAGTCCCTATCTAGTACTCATAGGATTTTTTTTATACATTTGCCATTTACGGGGTTTGAAGGCAATTGTGGGCTTGTTAAATTGTTACAATTAAATATTGATTTTGCACTGGTAACATTTTGGGGTTTGAAACATCAAAGGTGAAGATAGGATTGAGTTATGCTTTTGACAACCACAGGGATTTTGAGCCTGTAACTCGCAAATGGCTTGCCAGTTGCAAAATGTAGCCAATTAAATATCTGTAACTTTTACGGGCTCCATTACAGGCTCCAGTAATTGCGATTTGGACAATTAAATAGGGGCCCATCATGTATGTAAGATTTTAAACTCAAGTACAGGGTCCCTTATTTTCTGCAATGTGTTTAATATTGTATTTGGTTTATTTTCTTTGTAATCAACCCCTGTACAACACTACAGAATATGTTGTTTGCTTTACAAAAACCTTTAATAATAATGTTAAAGAAATAGTTTAAATTGCCTTATAATGCAATGTAAATAGTGGATTATTTTTCATTTATCACAAAAGCAAAGGGCAGCTTTTTTGTTACTTCATTGTTGAAGTGTCACTGTAACCACAAAACTGGCTGTACATTTTACTACCCTTTTTATCTACAGTAAATAATTCTTAAGAAATACAGCATTGTTTTGAGGCTAATGTGCACCTCAGTGTGCTGATTTACTTCTCAGAGTAGATGATAAGGACACGGGAGGGGTTCTAATTGAATGAAAACAGTAGGGATTATTGTTTTGTTCAACACAGAGAGAGAGGCTGTAATTCTAATTAGCAAATCAAAGCAACTATTTATTATTCAGGAGCTGTTCCTTTGCTTAAAAATGGAGCACAAATAATACAATGATCCACTTTAGAGAAATATTATCTAATACAATGTATACGCCTTTTTTCATGCTCTTTAAGTATAATTGAAAAATGTATTTATTATTATGTGGTGACAGAGTCCCTTTACGAGAATATAGTAAGAATGTTTGCTAGTTCTATTTTACATGAAGGAGAGAGGAAGTATGCAGTGGTATGTTAGGCAAATGTGAACACTGCTTGATTAATATAGGGAAAATTAGTTCTCCATAAAAGAAAACAGACTATTATGCTACACGTTCCCTATTCAGTAATATTTTTGCAATAAGATTATTCCTTTCCTCTGGCTAGTTACTTTTTTTCTGGTGAATCTCTTATTATATTAGGTTGCTAATTATTTTGCTATTCATCTTCATATGGAATTTAAAATTGCAGCAGCATATATTTTTTTTGTTCCTTTCCACATTATCAGCCTTATTAAACTACGGGCTTGAATGACCTCCAAGTCCTTAACTGGTTATTAAAGCCCGTCAGAGTTTGGACGGAAATTAAACGTGAAATCAAGTATTGCATTGTGGCGATGTGCCAGCTTGAGAATGTTGTGCCTCTAATCCTCATGTCACCCATTGTGTTCCCCATCAATGACAGTGCTTTACAGTGCTGTCTTGAATTTATATTTGCATTTACATTTCTCAGAGATTGTGACCTTGAAAACATGAGTTGTGTCCTTGAGGCCGCGACCCATTTTAAGCATCAGAAGTGCTTACTGCCGATAGCATGGTCGTAAGGGGGACCTCCTTGTGGCGTTGCCTGACTAAATTCCAGTGTAGACGTAGAGCTAAGTGGGGGCGTAAGCTTGCCTCAAGGAATCGTAGACTCGCGGCCATTTTACAGGCTCGTTTAGAATGAGGCCCTTAGTTAGTAGTTAGTAGTTAACCAAAGTTCTCTACGTTCAATACATTGGCCCCTATTCAATTGAGAAATTTTTGGTTAATGGAGCCCGTAATGTAGCTGATTTGCTATTTAATTGCCGTCTTTTAGCTACCCAAAAACGATTTGCGGGTTACAGGGTGAAAATCCCTGTAATTGTCAAAATTGTACCTACGACCCAGCTAAGCCTTTGATCTTTCAAACCCGTAAATGTTACAATCGCAAACCGCTATTAAATTGCTGCAATTTGTTAAGCCTGCAAATGGTTTCACACCTGTAAATGGCAAATGTATAAGAAAATCCTACGAATACCAGATAGGACTCGCAAGGGGGTTAACCACCTGTTTGTAGAACTGTAAATGCAAATACAAAATCAATACTGCAATGTAAAAGACAGGGAAAGCGATAAAATACATTATAATTTAATGCACAACAGTCTCAAGCTCGCAAATATGCCATTAAAATATCTTTTTAATGTTTAATTTTTGTGTTACATCAATCTCGGTAATCAAGGAGTTAATATATATCAGGCCACCCACATGGACTAAAACAATTTCTTCATCCATTTTTTTTATTTTGTACACTGCTGGATTGCGAGTATGATCGCATATCGGATTTGCTAAACCTCAATGTTTTACTGACGTCATGATGATGGTCTTATTTACTTATGAACTGTTTCTAATCGGTAGTTATGGCCTTGTTTAATAGATCATGTGGCATGCTCTGAAATGCTACTTATGAGTGCAAGGCTTTCGTCCAGGTAACTGTTGCAAATTTTAGGCCTGCAAACTTGCGGCCAGGATGAAGGGCAACTGCGGGCTGGAATTGAATAGGGGCCACTGTCTACTAAAGATTTTCCATAATAGACTGACAAACAATTTGAATTTAGGATACATACAGTCAGGTCCATAAATATTGGGACATCGACATACTTCTAATCTTTTTGGCTCTTTACACCACCACAATGGATTTGAAATGAAACGAACAAGATGTGCTTTAACTGCAGACTTCAGATTTAATTTGAGGGGTATTTACATCCAAATCAGGTGAACGGTGTAGGAATTACAAACAGTTTGTATATGTGCCTCCCACTTTTTAAGGGACCAAAAGAAATGGGACAGATTAACAGTCATAAAACAAACTTTCACTTTTTAATACTTGGTTTGCAAATCCTTTGCAGTCAATTACAGCCTGAAGTCTGGGAATGCATAGACATCACCAGACGCTGGGTTTCATCCCTGGTGATGCTCGAGCCAGACCTCTATTGCAACTGTCTTGGGGCATTTTCCCTTCAGTTTTGTCTTCAGCAAGTGAAATGCATGCTCAATCGGATTCAGATCAGGTGATTGACTTGGCCATTGCATAACATTCCACTTATTTCCCTTAAAAAACTCTTTGGTTGCTTTTGCAGTATGTTTCGGGTCATTGTCCATCTGCACTGTGAAGCGCCGTCCAATGATGTTCTGAAACATTTGGCTGAATATGAGCAGATAAATATTACCCGAAACACTTCAGAATTCATCCTGCTGCTTTTTGTCAGCAGTCACATCATCAATAAATACAAGAGAACCAGTTCCATTGGCAGCCATACATGCCCACGCCATGACACTACCACCACCTATGCTTCACTGATGAGGTGGTATGCTTTGGATCATGAAGCAGTTCCTTTCCGTCTCCGTACTCGTTCTCTTCCCCTCACTCTGGTACAAGTTGATCTTAGTCTCATCTGTCCATAAGATGTTGTTCCAGAACTGTGAAGGCTTTTTTAGGTGTTGTTTGGAAAACTCTAATCTGGCCTTCCTGTTTTTGAGGCTCACCAATGGTTTACAATCTTGTGGTGAACCCTCTGTATTTACTCTGGTTGAAGTCTTCTCTTGATTGTTGACTTTGACACACATACACCATACCTCCTGGAGAGTGTTCTTGATCTGGCCAACTGTTGTGAAGGGTGTTTTCTTCACCAGGGGAAATAATTCTTTCCGGTCATCCGGGTCAGGTTTTCTGTGGTCTTCTGGGTATTTTGGTGTTGCTGAGCTCACCGGTGCATTCAGTTCTTTTTAAGTATTGTTCCAAACAGTTGGATTGGCCACACCTAATGTTTTGCTATCTCTCTGATGGGTTTGTTTTGTTTTTTTCAGCCTAATGATGGCTTGCTTCACTGATAGTGACAGCTCTTTGGATCTCATATTGAGAGTTAACAGCAACAAATGCAAATAGCACACTTGAAATGAACACTGGAGCTTGTATCTGCTCTTTGTAAATGGGATAATGAGGGAATAACACACACCTGGCCATGGAACAGCTGAGCAGCCAATTGTCCCATTACTTTTGGTCCCTTAAAAAGTGGAGGCACATATACAAACTGTTGTAATTCCTACACTGTTCACTGATTTGGATGTAAATACCCTCAAATTAAAGCTGAAAGTCTGCAGTTAAAGCACATCTTGTTTGTTTCATTTCAAATCCATTGTGGTGGTGTATAGAGCCAAAAAGATTAGAATTATGTCGATGTCCCAATATTTATGGACCTGACTGTAAATTGTTTAATGTAAGGAATGGAAGACTTTTTTGATAAGCTATTGACCATGAGAAAAAAAAAATCAATTAGCCCTCAATCATAAAAGTTACTTCTGATGACTCTTGAAACTGACCGCTCCCTGCACTCTTATTCCTTTTTTGTTTCCTCTTTTTATTTTTATCTATTATTTTCAATATTGTGTTATTGCAAAGAAACATTTTCCTATGATCCTAACTAGATTTGTCATTTGGAGGAAATTTGATTGCAGATAACTTGCTATTCAGTTCTCTTGAAAGGCTGCCACAATGTTTAGGCATTTAACAATACAATTAGTAGGAGAATCAAGCGGGCCAACAAGCAGTCCGTTATAGAATTAAAGTCTGCTTTAAGTATATAAGTATAGTTAATATATTTTCTAAAAATGCTTTTATGTTCTTAGCTATCATTTTTTTATTTTTCATATTTACATGTGTGAATTTTTTCACAAATAAATATTTCTTTGAGAGCATAGATAAGTGGAAGTATATAGAAAAAAACTTTATAAATAGGTTGGTTATAGCACCAGAGGTAGAAGTAGTTGACCACTGTAAACATTTTAAATGGCAAATGAGTAAGCTTAACAATAGGGCTTCTGTTTAAGAAATGTATATTACTTGTAAACAACATAGAAAACATAAATATCTGATATCCATTTAAGTTTTCCTCTACAGCTGAGCAAAATAGAACCTTAAGATTCAATGAATTGTCACAATGCGCTCACTTGGATCTAGATAACTGCTACATAGATATTTTGTAATATGTATTAGAATAAGGATATGCTTGGGCAGCCTTTATGAGGTTTAAGAATTTTCTACTGAGTGCTTTTAATATTTAATGTACTTATTATAAAGTACTTCTCAAATAGTTTAATAAGATTACATCTGAGCCAACTCTAAAGCAATGTAAGTAGCTTCTATGTTTGAAACTATTTTTTTTCTGTTATACTTTTGTAGTCTAGCATTTAAACTATAAGAGTGTTTTTCAAGTTCTTTAACATCTGATGTTTTCTTAGATCCCTAAGCAGAATGGTATGCAAACATTTGTTGCTTTTAACCAAGTGACAGATAAAATGCAAAAATATTATTGCATATTGCTTAATAGTACAGTATCTTAAAAAGATAATAAAAAAATAAATAAAAAAAAAATGGTGAAAAAACTATTCTTCAGTATAAAAAAGTATTTCTCTGCAGTCTTGCTGACAGCTGTCCACAAAATATGAAGCTTCCTTGTAGAGCTAAAGAGAGAGGTTAGTGTCATTCAAATGAGTCAGATTAAAGTATTCTCCAGTACAGGAATGAAGTTTCACAGTATATGTCCCTTGACATCAAAAGCTTGTAAACTGACATTTTTATCTCCATCTATTGCTTGCGCTTTCCTGCTGCTTGACTTTGATGTAGAGTAACCATAATTGCTTTTATTCAATTCAAATAAGTGTTGATGGGGAGAGTTGCTGATAAACAATATATGCTGTTTTGCTGTATAGCATATTGTCCTAGTCTTTTATATGAATTAAAGTAGTACTATTTAATGTGAAGGAATATGTTAACATTTTATAATTAAAATTCTGGACAGATGTTCTTCCTGTATGTAGCTGAAACAATTCTACCTATTATCTTTCTAAAATGGCACTATATGGCAAGTGAGCATACATGCCAATACTTAAGGGGGCATTGTATGTATTGGTAATAATAAGCCACTTGCTTGTAAAGTTTGTAACAATATAACAACATTAGCAACTATGCAATATAGGAACATACAATAATTTACAGAAATGTTATATTTTGGATGACTGATTGGTATCATGCAAATACAAAAGTGAATACAGATCTTGTCTTTGTCTACTGTTCCTCTACACCATTCCCAGGCTTCTATTTATTTTAGACAAAATGTCCCTTTATCATTAAAACAAAACTGAATACAGTACTTATAAATTAAAGCTCACCTCTGCAATCATGATGAAATTGATAATAAAAATAAATAATATGGCACACTCTGCAGTTAGTCAGCCTTATGGGTCAGTCAAACCAGGGGCTATATTACTGGTAAGACCCCAAAGAGAGAAGGTATAGATATGTTAACGAGTTGCTTGAAATTGGTGTAGCGTTTCAAACCCCTATTGGATGAATATGGCATATGTTAGGTGTAGGAGCCATATAGTTTGCTTTGAACTAGTATAGCTTTAATTGACCAGCATATGGTATGTAGCAGTCATATAGTTTAAGTGAAACTGGTAAAATATATTTAGTTTTAAAGTGATGGACATACACTGTATGTGGAGTGTAAATGTAGTCAAGAATCTGTACAAAGGTTGGAGCTTTGCTGCATCATAACCCATCCTTATTACTGGACGTATGCTGCTTCATAACCCATTAAGTCATGAGGAAATATTATAAGCTTACTTAGGGAATTGATATAAACTATCTTGGTATATAAGACAAATTCCCTAGCAAAAAATGTTCATGTAAGTAAAACCGCTAAATTAAAAACATTATTATATGCAGTATAAATTATTTTCATCTTTACTGCAGAAAGTAAAGGCCTTCCCAATTGATTATTTTTAAGCTTTTAGTCCTTGTTACTTTCGGGATTTTTAAAAAACAATTTTAATATCTGAAATTTTCTTTCTGTTTAATGGATGTTAGTATGTTTTGTTTTAGCATTTATTGGATTTTATTAAAGACAAAATGCCCTTCATCATTAAAAAAAT
Organism: Discoglossus pictus; assembly: GCA_027410445.1. Lineage (NCBI taxonomy): Eukaryota > Metazoa > Chordata > Amphibia > Anura > Alytidae > Discoglossus > Discoglossus pictus. The sequence continues at coordinate 241,951,982 of CM050165.1, read as the reverse complement.
TCTGAATGCCATAGTTAAACATTAAGAACACTCTTGCTTAAATCGGTTCTTGGCACAACTGGTTTATTGTGGTTATTTTTTTATTCAATACTTTAAATAGTTTATTATACATTAATATATAATATTCTATATATTTTGCAATTTTATTTGCGACTCTCCCTCTCTCTAAAATCTAACATTTAAGTACTAATTTCTTAATTTCTCATTTAAATTTTAAATGATGAATTTAAAATTAATTTCTTATATGTAAATTATTTTAATGTTACAAATAAAAGGTGTTTAGAATGTAAATAATAACAGTTCATTTAATGCATATATTATATAATTACAGATTCATGTAAGCATCCAACATATTTTTCAATAAAAAATATACATTTTAAAATATTTTTTAATATAAAGAAAACAAATGGTACTGCAATATTTTTCCATGAATCTCTAAATGTACAAATTAATTCAAATCAGAAAGATAAAGAAGGTAGATATATTGTATTAATTGCAAAAATGAATGGTTCTAATTATACTTTTGTTTCAATATATGCACCTAACATTAGCTCTACTAAATTTATCATACAATTTATACACCTATTCAAATTAAAGTATAATGGTCAAATAATATTGTGGTGATTTTAATTTCCCTGTTAATAATAATTTAGGTAAATCTAATACTAGCAAAAATGAATATTCAAATAAAGAATATATATATTTAAAAAAAAAAAAAGCTTTAGGTAGATTATTTCTAATATAAATTTAGAAATAATCTGTCTAAAGCTTTTTGAAAATTATATACATTTTTATTTGAATATTAATTTTTGCTAAAAGTATAAGATTGTAAATAATAGAATGTGAATTTGGAGAGAATTGCATCCTACTCTAGGTTCATCTGCTTTCTTCAGCTCCACATAAATGTATTCAAGAATCTAATAATTTAATAAATCATACAATTAGATATGATATAGAACATGTTTTATGGTCTGATCATACTGAAATATATACCGTTTTTTAAAGTTATTTACTACAATACAAAATACTAAAATGTAATATAAAAATCCTTACAAAAAAAAATAGTAAATCACATTATACAAAAGTAAAAAATGTACTCACATTTCAATTATTTATCTAATATTTAATCCTGTATGGTTTTGGCTGACACTTAAAGTTTTTATAAGATGTAGTTTTATTAAATAGGGGGTAAAAAATCTAGTGAAATCAAATTATTTGTAATGACTTGAAGACTCAATATAACAATTTAATTAAAGAAATCCAACATTGTATTGAAACTAAAAAGACTAAACATATTAATCAAATAACGCAACAACTAAACACGATACTCACATAAGATGCTGATACAACTGAGACAAACTTACAGCCTCATTAATTGTGATTCCACAAATTTAAAAGGGCTCTATTTAAGCACATAGCCTATTTGTTTTACAGAAGTTTTTAGTAAGTGAAGACCTTGCTTTTGGATAGAAGTTCACTTACTAAAAACTTCTGTAAAAAAAAAATATGCCTATATGTGCTTAAAAAGAGGCCTTTTATATTTGCCGAATCACAATTTAATAAGGCTGTAAATGTACATTTTATCAATGTGTTAATAAACCAAATACTATGGCCCCTATTCAACTGTCCAAATCACAATTACATGAGTCCGTAATGCAATCCAGAAATTTTATTTATATTCAATTGGATAAATTTAGATACTCGCATTCCAGTTGCTATTTACATGCTCAAAAGCATTACGGCTTGTCAAAAAAGCAACTCTGTCATATCTCCTAATTTGATGATAGAAGCCCACAAATTTAACAGTGATGAAGAAGGAAATAGATATTCAATTACAAACATTCATGTAGCCCGCAATTGCGTTCAAATGTATAAAAAATGTATATGAGTACTAGATGGGACACACAAGAGGGTTAAACACATGTTCATAACACTGCAAAAGCAAATGAACATTAACTACTGACCAACAGTCTCAAGTTTGCAAATCTGCAATAAAAAAATGATTTCTTTTAAATGTTATGTCTGTGTTATATCGATCCCAGGATTCAATGGGTTAATACATATCATGGAACCCGCATGGACTAGAAAAGTTGCTTTATTGATTTTTATTGATTTTCTACAGTCTGATCGCTAATTGTACTTCTAAACCACTAACAGCCTTATTAAATTGCGATTCAGCAAATTGAAAAGGGGCTCTATTTAAGCACATAGTATATTTTTTTACAGGAATTATTTAGTTCGTGAACTTCTATCCAAAAAGCAAGGTCTTCCCTAGACTAAAAACCTTCTGTATAAAAATATATGCTATGTGCTTAAATAGAGCCCTTTTTTAATTTGCCAAATTACAATTTAATAAGGCTGCAAGGCCTCATTCAAATGTAATTTGGCCAATTGAATAGTGGCTCTATATAAGCACATAGCATATTTTGTTTACTGAAGTTTTTTAGTTAGTGAAGACCTTGCTTTTGGGATAGAAGTTCACTAACTAAAACTTCTGTCAAAAAAAAAAATGCTATGTGCTTTTATAGAGCCCTATTCAATTGGCCAAAATTACATTTGAAGTGAAGCCCTAAATAATTGTAGTTTAAACTCCATGTTTTTACTGATGTCATGATGACGTTTTCATTTACCATTGGCTTTCTCTAAAAAGTTAATTATTGGTCAGATCATTAGATCAGGCCCCCTGAAAGCTTATGAACGGAGTGGTATGGGTTGAGTGTGGTGAGGCTGTGAGTCTGTAATTGCCGGCTTGAGTCCAATTGAATTACATCTAGATATTTAGAACAATTTAACCCGCAGTTTAAAATGACAGGTTTCATTAATTACATAGGCTTGCATTGAATAGGGTCCCTATGTTAGCAACAAAGTTTAAAAATGTACATCCTATAACTCAGAATCTAACAAATCAATTGGGAAATGACAAAAGATACCATTAAAATTGTACCTACATTCCAACAATGCTTTAGTAATTTATATAACCAAACATTTCCTAATGATCAAAATTCATTTTAGATTTTTTTTAAAAAGTCAACGCTACCAAATTAACTGAATATCATAACACTTGAAATTCACCTATTACATCTGAAAAAATTTAAAAAGTAATCAAAAGATAAACATTTGGAAAATCTCCAGGTCTAGGTGGATTTTATGCTTTATTTTATAAACCAAATTAGTTTTCAACTTTTACTCATTAAATTAATTTATTACATTAATTATAGAAACACCCCTCCTGAAGAATTCAAATTAGCATATATACCAGTAATTCCAAAATCAGACCATGAAACTTTATTTTGTAAAAATCTTCGTTTGTTTCATTACTTAATATTTATTTAAAATTATTTCCAAGATAGAGCCCCATTCAATTTAAACAACGTAAATTACTACTATATGTAATTTCTGTTGTGGAACCCTTTTCAATAATATTGCACACATATTCAATGCTCTCCAGCAGTAAAAGTACTGATCCCACCTACAACTCGTAAACCTATTCCTTGTCAGTAAAGCATAAGGCATGGGATTACGGAAAATGCGGAGGTTGAATTTATATTGCTCAATCTCCACGTTCACCAATGACAATCCCCGGGATTACCCTCCATCCATGAACATGGTGAAGGGAAAATCTGGGGATCCCCTTCCCCGCTCACTCCTGATTGCTCCATTCCCCACTCACACCCGATCCCTGTTGCATGATCACCCCTGATCACCTATCTGCACAGAGAGTTAACTGTTCAAGGACCTCTGTGTCATCTATAAATTAACCCCTGCTGCGGAGGTCCATTAAGGACTTCATGTGTCATCTAATGATTAACCCTCAGGGAGGTCATTGAAGCCCCCATGTAATATCTATGCTGATAGTAGAAGGTCTTGTCCTCTTCTTTGTTGCTTCATGCCAATGATCATCTTCTGTGCCAGGAAAGGGCCTCCAAAAAAAAAAAAGCCTTTCCCTCATGGGCAGTTGCTGTGATTTTTTAGGCTTGAATATAATTTTTTTGGTGAAATTTAGAGTGGGCTGAAATAGATGCCCATCATACTTCGAGGCCCAATCAGAATGGTCGTTCAGAGATGTCACCTCTGGCTCAATATTGATTTAAAACTAATGTTGAATCGAAATTGGGTCTTCAGATTGTCTCCCTGCTCAATATTGATTTGAATCTAATTTGATCAGAATGCTCAAATTTAGGGTCCATCAATCGTAGTTATCTTAAGGGTCTTAAGGACCCCAGTGACACTGAATTAATATTTTAGGTGTCATGGGGATCTAATGGATTCCCCATTGTTTCTGAAGATTGGGGAACGGGGAGGGTCGGGTTTGAGTGGGGGAAGCAGGTAGTGAGTGGGGAGGTAGAAAGCAGATTGTTATGCCCTTTGTTGGTGTTTATAGCAGTATTTCTCAAATTCAACAAACTCTGATTGCATCATCTGCATTAAAACAGTGTTAAATCGAAAATAATGCCTAAGACAGGTTTGAAAATCAATGGGTAAGGCAAGATGTAATATTGCAAGTGGTTTAGGTGCAGGAAATGTGAGTATCAAACTCACAATCATGTTGAGAGTGATCAACCGAATAGGGAAAATTGCTTACCACTTTTTAGTGGTGTAACTTTAAGAATAGGGTACAAATTTGCTGATAGACTCAATACTTTTCCCATTCCTTAATTTCATAAAGATCAAGGTAGATTTAACCAATTAAGAGAAGCTCCTGATAATATCAGAAGAATAATACATTTAAATACACATGCTAATTATTTTAGAATTCAAAATTGTATTTTTATTGGTCATTAATTAATCATATTTATTTTTAACCTTAAAAGTATTTTGGTTTTCTGATAACTTTAAAAACATTAAAGCTATTTACAATTTCCCATTAGCCCAAGTTAAAAAAAAATCTGAACATTATCTTCCTCTTTTGCTATCCATACAGGAACTAGACCAGGCTATCCTGTATAACCACTTTTATTTGTTCTTGCCGTGGAACCCTCAGCTCAAATTTAACAAAATAAGGATATTTCAGGAATAACTATTGGAAAAATAGATCACACATTTGCAGACAACATAATATAATACCATATTTTATTAATAATACCTTATTACCATTTAGTAAATGTTCTGTAGTAAATGTTAATTAATAATGATAAATCTGGAGCTTTAAGCATTTGTATTCCTCCATCTGAATAAAGCAAATTAAAACTCAGTTGTAATTTTCAATTAAAGAAGAGGGTAACAAAAATATTTAGGTATAAAAACAAATCTAATAATATTTATAAATGTAATTTTACAATATTTTTTTTAAATATATAAAAAGGGAGGGATATAGCCCAAATTAGCCCATCATCCAGCTTCTAAGCCCATTGTGTGATTTATTAAAGCCCCTTCTCCCATGTTTTACCTAGTCTATCATGGTTTATAGTGATATTATAGTGAATGGGGTGTGTTATGGCTGCATAACTGTCATCTAAATTTACTAAACCCTAACACTACTTTTTACGAGACGTGATGCTGATATTCACCATTGTGTGTTTTAACCCTGTGTTAGCAGTTTATTTCATATTTAAATAAAATAATATAACCACTATTCACCCATTAATATACAGCATAAGATGCTGTTATATATAATAGTATATGTTTTATATAAATAGATGAATAGTAGTTACATTTATTTATTTAAATATAACATATACTGCTCTATATCTGTTGAAAAAGCCAATCACAGAAGGTTCAAATTACTATTAAGCCTTATTCTGCTTCATTTCAACCATTCATAATAAAGGAAAATATAGGTCTTCGATTTGCTAAAATTTTATAAATTGGAATGCTCAGATTTCAATTTGTGCATTCTGATTGTTGAGGACTGAATCTACTATCAAGATGGATATGCCCATTTATTCAGGGATGAAGATTTAAGACTTAAGATGTTGCTAATTTTTTATAGATTTTGTTTTATTATTTTTAGTATATTATTCATAATAACTTTTTATTTTTATGTAGTTCTTTTTTCTACAATATTTTTTTCATACTATTATTTAGTTTAATTACTTGGAGGAGTTGTGTTAGGGACAGTCGAGGTCCTTGATTATAGATTAGATTACCATGGGGGTTTTGTAAGGACTTGCATGGTAACGTGTTAACGTTATTTGCAATGGGTGTCCTTATGGACCCCCATAGCTATAGATACGATTAACATGAGGATCTGTAGGGATTCCCATGGTAATCGGTTAATGTTAAGTGCCTCGGAGGTCCATAACAACTCCCATGGTGATAGTTGGAGTCCCCATGTGGACCCCAATAGGGTTTATTTGTCCCCCACACTATTGTAAAAAGGGTGGGGGAGAGCGTAGACAGATGTTCCCTCAGGTATGGAGTAGGGGCTGGGGGATTCCCTGAGCCATAGGCAGCAATGGGCTAGTGTAGTGTGTAGAGTGCACGGGCATGGTATTATTTTGCAGGGTTTGTTGTTGTTATATGTACTTTTTTACATATTGCCAATCATTGCAGGCTTGACAACCAATATGGCTTCTGCAGCAATGGATTGTGCTGCTTATACTTGACCCCTAAAACATGTTAATGTAAATAGGGGGCTGTATACACAATGCTGCATTGGGTATCACCATGGCTCATTCTGCACCTAATTATAATACCAGCAATTTAGTAAATTACATAGAGAACTGAGAAACACTGATGTTCTAGGAGACACTGTAGATCGCGAGTTATCCCTCATCCAGTTCGTAAAATCCTCCCTCCCGAAGAGTCTTGATCCACATACCATATTTCTTGGTTAGGTTGTATTCATTCTATAAAGATTACAGCTTTACCTCAAATATATTATTTTAGATGTCTTCCAATAAGCCAATAATATATGAATTCTTTACAAATTACATTTCTTAGATTTATATGGAAAAATAAACACTCTAAAATGTTAACAAATGTAATGTATAAACATAAATCAGTGGGTAGCCTTTCTGTTCCTCACGAACATAATTATTATATAGCTGCACAATTATGACAATTACATTTCTGGCATGCAGCTGAGGTAAAAATAGATTTAAGGCACTAAACTTGGTAGATAGAATGCTTGAAAAATATTGGAAGGAAGTTTGTGACATTGTTCCAAAAATCAGCAACAAAGAAAATAAAAATAAAGGAAATTAAGAAGGCAAACCACTGTCTGTATCAAGGCTTTGAAAGTAGCCCTCTAAAGAAAAAAGCAAAAGGTAGTCAATAAGAACTTACTACAACTCCACCAAAGCCACTCTAAAACAGTAGTGTAGATAGGAAACAAATTGTCCAGCTGTATGCAGAATTCCAGAGGACAGCAGGAAGAGACAAAAAGATATTATAATGAACAATGTTAAGACATAGAAGAAGATAACAGAATGGGAAAGTCAAGAGTTCCTTTCAAGAAGATTGGGGGTCTCAAGGGCATCTGTCATGCCAAAGTGGGAATTATAAAAGACAAAAGTGGTAGGGGCTTAAAAGAAGTAAATCATATAAAGAAGAGTTACCAGGAATACACAGAAGATATATACTGGAAGTATCTTAACATTATTGATAGTTTGTCAAATGAGCTTGAGCCGGACAAATTGCATAGTGAAGAGTAATGGGTCCTAGGAAGCCTTACTTATAACAAGACTAAAGAGAATCCCAGCTTAACTATTCAAAATCCTACAAGATGATACTATAAAAGTGTTGCTTGCATTATGCCAACAAATTTTGAAAACTCAACAGTGGCCAATAGAATAATCAGTCTATATCTCAATGCCCAAAAAAGTGCTCCAATTGTCAAACAATAGCACTAATTTCACATGCCAGTAAGTAATGTTTAAGATCCTGTAAGAGATCAAATTGCCAATATCCACTGGATAAAAGGCAAAGCAAGATAGTTCAAGAAAAACATTTACATCTGCTCCATAGACTATTCTAAGGCATTGGATTGTGTGTATCCCACCAAAAGATGGCAAGCTCTTAAAGAGACGGGGGTACCAGGCCATTCATGCACCTCCTGATGAATCTGAGGACAAAGAAGCCACGCTCAGAACCGAACACGGAACAACCGTATTATTCAAGATCGGGAAAGGAGTGTGACAAGGTGTTATATTGTCACCATATTTATTCAATTAATACACGGAATACATAATGGGTAACATTCAGATGGGCAAATGCCTAAGCAGAAATCAATATTGCTGGGAGAAATATCAACAACTTCAGATATGCAGATGATACTAATCTGATGTCCAAAGTGAAAAGGAGCTAAAAGGCCTATTGATGAGGGTAAACAAAGAGAGTGCAAAGGCTAGTCGGCTGCTCAGCATTAAAAAGATGAATATCATGAGAAACAGCAATCTCAGTTTCTGGAAGACAGATTGGGTGGAATTCGGATTTAAAGGTTAATTTATAAAGTCAATAAGAACTTACTACAACTCCACCAAAGCCACTCTAAAACATCTAGGCCAAGTAATGAGTATATCTCTATACGAAGGGGAACCAAAGGGGGTGCTCTATCTTTTATTTCCTCTGGTCACAGGTCATAAGAGCAGATTCTAGCATATATGTGGCAAGCACAGGCCTTCGTCAATTCAAATGCTGCTGCTCTGCAGATTACTTTCTCTGCACCCTCACAAAACCCCTTGCTTTAAACCTATTACATACACTATATAAATTCCAGAGATTCTCGAACTTAAGAGTCAACATCGACAAAACAGAAGCACAGAGCCTGACTCTCTCCCTCTCTGAATTTAAACTTATTCAAATTAACTTCAACCTCACATGGCAGAAAAAAATATAATAAATACCTAGGAATTAATACCATCGCACAAATTAAATATTATTTGGAAAGCCTACTGGAAAGTTCCAAGCAGGCTACACATATATGATTGAGAACACTTAAACTTTAAGACTAATCTTAAGATATAAGCAATATTTTGGTGGTGAAAAATACATGAGTTGCCTTCATCTATTTTTACTATCTATATTTTTTTAACGAAGATGGCCTGCTGCTCAACTTTAAAAAAACGAAGACCATGGCAAAAGGCAATCTCGCTTCCTGGAAAATAGAAGGGGAAGAAGTGGAGGCAGTGACATGTTTTATTTTCCTGGGATCCAAGATCTCTGCAGATGGTGACTGTAGTCATGAAATTAAAATAGTTTTTACTAGCTTGTCCAGACTTTCCATAACTTTCGTTCCCAGGGCCCCAATTTTTGACTATGGTATTCACAGTAGTAACATACAGATGTGAGAGCTGGACCATAACGAAGCCTGAGCGCATAGAATTGACGCCTTTGAATTGTTGTGTTGGAGAAGACTGCTTAGAGTCCCTTGGACTGTGAGAAGATCCAATAAATCAGTACTTCAGGAAATCAAGACATACTGTTCACTAGAAGGTATGATCATGAGGCTGAAGCTCAAATATTTTGACCATATCATGAGAAGGCAGGATTCCCTAGAAAAGACTCTGATGCTGAAAGATTGAAGGCACAAGAAGAAGGGGACGACAGAGGCGGAGATGGATAGATTAAGTAATTGAAGCAATGAACATGGACTTGATGGAGCTCAGAGGGGCAGTAACTGAGAGATGACGTGCATAGAGTCGAACACGACTGAACGACTAAACAACAACACATTTTTTCCAAAATTACACAAAAACATGGTGAAACTACCTGAACATTGAATTGTTTCAGAAAGGAGCTCTTTATATAAGAATGCAGGCAATAATCTAGATTCTCACCTCAGATAATTGGTACATGAACTATCATTATATAAAAGGGACACAACATCTGATAATCTTCAAATTGATAAAGATACATACTTGGTGACCCACGACATGGAATTTCTCTGTACCAGATTACACATAACAAGGGTCATGGAGCATTGAAATACTACAGTGCCTTGCAAAAGTATTGACCACCCTTGAATGTTTACCTATTTTGTTACATTACAGACTTAAGTTAAATTTGTTGTTAATCTGAATTCTATGTGATGGATCAGAATACAATAGTCTACGTTGTGAAGTGAAATGAAAAAAAATATATACATAAAACTATTTTTTAAAAATAGAAAACAGAAAATTGGCGTGTGCATATGTATTCACCCCTTTGTTATAAAACCCATAAAAAGCTCTGGTGCGACCAATTAACTTCAGAAGTCACATAATTACTGAAATGATGTCCATCTGTGTGCAATCTAAGTGTCACACGATCTGTCATTACATATACACACCTTTTTGAAAGGCCCCAGACCCTGCAACACCTAAGCAAGATACCCCACTAACCAAACACTGCCATGAAGACCAAGGAACTCTCCAAACAAGTAAGGGCCAATGTTGTTGAGAAGTACAAGTCAGGGTTAGGTTATAAAAAAATATCCAAATCTTTGAAGATCCCTGGGAGCACCATAGAATCTATCTTAACCAAATGGAAAGAACATGGCACAAGTTCAGCAAAAAACAAAATGTCATTAGACATGTCGCGAATAGATCGCCGGCGGACTGTTCCCGGCGAACATAGCATGTTCACGTTCGCAGCGAACTGCGAACATATGCAATGTTCGATCCGCCCCCTATACTTTATCATTGAGCAAACTTTGACCCTGCAACTCACAGTCAGCAGACACATTCCAGTCAATCAGCAGCATACACTCCTTCCAGAGCCTTCTACCTCATGGATAGCACCCCTGTGTCTCTTCCCCCCCTTATCATCATCCTCCCCTCACCTTAGCACCCAATCCTAACACCCCTCACACTTATCCATAACATCCATCAACCTAACACCTAACCCTAACACCCCTCACACTTATCCCTAAGACCTAACACCCCTCACACTTATTCCTAACATGCCTCACCCTAACACCCCTTACACTTTTCCTTAACACCCCTCACCCTAACACCTAACCCTAATACCCCCTCACACTTATCCCTAACACCCCTTACCCTAACACCTAACCCTAACATCCCTTACCCTAAACCATCACACTTATCCCTAACACCCCTCACCCTAACACCTAACCCTAACACCCTCACACTTATCCCTAACACCCCTCACCCTAACCCTAACACCCCTCACACTTATCCCAACACCTAACCCTAACATCCCTCACCCTAACACCCCCCACACTTATCCCTAACAGCCCTCACCCTAACACCTAACTCTAACACCCCTCACCCTAACACCTCACCCTAATACCCCTCACACTTATCCCTAACACCCCTTACCCTAACACCTAACCCTAACATCCCTTACCCTAACACCCCTTACACTTATCCTTAACACCCTCACCCTAACACCTAACCCTAATACCCCCTCACACTTATCCCTAACACCCCTTACCCTAACACCTAACCCTAACATCCCTTACCCTAACACCCATCACACTTAGCCCTAACACCCCTCACCCTAACACCTAACCCTAATACCCCCTCACACTTATCCCTAACACCCCTTACCCTAACACCTAACCCTAACACCTAACCCTAACACCCATCACACATATCCCTAACCCCCTCACCCTAACACCTAACCCTAACACCCCTCACACTTATCCCTAACACCCCTCACACCCTAAACCTAACACCCCTCACACTTATCCCTAACACCTAACCTAACATCCTCACCCTAACACCACCCCACTCTTATCCCTAACACCCCTCACCCAACACCTAACCCTAATACCCACTTACACTTATTCCTAACAGCCCTCACCCTAACACCCCCACACTTATCCCTAACACCCCTCACCCTAACCCTTACACCCCACACACTTATCCCTAACACCTAACCCTAACATCCCTCACCCTAACACTTCTTCGCGAGACATTTGCATCTGTTTGCGTTCGCGGTTCGCAAACCGAAAATTTTATGTTCGCGACATCAATAAATGTCATGTTTTGAGTTTGGGAAAAGGCATGTGGTAGACTCCCAAAATGTATGGAAGAAGGTGCTCTGGTCTGGTGAGACTAAAATTTAAATTTTCGGCCATAAAAGAAAACGCTATGTCTGGGGCAAACCCAACACATCACATCACCCAAAGAACACCATCCCCACAGTGATCATGGTTGGTGGCAGCATCATGCTGTTGAGATGGTTTTCAGCAGCTGGGACTGGGAAACTGGTCAGAGTTGAGGTAAGGATAGATGGTGCTAAATACAGGGATATTCTTGAGCACAACCTGTACAACTCTGTGAGTGTGATTTGAGGAAGAACGGAGGTTCACCTTCCAGCAGGCAATGGCCCCAAACACACTGCTAAAGCAACACTTGAGTGGTTTAAGGGGAAACATGTAAATGTGTTGGAATGGCTAGTCAAAGCCCAGACCTCAATCCAATAGAACATCTATGGTCAGACTTGAAGATTGCTGTTCACAAGCGAAAACCATCCAACTTGAAGGAGCTGGAGCAGTTTTGCAATGAAGAATGGGCAAAAATCACAGGGTAAGATGTGGCAAGCTCATAGAGACTTACCCAAAGTGACTTGGAGCTGTGATTGCCGCAAAAGGTGGCTCTACAAAGTAATTGACTTTAGGGGGCTTGAATAGTTATGCACATTGACTTTTTCTGTTATTTTGTCCTATTTTTTTTTTTGCTTCACAATAATAATAAAAAAAAAACTTTCAAAGTTGTTGTCATGTTCTGTAAATTAAATGATGCAGATCCTCAAATAATCCATGAAATTTTAAGGTTGTGCGGAACAAAACATGAAAAATGCCAAGGAGGTGGGTGAATACTTTTGCAAGACACTGTATTTATCCAATAAAACAGATTATCAGTTAGAGACAATCAAATTCTTCATAGGACTTGGTATACTCACTTTTTCCAGTATTATACTAGTGAAGAAATAACTGATACAGAAACATCAGACAGAATTGAGATGAACAATAGACTCCTTTTATATAAAATACTTCCCCGAAGTACAAAAAACTTGAAAGGAATCCAAGGAACTGCAGTGAGCACAGTGTATACCCCCATGCTGACGTCAAACTTTTTTTAGGTTGGTGGGAGGAATTATTTGTCTTCTCACCATCCGATCAAATCTAAACAAAATTTAATAGTGGTGGTCAAGATATGTGGAGAATATATTATTCTTCTGGACTCATACATTGACCTGATTAAATATATAGAAACAATTAAATGAAAATTATTTAAACATCAAATTGACTAGTAATGTACAAAAAAGAGATAGAATTCCTGGATATAAAAATTAGCAAAGCAATGTCTGCTAAAATGGAGACAACTTTATTCCATAAACCTACAGCTGCTAACAATATCCTAATGGCAGAAAGTGCCATCTCACAGATTTGACATCAAAATATCACTCACTGGTTGGATTAGCAACAATTTGTCACAATAAATAAAAAACAAAAAAAAAATACAGATCATTTTTTTTCCTGTATGATAGGGTTTTTGGAATAACTGACCTGAATCAATACAAAGTCATATCTAGTTAAACATGGTTACAAGGTTTCCTTAATTTTTTACACACAACACTGCCAATTTGCCATTTCATTGTCCTGGAATATAGTGGTTGATTGTATGTCCATTAATAATACAGTCCAGATGCGGGCATATACAGGCGAGTTACTGGAGCTTTACACTTAACCGTGATTGGCTTGTTTGCCACGGACATCACTGGAAGGTGTGATATTCACGTTTAAAAGGACATTGTTTCATGTTGGCGCTGTTTGTCTCTTGAAAAAGCAGCTGCCGAGCTCATAAATAGATCTACTTTAGTATTCTTGCAAGTCCGTATTTACCTTCAAAATTAACTTTCTTTTTGGCTGCGGGTTCCAAATATGTTACATATATAGATGTATTTAATTGACTCAAGCTTGTAATTATATGCCCACACAGCCCCAACACACAAACCATTAACTAGTAAGTAGAATTTCAGGGCATGAGCATGATCAATTAAGCAAGCCCGTAAGTTACATTTTGACAGAGCCAATAGCAATGAGACCGTCATCATGACATCAATAAAACATTTTAGAGTTTAAACTACAAACTATAATTGTTTAGAAATTGGGACTCGCATTTCAGAAATGTGGAAATCTATAATAATCAATACATCAACTGTTCTAGTCCATGCAGGTTCCATGATATGCGTTAACTCCTTGATTCTCAGGATCGATACAAGCATGAAAATAAAAGGTAGAATATTTTTTTTTTTATTGCACTTTGCGAGCTTGAGACTGTTGTGCAATTTAATCCTAATGCCTTTTATTGTTTTACCAGTATTTCCAAGTACAGCAGTGTGTTTTTTTTTGCTTTTGCAGTGTTTAACCCACTTGTTGTTCTTATAGTACTCATATAGATTTTTGATACATTTGCAATTTAGGGTTTTTGAAGGCAATTGTGGGCTTTTTGAATTGTTGTAATTAAATATGGATTTGGCATCTTTAGGACTGGTAACATTTACGGGCTTGAAACATCAAAGGGGAGATAGGACTGCTTTTTGACAAATGCAGTGTTCTTGAGCCTGCAACTCGCAATTGGAATGCAAGTAGCAAAATGTAGCCAATTAAATATCAGTAACATTTAAGGCCTCCATTACTGGCTTATGTAATTGTGATTTGGACAGTTAAATTGGGGCATATTCTGTAGCGCTAAACAGGGTACATTCAAGTCAAAAACTATTTTAAGAAATTACAAAGAATGGAGGGCACTGTTATTGAGTTACAAATCAAGCACACAAAGTGCTTTCTCTAAAAGCACCAAATAAGACAATAAGACTCACAAACTAATAATCTAGGGGTGTATGGGTGAGGTATAGAAGGGTAATGTACAATTAAGGCTGAAGGTGATACACTTCTTAAACAGATGATTTTAGTGAGGTTTTAAAGGATACGAGGAAGGAAGATAGTCTATTGGATCAAGGCAAGGAGTTCTAAAAAATAGAGGCAGCAAGAGAAAAGCCCTGAAGGCGGGAATGAGAGGTGAGAAGAGAGGAAGAAAGCAGATGGTCATTAGCAGAGCAAAAAGGACAGTTGGGAGAGTATTTAGAAACAAGAGCCGAGTTATAAGAGGGACAAATTGTTATTGAGGACTTTATACCATAACTATAATACCTTCTGTTTAGAAAATTGCATGCAGACCTAAGAAGCTTTAATGTGCACCTTAATGCACTTCCTTTTAGTAAGTACCATCCAGTTTCACTAGTAATTTCATCAAATGCCAATGTATGATCCTCAGCTTCTACCCATGGTGGCAATTAGAAACCTTGATGATAATTCTGAGATTTTATAAACCCTGTAAAACATTTTTACTGTATGTGCACTGGGCACAGTTAGCTTTTATGGTTTCACTGAGCAATTCATGTTGGGCAGTACTCTCATGCTGAATAATCATTTGGTGACTTTTCTCTTTGTGAGCAATACTCTTTGGCATTTTGTGTTGCCTAAATCATACATTACAGCAATGAAATGCTCGCTATACATTTTTGTAATTAAGTTGAATACACTTTGATTTTAAGTTTATATTTTTTATTTTACCTTTATTGCTTACCTCTAGTGAATTTAGTTTCTATGCACACATGTTTTATGTGTTTATAGTTAATAGATTTGCTCTGAAATTATAGTATTCTGCTTTATTTAAATATATTTCAGAGGTTAGGTGGTGGATTGTAGGCAGACATGCAAAGTTCCTAAAATACTATTTTAAGTTGTGAAATAAGATTTCCTTGAATAGTTAAAGAGTTAGGTGTTTTGCAGTTCTCTTTATCATAGAAACCCATTCAATTTATTTTTGCTCTAGTATACTGTTTCATTATACAGTACTTCTTACTTGTTTGTGTGTGGCAGAACAGTTTGTTCTCTGAAAGAACAGCAGACCATTCAATGAGTTTGAATGTTTTGCATAGAAGATGTAATGTCAGTAACTGAAGTATGTGCGGGTTTTATATTTATTATTGCTAGGATGAAATCTGGCTCTGTGTAAATATCTCTGGTGGTTTAATGGGTCTACCCCAAAATTCTACTTAAACAAACTATTTTTAGAAGTGCAGATTTATTTCAAGGATTTTTTAACATGCATTCCCAATTGATGTTGTGTCTAAATATTTATGACTAATAGGAAAAGGCTTAGTTAAAGTGCTGCTGTGTGGTACAGAGAAATGCTCTTTTTGACCTTACCTAGCAAATAATCTACAAGCTCAACCAATATATGGACCAGGAAACTACCAGATGTGCAAGTCAGGTTCCGTAGAGGAAGAGGCACAAGAGATCAAATTGCCAATGTCCACTGGATAATAGAGAAAGCAAGAGAGTTCCAAAAAAACATTTACTTATGCTTCATAGACTATTCTAAAGCATTTGATTGTGTGGATCACAACATAACGTGGCATGTCCTTAAAGAGATGGGAGTACCACATCATCTCATCCTCCTCCTAAAGAATCTGTATGTCGACCAAGAAGCCACTGTCAGTATCGAACATAGGACAACAGAATGGGTCAAGATTGGAAAAGGAGTGCGACAAGGTTGTATATTGTTACCTTATGTATTCAACTTATATGCATAGTACATCATGCGCAAGGCTGGACTGTATGAATCCAAAGCCGGAATCAATATTGCTGGAAGGAATACCAACAACCTCAGATACGATGATGATACTACTCTGATGGCTGAAAGTGAGGAGGAACTAAAGGACTTATTGATGAGGGTAAAAGAAGAGAGAGCAAAACTTGGCCTGCTGCTCAACATTAAAAGACAAAGATCATGGCAAAAGGCAATCTCACTTCCTGGCAAATAGACGGGGAAGAAGTAGAGGCAGTGACAGATTTTATTTTTCTTGGATCCAAGATCTCTGCAGGTGGTGACTGTAGTCATGAAATTAAAAGATATTTGCTTCTGGGGAGGAAAGCTATGGCAAGCTTGGACAAGCTAATATAAAGTAAAGATATTAAACTATCAACAATGGTCTGCATTGTTCGAACTATGGTATTTCCAGTAATAACATACGGATATGAGAGCTGGACCATAAAGAAGTCTGAGTACTGTAGAATTGATGCCTTTAAATTGTGGTGTTGGAGAAGACTGTTTAGAGTGCCTTGGACTGCAAGACGATCCAATAAATCATTACTTCAGGAAATCAAGTTCACTAGAAGGTATGATCATGAGGCTGAAGCTCAAATATTTGGGCCATATCATGAGACAGTAGGATTACCTAGAAAAGACTCTGATGCTGGGAAAGATTGACACAAGAAGAAGGGGACGACAGATGCGAAGATGGAGAAATGAAGTCACTGAAGCAATGAACATAAACTTGATGGAGCTCAGAGGGGCAGTGACTGAGAGATGCACCTGACATGCTGTGTAGTCGGATGCAACTGACTGACTGAAAAACAACAAAAGCAAATAACGGGGAAACAGGTTAATGTAGTTTGGCCATTATTACTGTCTCTAAAGACGGGCTCTAAAGACTGAAAGAGAGAGACAAACATGGGCTCTCCATAAATGTACTTTGCTATATGCATATTTTATCCTGATGTTCATGGATAGAAATTTCTTCAGAATACACCAGAGGTTTTTCCGTGAATGGTGCTTCCCCAAGCATACTGAAAATGCTAATTAATCTATAAGATAAGTAAAGGGAGACAAGGCAGTGGATGTCTTTCAGGACACCGGATCTGAGAGCCTTTGGGAGCTTCTGATGCAGTGACTCGTGTCAGTTCTCATCTAAAAGAGTGAAGAGATACAAAACGTTGACTAGCCCAGCGGCTTGGCGCACTTTCTAAGGCACTCCTTGCTAATGACCACAGGGTAAAAGTTATCTGGAGTAGGTCTGGTTTATCCCTTGAAGTGCCCCAGAAAGACACAAGTGGCAGAGACATCTCTAAGCATAAGATCCAAAAGGGTTAAAGATAGAGTACAGATGAGAAAGAATGCAGTAGGAACGCAGTGGTGTGACGCGGGAGATGGATCACGTATAGTTGGCTGTTCTGGAAGCCTATGAGTGTTCTCACTTACCTTGCTTACCTTCTTCACTCCTTCGGTCATTGTACCGGCTGAGAGAGGAAGGAGTAGGAAAGGACTCGTATGATTGGATCTTCCCACATTACAGGCCCCATAGAGGAGCACTGATACTACTATCGAAAAAAAAAAGAAAAATATCACACAAGAGTGCGGGCACTTGAGGAACCAGCCAAATATCTGGATAATTGGGGTTGAGACCTGACATGTAACGGCATTATCTGTATGGATAATACTGGACTGGCGACCCCCAGGTTTGAGAGCCATCTACAAGATATGTTTGTTCATAGTTGGAATTTGCTGGTTTCTTTTTAAGCAACAAAACTTACCTAGGTTTTGATGCTTGTGGCGGGATTTATAGAGTAAATATTAAAATTGTTATTTATAAATTATAGTTCGAGTAACATCAATTATTAAACAAATATGGCTTTTAAAAGAAAACAGTGTTTATTTTCAACAACACAATCAACTTGTACTATGATAAAATTATTAGCAGTGTTATAATTATATACAAAGTTAGTAATCTAATCAAAAATATGGCAATAATAATATGCTTAATTATTATGGACAAACAAGCTATCTTATCATATACCAATAAAACATTTCTAGGATAATATAAATATTACAATGAGATACTCTTAATTAATATCCCCTTTAGCTATAATATCAACACTAAATCAATCAACATAGAAATTTTAGATTATCTAGCAGAATCTATTTTCATACATCAATAAAACTATCACATATATAGTTGTCAGCAGTGCGGGTTGTCAAAAGTTATTGCTAACGCTGTGGCCCTCGCAAAGCGGGGGCCGCAGTTGCAGGCAAGGAGCGCAAAGGCGCTCCTTGCCAGCACACTGACTTTAGGCCCGCAAATGTGGACCCTCGCAAAGCTCCTACCACAACCGCAAAATTTTACGGAATTAGCATCCGCAAATATGAGCCGCGGGACTTAGAAAAAAATACGACATACAACCCGTGCACATAAAAACATTAAAACCACAACAAAATACACACAACAAACACATAAAATGCCTACCCACAGCAAGGGAGGGGGGCACCCAGCACCTTTAAAAGTGAAGTTACACCTCAATTTAAGTAGAAATTCAAGAATTTAGACAACCGAAAATCCCCTAAGCAAGAGATAAAATGGCCGCCGAAAAAAAACGAAAATGAGGCTACAGGACCCTAAACACGCAAAACACCACGAAACACATACAGATTTTTCCAAAAAGCCGTACACGATCCAAGAACAAGGACGCAAAATCAGCCACAGCCGCGTACTACACACATTAGGTGCCATTTTACAACACTAACTTACACAATGCAGAAGTACACAGCTACTCTAACGGATTGTCCTCGCACACGCACACTATTTACACTACACACTGCACACATTGCTGATACTTACACAGCAGCTCCACAACACTGAAAACACACATTGTATGCTGCGGCAACATCAAAACAGATTGTTAGCTCTTCAACACAATGCTTCCTGCATATATTACTTCAAAAAAGGTAAAGCCGAAGGCGCTCAGCGCGAGGCTCACAATGAGCGCCGAAGGATCTCGGAACACCTACAAAATTAATGTCGCAACCAAACACCATTACCTGCCATACAATCTTATTGACGTCATTTTTTGACGGGCAATCACTAGTATAATAATAGTGAACTAATATTTTTATTATTAGATACTTATAGAAATATTGAAAATATTATAAGAAACAAGGAAAAATGTATATTATCAGGTGCTAAAATAATTTGGTAACTCCTACGTATATAAGAAAGATAGATATATATTATCAGGTAATGATTAAGTATGTTTGTAATATTATTAAGATAGAATGAAATAAAAAAAAACTAATTTATCTATCTAGATAGATAACATATATTTGGAATAGACTAGTTAAATGGATAAAGTCAATACAGCAATATCAAAATAACAATAAGTTTATAGGATCTCTCCTGATTGGGTGTTTTAACAGAAAATAGTCTAGATATATAGTATATATTAATTATCAATTATATTACAAAAACATTTAGTTATGTCTATACATTACCAGAGGTTGAATTAATTGAATATGAAGTACTAACGCCAGGCCTTTTTCCTAAAATAGGATATTATAGGAAATTTTAAAAATCAGGGACCAGGTTAGCTGAACTCGCTAGAGTTTGTCCAAAAGATTGTCTGCATCTACAGTGCCTTGCAAAAGAATTCACCCCCCTTGGAATTTTTTGTGTTTTGTTACCTCCCATCCTTCAAATTAACATGGATTGTTTGAGGATTTGCATCATTTAATTTACAGAACATGACAACAACTTTGAAGATGTTTTTTTTTATTATTGTGACGCAAACAACAAATAGGACAAAATAACAGAAAAAGTCAATGTGCATAACTATTCACCCCCTAAAGTCAATACTTTGTAGAGCCACCTTTTGCGGCAATCACAGCTCCAAGTCACTTTGGGTACGTTTCTATGAGCTTGCCACATCTTACCACTGGGATTTTTGCCCATTCCTCCTTGCAAAACTGCTCCAGCTCCTTCAAGTTGGATGGTTTGCACTTGTGAACAGCAATCTTTAAGTCTGACCACAGATTTTCTATTGGATTAAGGTCTGGGCTTTGACTAGCCACTCCAACACATTTACATGTTTCACCTCAAGTGTTGCTTTAGCAGTGTGTTTGGGGCCATTGTCCTGCTGGAAGGTGAACCTCTGTTCTATCCTCAAATCAATCACAGAGTTGTACAGGTTTTGCTCAAGAATATCCCTGTATTTATGATGTGATGTGTTGGGTTTGCGCCAGACATAGCTTTTTCTTTTATGACCAAAAAGTTACATTTTAGTTTCATCAGACCAGAGCACCTTCTTCCATACATTTTGGGAGTCTACCACATGCCTTTTCGCAAACTCAAAATGTGACATTTTGTTTTTTGCTGAAAATAATGACTTTCTTCTGGCCACTCTGCCATAAAGCCCAACTCTATGGAGCGTACGGCTTATTGTCGTCCTATGTACAAATACTCCAGTTTCTGCTGTGGAACTCTACAGCTCCTCCAGGATAACTTAGGTCTCTGTGCTGCCTCTCTGATTAATGCACTCCTTGCCCAGTCCGTGAGTTTTGGTGGGCGGACGTCTCTTGGCAGGTTTGCTGTTGTGCCATGTTCTTTCCATTTCATTATGATAGATTTGATGTTGCTCCCGGGGATCATCAAAGATTTGGATATTTTTTTATAACCTAACCCTGACTTGTACTTCTCAACAACATTGTCCCTTACTTGTTTGGAGAGCTCCTTGGTCTTCATGGCAGTGTTTGGTTAGTGGTGCCTCTTGCTTAGGTGTTGCAGCGTCTAGGGCCTTTCAAAAAAGGTGTGTATATGTAATGACAGATGGACATCATTTCACTAATTATGTGACTTCTGAAGGTAATTGGTTGCACCAGAGCTTTTTATGGGCTTAATAACAAAGGGGGTGAATACATATGCACACGCCAATTTTCAGTTTTCTATTTCTAAAAAATTGTTTTATGTATATATTTTTCTCATTTTACTTCACCAACTTAGACTATTGTGTTCAGATTAACAAAACATTGAACTTAAGGCTGTAATGTAACAAAATAAGTAAAAAGTCAAGGCGGGTGAATACTTTTGCAAGACACTGTATGTCTCTCCAGGGTGTGTGTTTGTGAATGGATCTCTCTATTGAAAATAGTGCCCCCTTAAATAATAGAAACATTCTTATCTAATTAAATTGTCTTAACCGATTACTAAAGTCTCTCTCTGTACCTGCTGGGAAAAAATGTAAGTTGAAGATTTTCTTAGTATGTAATTTTATTATACGGGGCAATGGGAACGTCCTGATATAGACTTTCCTTAAATTTCTTAAATATAGCTGTGTGTACATTTTGGTAGATGTCTATCATATTTGGGTTTCCTAAAGTAAGGTTTGCTCCATTGTTTAATATGAGAACTGACACAGATCAAACATTTATCACAATGGGATTATTAACTGCAAACAAATGCTTGTATGCTTATGTTTGGTTTGTGTGTGCTGATTTTATAAGCCACTATTCTTTTTTAGAGATTGTTTCTTTGAACTGATATATATTTGCTATATTTTAGCAATTCTTCAATACCTAAATATTTCAGATTCTTGTATTTTTTACAACAATTTTCAGTCTGTTTCCTTTAAAAATATGATTATGAAAGGCAGTCAGAGAGGAAAACATTTTTTTGAACCTCCATATCAAAATGTATTAGTTTTCTCTGATCTATTTAGTAGCAACATTGGAAAAAGAAGAGATTATAGAAACATGACAAAAGCTTTAAGAACAGAAATATTACATATAGATGGGCTACCGGTTAAACTGACTGCTGACAAAAGACAAACAAAAAAATGACAATAAAATTCCCCTCTAGAGGTGAGAACTTCCTAGATAAATGGAGAACATCTATGTGAACCTCTAATTAGATCAGAACAAATATAAATATATCAAACTTTCATACTGGGAAGAAAAGTTTTAAAGAGGTGATAGGTTGAGGGGACAATTAGGAAAGGGGAAATTGCGTATGAGGAAACTGTAGAAAGGGAGGGGAGAGGGAAAGAGAAATTGAGTTTTTTTTTTCAGATTTGGAGAAATGGAGATTTAGGCATAGCAAGTAAAGAGGATTTAGATAAAATAGTCAATCATGCACTAAGAAATTATTATTATTTAAATTAACATATATGCTGACTATATATCCAGCCTTAAATTATAAATTTTTACTTGATATCTTCTCACTTTTTTTTTTTTTTTTTTCAGTGGTGTAATTAAGTGTAATTTTTTTCTAGTTTTTTTTCCCTTTTTTTTTCTCTCTTATAAAAATTAAAAACTATAACAGTTAATAATTCACTAGACTATTACTTTAGGTCTTATGAATAAAGGGTGTGAAGAGTAGTGAATTGGAGATAAAAGAGTCAGTAGGAATGGAATAGCAATAATATTAAATCTTGCACTCACTTCAAATGTATTTGTATGATGGATGTAGAATTGTAACTATAAAGTACAAGTTGCATCTCACTATTAAGTTTATATTTAGTTTAAGTAAGTCTAATCCAAATAGACTTCTCAAACTTCCTTTTCTCAGAATAATTAATCAGAAATGAAGGAATGATATATCACATGAAGTAGAACTTTATCAGCTCGCATCTTATGTCCCTCCTCTCCATCTTTTTTCCCCTTCTCTTTTTTTCTCTCTTTTTTTCTTTTTAGAAACTTGATTTGATACTGTCTAGAGAGATTAATGAGAAATTATATTCACAAATTTTGTATGTAAACTGTATATTGTGTTTTTGAAGTATATGTTTTTGGAGAAATTATTTTTTGTGTATATTGTTGTAAGTATGCTTTTTTTTCTTTTTAACCTGATGTGATAAACGAGAACCGACTGAATTTGCATAAGAGGAGAGATATTTCACAAGTCGTCTTTTTTTTTTATTTACAACTGATGAAATTTAAGATTCTCTCTCAGAATGCTAAAGGCTTGAATTCTCCAATAAAAGACATGTTAACAATGAAAATACTTTGGGAGAGCAAAGAGAAGATGTGGTGTAGTATTCAAGAAACACATAGGACAAAGGAAAAATAAGTCCTACTTTTCTAGGAAAATTTACTGTCTCAAGAATTTCAGCTAATTATAAACAAAATTGAGAGGTGTAGTCATCTTATTTAACAAAACAAATTAAGTATAAGAGAGGAATTCACTGGAATTGATGTAGCAGGGTGGTACATAATTTGAATCAGCTACAATTGACAATCAACTCTATACAGTAGTAAATGCCCACGCTCCACATGTATAACCAAAACAATTTAGACTAGTGAAAAATAAAGAAAGGCCTTACTAGTAATTTGTGGTGATTTTGAATATTTGCTTTTTGATCCTATTAAAGATAGAAAATCAATACAAAGCCTCAAACCTGATTCTGAAACTAATAAGTAAATCATTAAATTTTGAATACAACTTCTATTACTCCATAACATCTTTGACTGGCTTGAGAACGTTACCTTTCAAATGAATTAGATTACACATTCTATTCAGGTCGTCACAATACATTACACAAGAAATTGATTACTTTTTATTAGATTCAAACAACTTTGGAAATGGTTAAAGGTATAGAAATTGGACCGACTCGATTGGTCAGACCATGCAAGTATAATACTTAAACTAGATAAAATAGCCAATTTCTTGCTGGGTTTGTATGCAATGTCTTTGTATAAAAATAAAAAAAATAACATTGAAAAGAATATAAATACATAAAAAGAACTTTATATGATAGATGAAAAATGAATATTATCAAACAATGTAACTTCTTCAAAATGCTATGCCATTACATGTTTATAAGTACCTGATTGTGTGTAATAAGAGATACTAAATGCTAATTCTTCACAAGTTATTGAAGCTTAAATACTGTAGGAAAATGCTTTTGATATATGTTTCTGCAAAATAAATGTGATTTTAATATGATCTCTTTTGATTTAACTTTTGAACTTACTTATAAAACTATTACATTTTGCAACTGTACAACATGATATCACTTGTAATATCAACTTGTAAGTGTTTACCATGGAACATGGATTAATGATAGTTGACCAAACATATGATGAATACATGCGTTTCAAATGGGTAAATACAGTATTTCCAATATAATAATGTAGTACAGCGCTATGGAATACTTTGGTGCATTACAAATAAAGAATGATAATAATAAAATAATAATAATAATAGTACATGTACAAACTGCTATAAAAAATAATTAATATAACTTGAGTATTTATGCAATATATTTTAAGCACATATGTTGTAGATACACTTATGATTAAATATCCCTGTAAATTATAACAGAGCCACTGTGTGTGGTTTATAGAAATTGACAGTTTTAGTGGTTAAATTCACTAAATTAGACTATTTCTTTTCTGTTCCTGGAGCAGTTGGAAAGCCTTCATTACCTTTGAGCTACCTCTGTAACTTAGTTTTTGCTGAAGGTAGCATTTTGTTCTGCAAGAACTATGCATTATGACTAAATAAAAGATAACTGTATATTATAAAATATAAGAGGAACGGTAGGCCCTGCTTGCCAGCTGCCAGTAAGTAACCCATCCCAGAGGAGTTCAAACAAGATGAAGAATGAGCTAGATTCATTGAGGCACTGAGCGGTTATTATTTAATTTGTTAAAATATAAACAATGATGAATACCTTGTTTTCAGCATGTCAGTGTGGTTATATTTCTATACAGTTTATCATAAAATCAGGAAATGTATCAGGAATCAGCATTTATTGTAGTTTAGGCAAGTATTTTTTATCCAGAGATAAACAAAATGCAGAAATACATTTATTTTTTCAACATTCCCCAACATAATAAGGAGATTCATACAAATCAACAAGTAAGTTCTCAATTAAGCCATTCCTCTATTCCTATAACAAACCTTGTATCTGGCATGCTGGTGTATTTATAAAGGCAAATAATACTCATTTTCTACACCTCTCCCTCTCCCTAATAAACTAAGAGTCCTCTTTTGCCCCAGGCTGTTTCTTGGTTAGCATTAGATACCTTACCTTGCAGTTGTCCCAAGTGCTCTGAACTTGCTACACCTGCAGTAGCCACTCTCATTACTAAAATTAGGTATTTCTGGACCACTGTGGAAAAATGTGTGGATTAAGAACCACTATGGTGAAATGTTTCTATATTGGTTTTGAATAACTAAGCGTGATAATGAGAAAATGTTTTTAGAAAGCAAAAAATATAAATAAATAAAAATAATTAAACACAACCTTTCTGTTCTGCAAACCTTAAATGAAATTATTGTTTACTTTGTGGCTTAATATTGCTTTCTTCTCTGCTTCTGCCTTTTACTTTCTCAGATAGGTGTGTTCTTGTAAACTAATGAGGTCCCATTTTGTTCTGCTGAGAACAATGTCAGAGGTAACTGCAACCATTGAATTGTTCAGACAGATTCCTCCTGTTTATTCAAAATCTCTTCCTACCTCAGGAAGCTAAAAATGGTATATTCCACAGCTGCATATTTGCATATAAAAGATCAATGGATATTTTTTTGTTTTGTTACAAGTGTAATTCATCAAAACAGTACATTTTGAAAATATGACCACAGCGGCCATTTAACTATTGGTACTATTTAGAAAATAAATGATTGATTATCCCATACTGTACATAGAAGCAAAGATTTGCAGAACTAAAAAGCCTTTCTGGTCTGCCCATACTTTCTACTTAAAAGTTTGCTTAATTAAGCCTCAGGAGAGCTTTTGCTTATTCTTACATTCTTTTACTCGTTTTTGAAACTCTTCCACTGAAAGGTTCTTTGGCTTACTTACTACTTTCAGTAATATTTTCTCATATTATATCCCCTAAATCTTCCAGCTTCCAGCTTAAAATCATGACTTCTTGATCTTTAATTCCTGTTTCTCTTGGAAATATGTCCCTCTTGAATACTATTACATTATTTGATATATTAAAAGATTCTATCATAGAGAAACCTTTTATTATTACCTTCAATATAAATGTTGTAATATAAATATTGTTAGACTCATAAGTGTGATTTGTAGCCCATATTTACAGTTAGTAGCTAACAATTACTAACTCTAATTGCAGCTCCACCCAATACAAACAGTACGTTTCTTGGGGGCATGTATATTTCATGTAGATTTACTGAATTCTCAATAGAATATACTGCAAATCTATCAGCATATTAATTCATAAGGATTGTTATTGTGTAATTGATATAGTTTAAGGATGCATTTTCCATTATTTAAGAGGTTGAGCTGCCAAGCAGCTATCAATTTGTGAATATGTCTTTCTCTTCCTAACAGAATTTGTTTTCACAAATCTGTTTGTACATTGACATGTATTCTGCTTGTCTACATATTCCTTGCTCTTTCTCCGTAGCCCAAATCAGCCTTAATTGCACTTGCACAAAAAGATCTGCAAATCCTTTGCTAGCTTATTAATCATTTATAGGAACTTTAACAAGCTACCATGGCAAATACAGCCCATATTTTAGTTTATATAAAAATAAAGATTAAGGCATGAGAAGCCTGAATTAATTGATTCAACAATAATTTATGCATCAATTTAAATATTTTCAGTTTTGCTTGCAAGTTCTTTTATTGTACATAATGGTGAACAGATGTCACAATTTTCATAGGACAGTCCCTCTGCTCCCATATAATATTTGTCCCCAGAAATGTCCTCATTGACAGCATAAGCAAATAGGACAACTGCTAGGGGGCACTTACAGGATTTTAGATACTAGATTATATTGGGTTGTGCAAACCAAGTCATTCTCCCAATGGATCAGTCTGGAACACTTGCATTTTTTAAAATATATTTTAAATGGTGTAATTGGATGTTTGGTGTAATATCATTAAAGGTAATTAATTGTTTTAATTAATTAGTCTGTCTTATTTGAATTACAGCATGAACCCTTTTTGGTATGTAAAATAAGGTTCCTTTGCATTCCTTTGTTTAGTTCTTAATTGTTTCATTCTTATAGACCACTTATACTTACTTCTACATGTTAATATTTCCTTATAGGTATTGTGCTGTATTTTAATTTTACTTACCAACCAATTATTATTATTAATTATTTATTAATATTATCCTTTATTTGTAATGCGCCAATATATTCCGTCGCCCTGTACCTAGGGTTGAGCAAAAGAAAAACACATATTGACACATGCAAAATGAAGGCCCTGTCTTTGAGCTTAAATCTTGGGTACTTGCAGCCTTATTAAATTATGATTCGGCAAATTTAAAAGGGCTCTATTTAAGAACATAGCATATTTTTATTACAGAAGTTTTTAGTTAATGAACTTCTATCCAAAAGCCAGGTCTTCACTAACTAAAAACTTCTGTATAAAAAATATGCTATTTGCTAAATAGAGCCCTTTTTAAATTTGTCTGAAATCGCAATTTAATAAGGCTGATAGTGTTTTTCCTCAATGCACCTTACAAGATTGAAAACTTGCAGATTTACAATCTGAAGGTAATGGACGAGGCAAAAACCTGGACAGGAGTAGAAAGCTGGGATTTGAAATAGGCCAGAAATTAGAGTGAAGTTACAAGTAGCAAAAGAGGATGAGATGTGTGAGGAGAGTCAAGTGTCAATTATGTGTTTGTGTGAGCTGTGGGAAATGCAGGTGATAGTGCAGAGACCCTTGCTATAAAAGAACAAGAATTAAAGGTGGGAGGGAGAGCAAGTGATTGCAGATAGAAACGAGGTGTAGAGGGAGAGATGTTGCTGGGTTCAGGATCTAAAGAATGGATATAAAATATCAACATTTAAAGAATCACTGAGTTCCTATATTTTCAACATGGTTGTTTGCAAAATATATAACTGATAATAGGTACATGCTTGATTCGATTAACTGTTATTTGCAATTTTTCTATATTGGTTTGCTGCTAATCTGCTCTTTGTTTCTGCTTCTACAAGTGGGAGTTGATTTTGAACACAGAGAAGTAGTGTTCTACTGAAATATGGCAATCCACAAAAAGTGACCGTGCTATCAAGGGGACAGCACTGTTTGGAAATCAGTTAAATCAAGATGCTCAAATAACATAATGACTGCCTACAGTACATAATAATTAATAACCATAATTAATAGATCAAAGACTGTATTTTGTATTTCTAAAACAATCATTAACAGTGCACTTCTTCGAAAGAGGTTATACACGTGAGGCCTCCCGTGGTCTTTTAAATAAGAGTGATTTTATATGTGAAATCTAATAATATGATAGTAAAATAAATAACTGTGATGAATCTATTTTCTTACTTTGTCAGGAAGCGAAACAAACAAAAATGCTTAATTAGTCTAATACTATAATGCTGTAAAAGAAAGGAAGTCTTTATGTTCATTTGCACAATAAAGCCTGCTTCAACTTATAACTAGACCATAAAAGATTATGGCATTTTTTAAATGGAAAAATATACAGAAGAGAACACAAAAAGTCCTTAAAGTATTCAATTAAATAAATATGTTTTATCACCATCAGATCTTTTAAAATCAATTGAATTTGCTTTCAAGTAGATGCTTTTCACTGGTGTCAGATCCTTTTTAAGGACATTGTTGACTTTCTCTCTTTCAATAGAACATATGCCAGAAAACAAGATACTCACAAAACCAACAGGACATTATTTGCAGATAATGTTGAATAAAAACACAAATTTTAAGTTTTCATCTTTTATAACACCTTTGTTAGGGATAGTTGAGTTTTTGAATTCAGGTTTTGAATTAATAAAATCTACCTTCTGGAGGCCCCTAGGCAGTGGAAGTGAAGGACCCTGCAACTTTTTAATTATATATATTATATATATATATATTATTAGGGCCTCAATTCAATTGCAATTTGGCCAATTGAATATGGCTCTAAATAAGCACATAACATATATATTTTTTTAGTTAGTAACATCTAACCAAAACTAAGGTTTTAACTAACGAAAAACTTCTTAAAAAATATATGTTATGTGCTTATTTTAGAGCCCTATTCAATTGGCCAAATCGCAACTGAATGAGTGGCCATAGTAATTTAGTAAATAATGAAAAAAAAAACTCTCTTTATCAAGTCTGATGCAATACTGACATGAGATGGAACCCTCAGGTTTGAATAAAAGCAGCAGATGCAGAGAGAGTGGATAACAGCATCTGACATAATCAGGTGAATGCATGTATGGGGAATAAACAGAACATAGTAAAGGAAACATAAATATACACATATACATCAATATATACACAGAGCACTGTAGTCCACAGTGATATATTTCCTGTTGGACAAACAATCTCACTAAGAGTGCAGAAGCTATGGTATATATAAGAAAAAATCACATGAAACTCTAATAATGTGTTAGAAAACCATATTAAGTCCTGTATTTTTAGTGTTGAAGATTGTGATCATCTTTATTTCAGATGCTTTTCTCTCTTGGATGTTTTTAAATTTTCCTCTGAGTATTTTGACTTTTAAGTTTTAATGGAGTGATCATTCTGGCTAAAATGGTGTCCTACTAGGCTACAATAACTGGTTTCATTATGTTTTCTTATTGAATGCTTGTAAATTCATCCTTCAGATGCATTTTTTGGCTTGGTTTCTCCAATTGTAACAGCCTGTGTCACATATATTAACATTGTATTATATAAACAACCATTGGACGATGTACACGAATACGATCCTTTGATGTTATGTTTCTTGTTGTTATGTGTGGCAGTCTCCACTCATCTGTATATAGGAAACTCACAGATAGATGTAGTTACGCTACACAGCTCAGTTTTTCTCCCAAAGGCGCTCATCGTCTGCGAGCCTTGCATAGCGGGCGAGATTTTAACTCGCAGCACGTTAGTGCGGCGCTCATCACCTGCGATCCTTGCGTAGCGAGGCGCCCCGTTAAGGCACTTAAAACTTGCAGCACAGCACTTAGGTAAATGTGTCGCCGAAGGCACCAACACGCAAGCACTTGAGCGATAAGCGCTTTTTTCTGTTAATAAATCATGTCAATGTGACAAACATTGCAGCCTAAGTCCTGCGTGCCTCAACTGCTCGACTCGCAGTTGCAGGCCCTCGCGATGAGTGCCTATGGCATGCGTCACGAGCCCTGCAATTAGCTCTTTTGGTGCTCATTGCAGCCTAAGATCCTGAGTTCATGGAAACTAGCGAGGCTCGAAGTTGCGGCCTCGCTGTGTGAGAGGGGCGCAAGTGCTGACCAACATCGTAAGCGTTCCCCACACTGACACGGTATATGTAATTGTCAATTTCATTTTCCACTTTACCTTTAACGATATTCATTATTTCCAAATGTGTTTTATGAGAAACACAAGTAGGGCAAGAACTTGTGTTCCACACTAATCTGTGCAATGTCGTCCTGCATCAAAGGAAGAAGTTATAGATTGGTAACCTCCAGTCAGCTGAAGTAAAGGCAAAATCCTTGCAAAGTACTCCTCATCATAATGGTGCCCACTATTGTAGAAGAACTTCTCGCCAAGGGTTAGTGTGTTTTAGAGCCAAAGGGAGCACCATGGACATGTTTTTTGTTCTCAGGCAGCTCCAAGAGAAATGCAGAGAACAGAACAAGGGACTTTACATGAAGTTTGTTGACCTTACCAAAGTGTTCATCACTGGATAAGGAAGGGTCTGTTGAAAATCTGGAACATGTAGAATGTCCTCCAAAGTTCCTCAACATGATCATCCAGCTACTATGAAGACCAGCACAGCCAAGCTAGTAGGCACAGCAACAACCTGTCAGAGCCCTTCCCAATAAGCAACTGCGTGAAGCAGGGCTGTGTCCTTGCACCAACCCTATTCACGCTATTCTTCAGTATGATGCTGCAAAGGGCCACAGAGGACCTTGATGATGAGGATGGTCTCTACATCTTATACCGCACAGACAGAAGTCTGTTCAACTTGAGTTGACTAAGACCCACACTGGAAAAACAGGGGAAAGACTTGTTAATGGAGCTACTCTTCGCCAATGAGTTTCCATACGGTGACAGCTCGGCAGCAAATTACATCTTCAGTCTAGAAGGTCAGTTTGAAGAAGGCTGAAGTTCTCCAACAGCCGACCACCTCAGCCACCAGAGAGCCTGAAGATGTGGGCAACAGTTGTCTTAAATCTTCATTCGCGAAGCCATAGCCGATTATAATTTATAATTGTTCACAAATGTCAAAACCCTCTTCATAAGCCTCCTTAAATATATGAAATTATGGTTCACATGCATCTTGTGCATGTTCCATGTACATACATCCTTTTAACAGTGATTGCCATTTAACAATAATACCATGAGGGTTACAAGAAAATTAGTTGTTGCTGAATGGTTGTGATGGCTTCTGGAGCATAGAAACATAATCATAGGCATTCAACATGTAAAAACAGAATTCTCAACAGGCCGAAAAGGCAGCTACCTATTGGAGCCATGTGCAAGGAATGTCATGTGCCTGCAATAAAAATGTCTTTAGAATACTGCTTCTGAAATTTACATTCCTTACTGCATTCCATTCAGCACATATGAAATAGTTTGCTGAAATGTGCTGCTCATCTATAATGGGATTTTGACAACTATAGTCTTGTTTTAAATTCAGCATTATCAACTACAGGCAAAAAAAGCACAGCTTCCAGAATTCAAATAGAAATCTGTGACATCAC
The DNA here is from genome assembly GCA_027410445.1 of Discoglossus pictus. Lineage (NCBI taxonomy): Eukaryota > Metazoa > Chordata > Amphibia > Anura > Alytidae > Discoglossus > Discoglossus pictus. The sequence goes on along the minus strand of CM050165.1, from coordinate 241,919,855 downwards.
TTTGCGATCAGTCATACAGCTTCATCTGAAGCAACAGATTTAGATAGATCAGTGTATGACACCTTTTGCTAGAGTCTGCTAGAGAGCGGAGCAGAAACTCACCAAAACTGATTTCCAGCAGAAAAACAGACTGAAGACAACCTGAAAATCTGTGATATCACTTTTGAGGCCAGTCAAATAGCTTCATCTGAAGTAACAGATTTGAGATACCGTATTTATCGGCGTATAACACACACTTTTTCTCCCTGAAACTAGGGGGCAAATGATAGGTGGGAGATATACGCCGATATTCCCTCCCCCCTCCTCATCCTCAACCCCCCGCTCCTCAACCTAAACCCCCCTAAATACATCCCCCTCTCCCTTTCCCCTCACTTACCTGCTTCTGTTCCGGCCTCCGCTCATTCTTGACCCGGCGTGCATGTGACGTCACATGCGCGCCACGTCATTATCATATTTCGGGAGGGGGTTGAGGAGGGGGGTTTAGGTTGAGGAGGGGGGTTTTAGGTTGAGGAGGGGGGGGTTTAGGTTAAAGAGGGGGGTTGAGGATGAGGAGGAGGTTGATGATGAGGAGGGGGGTTGAAAAGGGGGTTGAGGAGGGGGTTGAGGATGGGGGGTTGAGGATCAGGAGGGAGGTTGAGGATGAGGAGGAGGGTTGAGGTTGAGGATGGGGGTTGAGGAGGGGGTGAGGAAGGAGGATGAGGATGGGGGTTTGAGGAGGGGGTTTCAGGAGGGGTTTAGAGGATGGGGGGTTTGAGGAGGGAGGATGAGGAGGGAGGATGAGGAGGGAGGTTGAGGATGAGGAGGGAGGTTGAGGATGGTGAGGTTGAAGAGGGGTTGAGGAGGAGCAGCGATTTCTAAATAAACTTTTGTTAAAACAGTTGCTTTTACTGTCATTTTACATTATTTACCTTATAAGTGTTAATAATATTAATAAAAAAAGTTCTGAGCTACCCTTATTTTGCTTCAAAGTTCTTTATTTGAAATGTAAGTTTTTTTTTCCTGAAATTTCCTTAAAATGAGGTGCGTGTCATACGCCGGTGCGTGTTATACACAGATAAATACGGTAGATCTATGGATGACTTTATTATGAACAAGATAGATGTGGAAAGCAATGGAGGCAAAGTTGATAAAAGTAGATAACCCTCAGACCACCACTAATAGTGAATTTACAAGATACTGATTGACCCTTAGTTATTAATGTGGTGTATCACCAAATTAATATATATATATATATTACACAAGGTTCGTCTACATTAAAAGGTATTTATTAAAAGGCAACAACACAATACTATAAATGTATCACAAACACACAGCCCAGACCCACGGAGCAACAACCCTTTTTAAATCAATCTACCTATATAGTAATCCCCTTTCCCAAATGCTTTATCTCACCCACGGTTAGACCATCGCCATCCACCCTCCATCACCCTCACCATCAAGGAAGAAAACAGGAAGCAGCAGCAGTTTTCCTGCCTGGATATACCCCTTAGTTGCATCACTTCCTCCAGCAATTGTGGGAGGGTAGTAAAGATTCTTAGCCCTCCTACCTAGACCTGTTTAAGGAGGTCCTGAAAGGAAGATAAATTACCATGCAAGGAAGACAAGTTACCACTCTCCCTCACTTTTTCTTCTATGTTGCTCAGTTTTCTAGTTATCCCTCTAGTACAGGAGAACCTAGTGGGAGCAAAAACCTGATATACAGGAGAAATTCAACGCCCCGTCCCTCCGGAATAGTTCCCTCAGCGACATAAGTTCTCCTGTACTTTCCTATGGCTGTCAATCCATATATTACACAAAAACAGAACTTATAGAATTTAGGTGAGAGTGTGTGATAAATGTTTATGTATGTGCAATGTAAATACTTTATTGAAGAATGTATGAGAGAGAGAAAGAAGAGGAAAAAGACAAATTATATATCCTCCTTGCAAGTTTCTTCCTCATTTGTTTCATTGCCACCCAAAAGCATATTATTATAATTGTCGTTAATACTTGAATGAACATGACTACCAGCGACAGTGTTCGTAGGACTGGATGTGTCTCTGCATTGGTAAGAATTCCCCACCAGGGATGCTCAACGTTTTTTGTAGTATATTTCTATTTCCTCTTTTCTGTTGTTCCAGCAGTAAGCTGATGGGGTGTAGTTGTTGTTTGGTACGTTTTACTAAACTCATGAAGTTCCAAGGTAAGCTTTGGAATTGGGGGAAAAAGCTTCATTGTCAAATTTGTCCAATCTGCATTTGCAGTAAAATTGAGCATTTCGGTGGTAAGGTTTCTTGATGGGACCATGATACAAGACCCTTCTTCCACCAAACATATTTCATCAACTGTCCTATATTCAGAGTGGCCAATAAAGCATGCAATGTCCCCTATGCGGATCACCTCTTGCACAGGTTTTCTTTTATTAACTGCACCCAGCCATCCTCCTCAGCTCCTTTCTCCCAAACACAACTGCACAGCCTCGGTGTTGAGATTTCCTACAACAGCTTTCAATCCATCTCCAATCCTGTAATAGTGGCCAGTCTTTTTTGATGGGAAGTGTTGCTTGTAGATATCCATCACTTAAAGTGCCAATGCTATGTATAAAGTTCAGTTCTCTGCCAGCCCCTCCCAACGGGGAATTGCCAGGATTAGTCCTATTGTCCCAGATTGTAGTCCATGTGGCATCCATTGATCTGGGCCTTCAATATAGCTGTATTTAAGATTGTCCTCAGTGATGTCCACTCCTTTTCTTTTCAATGACGTGATAATCCCTTGTTGCATTGATTTGTCTTGCCCACTTGTTTTCCTGGATGTCTTTAATAGTTTCCTTTAAATCTGCCAACAGCTTTCCTCCAATCATAGAACAGAAAATGGCAGTTCCCACTATTTTCATTCTTAATGCTGTTAGCAATGGAAGCAATATTTTCCTCAACTAGATGCAGGTTGGTGGCAATGGTGTGTATGTCCATCAACATTGTCTGTCAGTCTATTCACTATAAGGGGAGTCAGCTACTCCACCTATTTTCCTAGCATGTCCCATGCCATCAGTAAGGGAGTTTATCTGCTATTCAGTCCAATGATGTCTGCTGAATTCCATACTCCCAATCCAGTTCCGACTCCTCCTAAAAGGGCTGCAAAGTGTGTCTCCGTTTTTCTCGACTCCCTGCTCCGGTCCACTCAATGATGGTCTCTTGTATACTTTGCTTAAACCACTGCCGCTTTGATTCCAGGCACTTTGGAGGAATAGAAAAATCATTAAAATTTAGAATTATTGGGTAGTAAGTCCACCCAACCCCTTGCACAACTGTTTCATGTGTTGGTACCACCACCAATCCGCCTATTGGCCATGGTACCTTCTTCTGATTCTTACAACGTTGCAGCTCCTTTACAGAGACAAATACTTCATCTATTGTTAGAACACACCCCTTTCCAGTATCAAAATTGCAGAAATTCCTCTAGATCAGGCTGGGCAGCTATAACTGCAGCGTCCCATTCTCCACCTTCTTCTAATGTTAAGTTACTCACTACTACTGTAGTATTTGTAACCTCCCTTGCATTGGAGCTCTAAGAGCTAATCCCTGGGTACTATTATGTTGGCAAAATAATGTTTACTGTAACCCTCCACCCTCTTTTACTTCCAATTTCCCTTGGGCCAAATAAATCTATCTGCTTGAACGTCATGTAACTCCAATCATTTCAAACTATCTCCCTTATTTGCGGTATCTTCTGGCCTTATTGCCTGTCTCCCCATTCCTACTGGTGATACAGCTTATACTTATCCATCTGTAAACAAAGATCCACCACAATCTTCTGTTGACAAGCCATCTTCATTCTTATACAGCCTTGCTCTGTGGGAACACTAGATTCCATCATTAGAAACATATACATACACAACAAAAAAATAAAAAATATATTTTGCAAGTTTGTTCACGGGCCCTGTAATCATGGTAAGTCTCCATGATGAAGGCTGCTTTTTCATCACCATTCCCTTTTAACACAGCTTTTCTCACAGGCAACATGGTGAGTTACATGCATACCCATTTCCAGATTTAATTATTCCACGTCTCTCCAGTATTTCTATATCTTGGTGATTGATGCCACTGATTCTCTTGGGACTGGATATTGTTTTTGCCATTGTGGGTCTCTCTCCTTCCAACAACGGACCATTCCTTTCATTCTCCACAGTCTAATTTATCTGTAGCCCAAACAGGTATGTCTTGGATTAGCTTCTGCAGCCATTATGATTGTCCGTCTAGTTTCAGTTTGTTTTTTTCCAGACTTTTTATCGGAGAGACAATATATGCCATTGGGAGCACAACCCCTTTTTGTCAACTCTGTACTTACCTGATTCACCTTTTCTGTCTTCCACAAACAAAATTTGGCAAGATCTACAATGAAATTTCCTTTTTTTAAAGCTTCTATTCCCAATATTTCCTCTGGCCAACCCACTATTGCTTCTACTTGTATTGTTTTTTCTCCAACTGCTACATCAATTGGACCTGCTCTAAACCTCCTGTGGATTCCAGTAACTCCCATACTACTTACTGAAGAATCCCCATTTTTGACCCTGTGGTCATTGTAACTGCTGCTCCTGTATCTACCAACATATTTTTCCCTACCCCTGCAATGACTGTATAACTGGTAGGCCGACCTGCCTCATCCATGGTTAAATTAGCTGAGTGAATGAGATGCTGAGGCGCAGGGTTTGGGGATTTGTCATTGTGACTCACTTCTACTCTGTCCCTCTTTATCTTTGCCTCATTTTCCTTCAATTTTCCTCTCTGACTCAGCTACCTTGTTTTAAGTATGTGATTTTCCTCTTCTATCCTATCCTTCTGTCTCCTGAGTTCCCAATAGCCCATGTTACCGTTTCTCTCTCCCTCCTGATTAGCCCTCCAGTTGCTGCCATCCCTATTCCTATAGTCCCTAGGTGGATCTCTCCATCTTTTGTCAAAGTTCTGTTTTGGTCTCCAGTTTTGATCATCCTTCTTGTTCTGGGGTACATCCCACGTCTGGTTTCTTCTCAATTACCATCTATATCTCTACAGACTCGACCTTAGATGTTCTTACAGCTGAAACAGAGCAGCCTTGTTCTGTGAAAGGATGCTTGATCCACCACTTATCAGCTCTAGTTAGTACCATTTCCAAGTCTGTTGGTGTTGGATCAAAAAGCCTGATAAATTCTTTGATACTCCCGGGGAAGGGCTTCCTTACTTTTGCTATACTGTTCTGGTGAGCCAGCACTAGAGGCTGTGAGGTTGTCGTAGAGTATACCAAACAAAATATCCTTTGAGGCTACCTCTCTAGGACCATCTGTTGGCCCTCATGGTAATATTTGCTATTTCTTTCTCTATGCTAAGTAGATAGAAATTAGTTGCAGCAATTCTTCCTGCCTGATCAGACACACTGTTATTAAATCCCAATAGTCTACTACGCCAAAGGACCCATAGCGTATTCTAAACAGCTTCTGTCCATTCCTCTAAGTTAAGACCTCCTTTTTTAGCTCTATCTGCTCCCCTCATAACCAATGTGTAAACGTATTAAAGTTGTTAGTTGGCATACTTCCCCACCATTTCTGGAAATTGTCTTTATCTGCCATAGACATCGGTCGAGTCTGCATAGAAAATCCTGTAGGTGTTTGCCTTGCATTAAATAATTCTGAAACAATAAACTGGTGCTTGTGGTATGGGTATCTACTTGTGGAACAGAATAACATAAGAAATCTTTTCTATCTTGGTTCAATTTCGGCACTTGGTTCTTTATTTTGTGCCACGAACATATCCAGATCTGGATATATTTTTGGCAATGTCTCTGACTCCCTTTTATCCCTTCTAACTTTGTTGTTATTTTTATAGTCCAATATTATGTTTTGAAGTTCTGTTATTTTTACTCCATAAGCATCCCTCTGCTCTTCTATTTCCCTTAACTCCCTTTCTAGTTCCCCCACAATTGTAGTTGTTCTCAAAGCTGCAATGTTTTAAACACACCCTTTTGTCCATTGCTTCCTCCATTTTATTTGTTGTTTCCAAATTATGTTGCCGTAATTCTACAACTAGTCTATTAGGCCTCCTATTGTGGCTAAGAACAGCTTGTGTGACCAAACTTTTTCTTTTCTTTGTTCTAATACTTTTTGTTATTTACAATTTGTGTTAGAACATCATTAAACTCTCCTCTTTTTCACTGTCTGTGTTTGCTGGCTCTGGAAGCTCATATGGACCATCATGTTTTTGAGAATATGTTTCCTAAAGTACTCACGCACTTCCTGTGGGAAAGTATTTGGCCCCTTGAAAAGACATTCCTACTCTTTTACTCACCAAGTAAGAATCCAAATCAATTTGCGACTAAAGTAGCATGCTTCTGAGTAGCCAACAATAGTTGATGACTATTCAGTACGGCCAGGTGTAATATGTAGAAAAATAGACTAGTACCCACAATGCAATTATACTTACCTTAGTATGGTGAAGGTAATACTTGCTATTAACTTAAAATATAATAGCAAGGCCTGCAGGGTAGGAGATATACCTGAACTAGGATATGCAAGACACCCAAAAAGTATAAGGTATGGAAGCCTATAGTGTATTAAAAGCACGCCTAAAATACTAATATATATATATATATTTATATATATTTATATATATATATAAAGATTTAAAATGTTTATTTATTTATTTTTCTCCAGGCCTGTACTATGATAAAGGACTAGAGAAAAGAAAAAGAAAGAAGATAATTTTTTTTTTTTCTTAAAAAAATAAATAAAAATAATAGTATTAACAAACTCAGGTATTTGAAACACACAACAAAACTAATTGTGGCCTGATGCCCAAGCTTGTATATTAAAAATGGAGGCTTGAATTAGCATTCAAATTACACAAAGAAGCGCATGGAGCCTATTATATTGTATTCAATGCAGGGCTAGGCTGTACTAGGGCTAGGCCTGTACTCAAAAGCACAACAAAACTAAACTCAGATAAACCCCACAAAAACAACCTGTATGATATATATTTGTTTTATGTATCAAAATAAGCTAGTACGAACAAAACTCAACTCAGAAGCTAGTACGATATAAAGGATAAAAATAATAATTGAGGCCTGATGCCCAAGCTTGTATATTAAAATGGAGGCTTGAATTAGCATTCAAATACACAAAGAAGCCCGCATGGAGCCTATTATATTGTATTCAAATGCAGGGCTAGGCCTGTACTAGGGCTAGGCCTGTACTCAAAAGCACAACAAAACTAAACTCAGATAACCCACAAAAACAACCTGTATGATATATATTTGTTTATGTATCAAAAATAAGCCTAGTACGAACAAAACTTAACTCAGAAGCTAGTACGATATAAAGGATTAAAAATAATAATTGAGGCCTGATGCCCAAGCTTTGTATATTAAAAATGGAGGCTTGAATTAGCATTCAAATACACAAAGAAGCCGCATGGAGCCTATTATATTGTATTCAAATGCAGGGCTAGGCCCTGTACTAGGGCTAGGCTGTACTCACATAAGCACAACAAAACTAAACTCAGATAAACCCACAAAAACAACCTGTATAGATATATATTTGTTTTATGTATCAAAAATAAGCTAGTACGAACAAAACTTAACTCAGAAGCTAGTACGATATAAAGGATTAAAAATAATAATTGAGGCCTGATGCCCAAGCTTGTATATTAAAAATGGAGGCTTGAATTAGCATTCAAATACACAAGAAGCCGCATGGAGCCTATTATATTGTATTCAAATGCAGGCTAGGCCTGTACTAGGGCTGGGCCTGTACTCAAAAGCACAACAAAACTCAACTCAGAAAACCACAAAAACAACCTGTATGATATATATTTGTTTTATGTATCAAAATAAGCTAGTACGAACAAAACTCAACTCAGAAGCTAGTACGATATAAAGGATTAAAAATAATAATTGCGGCCTGATGCCCAAGCTTGTATATTAAAATGGAGGCTTGAATTAGCATTCAAATACACAAAGAAGCCGCATGGAGCCTATTATATTGTATTCAAATGTAGGGCTAGGCCTGTACTAGGGCTAGGCCTGTACTCAAAAGCACAACAAAACTCAACTCAGATAAACCCACAAAAACAACCTGTATGATATATATTTGTTTTATGTATCAAAAAAAGCTAGTACAAACAAAACTCAACTCAGAAGCTAGTACGATATAAAGGATTAAAAATAATAATTGAGGCCTGATGCCCAAGCTTGTATATTAAAAATGGAGGCTTAACCTAGACTCCACACACAATCAGCACTTGATTTCCCATGCAGAGGATAATTAGACAAAGTACTTTTTTTTCTTCCCCCCAAAAAAAATAAATCTGACTATCTATTAATGTGATATTTCCTCATAAATAACCTTTGTAGAAGTCTAAAATTCGTGGTCGCCAAATGTGGGTGTATCACCAAATTAATATATAATATATATTACACAAGGTTCATCTACATTAAAAGGTATTTATTAAAAGGCAACAACACAATACTATAAATGTATCACAAACACACAGCCCAGACCCACGGAGCAACAACCCTTTTTAAATCTATCTACCTATATAGTAATCCCCTTTCCAAACGCTTTTATCTCACCCACGGTTAGACCATCGCCATCACCTCCATCACCCTCACCATCAAAGGAAGAAAACAGGAAGCAGCAGCAGTTTCCTGCCTGGATATACCATAGTTGCATCACTTCCTCCAGCAATTGTGGGAGGGAAGTAAAGATTCTTAGCCCTCCTACCTAGACCTGTTTAAGGAGGTCCTGAAAGGAAGATAAATTACATGCAAGGAAGACAAGGTACCCACATTAACACAATCTACTGTGGTCCCAAGAAGTGATTTGCAGTAGCCTTACAGCTTGTAGAAAAGAAAGTATAAATATTATAGCTTCCAAATACAGCCTCATCTATATTTATACTCTCTTATCCGACATATTTCATGGCTTGTACATACTACTCAATCTGTCTTTGTGACCTAATTAATATAAACAGTTCCTTCGTGTACAACTATAGTTCCTATAGTAGTTGTCTCTGAGTAGAAAAGGTGAAATAAAACTATAGGGAAAAAGTCATGGATATTACAAACATTTAAAAAAAACGGTTTATATTTTCATTTTGTAACAAGTAGTACAATACAAAACACATTAGTTGTGTACCATCTATTGTTTATAAATTAGATTAACTAATAGGTAAATGGAAGAAGGAAGGTGAAGGGGAATAAAAGGGAAGTACAATAAGAAATCACAAAATATCCAAATATTATGGATAGGACCATATGCAAATCCACATACATAGATGAGAAAAAAAGGCTTCTTGCAATTACAGGAGATTTTTTTGTGCAATTTAAGGACCTCCAAACCACACCATAATGTGGGGACCACACATCAGAGCTGTCTTACTGGGGTCCTGGAGCTTCTACGATCCCCACAAAAGCTATTCTGCAAGGCTACGGTGCCACAAGCTTTGTAGTCTGCGCAACAGTGCTGAAAAATGTAAACAACCTGCCTCACCCAATATGTACATGAATCTCGTTCACATGGCAGTTAAGAGATTAACAAACACAAGTGATCAGCAGGGCATTAAAAATCCACTTCTTGATCACCCCTAAACAACCACTGAGAACCCCCAGTAATTCCTTTCTCCCATGACAAGATGAAGGAAATCCCAGGAACCTAGAAATTAAACTCCATGCAAAGGAGACCCTAAAGACCGCCATGGAATCTACAAGTTGTAACTCCCTAACATAAGGGTCACTTAAAGGGACCCCATAGTATAATCTATCAACCCCTAAGTACAATGGGGGTCACCCATGTCACCCTATGTAAAAATCCTATATTAGTAAAACAACAACCCACTAATAACACACACAAAAAATTATTACAAAATATAAAAAAAAACTAAATTGTAAAGAATTCCAAAAAGTAAGTACACTAAATAAAAAAAATAAAAAGGTAAGATCCAAAATCTGAGCCTTTTAATTGGTTAAAATAAATTTCCCATGCAAAAAGAATTCTGATTGGCTGATTCCCTTTTCAGTAGCAGCCCTTTACACAGTGCTAGATAAAAGGCTCAGTTTGAAAGGGACCTTATTAATGTGCAGTTTCTATGGTGCACCATATGATTAAAAGATTACATAGGGTCCATATGCAGGGACCATAGCTAAGAGTCTATAGCTAAGGTCCCCACGCTGCCTTGTGCAGGAGACACTGAGCTGTATGCTCAAAATGACTCTGCAAAAATGCTGCATTAGTAAAAACACCTCTCCTCTCTTAAACTTGTCCTCTCCTAACTTGTGGGTCTATATAGAGAAGATCCAGGGCAGAAGACGTGAGGATCAGGGCATCATACGTCATTGCTGGATGGGACATTAAAGGGTCACGTAAGTATACTATTTTATTTTACAGGGTGATTTTTTTAATTTATATTATTTTATATAATTTATTTATTTTATTTGTGATTCATTTTTTTCTTACAGTAATGACTTTTCATTTTGGAAAGTATTTTTTTTATTATATATATATATATATATTTTGGTAATTTTTTATTTTTAGATGCCACAGAGGTCTGTAAGAACTCTTGTGGTATATAAATGATGGCTATATGACATGGAGGTCCTTGCTTGGATGGTATGTAGATGCCAAGGGGATCCTTACAGGCCCCCTGTGGTATAGAGATTACTTTTGTATCCATTAGGAATCCCTGTTGTAGTGGTTAATATTTAGATGCCACAGAAAAATGGACTCAGGCATAGTATGTAGCACCATTAAAAGAGATTTGCATGGATTGGAAGGAATCTTGATAATGACAGGTCACCTTAATTTACAAAATCCGTTCATTTTTGCCTATCAGGGCCCTGCTAAGTGCCTGGGGAAAAGATTGTGGTTTTCTGAAAATGATCAAAACTTTTGTTGTATGTAAAAAAAAATCATGCAAGTTTAGCTGATTTCTTTGTTGCATGTCTTAGAATTCCAATGTTATCTCTTCCTTATCTAACCGTTGTATCTTTGTAAACAAGCTTGCACTATGTTTTTAAAGTGTTATGGCTGTAACACTTTCATTGGAACACTTTGTTTTGAAGAATAATACTAATACTCCTCTAGGTATAGAAACACCCAGATCTACTGTTTTTTTGTAGACACTGGGCAGTAAAGAGGAGAATCCCCTGCGAGTGCTCATGGTGTGTACACTTTTCTTTATATCGCTCTCTTGCTGTGTGAGCAAATCACAGACATTTCCTCATAACAGACATTTTTACAACATAGCTACTCATACACATGCCAAGCTATTACTTGTTTTTTTAAATGCATTTTTTGGTGGTCCATATTAACTATATTGTTCTATGGGTGGGCAGCGAGCACATGTTACACAAACACATATCATGATCACTTGTATCACACAGAAAAACTGAGTAATTATAAGAGTTAAAGGGCCACTGCACAATGAAAACTGAAATTGAAGTTGAGAAAAAATGTAGCCTGACTAAGAGCATAAGTAATCAAGAAAAAAGTCATATAGCTAATTTTAATTAGGTAAAATAAAAATTGTTGCCTCTGCTGGGCCCCGGTAAAAATGATATCTCTCTCTCTCTCTCTCTCTCTCTATATATATATATATATATATAAATATATATATATATATATATATATTTTTTGAGATTCAAAGTGTAAGGTACATTGTCTTCTCATTTGAATGTACATGCCTTTAAGACATGCAGATGAGCTTACAAACTCTGTACGGTAGAGAGCTTCTCTTACTCTTATGCTTACTATATACTAAATTGATGTTGTAAACAACAAAAAATAGGTAAACCTTTATTTATACCAAAAAAATCAACTACAGCGCTTTTAAAAAATCTGACGCTTATAAAAAATATTTAACCATCTGATAATATTAGTAGTTCTAGAAGGGATGTGTATTTGGAAAGCTTTACCACACATCCTAATAATGATAATTGTTAGTTGAAAGGATATATCACTAATATACCTTAATAGACTCAATTCACAATCCCAATGAAAATGTTTATGAGTTATCAGACTGAGAACTTAGCATCCTAATAATATTTGATATATATACAAAAAGTAGAAAATGTAACTCCTCCAGGAGTAGAATCCCAATGTCTCATTTCAGAGACCTCCTGACTGAAATGGCTAGTATCCCTGATGTCTAATAGACTTAAATAGCAACCATTCCAGGAGCAAACAACCAAATTATAATTAAAGGAGCTATTATATAATCAAGTCAAAGTCATGTGTCTCTTTCTGAGACCTCCTTACTCAGAGGCTATGGTAGGTCTTTAGAACTTTGCATTTGGTACTTATCCTGACTTTCAGCCTTATTAAATTGCAATTCGGCAAATTTAAAAGGGCTCTATTTAAGCACATAGCATATTTTTTTACAGACGTTTTTAGCTAGTGAAGACCTTGCTTTTGGATAGAGCTCACTGACTAAAAACGTCTGTAAAAAAGAATATGCTTTGTGCTTAAATAGAGATTTTAAAATTTACCAAATCACAACTTAATAAGGCTGTTAGTATCTGGCATTAGTGATGTCCCGAACAGTTCGGCGGAGAACAATGCGCGGCGATTTTTGCATGTTCGCGTTCACAACGAACGGCGAACATATGCTCTTTTTGGTCCGCCCCCTATTCTTTATCATTGAGGAAACTTTGACCCTGCACCTTACAGTCAGCAGACACATTCCAGCCAATCAGCAGCATACACTCCCTTCCAGAGCCTTCCATATGTATGACAGCCTCCATTGTAGAATCATTCTGTAGCTGCATTCGTTGAGAGAGGAGATATATTCTACCTGCTGTTGATTTAATAGGGAAATAGATAGCCAGGCTGTGTATTTAGCTTTAACTACACACCTGAAGGACTCCTTTGATATCTGCTGCAAGGACAGCAACCCAAAAAGCCCTTTTTAGGGCTAGAACATTATTTATTTTATTTTATTATTTTTTTCTGCTGATTTAATAGGGAAATAGATAGCCAGGCTGTGTATTTAGCTTTAACTACACACCTGAAGGACTCCTTTGATATCTGCTGCAAGGACAGCAACCCAAAAAGCCCTTTTTATTTTATTTATTTATTTTTTCTGTGTAATCTAATTGCATATGCCTGCCTGCTAGCATGTGTGTGAGGCCTATTGCATCTAGTCTGCCAACTTTTGCCAATGCGCAGGGACACTCATATCTAGTGCCACCGCAGTGTGCAGTGAAATAAAACAACCCTTTTTTTACTGTAATCGATTGAATATCAGTAGCCTGCCTAAAGTAGTACAACTTAATACACCTCTCCTATCTGGTGGCACCTTAGATTGCACGTGCAGTGCCCCAAATTCGAAGTGGGAGTACCGACCAAGCACCTTTTTCCATCTCCCTGTTCCAAAAATCCATGCCATATACACGTCCCCTGATAGGTAACGTAACAGGTATTAAACTGATAGGAATGAGTAGTACAACTTAATACACCTCTCCTATCTGGTGGCACCTTAGATTGCACGTGCAGTGCCCCAAATTCGAAGTAGGAGGTCCGACCAAGCATCTTTGTCCATCTCCCTGTTCCAAAAATCCATGCCATGTACACGTCCCCTAATAGTGGACGTAACAGGGATTAAACCGATCGGAATAGTACTTCTTAACAGTACACACCTTATAATAACGCAGACAGAGGCAACGCGTATAATCTTCCATGCTGTGCAGTGGAAGCCCCCAGACTCTGACCTGTGTATAATATTCCATGCTGGGCAGTGGAAGACCCCAAACTCTGACCAGTGTATAATATTCCATGCTGGGCAGTGGAAGCCCCCAGACTCTGACCTGTGTATAATATTCCATGCTGGGCAGTAGAAGCCCCCAGACTCTGACCTGTGTATAATATTCCATGCCGGGCAGTGGAAGCCCCCAGACTCTGACCTGTGTATAATATTCCATGCTGGGCAGTGGAAGCCCCCAGACTCTGACCTGTGTATAATCTTCCATGCTGGGCAGTGGAAGCCCCCAGACTCTGACCTGTGTATAATATTCCATGCTGGGCAGTGGAAGCCCCCAGACTCTAGGAGTCTGAAGAAGAGGAGTCAGAGGAGGAAGGTAACTTTGAGGAGGTGGAAGACCAAACACAGCAGGCGTCCCAGGGGGCTTGTTGTCCCCTTTCGGGGACCCTTGGTGGCTGGGTGGAGGAAGAGATCTTCAATGACATCAGTGAGGACAAGGAACGGGACATGGCTAGCTTGGTATCCAACCTTATGCAAATGGGGAGTTTGCGGTTGTGCAAAGGGACTGTTTGCGGTTGTTTGCTGTGCATTAAACGGGGAGATTGGTCTGTTACTGTGAAGCGGGTGTAATCCTTACACTACCTGATCGATACAACATCATACCTGATGTTTTAAAGCATGTTATTCCAAACAATTTAGGAATGTTAGGTGATTTATGCCCTTTATGGCTTAAAACCAGACTCTGCATCAACTATGTAATTTTTCGTGGGAGTTTTGACATGGATCCCCCTCCGGCATGCCACAGTCCAGGTGTTAGTCCCGTTGAAACAACTTTCCCATCACTATTGTGGCCAGAAAGAGTCCCTGTGGGTTTTGAAATTCGCCTGCCCATTGAAGTCTATGGCGGTTCGCCGATGTTCGTCTATTCGCGAACATTTGATGGAATTCGAGTCCACTGTTCGCGAACCGAAAATTTGATGTTCGCGACATCACTATCTGGCATATATTACAATTACACACAGGGTATTCAGCTAGTTTGTGAGGCATACCATAGCCCCTGGGCAAGCAGGTATTCTCATTTTATGTCCCCTCCTTTTAGACATGCATATGAGCTTACAAATGTATTTGTTGTCTGTACTCTGTATGGTGGAGAGCGTCTCTTACTCTTATGCTCACCAGTTGATGTAAACTCAGTCCCACAACATCTACTGCACAAACCTATTATTGTGATATCCATATATATATATATATATATCACATATATAGTTGTGAGCGTACGAGTTGTTGCTAACGCTGCGGGCTCGCGTAGCGAGGGCCGCGGCTCTCGTAGCGAGGGCCTCAGTTGCTGGCTTGGAGCGCCACAGGCGCTCCATGCCAGCACCTGAGGACCTCGCAAAGCGAGGTCTTCAGTTGCAGCAACTGCGACCCTTGCAAAATTCACAACACAAATTCCCAACCCAAACAACTACGAATCTCGCAAAGTTCACGTCGCAACACATTACGACACTTGCAAACAACATACGACACACGTTCACACACATTACGGCCTCGCAACACTCGGACGCAACTCGCGAACATTACAAAATTAAAAACACAATACATACACACAGCACATACATAAAAACCTTACCTACACAAACAGGAAGCACCCAGGACCTCAAAAATGCAACTTACAACTTAATTGCACTCAAAATAAAAGAGTTTAGGCTTTGTTAAGCGACACAAAAAATGGGCGACGAATAAAACGAAAACGAGGCTACACACACAAACACCATACGAGACACGTTACCACACATTACGACCTCGCAAACATCGGACGCAACACGCCGACATACAAACATTTAAAACTTAAGAAAGACACACAACAAACACATAAAAAGCTTACCTACAGCAAGAGGAACCAGCCAGCACCTCAAAAAAACAAGTTACACCTACATTTAAATCAAAATAAAACACTTTAGACACTAATACCATCGCTAAGCGAGAGAAAAAATGGCCGACGAACAAAACGAAAACGAGGCTTCAGACGTAACTACACTACACTTACTCGCAATAATGAAACACATACTATGCGGAACGTATCACAATCATATTAAACACCATTTTGAACAGTAATAAGCAGAAAATGGCGGATGGAACGCAAATTGTAAGCTGGAACGCAAATAGCGCATGCGTATTGCGTTCTAACGGTCTCACTTTCCAGAACTTTCTACAAGTTTATAAATACTGCCTATCTCAAACAAAAAAATACATTTCTCCTCAGGTGATCAACGGAGTGACTTCTGAGATAACTGCTGATTTTACTTGAGAAGACAATTCTTTACTAATTTACTACTTTGCATTGTGCAAATTACAACTGAGAGGTAAGCTATAATATATTACATTTTATTATCAGGACAGGTCAAACAAATAAAAAAATAAACTAGGATTTATGTAGTGACATATATGGCACATTTCTGTGTATAGGCTCACAAAAAAAATACGAGTCATTTAACAAAACAACAAAAAAACATAATTCTATATTAAACAGAGGTTTATGTATAGTGACATGTGACACGCACATTTATGTGTATTGCCACTGCAACAAAATTAGCTTAAAACAAAATCAGTAAACAACTACATTATATGTCATGTATACTGATATGTCACACGCACATATATGTGTATCATCTATAGTTACATCTCACACACAGACATTTATGTGTGTTGGAAAAAAAAATATAAAGTTAATTTAACCATTTAAATATGAGTCATGTATACTGATATGTCACACGTACACAAAATAATTACATTAAACTATGGAATGTGCTTCATGTATGTGACATATGTGTGTAGCCCCCAACAAAAAATAAGGTCAATTGAAAATAATTACAGAAGTATATTTAAATGACATTAATTTACTGCAATTCAATAGATCATATAAACCTGAATCTTTCTATTTCTTTTAATATTCAAACAGACTCTGCATCAACAGCGTCACTCAACAATTTGCACCGTGCACTGTGAAGCACAATCCCTTTTAAAGAACACTAACAAAGAAGAAGAGGTAAGATACAACAAGACATTACATGCTCAAAAGGCCATGCTTTGCTAGATGAAAAATTATAAATATACAAATAACTATTTCACTTTCTTTTTTAAACAGACACTACAAGAAGATCGGCGGATTAAGATTGGCAGGAGGGGACCGTCTGTCATTCCAAACTCCAATCAAGGTAAAGTATTAAGTATAAACAAGAAAGAACCATGAGCCTTATTCAATTGCGACTTCCTCAATTGAATAGGGCTCTATATAAGCACATAACATATTTTTTATACAGAACTTTTTAGTTACTGAACTTCTAACCACAATCAAGGTTTTCAATAACTAAAAACTTTGCTCAATAAATATGTTATGTGATTATATAGAGCCCTCTTCAATTGGCAAAATTGCAATTCAATGAGGATATATATCTTTAATGGCCAAGGGCCTCACTCAAATGTGATTTGCCCATTTCAATAGGGCTCTATATAAGCACAGAGCATATTTTTTAAAGGAACTTTTTATTTAGTGAACACGTTGCTTTTGGATACAAGTTCACTAAATACAAAATTCGGTAAAAAAATATGCTCTGTGCTGATATTGAGCTCTATTCCATTGGTCAAAACACAATTGAATGAGGAGCTGACAATATAACAAATGCAGTAACCAAAGGCCCTCATTCAATTGCTATTTTGGACAATTAAATATGGCTATAAATAAGCACTTTTAGGCCCTTATTCAATTGCCATTTTGCTAATTCTATAGGGATCCAAATAATCACATAACATATATTTTTTCAATAACTTTTTGTTAGTGAAAACCTTGCTTTTAGATAGATGCTTAATAAGTAAAAACTTCTTTAACAAATATATGTGATGTGCTTATTTACAACTCTATTCAATTTTTAACATTGCAATTCAATGACAGCCTTAGAGTACTATTACATTGTAAAAAATGCAATTGAATGAGGTGCAAACTATGCAACATATGCAACATATGCTACACACAAAGGCCCTCATTCAATTGCAATTTGCACAATTGAATAGGGCTCTAAATAAGAACATAACATTTTTTTTAAAGAAGTTTTTAGTTGCTAAAAATCTATCTAAAAGAAAGTTTTTCACTGACTAAAAACTTCTTTAAAAAAATATGCTATGTGCTTATTTAGGGCACCATTCAATTAGCCGAATCGCAATTGAATGAGACCCAAACTGCTACACACAAAACAGAATTGGAACTAACTCACACAAACACATAGCAAAATAAATTAACTTTCTTATTCAATGTTTAACAACCTATAAGCCTTACAAATAAGCAAAAATAAGAATAACAAAAGTGTTGCGCAGCTAATAGCATTGTACAAAAAATCACACAAACACACAGGAAACTACATTAACATTCTTCTTTAATGTTTAACAACCTATAACCAGTACAATCAAGAATAAATAACTTTTGCACAAGTGGTGCGTACAAAACAGGATTGTCAAAAACTAACACAAACACATAGCAAACTACATTAATTATATTATTTCATGTTTCACTAACTATAACCATCCCAATAAAGGTTAAATAAGTATACCACAAGTGGTGCGCACAAAACAGGATTGTACAAAAACTAACATAAACACATAGCAAAATAAATTCATATTCTTATTTAATATATCACAACCCACAAGCCTTACTAAGAACCTTAAATAAGAATAACAAAAGTTGGGGGATTGTACAGAAAGTAAATAAAAAAATATAGAAAAAAATAACCATAACTGATACAATACAGCCAAATTCATACATTTTTTACTTATTTAAAAGACATTTCACTCAAACAACATTTTCTATTTTATATTACAACAGATACTGTGTGAAGACAATCGGAAGAGGACTTTCTCCACAGGACCGGACCATCGGACGAGGACTTTCAACACAGGACCAGACCAGCAGACGAGGAATTTCAACACAGGACCAGACCATCGGACGAGGACTTTCACCAAAGGACCACAACATTGGACGAGGGCTACCGTCACAGGACCACAACATCGGACAAGGGCTATCACCACAGGACCACACCATCGGACGATGACTTCCAACAGAGGACCACACCATTGGACAACGATTTTGAACCGAGGACCAACAAACATTCGGATTTAAATCACACTTCAACCAAGGTACAGTATAATAAGTACTAAAGTATAAAACTAAAGAAACTGCTTTCAGTTGCATCCGTGTCAACAGAAAAATAAAAATAAGAATTTACTATCTCCCTTATTCTATTTAAATTGCTACTATGCAATACATAGCTCAATAACCACATCACTTTTTTTTTAGCAAAGAACTTTTGCAGTTGTTAATATCTATCCACAAACAACGTTTTTAATAAATAAAACCATTATTTAAAAAAATTATCTTACATGCTTATTTACAGCAGTATTCCATTGGCCAAATTCTTAGCCAGTGAGGACAGGAATTATAAATTTAACTAAATATAAATGATACTTTAATGATTTGCCTTTTATTTCACCAATTGTGCACAAGAATCTTTAACAGGAATTACAAATTAAAATATACACAATTACATTTATTTTTTTTCCTTTACAGATTAATATGGCTGATAACGAGACCAAAGAAGAGAAGAAAAGACGTCAAACTAGAGAAAGACAAGAGAGATGGGCCGCCCAGCAGACACCGGAGGAGAAAGAAATTAGACGAGAAAAAGAACGCAAAAGACTTGCAAATAAAAGAATATCAGCTGCAAAAATGAAAGATACAACCAAAAAAAATAAAAAGATAATAAAGCATTTACAAACTGTTCCTAAAACATCAGATGACATTTTACAAGATACCAGTCAAGACAGACCAAAAAAAGCAACTACAAAAACAAAGCATTTACAAACTCTTACTAAAAACTTACAGGACATTTCAACAAAACAAGGACAACATATACCAAGAAAATCCACGAAAAAAACAAAACATTTAGAACCTGTTGTTGAAACGTTTCATGACTTTTCATCTGATGAATATGAAAGTCAACATCCCATATGCTTTGCAAATTGTCCTTTACTCAAGTCTTTAGCAGTAGAGGTTCATAGTTGTGGGGACATGAGTACTCAATGTCAATTTTGTGAGGCTTATTATTTTAAACAGGAGAGACCCAGAGATGGACAATTTATTAGTTGTTGTCAAAAAGGAAAGTTCAAACTTCCAGAAAGGAAACAATTTCCAACCTATTTACAAAATATTATGACTGAACCTACTTTTCCAAATTACAAAAATTTTAAGACAAACATAAGATCCTACAATAGTGCCATATCATTTGCATCTATGGGGGCAACATTGGCTGCTAATGTACCAGGACATGGTCCTTACTGTTTTAAAGTCCAAGGACAAATTTATCATCGGACTTCACATTTACATCCAGAGGAAGGAGAGCAAAGAAAATTCGCTCAACTATATGTCCTAGATACAATGGAAGCTGTTGACCAACGTATGCAGATGGAAGAAAATAAAAAATGCTTACCCAGTGTTTTCATAGAGCTAAATAACATTATGGACAACAATCCCTACAGTAAAGCTTACAAAAAATTGGCAGAAGTAGAAAATGAACAACTACTTCATGCACAAAGACATCAATTACCCATGCCAAAGGTTAATATGGTGCTTAAAAGAGACAGACATACTGATAAACATCGTTATAACTTGCCAACATCAAATGAGGTTGCAATGGTCTTTCAGAATGATGAAGGAGAACCACCATTTCAAAGAGACATTAGAGTATATCCCAGAAATGAGGAGCAACCATTTATTAATATTAATATCTTAACTCCAAATTTAGATCCAATGACATATCCCATCTTTTTCCCACATGGAGAAGCAGGTTGGCAACCAAAATTAACCCTTCCCAGTTACCCAAATGCTAAAGCCAGAATCCGAAATAATGTTTCTATGCTTGAATTTAAAATTGCTCAAATTGCCATTAGAGATGAATTTAATCCAATTTTATGTGGTGGGAAACTAACACAACAATGGATTATTGATTCATATTTGCAAGTTGAGGCAAATAATTTAAACTTTATAAAATATCAACAAGATAAACTACGTGTAGAACAATATTGTGGACTCATGGACTATGTTGCTGACGTGGCTACAATCAGAGACATGACAGCTGGCAAATCCATCATTTTACCATCTTCCTTTCAAGGATCTCCTCGAAATATGAGAGAAAGATACAATGATGCTATGGCTATTGTGACAAAATTTGGAAAACCAGATTTATTTGTGACATTTACATGTAATCCACAATGGCCAGAAATTAATCAAAATCTACTTCTTGGACATAGTGCTTCAGATCCACCAGATTTAGTAGCCAGAGTTTTTAAGATCAAATTAAATGAATTAATACGTGACTTCACTATAAATCAGTTATTTGGCAAATGTCTTGCTTATGTATATACCATTGAATTTAAAAAAAGAGGCCTTCCACATGCACATCTTCTCATAATACTTCAAGAGAAAGATAAATTAGATACTTCGGACAAAGTGGATGCAGTCATAGTGGCTGAACTACCAGATCCAGAACTATATGGTAGACTATATGAGATTGTTACTCATCGCATGATTCATAGACCCTGTGGAGACCTTAATCCACAATCACCATGTATGGAAAATAATCAATGTTCAAAAGATTTTCCAAAGGATTATAGAGACAAAACATATGCAAATTGTGATGGATATCCACTTTATAAAAGAAGAGAAGGAGATAGTGCCATTATTCGTTGAAAAAAAGTGGACAATAGATATGTAGTACCCTACAATCCACATTTACTCATGAAGTACAACGCCCACATCAACGTAGAAGCCTGCACTTCCATCAAATCCATTAAATATGTCTACAAATATATTTACAAAGGTTACGATGCAGCTACTGTAGTCGTCAAAAGTGCAGACAACCCTGAAAGTAGTGAGTTAGTACATGATGAACTTGCATCTCATGTAGATGCTCGCTATGTCAGTGCGCCAGAAGCTATGTGGCGGCTTTTAAAATTTGAAATGCATGATAGATCACATGCAGTATATAGGTTAGCAGTACATTTGCCACAACGACATTTAGTCTATTTCCATGCTAGAAATGAAATGAATGCATTGGCCCAAAGTGAAGATCGTCACACTACACTAACTGCATGGTTTGCATTAAATTCCACTGATGCTGAAGCAACACAATACTTATATATTGAAATTCCATATCACTATGTTTTTGTGAATGGATTATGGAGAGCAAGAAAAACCAGAGGCAATAAAATAATTCCACGAATTTACACAGTCAGTCCAAAAGATGTTGAACGTTTTTGCTTACGGATATTACTTTTAAATGTACCAGGAGCACAAAGTTTTGAACAATTAAGAACTGTTAATGACATTGTATATGAATCCTTCCATTTAGCTGCAAGACATAGAAACTTACTCGCTGATGATACAGAGTGGGAAAGATGTTTAGAAGAAGCAGCACAATGTCAAATGCCAAGACGATGAGAGAACAATTTGCTTTTATTTGTATCTTCTCAAATGCTCCAAATGCATTAGCTTTGTGGGAGACTTTTAAAAGTAATATGGCTGAAGACTTTATGCGACGATACAATGAACCCATTGCACACTTAAAAGCGTTAATGGAAATTCAAGAAGTCTTTTTAACTCATGGATTAAGTTGTGCAAGTTTTAATTTGCCTGATCCAGGTCTTATAGATGACATTAACTTTGAAGACTATGACATTCAACTACAAGCAGAAAGAACAGAAGAAAGACTTGCAACTTTAAATACACTACAATTGCAAGCATGTCATGCCATTAAAAATGCAATAGATGATGACATGGTGACAGAGCGTTATTTCTATCTTGATGGACCTGGCGGATCAGGAAAAACATATTTGTACAATTTATTAATGAGTTCAGTACGAGCACAAGGAAAAATAGCAATGGCGTTTGCCACTACTGGAATTGCTGCACTTTTATTAGAAGGTGGAAGAACTGTTCATAGTGGATTTAAACTGCCAGTGCCTATTTTAGAAAATTCTGTGTCAGATATTCGCATGACATCCTTACAAGCAAAGAAATTGAAGAAATGTAAATTAATTATAATAGATGAGGCCACAATGATGTCATGCTATGCCCTCCAATGTATTGACCGTTTGCTTCGTGAAGTCATGGATAATATTTTTCCATTTGGTGGAAAGGTAATGTTGTTGGGTGGCGATTTTAGACAAACATTACCTGTCGTTGTACATGGAAATCGAACAGACATTATTGAAACATGTATAAAGTCAAGTACAGTATGGAAACATTTTACCCATCTTCAACTGCAACAAAATATGAGATCAGAAGGCCAAACTGATTTCAATGATTGGCTTATTAAAATTGGAGAAGGCAGAACAGAAAAAATACTACATTTACCTGACGACACTGTAGAGATCCCACCTCATATGATTTGTCAACAAGATATTATATCGGCTATATTTGAAGGGAGCATAAATAACGAAGAATATTCCGAGCTTGCCAACCAAGTTATACTGACGTGTAAAAATAAAGATGCATTAATACTCAATAATGAAATCTTTAAAAAAATGTATGCACCACAAAGAAATTATCACAGTGCTGATTCTGTACTTGCTGATGACAATGAAAGTCAGGCAAACTTTTCAACTGAATTCATTAACTCTTTAACTCCTTCTGGAATGCCACCACATATTTTGCAGCTAAAGAAAGGTGCAATTATCATGTTACTGCGAAATATGAACCCCAAAAAAGGCCTATGCAATGGCACAAGATTAATTGTTCAACAATTAAAGGACCATTTTATAAATGCTGAAATTTTAACTGGGACCCATAAAGGAGAGAGAGTTTTCATACCAAGAATAGATTTAGCACCAAGTGAAAGTAGTCTCCCTTTTATACTTCAAAGAAGACAATTTCCCATTATTATGGCATTTGCCATGACCATTAATAAATCACAAGGTCAAACTTTCAAATCTGTGGGTATTTTCTTGGAAGAACCAGTTTTTGCACATGGTCAATTGTACGTTGCGTTGTCACGCTGCAAAAATCCACAGGCTATTAAAGTTTACATTGAAAACAATGAAAGTCAAGGTGATTTATTAGAAGATGGACGTATTTTTACTAAAAACATTGTCTACTATGAAGTACTATAACTTTGCAGGATACAAACTAAAGCCATGCAAACATTTTGGAAAAACATTCAAAAATACAAATCAATTGGTTGTTTAATTCAGTCATAATTAATGGAAGTCATGTTTATGGATAATTCGCCTCACAAAATACTTGCCTTGCATTTCTATGAAGAATTATGTTAAAATTTTAAGTCACTATGTTAATGTTTCATTCATGTTTATCGCCAATTTATGTGCTCAGTAATGAATTACTTTAATTACGTACGGTTTAAGGAGAGTTTTTACTGTATGCCTTCCTCTACATTCAATGTATATTAAACTTAACAATTATTCTGATACAAATTGCATGTTAATACTGATTAATTTAAAGTTAAACTGTTTTTACATTCAAATGTTAATACTTTTAATTCAAAATTATGTTACAAAATGTATTTACTATGTTCCTGTTTATAATGTTCAAAATTACACAAATGTTTTGCAAAAATTCCAAAGTTACATACAAAATAAAGTTCAATTTTAAAAATATATACTTTCAAGGTTATTCCTTACATATATTTTAAACTTCATGTTAAAATTCGTCACGTTTCAAAAAGTCTTTTTACTTTTTACTTTCCTCTGGATTCTATGTATATTAAAGTGAACAATTCTTCAGATACAAAATTCATTTTAAAAAACCATTACATCAACATTTTACAAAAATACATGTTCATATCACAATACTTACAAGGGTCAAAAATATATTTAAATAACTAAACAACTTCACAAACATATACATCACATTGCCGTCATTTTTTGACGGGCAAGTCGCTAGTATATATATATATATATAAATATTAATCCAGGAATACCTGTACTCATACAGTATAAATAGACTTTCACACAGAATACCGACTTTCTACCAATATTTCATTACAAAAAACACTTTACTGAAAAAACATTATACTGTATAAACTTACTTTGGTGCAGCTCCTTCCTCTACACTACAGCAGGAAATGCATGGGCAGAGGTAGGGAACACTATTCTCTACACTGTAGTTTCAGGCGGGCACCACCTAGTAAACAATTTGAACTGCAGCATTTCGTTTTTAAGCCCAAAAAGTATTTTTAAAAAGATTTTGCCCTCACAGGGAAGCACCCTTAGGCAGCTGTCAAGGTCGCCTAATGGGTAATCCAGCAATGGATATAGATAAATATGTAAATACATAATTGCTCTTGCTACTCTAAGGGCCCTATTAAATTGTCAAAATTCCAATTACTGAAGCCCATAATGTAGCCCGCTAAAATCACAAATCACGATTTAATTACTACAATTCCCCAAGGACGCAATTGCAGTCAAACGTGCAAATGGCAAATGTAGCCCAATATATTACGGGTTCCAAATAGGACTCGCAAATGGTTTACAGACTAGTTCTGAACACAGCAAAAGACAATAAAAACACACTACTGGACATTTTATTTTCTAATATGTTGTAATGGTCATGCATATGCCATATTCACAGAGGCTAACATTATCACCTGTCATATTGTTATCAGCCCTTCAGGGGAATGTTGATACTCCACAGTATCACAAATTAGACCTCTCATGTGTATTAACCCTATATTTTCATATTAATATTATTATATGTATTGATCTATTGCACATTAAGTAGGGCTCAAACCCCAACCATTGAAAATACACTGACACAGGGATAACTGTATTGTCACAATCTGCTTCTTCAAAGGGGCTTGATATGAACCTAGTTCAAACCTACCCCAGCAGAATCATGTTGTTCTTGTTCTCTGTGACACAAAAGATGGCTCCTGAAGAGGACAACGCACAGGCAGAGAATACTGGATACAGGTTACTGGTGGCCTCCTACCAGACCACTCCCCAATTCAGAATATAAACACAAACACAGCCTCACACTGTGGATATTTGAAACTAGGACTGAACATTTATTGAATCATAGAACCAACATATTTACACTTTATCTCCCATATCACACCCTTGTGTACATTTGTGTATGTGTGTGATGTCAGCACTAAGGTACATCTGCCTTGCAGCCTTGATTGCTATAGATCTTGAGATAAAACAGTTGATCATCCTCTTCTTATCCAAATTCTCCACTCTCTTGGCATCCGTGACACTGCTCTCTCTTGGTTCACATCTTATCTAGAAAATCGAACATTTAGTGTCTCCTTCTCTGGCACCTCTTCATATCCTCGCCCTCTAACTGTCGGTGTACCCCAAGGCTCAGTCCTAGGCCCCCTCCTTTTCTCCATCTATACATCCTCCCTTGGTGCCCTTATACAATCTTTTGGATTTCAGTATCATCTATATGCTGATGACACCCAAATCTACATCTCTGCACCTGAACTATCCCCCTCTCTGCTAGCTCATGTTGCTAATTGCCTCTCGAGCATATCCTCCTGGATGTCTGCCCGTCAACTCAAACTCAACATGTCTAAGACAGAGCTCCTTATCTTTCCACCCTCTACTACAGCTTTCACTCCGCAAATATCTCTCACTGTTGACAATGCCATCATCACTCCCACCTCTCAGGCCCGCTGTCTTGGGGTCCTACTGGACCCTTCCCTCTCTTTCATTCCCCACATCCAATCACTCACAAAATCTTGTCACTTTCACCTAAAAAACATATCCAAAATACGCCACTACCTCACACAAGACACAACTAAAATTCTTATTCACGCTCTTATCATATCTCGCCTTGATTACTGCAACACTCTTCTTGCTGGCCTTCCTATCACCCGTCTGTCTCCACTCCAATCCATTTTGAATGCATCCGCTAGACTCATCTACCATACTAAACGATCAGTGTCTGCAGCACCTCTCTGTCAGGCACTCCACTGGCTTCCCATAGCGTCTAGAATACAATTCAAAATCATGACCTTAACATATAAAGCCCTCCACAATAGTGCACCCTCCTACATCTCTGCTCTCATCCCAAAATACACTCCCACCCGCCCTCTTCGCTCTGCTAATGACCTTCTTCTCTTCTCCTCTCTCATCACCTCCTCTCATTCCCGGCTTCAAGACTTTTCACGTGCTGCCCCTATTCTTTGGAACTCTTTACCTCGCACCACCAGACTATCTTCCTGCCTCAGATCCTTCAAAATCTCTTTAAAAACACATCTATTCAAAAAAGCCTATCATCTTTAGCCTCCTCATTCACTATGCATCTCTCACTCTCCTGTACCCCACCCACACCCTTTAGAATGTAAGTTTGGGAGTTTTAATCTTGTGAGGTGCTTTAGGGAAAGCACAGTGTATATCAGATTGAAAGCTCAATAACAGGGTCTTCCATTATTTTCATTGTGGGGCATTGTTTATACCTGTACCTAACCCCTGTATTGCGCTGCGGAATATGTTGGCGCGTTATAAATAAAGTATAATAATAATAATAATAATAATAATAAAACTTACCAGATGTCTAAACTACATGACAGGTGTCTATAGCTGGCCATTGACACAACCTTGAGGGTAATCTCCAGTGTTTTCTTAAGACTCTCTGAAGTGCAGGCATCTGTCTTGGCTGCTGTTTATCAAGGCCTGTATGTGTGAGGATGCAATATTGTGCAGTTAAGCTTATGTGCAGAGCATTTTTACCTTTTCCTCATATATTCTCATGTTCTATATCACAATTTCCCTCTATAACATGTTATAACTAGTATACAAGATAACAATGTACAGGCAACATATAACCACACACAATAATATGTAATCACAATGCAACAACGTCAGGCTCCCTTAGCCATATCCATAATTAATGGTAACATTACAGTCACTAAACAATGTAGTCATGACAGGTATAATAAAGCTTTATTTATTACACAGAGCACACTAGGAAATTTACAAGACTATGCATTAATATCATGGGTGTGGTATGGGCAGATCCCGGAATGGCAAGAGGTTTTATGGGCAAAAAGGGGATACCTAAAGTGGGTCATGTCATAGTCTAGAATAATCATGATGCATAGCATCTACAAGGGTCACATGTGGTCAATACAACACTACAGCTGGAATCTGATGAAAAAAAGGATCATGTAAAATCACTCCATTTAATAGAAGTAACCAGTAATGTGCATAGCAGGAGGAGGATAACAAATAAAAAAAACATGCATGTACAGTACAGTGCTATATACTGTAACTGTAACAATATACCAACTCACCTGATTCCATTTGCAAACATTACTAACCATTAGCTAGTTCTCAGGATATCTCACTGGCCATGACTATTAATAATGATGTGTCTTCTCACAATAAATGCTTAGCTGTGACCACCGTCAGTGATCCAGGTGTACTATCACCTTCTCCATCTGATATTGTTTATCAACATTGATATCACATCAGCTATACAGGTGTTAGCACATGTTAAAGGATACTCATGATATCAGCATTATGTGAGAAATAGCCATTAATATGGAGAGGATGCAAAGATCAGCAGCCAGATTCCCTGTTACTTACATCACACACAAGTATCTGTTCCTATAATGATACTAGCTACTTGCCCGTCAAAAATGACTGGAGTTAAATGATTAGCTTGGAAATGCTGTTTGCTACCCAAGGCGAGTGTTTTACCCTTGTGACTTTTATTTTTATTTATTTTTTATCTAGATAGTTTTTCTAAGTAATGATCAATATGTTTTCAAAAGGATAAGAAATTATTGTTTTATTTATTTATTTGTTTATTGTTGTAACAGGCAACTTGTATAGTAGTGTCTATTGCCAATTGAGAAACCATTTTATTTAACGTTATAACTTTTTTCATTGTAACGGGTACAGGAATATTATAACACTGTAGGAACTTTGTTTGTGAACCATTGTAAAACATTACATGTATTTTGACACATATGTATTTTGCTTTATTGAATCCAGAGGAAGGCAAACAGAAAGAAAAAAAATACTCCCTGACCCCAGATAATGGCTATCGGATTACTCCTCGATAGTGATGTCGCGAACATCACATTTTCGGTTTGCGAACCGCGGACGCGAATTCCATCAAATGTTTGCGAACGGACGAACATCGGCGAACCGCCATAGACTTCAAAGGGCAGGCGAATTTCAAAACCCACAGGAACTCTTTCTGGCCACAATAGTGATGGGAAAGTTGTTTCAACGGGACTAACACCTGGACTGTGGCATGCCGGAGGGGGATCCATGGCAAAACTCCCACGGAAAATTACATAGTTGATGCAGAGTCTGGTTTTAAGCCATAAAGGGCATAAATCACCTAACATTCCTAAATTGTTTGGAATAACAGGCTTTAAAACATCAGGTATGATGTTGTATCGATCAGGTAGTGTAAGGGTTACACCGGCTTCACAGTAACAGACCAATCTCCCCCGTTTAATGCACCACAAACAACCGCAAACAGTCCCTTTGCACAACCACAAACTCCCCATTTGCACAAGGTTGGATACCAAGCTAGCCATGTCCCGTTCCTTGTCCACACTGATGTCATTGAAGGTCTCCTTCTCCACCCAGCCACCAAGGGTCCCCGAAAGGGGACAACAAGCCCCCTGGGACGCCTGCTGTGTTTGGTTTTCCACCTCCTCAAAGCCACCTTCCTCCTCTGACTCCTCTTCTTCAGACTCCCAGAGTCTGGGGGCTTCCACTGCCCAGCATGGAATATTATACACAGGTCAGAGTCTGGGGGCTTCCACTGCCCAGCATGGAATATTATACACAGGTCAGAGTCTGGGGGCTTCCACTGCCCAGCATGGAATATTATACACAGGTCAGAGTCTGGGGACTTCCACTGCACAGCACGGAAGATTATATGCGTTGCTTCTGTCTGCATTATTATAAGGTGTGTACTGTTAAGTAGTACTATTACTATCGGTTTAATCCCTGTTACGTCACCTATCAGGGGACGTTTATATGGCATGGATTTTTGGATAGGGAGATGGAAAAAGATGCTTGGTCGGACCTCCTACTTTGAATTTGGGGCACTGCATGTGCAATCTAAGGTGCCACCAGATAGGAGAGGTGTATTAAGTTGTACTACTCATTCCTCTCAGTTTAATACCTGTTATGTTACCTATCAAGGGACGTGTATATGGCATGGATTTTTGGAACAGGGAGATGGAAAAAGATGCTTGGTCAGACCTCCTACTTCGAATTTGGGGCACTGCACGTGCAATCTAAGGTGCCACCAGATAGGATAGGAGTGGTGTATTAAGTTGTACTACTCATTCCTATAAGTTTAATACCTGTTACGTTACCTATCAGGGGACGTGTATATGGCATGGATTTTTGGAACAGGGAGATGGAAAAAGAAGCTTGGTCGGACCTCCTACTTCAAATATGGGGCACTGCACATGCAATCTAAGGTGCCACCAGATAGGAGTGGTGTATTAAGTTGTACTATTCATTCCTATCAGTTTAATACCTGTTCCGTCACCTATCTTTCCTCCCAATAGCACATTCTATATGACATCAACCGGCCTGTGTGTATTTAGAGAACCCCACTTTAAGGCCCTTAACCTGGGACAAGGTGGCTTGGCTATCAGAATTGCCTCAGAGCCTTAAAAACTCGCCAAACCCCCTAATCAGACACTCACTATCATACTGGAAATGGGCCAAGAAACACACGGGTTTGTTCCCTGGATCCACCCAAATGACCCCAATTCTTGACCACCCTCAGGCCCCGAAATACATGAGCACAACATCACAACACTGGTGGAGGTCAAGGAAACTAGATAGACTGGGAGACTGGTTAGTAAAGGGCCAGATGCTCACCTATGAGGAACTGAGGGACAAGCATGAGCTACCGCTGTCAGAACATTACAATTACTGTAGGCTGAGGCATTTCACACACTCCCTGACCCAGAAACAGGGGACACCGGTCTTAAATTGGTTCTCCAAAATATGTAAAGATAAACCTCTATCAAGGGGGATCATTGGGTCGCTTTACAAATATAAAAATGTTGTTACTGGTTGAAGCGACACTGGGGGAAGAACCGAAGTGGGGGAGCCCTGGAGACCCTTCAGAAGCAACCGGCGGCAAAATCATCCCAGGAAAGGAGAGGTCGCTTACTGAAGCCTGCCCTAGGGTAACCCAAGGGTGATTGCCCAGGTTAGATATTGTAAATAATAAGCTAATACTGCTGGAGGGATGATAGCTAATAGGACTTTGGTGTTTCCTGCAGATAAAATCTTTACTATTGTCTGTTTTACCATGTTTTAGGTATCTCTTAAATTGCAATCACAGTAAAAAATAAGAAAAATTATTAACCTAAAAAGTAAAAATAAGAAGGAATAGCCAGCTAACTTTCACAAAATGTCTCTATTGTAAATATGTATTTTTGCACAACTGTTATGCAAGACTGTTCAAAAATGTTTTATTTTTCATTACATGCTGTACGCCTTCTAAAATAAAATAATTAAAATGCAAAAATTAGGTATTGTTGCAGCGACCAGAAAAATTGATGTTAGTTTGCCAGGCAGAATCGAATGTATCGCCCACTGTCAGTCCCTTCTGGATCCATCCCTCATTCATCTTAATAAAGGTGAGGTAATCTAGACTTTTTTGACCTAGGCGACTTCTCTTATCAGTGACAAAACCTCCTGCTGCACTGAAGGTCCTTTCTGACAGGACACTTGAAGCGGGGCAGGACAGAAGTTCTATGGCAAATTGGGATAGTTCAGGCCACAGGGCAAGCGTGCACACCCAGTAGTCAAGGGGTTCATCGCTCCTCATAGTGTCGATATCTGTAGTTATGGCGAGGTAGTCTGTTACCTGACGGTTGAGCCGTTCTCTGAGGGTGGACCCCGAAGGGCTGTGGCAATGCATAGGACTTAAAAAGCTCTGCATGTCCTCCATCAACAACACGTCTGTAAAGCGTCCTCTCCTTGCCGGCGTGGTCGTGGGAGGAGGAGGATTATGTTCACCTCTTTCGCTGTTAGATTGCCTTGGTGCTGTGACATCACCCTTAAACGCTGTGTAAAGCATACTTTTTAATTTATTTTGGTAGTGCTGCATCCTTTCCGACTTGTGGTAATTCGGTAACATTTCAGGCACTTTCTGCTTATACCGGAGGTCTAGTAGCGTGGACACCCAGTACAGGTGGTTCTCCTTCATCCTTTTTATACGAGGGTCCCTCAACAGGCACGACAGCATGAAAAACCCCATTTGCACAAGGTTGGATGCCGAGCTAGTCATGTCCCGTTCCTTGTCCTAAGTGATCTCACTGAAGGTATGTTCTTCCCCCCAGCCACGTACAACACCACTGGTACCAGATACGTGACAACGAGCACCCTGGGATGCCTGTTGTGGTTAATCTTCCTCCTCCTCCTCAAAGCCACATTCCTCCTCTGACTCCTCTTCCTCACAATCCTCTTCCAGCGTTGCCACAGGTCCGGCAAGCGATGCTGATAAGGCTGTTTCTGGCAGTGATGGCGACCACAACTCTTCCTCTTCACGCTCATCTACGGCCTGATCCAGCACTCTTCGCAGGGCACGCCGCATGAAGAAAACAAATGGTATGATGTCGCTGATGGTGCCCTGGGTGCGACTGACCAGGTTTGTCACCTCCTCAAAAGGACGCATGAGCCTACAGGCATTGCGCATGAGCGTCCAGTAACGTGGCAAAAAAATCCCCAGCTCCGCAGAGGCTGTCCTAGCACCCCGGTCAATACTCGTTAACGGCCTTTTCTTGTTGGAGCAGGCGGTCGAACATTAGGAGTGTTGAATTCCAACGTGTCGAGCTGTCTAAAATCAAGGTCCTTGCTGGCATGTTGTTTCGCAGCTGGATATCTGTAAAGTGCGCCATGGCCGTGTAGGAACACCTGAAATGGGCACACACCTTCCTGGCCTGCTTCAAGACGTCCTGTAAGCCTGGGTGCTTATGCACAAAGCGTTGTACAATCAGATTACACACATGTGCCATGCACGGCACATGTGTCAACTTGCCCAAATTCAATGCCGCCAACAATTTTTTTCCGTTGTCACAAACCACTTTGCCTATCTCCAGTTGGTGCAGAGTCAGCCACTGATCCACCTGTGCGTTCAGGGCGGACAGGAGTGCTGGTCCGGTGTGACTCTGCTTTCAGGGAAGTCAACCCAACACTGCCGTATCCGGGATGTGGAATAGTACCTGTGGAGCTTAGGGGGTGCCGTTGATGTGGAGCAAGACATAGCAGCAGCAGAAGAGGACTCAGCCGAGAAGGTTATGGAAGAGGATGGAGTAGGAGAAGTAGAGGAGGTGGCAGCAGGCCTGCCTGCAAGTCGTGGCGGTGTCACCAACTCCTCTGCAGAGCCACGTATTCCATGCTTGGCAGCCGTCACCAGGTTTACCCAATGCGCAGTGTATGTGATATACCTGGCCTGACCATGCTTTGCAGACCAGATATCCGTGGTCAGATGGACCCTTGCCCCAACACTGTGTGCCAGAGATGCCATTACTTCCTTTTGCAGAATGAGCAGGGACTGCTCAGGGCGAGAAACGGAGTGGCGGATGGTTGTGAGGGGGCAAGCAGGGCAGCAGTGGTAGACGTGGCTGAAGATGTTGGACAAGGAGGAGGATGGCGGCTTTGACTGTGTGTGCTGCTTGTACTGATGTGTTGATCCCATAGGCGTTTGTGATGTGACATCATGTGCCTTCGTAAAGAAGTCGTACCTAGGTGGGTGTTGGACTTCCCACGACTCAGTTTCTTTTTGCACAGGTTGCAAATGGCAACGCTGTTATCAGAGGCAGACACACCAAAAAATTGCCACACTTCTGAGCTCTTCAATGATGAGATTCTGGTGGTGGCAACAGCATGCGTTGACTGGCGTGCTGTCTGGCTGACCCCGGGTGCCCATGCATGCTGTCTGACTGTGCCACTAGCTACTTTCGACAACCTCCCGCTGCTTCCAACTCGTCTCCTCCTCCTCTCTGTCTCCCCATCTGAACTTTCCTCCTGTTCTTCTTATAGCGGGCACCCACGTGACATCCACGGACGCATCGTCATCATCAACCGCTTTACTTGTATCTGACAACTAAACAAAGGAATCAGCACCGGGTACAACATCTTCATCATCATTATCAGACCGTACCTCCATGTGTGTAATGCTGCCTGACTGGGACATATCCCTGTTATCTACATCCTCTGGCACTAATGTTTGTGCATCACTCATTTCTTCCAACGTATCTGTAAATAACTCTGCTGACGGATTAAGTGAAGCGGCTGTGGTGCAAGTGTTGGTGGTGGCGAAAGGCAGACGAGTGGTAACTGGAGAGGTGCCCGAAGCTAAGCTGGAGGAGGATGGTGCGTCTAGGTTCCGAGTGAAAGCTGTAGAAGATTGGGTGTCCTGTGTTAACCAGTAAACCATGTCCTCAGAACTTTTCAAGTTCAGGGTACGTTGCCTCTGAAAACTGGGCATTATTCTAGGGCCAAAGGGAATCACAGCACCACGACCACGACGGCCCCTGCGGGGTGGCCTGCCTCTGCATGTCATTTTTTTTTAGGTTAGTGGTACTATGCGTGCAAGCTACTGTGACACCAGATATGAGTGTCACTGTGCACTGGCAAAAGTTGGCAGACTAGATGCAATAGGCCTCACACACACGCCTGTAGGCAGGCAACTGATATTTAATCGATTACAGTCAAAAAAGGGGTTGTTTTATTTCACTGCACACTACGGTTGCACTAGATATGAGTGTCACTGTGCACTGGCAAAAGTTGGCAGACTAGATGCAATAGGCCTCACATACACGACTCTAGGCAGGCTACTGATATTCAATTGATTACAGTTAAAAAGGGGTTGTTTTATTTCACTGCACACTACGGTTGCACTAGATATGAGTGTCACTGTGCACTGGCAAAAGTTGGCAGACTAAATGCAATAGGCCTCACACACACGCCTTTAGGCAGGCTACTGATATTCAATCGATTACAGTAAAAAAAGGGTTGTTTTATTTCACTGCACACTACGGTGGCACTAGATATGAGTGTCACTGTGCACTGGCAAAAATTGGCAGACTAGATGCAATAGGCCTCACACACACGCCTTTAGGCAGGCTACTGATATTCAATCAATTACAGTAAAAAAAGGGTTGCTTTATTTCACTGCACACTACGGTGGCACTAGATATGAGTGTCACTGCGCACTGTCAAAAGTTGGCAGACTATATGCTATAGGCCTCACACACACGCCTTTAGGCAGGCTACTGATATTCAATCGATTACAGTAAAAAAAGGGTTGTTTTATTTCACTGCACACTACAGTTGCACTAGATATGAGTGTCACTGCACACTGGCAAAAGTTGGCAGACTAGATGCAATAGGCCTCACACACACGCCTGTAGGCAGGCTACTGATATTCAATCGATTACAGTAAAAAAAGGGTTGTTTTATTTCACTGCACACTATGGTGACACCAGATATGAGTGTCACTGTGCACTGGCAAAAGTTGGCAGACTAGATGCAATAGGCCTCACACGCACGCTAGCAGGCAGGCATATGCAATTAGATTACACAGAAAAAAATAATAAAATAAAATAAAAAGGGCTTTTTGGGTTGCTGTCCTTGCAGCAGATATCAAAGGAGTCCTTCAGGTGTATAGTTAAAGTTAAATACACAGCCTGGCTATCTATTTCCCTATTAAATCAGCAGAAAAAAAATAATTAAATAAAATAAATGATGTTCTAGCCCTAAAAAGGGCTTTTTGGGTTGCTCTCCTTGCAGCAGATATCAAAGGAGTCCTTCAGGTGTGTAGTTAAAGCTAAATACACAGCCTGGCTATCTATTTCCCTATTAAATCAAGAGCAGGTAGAATATATCTCCTCTCTCAACGAATGCAGCTACAGAATGATTCTAAAATGGAGGCTGTCATACAGATGGAAGGCTCTGGAAGCGAGTGTATGCTGCTGATTGGCTGGAATGTGTCTGCTGACTGTAAGGTGCAGGGTCAAAGTTTCCTCAATGATAAAGAATAGGGGGTGGACCGAAAAGCGCATATGTTCGCCGTTCGTGGCGAACGCGAACATGCAAAAATCGACGCAAATAGTTCTCCGGCGAACTGTTCGGGACATCACTACTCCTCGATCAATAGTCTCTGTGTAATTATACATGAAAACTTGCAAAGCACTAAATACATACATTAAACATCATATTAAAAAACAATCCAAGAACCTCATATTGAGATACAATGCAAGTGATAGTGACTGAATAGTAATAGACAGTTTAAACTTTTTTTAAAGTATATGTATATGTAAAGCATTACATGTTATTTAAAAAAGTTTCTAAATTTTTATATTGAATCCAAAAGAAGGTAAAAAGAAGAAAAAAAACAAGTGAAAATTAGGCAATTGTTGGCAATTGGCAAAAATAATAAATTCCTTCCTGACCGCAGATTCTGGAGATCGGATTTCTCCCTGGATCAATATTATTTTCAAGAGTTACCAGTCTTTGAAGAAAATTTTTCCACAGAAAATGTACAGTCAGTACGTTGAGCATCTGAGGAGAAAGAGAGAAAATTCGGGAAAGTTTCCATTATTTATAGAGTGTGAGAGCGAGGACAAACTTGCGCATTGGCAGAGTACAGTTTTCACGCCATTTTGTGTTTCAAATAGTGTTGTTTTGCGATTTCTGGGTTTATGTTTTACAAAATGGCAAATTTTTTCTATGTTCTGCCTGCCTCACAATCATCGGCTGCATGTCTAGCATGGTCTGTGTAAGTTTTACTGCCTTTGTGTAACACTTACTGCCTTCAGTGTGATTTTTATGTGTTTCGGCCTCGTTTTCATGCATTTGCGTGTTTTCGTCTGCCAATTTTTTTTCTCGCTTATGTGACTTTTTATCGTCAAAAAACAGAACATTTGGCTCAAATTAACTTGCAACCTAACTCACAGGCTCCCTGGTTCTCTTACTGTGCTGTGTGTGAGTGTGTAAGTGAATTTGAGGCATATTTGTTTGGGTTTGAATGTTTACACAGTTTGGTGGTACGGTCCTTAAAGTCATACTTTTGCGAGCCCCGCAGTCCATCTAGGTGCTTATGGTCCTAAGTCATACGGTCCGTAATTTTTGCCAATTGCTGTGTGTTTCTCGGTATAAGCGACTTGCTAATTTCAGCTAAGTCCCGTGTGTCTCGGTGCTCATTGCAGCCTAGGTCCTGCGTGCCTCAACTGCCTGCTTTGCGAGGCTCGCAGTGCAACGAGCGCCTTCAACACTCATTACAGCCTAAGTCCCGCGTGGACAATATCTCGCCTCACTTTGCGAGGCTCGCAAAGTGTGACAAGGCCGCAAACGTGACCAACATTCTTGGTCCATAACTATATATGTGATTGAGGAGAGGATCACATGCTTCACTAGTGCATGCATGTCACAACCCAAAAACTGAGGGGTGCATGCACCCCTACTTTTCCCGCTTTAGCTTACAGGGACCAGTTATAGGCTGTGACTTTGTTCTCATCTCAGCACACCAGCTATTTAGATCAGGACATCAGTTATGGGACCGCAGAGATATTAGACCACACCAGTATTTAGTGTATGGAGAATGAACACTTATATATATAAAAACACCACAAAACTTCCCCCAGTTCTAGCCCATCCTCAGGGGGGCAAATGGCGTGCCATACCCCCCACCCACATGATTTCTAGATGTATAGAAGGGTTTGGCTTTCTTGTTATCATTACACATTTTCTATCCAGGGTTATCTGTTTAGGTCAGTATTAACTCAGGCCCGTGATTTTTCTCATCTCTTACAGAGCCATAAAACTAGGTTCCCCCTTCGTGACTACAGCAAGAGGGTTCATGCGTGGCGGATCACAGGGCCATATAAATTCCTAGTGCCTACTTCTAACACAGATACATTATTACAGTGCATATACTGGGATTTAGTAACCCCCAAAGGAATGACTGTGGCCCACACTACATACAAAAACAAGATATTCAAAAACAAGTTTCATGTCCGTTGTAATAGTTCCTGCCATTAGCACCCAGTGTGCCAGCATTCCAAATAGCGGAGTTACTTGTGGGGTGCAGGGGCTCCCATCATAGGGACTGCAGCAACTCTTCTCAACAGCATTCCTCAGTGACAATTGGTGAAATGTTAAACAGAACTCTACGTGTCCACAGAGAAGAGGGTCATGGACCATGTGATGGGAGGTATTATTATTATTATTATCATGTATTTGTAATGTGCCAACATATTCCGTAGCGCTATACATAAGTTGTGATCAAGGCAAAACAATATTAACACATTATAAAGATGGAGGGCCCTGTCTTTGATCTTAGAATACGGTGTCCATAGTGATTTCCCCAAAGCACCATGCAAGATTGAAAAATCGCAGACTTACAATCAGAAGGTTTTGGGTGTAGTACAGGAGGTTGAGAAATGCAGTGTGCATGTTAAGGAGACAGGTTATAGGCTTCTTTATACAGGTGTGTTTTTAGTGAGGTTTTGAAGGATTTAAAGCAGGAGTATAGCCTAGTGGAATGAGGCAAGGAGTTCCAGAGAGTAGGGGAAGCGCGGGAAAAGTCCTGAAGGCAGATGTGAGAAGAGTTGATGAGAGAGAAGGAAAGAAGAAGGTCATTAGCAGAGCAAAGATGGTGGAATATTTGGAGATAAGAGCAGAGTAAGTATAAGTGGGTGCAGTGTTGAGGGCTTTGTAAGTTAGGGTCATGATTTTAAATGTTATTCTGGAGGCTATGGGAAGCCAGTGGAGTGAGTGAGAGAGAGGTGCTGCAGACTCGGAGCGTTTAGTACGGTAGATTCTAGCGGAGGCATTCAATATGGATTTAAGGGGGGATAGATGGGTGGTAGGCCAGCAAGAAGT
Source organism: Discoglossus pictus (assembly GCA_027410445.1). Taxonomy (NCBI): domain Eukaryota; kingdom Metazoa; phylum Chordata; class Amphibia; order Anura; family Alytidae; genus Discoglossus; species Discoglossus pictus. Next base: position 241,881,204 of record CM050165.1, on the reverse strand, counting down.
GAGCTGCAGTAGTCAAGACGCGATATGGTGAGGGAATTTATTAGACTCTTTGCTGTGTCTTGATAGATTTGAGTGTCATCTGCATAGAGATGATACTGAAGTTCAAAAGATTTTATTAGCTATCTGGTTACAAAATATCACCACCACATAGGCCATGATCCTATACTCTGTAGCCAGGCTAGATTACATTAACATTTGGACCAACAGATTGTCACTGAGGAATGCTGTTGAGAAGGCACAAAAATATGTGCAGCAGCTACATCCTCCTGTGCCTTGCATCAGGACCCCAATCCCGCGTGGGTTGAGGCCGTCTGCTTGGTGGTGGGAAGGGGGGTAGGGGGAGGAATCCCTCCAGGAGGCAGCGTTACCTGTAGTTGCTGGTGGTGGTGGAGACGCCGTGGGGGAGCAAAGGAGCATCAGGGCTGTGGGTGCACGGGGGAGGCCTCCAGGGTGGAGGAGGTGGTGCTGGGGACCAGAGAGTGACACATGACATCTACGTTCACTTATAGGATTGTACTCTGTCCATCCCCATCCTGAACAGCCTAGCAAGGTATGATTCAGTCATTAGGTGGTGTCTCCTCTCCTCCCTATTTCACCCGGCCAGGCTGCTCATGACCTCCACATGATTGGCAGAGATACTGGCCTTGATCACCTGGAGGCACTCCAATACCTGTTGTATGACAGCCAGCCTCTCCCCCTGAGCAGCCTGGCATGGTGGACCCAGGGATGGAGGTCCCTGCTGGAGGGGCTATTGCTGGGTGAGGAGCCTGGCTCCATAGGGGTGGTGGTGGGCCTGGTGGTAGAGGTGAGAGCCATGCTGATGCACTGCTGGGGAGTGGAGAAGGTAGTGGCAAGCCACCGGCATCCCTCCAGTAAGAGGGCCCTGGTAAAGCTGTAGTTATTGGAGGAGGAGGACAGTGGACTAGTGTGGCAGATGGTCCTGCAGGTGACCCCACTGCCCAGATGAAGTCCTCCTCGTAACCATGGCCCCACAGCACCTCTTATTTCTTCCTCACCCTGCGCCGGTTCCAGCTGGGCGGGGGTACAGTCCACAACGTCCTGCTCTTATGGAGTCAACGCCCCCGCCTCTAGCTCACCACTGGACCCAGACCTCCTGGAAGTTGAAAAAGAGAAAATAAAGGTATATGCGTTAATTATGTAGAATGATACATTGGTTTGTGTTCATTCCTAACTATCTGACATATAGGCTTGAACCTGGATGATTCACTTAATTGCAACTTTGAGTAGCCATCATTTGCTAGATGTAATCTATTCTTTGTTTTTTTTATCTTGATTGTTCTTGGCTCCTTATGTTATCTTGATTCCAGCTGCGGTCAGTAACTGCATATGCTGCAGTGGGCACACCCATACATGGACTTTCTATTGGCTGATTACTCGTGCCCATGAATGACAGTTATTTGTCAGCTTCATGGATTTAATGATGCATGACGGGTCCATCTATCCTTTGTTAATTCCATAGAGCTGACATGTCAGTGTCCTTGTTGGTCATCATGTACATGTGTAGTGTGTGATGTACTTGTGGTGACATATTCGTGCATGTGATATTCACTTGACATGCAGGCTGGATCCTGCTGGGCCACCAGGCCTGAAGCTCCAGCGACGGCCACCTAGCTCAGTAAGTCCTTGAGCACCCTCTCCCACTGGTTGTATCTGACAGTAACTTAGGGGCCACCACTTTGTGCTGAGGCTGTGACCCTCTTCTTGTCCATCATCCTCCTCATCAAAACGGTGCTTGACGGACTCCACATCCCTTTCCGCTGTGCCCACTACTATGACTGCAGCCGCTACTTCCTTCCACGTCTGGGCCCTAGACTTGGGCCTAACTTCTGTCCCCCCTCGCAAGGATAGCAGGGAGCTCACATATGACGTAGAGGAGGACCACCATCTACTCGTGCTTGTAGTTTGGGGCTCTGTGCTTGCTCTAGCCTCTTGCCCTCCCAACTGTGGACGGTGATCCTGCTTTCCCTCGTCTGACTCTGAGGCCTGTCCCTCCACCGGAATTCCACCCTCTGTAGGATCAGGCCCCTCCCCCTTTGACCATGAGGTCGATGTGCCTATGACTATGGGCACCTGGCCAACCCCTCCTCCACTCCCCACCTCCTCTCCTCCATTCCCCAGCTCCTCTCCTACCCACCTCCTCTCCTCCACTCCCTACCTCCACTCCTCCACTCCTGAGCTCCTGTCCTCCACTCCCCAGCTTCTCTCCTCCACTCCCCACCTCCTCTCCTCCAGTGCCCAGATCCTCTCCTCCACTCCCCACCTCCTCTCCTCCAGTCCCCAGCTCCTCTCCTCCACTCCCCACATCCTCTCTACCACTCCCCAGGGCCACCTCTCTCTCCTCTCCCTTCTCCTCACCTTTCCTCCTCTCTCCCTCCATAATTATCCGAAAAACAAAATAAAGATAAATCAAACAATGTATTTGTGTATATACAGTGCCTTGCAAAAGTATTCACCCCCTTTGACTTTTTACCTATTTTGTTACATTACAGCAATAAGTTCAATGTTTTGTTAATCTGAATTTTATGTGATGGATCAGAACACAATAGTATAAGTTGGTGAAATTAAATGAGAAAAATATATACATAAAAATATTTTTTAGAAATAGAAAACAGAAAATTGGCATGTGCATATATATTCACCCCCTTTGTTATGAAGCCATAAAAAACTCTGTTGCAATCAACTACGTTCAGAAGTCACATAATTAGTGAAATGATATCCACCTGTGTGCAATCTAAGTGTCACATGATCTGTCATTACATATATACTTTTTTGAAAGGCCTCAGAGGCTGCCACACCTAAGCAAGAGGCACCACTAACCAAACACTGCCATGAAGACCAAGGAACTCTCCAAACAAGTAAGGGACAATGTTGTTGAGAAGTACAAGTCAGGGTTAGGTTATAAAAAATATTCAAATCTTTCATGATCCCAAGTAGCATCATCAAATCTATCATAACCAAATGGAAAGAACATGGCACAACAGCAAACCATCCGCCCACCAAAACTCATGGACCGGGCAAGGAGGGCATTAATCAGAGAGGCAGCACCTAAGGTAACCCTGGATGGACTGCAGAGTACCACAGCAGAGACTGGATTATCTGTACATAGGACGACAATAAGCCGTATGCTCCATAGAGTTGGGCTTTATGGCAGAGTGGCCAGAAGAAAGCCATTACTTTCATTAAAAAAAAAGGCACATTTTGAGTTTAGGAAAAGGCATGTGGGAGAATCCTAAAATGTACAGATGAAGGTGCTCTTGTCTGATGAGTCTAAAATTGAACTTTTCGGACATCAAAAAAAATGCTATGCCTGGCGCAAACCCAACACATTATCCAAAGAACACCATCCCTACAGTGAAATATGGTGGTGGCAGCATCAAGCTGTGGCGATGTTTTTCAGCAGCCGGGAAAAACATCACCACAGAAGAGTAAAGGGAAAGATGGATGGTGCTAAATACAGGGATATTCTTGAGCAAAACCTTTACGACTCTGTGCATGATTTGAGGCTATGACCGAGGTTCACCTTCCAGCAAGACAATGACCCCAAACACACTGCTAAAGCAACACTTGAGTGGTTTAAGGGGAAACATGTAAATGTGTTGGAATGGCCTAGTCAGTTCAGACCTCAATCCTATAGAAAATCTGTGGTCAGACTTAAAGATTGCTGTTCAAAAGCGCAAACCATCCAATTTGAAGGAGCTGGAGCAGTTTTGCAAGGAGGAATGGGCAAAAATCCCAGTGGTATGATGTGGCAAGCTCATAGAGACTTATCCAAAGCAACTTGGAGCTGTGATTGACGCATAAGGTGGCTCTACAAGGTATTGACTTGTAGAGGGTGATGAATAGTTATGCACATTGACTTTTTCTGTTATTTTGACCTGTTTGTTGTTTGCTTCACATTAAAAAAAAAAAGAAAACATCTTCAAAGTTGTGGGCATGTTCTGTAAATTAAATTATGCAAATCATCAAACAATCCATGTTAATTCCAGTTTGTGAGGCAACAAAACACGAAAAATGAATACTTTTACAAGGCACTGTATTTGTGAGGAAAAACAAAAATGTATTTTAGTTGTAATTATTAACTGTTGGGTTATAGGGTGGGTGTGTGTGTATGTAGTCACCTAGCTATACAGGGAGTGCAGAATTATTAGGCAAATGAGTATTTTGACCACATCATCCTCTTTATGCATGTTGTCTTACTCCAAGCTGTATAGGCTCGAAAGCCTACTACCAATTAAGCATATTAGGTGATGTGCATCTCTGTAATGAGAAGGGGTGTGGTCTAATGACATCAACACCCTATATCAGGTGTGCATAATTATTAGGCAACTTCCTTTCCTTTGGCAAAATGGGTCAAAAGAAGGACTTGACAGGCTCAGAAAAGTCAAAAATAGTGAGATATCTTGCAGAGGGATGCAGCACTCTTAAAATTGCAAAGCTTCTGAAGCGTGATCATCGAACAATCAAGCGTTTCATTCAAAATAGTCAACAGGGTCGCAAGAAGCGTGTGGAAAAACCAAGGCGCAAAATAACTGCCCATGAACTGAGAAAAGTCAAGCATGCAGCTGCCACGATGCCACTTGCCACCAGTTTGGCCATATTTCAGAGCTGCAACATCACTGGAGTGCCCAAAAGCACAAGGTGTGCAATACTCAGAGACATGGCCAAGGTAAGAAAGGCTGAAAGACGACCACCACTGAACAAGACACACAAGCTGAAACGTCAAGACTGGGCCAAGAAATATCTCAAGACTGATTTTTCTAAGGTTTTATGGACTGATGAAATGAGAGTGAGTCTTGATGGGCCAGATGGATGGGCCCGTGGCTGGATTGGTAAAGGGCAGAGAGCTCCAGTCCGACTCAGACGCCAGCAAGGTGGAGGTGGAGTACTGGTTTGGGCTGGTATCATCAAAGATGAGCTTGTGGGGCTTTTTCGGGTTGAGGATGGAGTCAAGCTCAACTAACGGTCCTACTGCCAGTTCCTGGAAGACACCTTCTTCAAGCAGTGGTACAGGAAGAAGTCTGCATCCTTCAAGAAAAACATGATTTTCATGCAAGACAATGCTCCATCACACGCGTCCAAGTACTCCACAGCGCGGCTGGCAAGAAAGGGTATAAAAGAAGAAAATCTAATGACATGGCCTCCTTGTTCACCTGATCTGAACCCCATTGAGAACCTGTGGTCCATCATCAAATGTGAGTTTTACAAGGAGGGAAAACAGTACACCTCTCTGAACAGTGTCTTGGAGGCTGTGGTTGCTGCTGCACGCAATGTTGATGGTGAACAGATCAAAACACTGACAGAATCCATGGATGGCAGGCTTTTGAGTGTCCTTGCAAAGAAAGGTGGCTATATTGGTCACTGATTTGTTTTTGTTTTGTTTTTGAATGTCAGAAATGTATATTTGTGAATGTTGAGATGTTATATTGGTTTCACTGGTAAAAATAAATAATTGAAATGGGTATATATTTGTTTTTTGTTAAGTTGCCTAATAATTATGCACAGTAATAGTCACCTGCACACACAGATATCCCCATAAAATAGCTAAAACTAAAAACAAACTAAAAACTACTTCCAAAAATATTCAGCTTTGATATTAATGAGTTTTATGGGTTCATTGAGAACATGGTTGTTGTTCAATAATAAAATTAATCCTCAAAAATACAACTTGCCTAATAATTCTGCACTCCCTGTACATGTATCTATGTGTGTTATTTACTCTATGTCTATTTGTATTATGTGTAATCGGTAAATACTGTATGTGTGATCAAAGTTTCAGTGTAAAATCGTTATTAGAAGATTATAAAAGAATAAAACCGTAAAAACCTTCTCTGAAAAAAAATGCCTACTCTCTCTATCACTGCTCAAACCATCAACTCCGGGACCTGCCTGCTACTTCATGAGAATCTACAACACAGTTGATGCATGGGCATGCTTAATGCAGCTTTATAATCTCTCTCTGTCAATCATTTTCCAATATTCTGCTTTCTATTGGCTCTGAAGCCCGTGTTGCACTCTATAATTACGGGATTGGATTGTAGCTGCGGGTCAAATCTATTCCAGCCCACTAACAGCTTGCAGCAACGGGAAGGGTTTACGCTTTTAAGGCTTCAGCCCTGTAATTGTCGGCTTGTACAACTAAATAGATCTGTAACTGTTCAATTTTCAAGCCCGCTGATTTACGGCCTGTATGAAGACAACTTAAGGCTTGGAATTTAATAAGACCCTAAGTCTTTTATGGCCACAAAATGAATTTATCACTATGAGTCTGTCTGATTTTGAGTATGGTATGGGAAGTGTGTGAGAGAGATAAAGAATGTTAGGAGAAATATTAATTGGTATAGTTGTTATGCTGTCTAGCCATGAAATTGAGTAAGAATGCACTTTTTCAGGTCTTATAATATTGTTTGAGTAGCTTGAAGTTGACTATGTATAATTTGTTGCATGTGTTTTATAAGTTGGTAAGCTGTACACCTAAGCTGGACAAGTCAGAGTTCAATTTAATAAGTATTATGGCTTGCCTAGGTATTTTAATTGACAATAGTGTAATTTTTTCCAGTTTGCCTTAAACCCAGTAAGAGGAGAGAACCTCCTCTTCCATCTCAGCCATTACAATGGGAGAGAAGTGAGCAGTCTCTGCACTGTTACTAGTACGTCATCTGCATATGTAGCTATTTTAAAGATTTATTGCTGGTCTCTAATCCATGATAATAATGCTTTGTCTTATACTCAGCAGGAATAGTACTAAGGTTAATGCCAATTTTAGGGGAGACCCGAGGCAATGCTTTGTTCCATTCTGAATTGAAATGTTAGCAGGGGATGTACTACAACAACACTTGTGGGCATTTATAGAGGCTCTTGAATTCAATATTGTATAACCTAAATTAAAGGCCTGTAGTTTCTGAAACTGTAGGGCCATAACAAATCAAATGCTTTCTCAGCAATGATCAATATTAAGTCCAGGTGTGTTTTATTTTACATTTGAGTACCAGATAAGGTCTATGCTGCTATAAGGTCTATGTTGCTGGTATTTTCAACAGCTTCAGCAGCATGTAAATGTGTTGGAATGGCCTAGTCAGTTCAGACCTCAATCCTATAGAAAATCTGTGGTCAGACTTAAAGATTGCTGTTCAAAAGCGCAAACCATCCAATTTGAAGGAGCTGGAGCAGTTTTGCAAGGAGGAATAGGCAAAAATCCCAGTGGTAAGATGTGGCAAGCTCATAGAGACTTATCCAAAGCAACTTGGAGCTGTGATTGACGCATAAGGTGGCTCTACAAGGTATTGACTTGTAGAGGGTGATGAATAGTTATGCACATTGACTTTTTCTGTTATTTTGACCTGTTTGTTGTTTGCTTCACATAAAAAAAAAAAAGAAAACATCTTCATAGTTGTGGGCATGTTCTGTAAATTAAATTATGCAAATCATCAAACAATCCATGTTAATTCCAGGTTGTGAGGCAACAAAACACGAAAAATGAATACTTTTACAAGGCACTGTATTTGTGAGGCAAAACTAAAATGTATTTTAGTTGTAATTATTAACTGTTGGGTTATAGGGTGGGTGTGTGTGTATGTAGTCACCTAGCTATACATGTATCTATATGTGTTATTTACTCTATGTCTATTTGTATTATGTGTAATCGGTAAATACTGTATGTGTGATCAAAGTTTAAGTGTAAAATCGTTATTAGAAGATTATAAAAGAATAAAACCGTTAAAACCTTCTCTGAAAAAAAAAGCCTACTCTCTCTATCACTGCTCAAACCATCAACTCCGGGACCTGCCTGCTACTTCATGAGAATCTACAACACAGTTGATGCATGGGCATGCTTAACGCAGCTTTATAATCTCTCTCTGTCAATCATTTTCCAATAGTCTGCTTTCTTTTGGCTCTGAAGCCCGTGTTGCACTCTATAATTACGGGATTGGATTGTAGCTGCGGGTCAAATGTATTCCAGCCCACTAATAGCTTGCAGCAACGGGAAGGGTTTACGCTTTTAAGGCTTCAGCCCTGTAATTGTCGGCTTGTACAACTAAAAAGATCTGTAACTGTTCAATTTTCAAGCCCGCTCATTTACGGCCTGTATGAAGGCAACTTCAGGCTTGGAATATAATAAGGCCCTAAGTCTTTTATGGCCACAAAATGAATTTATCACTATGAGTCTGTCTGATTTTGAGTATGGTATGGGAAGTGTGTGGGAGAGATAAAGAATTTTAGGAAAAATATTAATTGGTATAGTTGTTATGCTGTCTAGCCATGAAATTGAGTGAGAATGCACTTTTTCGGGTCTTATAATATTGTTTGAGTGGCTTGAAGTTGAATATGTATAATTTGTTGCATGTGTTTTATAAGTTGGTAAGCTGTACACCTAAGCTGGACAAATCAGAGTTCAATTTAATAAGTATTATGGCTTGCCTAGATATTTTAATTGACAATAGTGTAATGTTTCCCAGTTTGCCTTAAAACCAGCAAGAGGGGAGAACCTCCTCTTCCATCTCAGCCATTACAATGGGAGAGAAGTGAGCAGTCTCTGCACTGTTACTAGTACGTCATCTGCATATGTAGCTATTTTAAAGATTTATTGCTGGTCCAGTGGCGACCCGTCCATAGGGGCGTCGGGGCAAGCGCCCCTCAAATATTTTTGTGACCCTGCAATAAAAAAACACAATAATTTATTAGTAATAAACAAAATAAAATTAAATATAATGTGTTCATCAGCATTCAAGTGTTATTACAGTAATAAATGAAGCAAACTATTCCCTGGTACACTGTCACTTTAAGATAACCCCTTGCCCTTGTGTGTATATACATTAACTGCTGTGTATCGCTTTGTGATCATATTACACAAACACTACACTAGTAACCTTTAGTCTCTATGAATGAGCAATGAGTCCTGACCGTTAATGCATTCCGCCCACCAACTACAATGATGCTATGCATGGGCAGTGATAATGTATCCATTTCAATGACTGACAGTCTTCCATCATTGACCAATCAATGGTGGAAGGCTGTACAGTTGTCAGGAGAACCACCTAAACCCACCCAGACTGTTAGCTCAGAGCGCCCGCCAGCTAATAGAGCCTCGAGTTTACTTTTTGATTGACAGCCCCTGTTAATAAAACCACCATAAGCCAGTCCCATCCCTCTTTTCGTTTCCTGCTCCAGCTGAGACTGACTGAGACCTCCCTGGCTGAAACTACTCACTCAGACTGACCCAACCTAACAGTAAGTCCTAACTGCCCTGGCCAAACCCCTGGTCCCCCTAATAAAAGGAAGGGTCCCCCAGTTACCCCACTATGCCTGCCTGCCACCAACTTACCTACCTAGGCCCGCAATGCCTGGGCAACCCCCAATCACCCTCGCAGTAGGCCCAAAACAGACCTGTGCCACCCCCGATCACCCCAATCACCTCCATGTGGCCTATGCCACCGCCCAATTACCCCGATCACCCCCATGGGGCCTGTGCCACCCCCATGGGGCCTATGCCAACCACCGATCACCCCCCTGTAGGCCAACCCCTACCCCAACCTACCTAACTACCAACCCACCTACCTACCCCCCTGACCCAGTGACCACACCTGACCCTACCCTGACTCAACTACCAACCCACCTACTCCCCTGACCCAGTGACCACACCTGACCCCACCCTGACCCAACTACCAACCCACCTACCTACCTACCCCCCTGACCCAGTGACCACACCTGACCCCACCCTGACCTAACTACCAACCTACCTGCCTCTGTTAACAGTTAAACACAAAACACAACCCCCCCCCATATTTTTATTCCATTTTTAGAAGTAACAGGCAATGTATCTTTAACATTGCAGTTAAAATTAAAATAATAAATTGCCTGTCACTTTTAAAGATAAAATAAAAATAAGGGAAGGGGAAAAAAAAAACAATCATAAAGTAAACAACAGCACATACTTACCTGTCAAATTGACCCCTCCAGCGGTGGCCTTCTGACCTGGATAGTCAGGCATTCCAATCAATTTTGATTGAAGCCCATGTCCTTCCATCTTGATAGAAGCCCTTGTCTCCTCATCTTGATTGAAGCCATTGTCCATCCATTCTGGCCCATTGCAAGAGGCCTCCATCTAAAAAAAAACGACAACAATCTAACAGAGCTCCTCCTACAAGAAGCTCCGCCAGCGACTAATGGATTTTTTCCCACGCTCCGCCTTTTATAATATTTTTGAAGGACTCTGATTGGCTGAAATTTTTTGATTGACATTGATTTCAACCGATCAGAATCTTTAAAAATTAGCAAAGCAGGTATGAAAGCCTGTAAGGGCAAAAACGGTTAGTGGGAACTTGTGTGACCCTGTATGTATTATACATATTACAGGGCTATTTATGTGATATACATGTTACAGGATAATATATATATATATATATATATATATATATATATATATATATATATATATATTGATTTATATATTGATTGATTTATATATTGATTGATAGATATATTGATTGATAGATATATTGATTGATATATATATATATATTGAGATATATATATATATATATATATATATATATATATATACTGTATATATATATATTGATATATATATATATATATATATATATATAAAATTATATCTATATAATTAATTATATATCTCAATATATATATATATATATATATATATAATCAATATATATATAATCAATATATATATATATATCTCAATATATATATATATATATTTTTTTTTTTTGTATTTTTATTTCATTTTTTTTAATGTACAGTTTGGGCCTATATGGTTTTAATTGGTTATTTAAGGTTTTTAAGGTGCGGTTGGGGCCTATATGGTCACACATGGTCTTTTAAGGTTTTAAAAGTTACGGTTTGGGTCTTGAATGTTCTAACTTTTTTTTTTGTTGTGGTTTTCTATCACCCCCAGGTGCAAACTATCTGTGGAAGCAGATTTGTTTGGACTCGTTGGTTGACTTACTGAATGTGAATACCTCGAGAAGGAGAGTCAACTGTTGGTGAGTATCATTGCTTTGAATTTTCTGTCCATGCGTATAGGTGCAAATTTGATGTTGATTATTCAAAAACACAATGAAGAAGTGGCTAAGAACCGGTACATCCTTTTGAAGATAATTGATTGTGTTCGCTTTTGTGGCGCTTTTGAACTGGCATTAAGAGGACACGACGAAAGTGAAACATCTCTAAATCCAGGAGTGTTTCGAGGCCTGGTGGATTTGTTTGGCAGTATCGATAGTGCAATGGAACAGCATTTGAAGACTGCAACTGTGTTTAAGGGCACGTCCAAAACCGTGCAGAATGAGCTACTGGACTGCATGCTGGAAGTTATTAAGGAAGTGATTCACCAGCAGCTTAAGGAAGCCCAGTTTGTGGCAATCCAAGCGAATGAAACAACCGATATTTCCGCTAGGACACACTGCGTTGTAGTCTATCGCTACATTGACAAGAAGCATCAAGTGGTGGAAAGATTTGATGGCTTCACGGAACTGAACGCAACGGATGCAGACTCGATTGCCGCTGTTGTGCTGGAAAGTCTGAATACTGTTCTTCCAGAGCCAGAAGACAAGATGAAACTCATAGCTCAAAGCTACGATGGTGCCAGTGTGATGTGTGGAGATCAAGGAGAAGTTCAAAGAAAAATAAAAGACGTGTACCCGAACGCACACTACGTCCATTGCTATGCTCACCAACTGAACCTAATAATGGAGCAAGCAGTTTCAAGGATTGGAAGAGTTCGTTTTTTTTCCCCCAACATAGGCGGCATACCATCTTTTTTTTCACGCTCTCCAAAAAGGACTGGAGTTCTGGATGAGGTAGTTGGTAGAAGACTTCCAAGAGGTGCACCGACACGATGGAACTTCAACGTTAGGACCGTGAACGTCATCTACGAGAACAGAGATGCGCTACTTGAGTGTTTCCAGACAATTGAAGCATGACTAAACTTTGATCAAACATCTATACGTGTAGCCGCAGGTTTCATTGGATTGCTGAAAGACAGGGAGTTCCTTTACTTCCTTAAATTATTTCATTTAATAATGCCAGATGTTGACATCCTTTATAGTCAGCTTCAGAAGCGAGACACGGATACTGTTTATATCCACAAAGTCACAGAAGACTTTGTCAGCAGCATCCAGAAAATCCATAATTCTGTTGACGAGATAGAAGCAAGTTTGCCTAGCGATGTAACATTCCGCAGACTGAGTACGGAGATCTCAACCTTGAGACAACTTTCAAGAGAGGTATGTGACATAGTGGTGGTTCATGCAAAAGAACGTTTTTCATTTTCAAATCACCTAGTCAGTGCCAAACTTGTTCAAAGTGACTTGTATACAACCCATGACACTTGCTTTCCAACCCAAGCTCTGGAAGACACAGTGCAAGCATATCCAATACTGAAGAAGGAACAATTACGCACTGAGCTGTCACTTCTGTATGGGAAGACAGATTTTCATGCTTGTACAAGTGCTGTTGCTCTGCACAAACTTTTACATCAATTGAATCTGCAGAATGATTTCACAGAAACAGTGAAATTATTAAGAATCCTGATTACAACACCAATGACCACTGCAGAATCAGAAAGATGCTTCTCCACATTGAAGAGGATAAAAACCTTTTTAAGAAGCACCATGTCCCTAGAGCGGTTGAATGCATTGGCGATGCTCTCAATGGAAAAGCAAATGATTTCCGAGATCCCAGACTTCAATGAAAAAACCATTGATAAGTTTTCTTCTTTGAAAGATTGCCGTGCAAAATGTAAATACAAGTGATTGAAGCAAAGAAGAATGCATACCCCCAGGGTGTGCAAAGATAAACTGCGTTAAGCAGCACCACCTCACTACCAAACATAACTAGTGGTAAGTAAAGTATGAACGGTGTGTGCATATGGAAGGAGCTATGAAAGGTGTGTGCACCAACTTTACCATCAATTTAATCTGCATAATGATTTCACAGAAACAGTGAAGCTATAAGGAATCCTGCCTACAACACCGAAGACTACTGCAGAATCAGAAAGATGCTTCTCCACATTGAAGAGGATAAAAAGGTATTTAAGAAGCACCATGGCCCTGGAGCGGATGAATGCATTGGTTTGAAGGAATTGGAGGCACTTCCAAGGGTAGCTGTCACTTCTGTACGGTAAGCCAGAATTTCATGTCTGTACGAGTGCTGTTGCTCTGCACCAACTTTACCATCAATTTAATCTGCATAATGATTTCACAGAGACAGTGAAGCTATAAGGAATCCTGCCTACAACACCGAAGACTACTGCAGAATCAGAAAGATGCTTCTCCACATTGAAGAGGATAAAAAGGTATTTAAGAAGCACCATGGCCCTTGAGCGGTTGAATGCATTGGTTTGAAGGAATTGGAGGCACTTACAATGGTAGCTGTCACTTCAGTATGGGAAGCCAGAATTTCATGTCTGTACGAGTGCTGTTGCTCTGAACCAACTTTACCATCAATTTAATCTGCATAATGATTTCACAGAGACAGTGAAGCTATAAGGAATCCTGCTTACAACACAGAAAGACTACTGCAGAATCAGAAAGATGCTTCTCCACATTGAAGAGGATAAAAAGGTATTTAAGAAGCACCATGGCCCTGGAGCGGTTGAAGGCATTGGTTTGAAGGAATTGGAGGCAACTTCAAGGGTAAGTAAAGTTCTCAGAAATGGCACCACCGAACTACCAAAAATAACTAGTGGTAAGTAAAGTATGAATGGTGTGTGGGTGTGCATATGGAAGGAGCTATGAAAGGTGTGTGAATGGTCAGTAACAATTGTTGAAGCCATGGCGTGGCGTTACTGCTCATATGGTTATCCATATGCTAATTCAACGTGTTTGTTTGACATTGATTATTGTGTTGTCTAAACAGAAGTGAAATGTTGTTGTTTTCTTGAATCCCAAGATCCACTGGTTTGGGCCTATACAGTCCTGATTGGTCTTCTAAGGTATGTTTGGGCCTATGTGGTCACCCTTGGTCTTCTAAGGTATGTTTGGGGCCTATATGGTTCCACTTGGTCTTTTAAGGTTTTTAAGGTATGGTTTTGTTCTTGAATGGTCTGATTGATTTGCTTGTTTTCTTTCAACCCCAGGTGCAAACCCTATGTGGCAGCAGATTTGTTTGTACTCGTTGGTCAACTTACTGTACGTGAATAACCTGAGAAGAAGAGCCGACTAATGGTAAGTGTCACTGCTTTAATTTTTCTGTTAATGCGTATAGGTGCAATTATGATATTGCTATAGTCTTGTCACATGAGTTTTTTCAATCTATATTGTATACCAATGAATTTAACACATTGTTACTTTACTTCTTAACATTGCTGCATTGCTGATCATGTATTTCAATGGGCTTTACAAGTATAAGGTCATTGGGCGGGGCTTATAAAGGTCATTATGATTCGCCCTGGCGCCCCTCCAACTTGAAAGTTCACCAGCCGCCACTGTGCTGGTCTCTAATCCATGATATTAATGCTTTGTCTTATACTCAGCAGGAATAGTACTAAGGTTAAGGCCAATCGTAGGGGAGACTGGAGACAATGTGCTTTGTTCCATTCTGAATTGAAATGTTAGCAGGGGATGTACTACAACAACACTTGTGGGCATTTATAGAGGCTCTTGAATTCAATATTGTATAACCTAAATTAAAGGCCTGTAGTTTCTGAAACTGTAGGGCCATAACAAATCAAATGCTTTCTCAGCAATGATCAATATTAAGTCCAGGTGTGTCTTATTTTACATTTGAGTACCAGATAAGGTCTATGCTGCTATAAGGTCTATGTTGCTGGTATTTTCAACAGCTTCAGCAGCTTATCTTTCTGGAACAAAGCCTGCTTGGCCTGGGTATGCCAACTGCAGAAGCATATTGTTTACCCTGTTTGAAGTATTCTTGGCAGTTATTTTTATGTCTGTGATGATTAAATAAAACGGCCTATAACTTCCGCATCTGCTAGGATAGTTGCTCTGCTTTGCCATTTTTCATGTTTGAAATGACAGTTCTTCTATTGAGAATATTCTCTATATGTTTTTGCTTTTTAGTGGTGATAATTTTCAAGCTTGCCAAGAAATCCTGCAAGGACTGTAGGATGTTTGAATTATTAGAGTAATTATGATTGTATAATTTAGCAGGATAATTTAGAAATTCTATCTCTTCAGGGTGTGTTATCAACATGTCTTCTGTTTGTTTTGATAGAGAGGATATCAGACTGTGGGCCTTACTCAATTGAACAATTGTTGGTTACTGGAGCCGGTAATGTAGCCCATAAACTAATTTGCTATTTAATTGGAGTCTTTTAGCTACCCACACATGATCTGTGGGTTACAGGCTGAAAATCCCTGCGGTTGTGAAAAATCATAACTCCTACCCAGCTAAGCCTTTCATCTTTCAAGTCTGTAAATGTTAAAGTCACAAATCTCTATTCAATTGCTACAATTCCTCAAGCCCGCAAACGTTTTCACACCCGTTATTGGCAAATATAGAAGAAAATCCTACGAGTACCAGATAGGACTCACAAGGGGGTTAAACACCTGGTCGGCACACTGTAAATGCAAATACAAAAACAATACTGCACTTTAAAAGATGGGGAAAGTGATTAAAGACATTATAATTAAATGCACAACTGCTCAAGCTTTTAAATCTGCAATAAAAAATTGTTTTATTCACGATTCATGTTTCAATCTCAGGAATCAAGGAGTTAATGCATATCAGGCCACCTACATTGACTAGAACATTTTCTTAATTTATTTTTATTATTTTGTACATTGCCGGATTGCGCATATAGGACTTCTAAAAGCTATTTGATTGAAGTTTAAGCTCCATATTTAAATGATGTCATGATGACGGTCTAATTTACTATTGGCTGTTTGTAAATTAATAGTTACGGCCTTGCTTAACTGATCATGCTCAGGCCCTCAAATGATACTTATGATTGCATGGTTTACGGTTTAGGCTTTGGGCCAGGTAGTTGCGGGCTTGTTCAATTGAATAGCTCTGTAACTGTTGCAAATTAAATAAGGCACTTTATTTTTTTGAGCCCTTAGTCTATTAGCCAATAATGTATTTGCCTTGTTTGATTTCTCATTATTCCTTTTTTCATTCTTTTCATAAAGTACTGAGTGTCATCTATCTCTCTGTGCCTAATTTGGCTATGTCAGTATTATATCTATTCATGATTAAGAAATATAAGGTGCAGAGTGTTCTAGAATCCAGTGCTTCAGTTGGACTTAGTTTCCCCCTCTGTCTGGACCAATCTCCTTAGGCTTCTACCCAGGGTTGTGAATAAGACTGTATCCCAGTCTCCTATAATAATTAGTGCACCTGTTGCATACTTATGAATACAATTGGAAAAAAAGGAGAGACATGTAGGATCATCTTTGCATGGAGCATAAATATTTACCAATGTTAATAGCTTTGAACCCATTTGACACTTATTCAAATTAATACTTTATTGCCTATATGAAAACTTATATTATATATTTGTAACGAGCAAGTTTTACTGATTACAATTGCCACCCAATTGTGTTTAGTCTCTGCACATGAGTGGAAAGCTTGATAATATTTTCCCCAAATGAAGCTTGTTATTGCCCCTTTTTTAAGTGAATTTCCTGTATGCAAAAAATATTTAACTTTGCTTTTTACGTTGTGCGTTAGATCCCTTCACATTTTGGCATATGATTTTAATAAACATCTTGGAGTCTGTGTCTGCGCTGAGAATGTAAACTTTTGGGTCCATCTAAATTAAGCTGTAGTTATTTCTGTGGAAGTGATGTGAAGAGCACAATGTTATATTTCCTGAGTGTTTTTTTTGTAAGTGTGTTGGGTAGAGAAACATGTATTTTTTTTATATTCAAAAATCTATCTGAAATTAAGGATGAGGAGTAGGTAAAATAAAGGGACTGGGGAGTGTATACCTCAGCTGTGACGTGAGATAAAAAGTGTAGGAATGGAAAACGATGTGGAAAAGCAAAGCCTGTAATGATCGTGGGGGCTGAACAATGATAACAGTTTGTTAAAATCAACTGTAAAAATTCCCATTTTCCGGTTGTATCATTTCGATATTAAACTGTAATACTATTGTCAAGGATATTAAATAAAGCTCTTTATGTGTACCCCATAAGCCTTTAGAATTACAGTATATCTAGAGTGCTGAGAAAAAAGTTAACTTTCAATAATCCTACCATGGGAAACCCAAGGGAAACTTGGTATCTATGAGCTTAATCTATGAAAACCTATCACTTTACAAAACAGAGTAGCATTTTAAACTATACTGTTTGGTTACCAACTGGCAAAAATAGATTATACTTGTTTCAGCTATAGAGTCACTGAATAACCTCTTCAACCTACTCCCGGATGAGTTCAGTTTACTTGCGTTCCAGAGAGTTCTGTCTTCTCCAACGAGGAGAAGTCCAGATCCTCCACTAAGCCTCACATATGAAGACTAGTTTTCTCAAGTAGGTGGAACCTTGGTCAGCAGAAGGAACATTTCCATGCATATCTTATTCCATTTTTTTGTAGCATTTCTATGATAACTCTGATTTGCCATTGTAGAGTTGTTGGGCAATGATCATTAAAGATTTGAATGGATTTATTTTGCCAGGTCAGCCACATAAGATCCGCAGGGGCCACAAGGGACCCGGGGGGGGGGGGGGCACAGAAGACCCACGGGGCAATGGGAGGGCTGCGGAGAGTCTGAGGGGGCCACAGGGGCCACATGTGACACACGAGATGTCTGTCAGGCCCTTCAGAGGTCAGAGGCCTCTGTGCCTTGCACCGGCTGTACCGGCAGTAGCTCCACCTCTGCTCAAAACTACTTCTCTTTGTTTTTCCTTTTTCAATGCCACCTGCTTTGGTACTCTGTGTATCCTGTCCATCCTGAGTAGGTTATGAATGGTATCTGGAAGAAGTTCTTTGAGAATTAGAGCCAGTGTGTCTCCTGTTTTTTCTTCTGGTAGATTCTTAAGTCTCAGGTTATTTCGTCTTGATCTGTTTATAGTGTCTTCTTGAGATTCCTCTAAGTTATATATTCTTTGCTTGAATTTTGTGATCTCATCCAGTGAAGTTTTTTTTGTTTATTGAAACTTTTTAATTTGGTTCCTTCTGCGCTACAGTGCATTCATTCAGTCAAGTATGGCCAAGTATGTAAGAGCTCAAATTTAATTACAATAATTGTAAAATTCTGCACTTAGTGCATAAAAAGAAAACATGACTTAGTAAATCTTGCAAAGTGTTGCAAGGCATTCATCCATAGAGATTATATATGAAAAATAGTTATTATTACATTCTGGCCACCAATATTACCTGCATTTGGCCCATGGAGTCTAATGCAGAATAAAGCTATGATGGCATTCAAAAATGCTAAATAGTACAACATGACAATTTAGTATGATGCTAATTGTTTTACTATATTAAGGTAAGAGAGAGTTGGAGAGAAAGTATGAGAGAGGTGGACAGAGTGCTATTCAATTTAATTTCTAATCTTTTAAATATAGGCTTTACAAGTTATGTCATTAAGGAATTCTTCTTTGATTTAATTTATTTTCTAAGGCAGCTGAATCTAGTAGTCAGAAACTGTAAAATGTGAAAGGACAGTTTCCTGTGGGTATTAGATTTCTTCTCTATGTGTTCAAAGGGAAGTATTGATCCAACTTTGTGTTACAGATAGCTAGGCCAATGAAAAATGTCTGACAGTTGTAAAACACAGAACACGTTAAACTCCACATGGAAGGTAAAAGTTAACAATTATTGATTTATGGCCAGATGAAAATGTTACCAATCAAACAGATCCCAGGAGCACTCAAATATAAACAAACATTTAAGCTTATACACTAAATGGTGCTGTTCCAGTTAATAGTAGCTTTCAACCAACCAGAAACTACATTATCCGGCATCTACCAAACCCCATGGGTGCCGGATAACTAAGAGTCTACTGTATTTAGCTTCATGATATAGCATACAGTATTTTACAATTACCATCCCGTTAACCTATAGATTCATACAGAGAGCTCAGACACTTCTCTGTTGGTAACCAGTGACATCACAACCATGAGCCTATTTCTTAACAATGTCACAATACATATAGCTTTTTACCTACTATAAATTACATCACTTACACTCAGTTACATCACTTGCCTCCACTAATAAGATTTCTGTCAGTTTCAGTACATTACAACTATTTCAGGTTCTTCACATAACATATATATCAAACTGCATATTAAATATAATAATTTATGCATCGTATAAGTCTTTTAATATAGTATAAAATAAATATCACAGCACATTCAATCTGTAAAGATTAAGTTTCTCTCCAATGTTCCACTGAACTATTTTTTCATGTGCTTTTAACTGGATTTGTTTGATGTATCTGTTTGAAATGTTATATTGTAGGAGGGATTGAGAAGCATGAATTCTTTTTCCACTTTTCATAAAATTCTGTCAAGTCAAAAAAAGATGGTTTATGTTAAATTTTGGAGTTTTTCCAATAGGAAACTTTGCTAACCTGTAGCAAAAGAGGTTGAATGGATTTGTTAAGAAGTTAGCAGTGTCATTATAACACTGTCATATTCTTTGAACTCTCAATACCAGGTTATCAGCCCTCTGAGTTACATAACACGACACGAAGGACTATATAGTACAATGAAAATCCATATACTTGACCTGTTCTATGGAGTACTGGGCTGCTGCTGATGAATTGGATTGCAATTATCTGAATATCTGCTTTACCACATGTATCTATGTAAGGGCAGCCAGAGCAAATAGTAATTGCTTGGTTGTTTTATCCAGGGCTATGGCTTAGAGTGTGTCTGTTCTTTTGGATTGAATTTCAGTATATGTTTGCCTGATTCCCCAAATTCTCGGTTCCTGACTTTCAGATTTATAACTGGTTATTTCTTTGTCTTTGGCCTGCACAGAAGTACAGACTGTCTGATTACTCTGTT
Source organism: Discoglossus pictus (assembly GCA_027410445.1). NCBI lineage: Eukaryota > Metazoa > Chordata > Amphibia > Anura > Alytidae > Discoglossus > Discoglossus pictus. The sequence continues at coordinate 241,861,246 of CM050165.1, read as the reverse complement.
GACCTAACCCGTATCAGTACTTTACATTAATTCTACTTGCTACTGGGTTCTCAATCTCCTGGTCTTACATTAATAGTGATCTGAAGAGTGGGTATGCCCTTTCTATTTTTTTAATTGTTTGCTGTTTTTGCTGTTAAAAAATAAATTTAATGAGTATGCTTAGTAGGGATTTTTGCAATTGACCAATTGTCAGATTTAAATGTTTTGGATTGGTCAATTTTGGTCAGCTGGCCATTTATAGTTTAAAAAAAATATATATAATTTTTGCTCATGGGGAATGTTGAACATTAACAGAATGTGGCAAGCAAAGGTAATGTTTAGTTTTATAAATATACAGCCTTATTAAATTGCGATTCAGTAAATTTAAAAAGGCTCTATTTAAGCACACAGCATATTGTTTTTACAGAAGTTTTTAGTTTTAGTTCTATCCAAAAGCAAGGTCTTCACTAACTAAAAACTTCTGTAAATAAAATATGCTGTGTGCTTAAATAGAGCCCTTTTAAATTTACTGAATCGCAATTTAATAAGGCTGATAACGTCAGTGATGGTGATGTTGTTGACCAGCATTGGAAAATGCATAGAGCTACTGGAATTTTTTTCTTCCTCTTTACCTAGCCCCAGAAATGTTGTAGCCATAAACACAACATATATATGAATCTGCCATCCTCGCTCGCCATTCACAGCAACTTCTCACCAGCTGTGGAGAACGTATTTATACCATTATATAAATACCTTTTTTTTTATGGAGATGTAATATTTTAACATAAAGGCTCATTTTTTTTAAATAATGTAATATATTTTATTACATGCGCAACAGCTTCTTCATTATGTAGGGGAAATGGTTCATGATCTAAATGGCAAAATTATAAGCAAAATACTTTATGGATAAGTGGATGAGCCTTCTAGTGGAAGTTGTAGGGTCAAACACAGTTAAGGACTTTATGTATGCCTGTAATAAGCATAAGGCTGACCAACTAAATAAGTCTTTGTAGTCCCTATGCAAAAAAAGTAAAACAAAAACACATTCATTAGCTTGCAGCCACCAAACAGTTTTTATTTTCAACAAATGTAATTATGATTATTAATATTGTTATCAAGTGCTTATAATGCAGAACTTTTTACTCAACACTATACAAAGCTAAAAAATTTATTGTTTGAGATTGAGATGAGGTGAAAGGGGCTGGGAACAGATAAGAAATGGTATGAAGTGCTGTTTTTTTCCACAGAAAATAATTATTACTATGTTGTATATTAAATCAGCATAGTAATGTGAGATGCACTTCAGACGCTTATTTAATTCTCCCCACAGCCATAGGTAGTTACAATTTCAATTTAATTTAAATGCCAGTCAACCAATCTGGATGTCTTTGAAGGCTCTGCTCCTGCAAGTTCCCAATCTAGAAAGGTATATGGGCACAGGAGGGACAAAATGGTAGGTCGGAGATGTGACACTGGTATAAAAGATAGTTGGCATACTAATTCATTATAAATCACCTGTATACCAATGCTAATAACTTAATACATTGACATATTTCATTTTTTTAGTGGTTACTGTAATAATTTTACAGTTTGTTACAATTAAATTGTTTTGTTTCAAGGACACTGTTACGTTTACAACATTACGAACACGTACTTTAATATGGAACTGAAAGGGCACTGATCTGCCTGAAAATAGAAACCACATTTAAGCAAATAAAGATATGTAAATCAAACATTTTGAAACATAAAATGTAGTTGTTTTGTTTAATTCTTCAAAAAAGGCCTAATTGTGGAATCTCAGAAAAACACCATGTCAAAGACTCATTTTGAAAAAGTCAGCTTTTATAGAAAAATCACAAAATAAACAAAAAGTTGCATTGAAGGCTTGTCAGCAAAATCTTACAAAAATAATCTGATTTACTCATGTTAAACCATTTTTGTTGATATGATATAATGAATGACATCTGCTATGACATCACTCATGACATCAAATACGACATCATCCATGATGTTAAATACGACATCATCCACTTTGATATCACATAATTCATTTATAAATGTACATTTACTTAAATGTTTAAAAAAATACAACTAAAGTTAATTATGAAAATATTAAAAATGTCTAAAAAATATATTGCTTAAAAAAGTTACTTGTTAAAATAACGTTTACATATTTGCTTGTCTATAAAAACATTTTTTTTTTTTTATTGTGTTTTTAAACTGTGGCATATTTCTTAGATTTACACTATTGTTTACATTTTGGACTTGTGTTAACTAATGTTGTCAATTAATCTTACACAAGGCATCTTATTACCTTACACAAGACACTGCTAAGATTCTAATACACTCTCTCATCATTTCTCATCTTGACTATTGCAACTCGCTCCTTGTTGGGCTGCCCATCACTCACCTCTCCCCACTTCAATCCATAATGAATGCCTCCGCCAGACTCATCTTCTGTACACATCGTTCAGTGTCGGCAGCTCCTCTTTGTCAATCACTCCACTGGCTTCCCTTAGCCTCCAGAATAAAGTTTAAAATCTTGACCCTAACTTATAAAGCCCTCAACAACAGCGCACCCCCATACATCTCTGCTCTCATCTCCAAATACTCCCCCACACGCCCTTTTCGTTCTGCTAAGGACCCTCTTCTTTCTACCACTCTTGTCACCTCTTCTCACTTCCACCTCCAGGACTTTTCTTGTGCTGCCCCTATTCTCTGGAACTCCTTGCCTCGCTTCACCAGACTATCCTCCTGCATTAAATCCTTCAAAACTTCAATAAAAACGCACCTCTTTAAAGCCTATAACCTTCCTCCCTAACATGCTCAGCACTACTCTCTCCCTACTTTACCACATACAAACTTCAACCTTTAGATTGTAAATCTGAGAGTTTCAATCCTGCAAGGTGCTTCAGGAAAGCGCTATGGACACCGGATTCCAAGCTCAAAGACAGGGCCCTCCATTCATTGCAACGTGTGAATCTTGAACTTGTCATTGCCTGTAACTTAACTTATGTAACTGGACCTTCCTAAGAATTCCAAATTAGCATCTTGGAAGGAGGACGCTTCTTCACCACCTTATTTGTTTCCCCTTTTCTTTCCTCCTTTTTCTTTTCATTTCTAACTATGTTATTTATGAATTGAATTTAGTTGATTATTAATTTGTAAAAATTCAAACTTGAACATCATAAAAAAAAAGAACAGGAAGACAAACATTATTTCTTGATACAATATTGTTTTTTGTTATTTCTCTCTCTTTAAACAATCAGGGAAATTTATATGGCTTCAAATATATGTTTTGTCTGATTATAAAACATTGAAAAAAATTAAAATAAACTGTCTACTGGAGCTATACACATATCAGATCTGGAACTACCCCTTTATCTAACTTTGCTTTGGAGCTTCCTTGTATTTTAAATACAACCTTGCGATATATCTATAATCTGTTTTGTAACATGAATTTGACTCCTATTGACTGATGAGGCAAATCAGTTAAGAAATATGCTTGAAACATTTATTGGAGGGACTGATTGAAACTAAAATACTAACTTTGTTATTGTTAGTGGTTTATTGTTACTTACTATTGCATAACATCTGTTCCCTTTATCAGGCCCAACTACCACAACCCACAGAAACCTGCAGACACTTAACATACAAGACCTTTCCAATTTACTACAACCCCTTCTCAGTCCCCTCACTACCCTCACTTGCCCTGATGTTGCTACCACACAATACAATTTGACTCTAAATTCCACTTTCAACTCTCTAGCCCCCATAAAAAACAGGCAGATGCTCCCTCTCATCTACAACCATGGCACACTACACGAACGTGCAACATCCAGAAGTGCTCCTGCAGTGCTGAACGATTATGGAGGAAATCTCGCTCCTCAGCAGACTTCCTTCATTACAAGTTTATCCTATGCTCCTATCACTATGCCAAAACTATAATCTTGCCAAATAGAGCTACTTCTCATCATTAATATCAAATTTGGCCTCGAACCCCAAACGTTTGTTCTCCACTTTCAACACTCTCCTCTGCCCTCCCCCACCTCCCTTCCCCTTCCTCTCTTACAGCTAAAGATTTTGCTAGACACTTTAATAGTAAAATGTAAAATATTTGTAATGAACTCTCCTCTCAATGTGGCCATATCACACCTTCTCCTCAACAAACAAACAGCAGCCTGCCTTCACCCTTTCCCAAACCTATAGCCATAATAAACTCCTTTAACCCTGTAACTGAGGATGAAGTTGCTAATCTTCTATCAACCTCTCTCACAACTTGTCCACATGATCCTATTCCATCACAGCTGATCCCCCCTCTCTACCACACTTTTCCCAGCTCTCACACATCTATTCAACCTTTCCTATAACACTGGCAAGTTTCCGTCACCTTTGAAACAAGCCACAATTACACCCATTCTTAAGAAACCCTCATCTGATCCAGCTTCACCATCCAATTACCGCCCTATCTCTCTACTTCCCTTGGCTTCTAAACTACTTAAACTTGTTGTCTACAATTGCCTTACACAATTAATTTCCTCCAACTCCCTCCTTGATCCCTTCCAGTCTGGCTTCTGGCCCCAGCACTCCACAGAGACAGCTCTCACAAAAGTTACTAATGACCTGCTCAATGCCAAATCAAAGGGTAATTTCTCTATCCTAATTCTCCTGGATCTCTCTGCTGCCTTTGACACAGTTGATCATCCTCTTTGTATCCAAATTCTCCACTCTCTTGGCATCCGTGACACTGCTCTCTCTTGGTTCACAGCTTATCTAGAAAATCGAACATTTAGTGTCTCCTTCTCTGGTGCCTCTTCATCTCCTCGCACTCTTACTGTCGGTGTACCCCAAGGCTCAGTCCTAGGCCCCCTCCTTTTCTCAATCTATATATTGTCCCTTGGTGCCCTTATAACATCTTCAGAATTTCAGTATCATCTACACACTGATGACACCCAAATCTACATCTCTGCACCTGAACTATCCCCTTCTCTGCTAGCTCATGTTGCCAATTGCCTCTCGAGCATATCCTCATGGATGTCTGCCCGTCAACTCAAACTCAACATGTCTAAGACAGAGCTCCTTATCTTTCCACCCTCTTCCTCAGCTCCCACTCCTCACTTATCTTTCACTGTTGACAATGTCATCATCACTTCTACCTGCCAGGCCCGCTGTCTTGGGGTCCTACTGGACCCGTCCTTCTCTTTCATCCCTCACATTCAATCACTCACAAAATCTTGTCACTTTCACCTAAAAAACATATTCAAAATACGCCACTACCTTACACAAGACGCAACTACAATTCTTATTCACTCTCTCATCATATCTCACGTTGATTACTGCAACTTTCTCCTTGCTGGCTTCCCCATCACCCGTCTGTTTCCACTGCAATCCACTTTGAATGCATCCGCTAGACTCATCTACCATACTAAATGCTCTGTGTCTGCAGCTCCTCTCTGTCAGGCCCTTCACTGGCTTACTATAGCCTCTAGAATACAATTAAAAATCATGACCCTATCATATAAAGCCATCCACAATATTGCTTCCTCCGACATCTCTGCTCTCATCCCAAAATACACTCCCACCCGCCCTCTTCGCTCTGCTAATGACCTTCTTCTCTCCTCCTCTCTCATCACCTCCTCTCACTCCCATCTTCAAGACGTTTCTCGTGCTGCCTCTATTCTTTGGAACTCCTTACCTCGCTCCACCAGACTATCTTCCTGCCTCAAATCCTTCAAACTCTCTTTGAAAACACATTTATTTAAAAAAGCCTATCATCTTTAGACTCTTTATTCACTATGCATCTATCACTCTCCTGTACCTAACCCACACCCTTTAGAATGCAAGTTTGCGAGTTTCAATCTTGTGAGGTACTTTAGGGAAAGCACTGTGTATATCTGATTGAAAGCTTATATAATATTTTTCATTGTGGGGTTTTTGTTTATATGTGTACCTAACCCCTTTTTTGCGCTGCGGAATATGTTGGCACGTTATAAATAAAGGATAATAATAACATTGTAAATGTCTGCTGGTTTTTAAAAAATTGGGAGACCTATATGTGAATTCTTAATTACTTTCTTCTTGGTAAGCTGCTTGGATTACACAACAGTGTTATAAGGAACTTTTGAATAGTTGACATCTGTTGATCTGTAGAAAATTCAAGACAACTGGGTATAATAGGTATTTATAGAGCACAAGATTTAAATAGCAGTAGTAATAGTAGTAAAAATATGACTGCATACTTATCCCGAAGCGGAAAAAGAGCAGATAGATCTCTAGATGTATCTCAGACATCTAACTCTTCACAATTGGAATTTTCACCTACACAGAGTCAAACAGAAGAAGTAAGTAAAACCAAACCAGCTGATATAATAGGACCTCTGGAACAGGATATATGAACAGTTGACATCAGGAAAAAAATGTTTACTGAGTTTCAAGATAAAATAAGAGAAGAAATGAAAAAGAAAAGAAAAAATAAATATAATAACTTTGAAAGGTATATCAGACGTAACAACTTGAGAATAAGAGGAATATCCGAAAAGGTCCTGATTAATGAATTACCCCTCTATGTTGGGAATTTTTTTGAAATCGCTAGTAGATTCTGAAGATGACGAAATAGACAAAATATATAGGATTCCTATTCCAAATGACATTCCAAAAGAAACATCAAGAGTTGTGATAGTTAGGCTCCAGTCGATAACATACAAGGAGGCGATAATGAGAATATCAAGAGGGAAAAGAATGTTTGATGATCCCTGCCAAAATGTAATGATCTTTCCGGATCTTACAGGTGAGACGTTAATTAAGAGAAAATAACTTGGACCTATAACCAACGTACTACGTAGAGAAGACATAAAATATAGATGGAATTTTCCAGCTAAATTATCGATAGTTAATAATAGTCAAAGATATATTGTTAATACGGTAGGCGAGGCAAAATCTTTTTGGAGAATGGTCAGTCCCTTATGAAAAAACTAAAACTAACTATGAACAACAGAGGCCTGATGCACAGATGTGGCAGAAAGAGGGATGGGGGGGGGGCGGAGCTGGTGATGGATGGAATGAGGGAGAGGAAAAGAAGATATATGGAATGTAAGATACCAATAATAACTGGAGTTGTGAGCGGTTCATTCTCCACTTTCTTTTTTTTTTTTTTTTTCTCTCAAACCACTTTTATATAAATAGTAATAAGTGCAATTTTCACTTTCCCTTTTTTTTCTTCCATTCATAACCAATATTTAAAATAATAGAAGAAGGGGAAAGGAGAAAAAAAGAAGATACAAATAAGATTAATGATACAATGACTATATTATTCTCTATTTTGAGACATGGAACGAAAAGAACATTAGGAGATAGATATAGTGATAGATCATTTTGTTAATTTTTTTCAAATAGTTAAAGAATATATGATATACACATTATCTCTATTGTGAGAAATTAATTATAAATGTATAACTCACGAATAGATTTAGAAAAGAAATTGAAACCCACATATACACTTTTGAAAATAGTACTAAATCACCAGAGTGAACATCAGATTAATACTTTAATATACAATTTCAAATGGGTGGATAGAGTGACACGAATAGCTTAACTTAGGAAATGGTTCTGTAAGATAATGTTAAAAGCTATAACTCTCATTCTCTAAAGATTAAAGATACATTTTGAAGATTAGTTGGCTGGGTCTCTGGGGAACCAAATGGTTTGTTTTACAGTAAAACTAATACTGCAAAAGGGGCGGCAATAAGATATATATATGCCACAAAACAGAGATTTTATTTTACTTCTTTCTCCTGGTCTCAACTAATGGTTGGGGCGGTGAGAGGGGCTGAAACTCTCTTTTATTGAATGTGTTGTACATAGTTGTATTCATGTTTAATACCAATGAAAACTTGAGCGTGGGGGAGTCGAATGGGGGTACGAACTGGAGAGAGTTGGGAGATGGTGGAAAGAAATAATCCAATGAAAAGGAAAATAAAACATTTCCTATGAATTTAAAAATATTAACACAAAATGTAAATGGAATGAATATACCAGCAAAGAGACATATGTTAATGAACTTATCACATGAACAAGATGTGGACATTGTACTTATACAAGAGACTAATTTGAAAAATAATTATATACCGAATTTATCAGAAAAAATTTATAGTGTTAAGCTATTTTTAAACCATAGCACTTAATGAAGAGGAGTGGGTATCTTCTTCCACAAAAGAACCAATGTAATTTTAGGAATATAAAGAGTTGGACTGTGAGGGCAGATATATCCTATGGACTGGCATTATAAATAGTAAACAATTCACAACTGTCAATATATATGCCTCGAATAACAAACAAAATAGATTTCTGAACAAATTAATAAAATATCAAAATAAAATAAAGAATGGGAGGGGATTTAAACATATGCCTTGATCCAATAAATGACAGGAAGTCAAGTATAAAACTCATCTCAGATAGTGATGTCGCGAACATCAAATTTTCGGTTCGCGAACAGCGGACGCGAACTTCCACCAAATGTTTGCGAACGGCCGAACCGGGCGAACCGCCATAGACTTCAATAGGCAGGCGAATTTCAAAACCCATAGGGACTCTTTCTGGCCACAATAGTGATGGGAAAGTTGTTTCAACAGGACTAACACCTGGACTGTGGCATGCCGGAGGGGGATCCATGTCAAAACTCCCACGGAAAATTACATAGTTGATGCAGAGTCTGGTTTTAAGCCATAAAGGGCATAAATCACCTAACATTCCTAAATTTTTTGGAATAACATGCTTTAAAACATCAGGTATGATGTTGTATGGATCAGGTAGTGTAAGGGTTACACCCGCTTCACAGTAACAGACCAATCTCCCCGTTTAATGCACCGCAAACAATCGCAAACAGTCCCTTTGCACAACCGCAAATTCCCCGTTTGCACAAGGTTGGTTACCAAGCTAGCCATGTCCTGTTCCTTGTCCTCACTGATGTCATTGAAGGTCTCTTCCTCCACCCAGCCACCAAGGGTCCCCGAAAGGGGACAACAAGCCCCCTGGGACGCCTGCTGTGTTTGGTCTTCCACCTCCTCAAAGCCACCTTCCTCCTGTGACTCCTCTTCTTCAGACTCCCAGAGTCTGGGGGCTTTCACTGCCCAGCATGGAAGATTATACACAGGTCAGAGTCTGGGGGCTTCCACTGCACAGCATGGAAAAATATACGCGTGGCCTCTGTCTGCGTTATTTTAAGGTGTGTACTGTTAAGTAGTACTATTCCTATTGGTTTAATCCCGGTTACGTCCACTATCAGGGGATGTGTATATGGCATGGATTTTTAGAAGCGGGAGATGGAAAAAGAAGCTTGGTCGGTCCTCCCACTTCAAATTTGGGGCACTGCGCGTGCAATCTAAGGTGCCACCAGATATGAGTGTCACTGTGCACTGGCAAAAGTTGGCAGAGTAGATGCAATAGGCTTCACACACACGCCTGTAGGCAGGCAATTGCTATTCAATCTATTACAGTCAAAAAAGTGTTGTTTTATGTCACTGAGCACAATATAAGCTGTGAGCCTGACACAGGCAGGCAACTGAAATTAGATTACAGGAAAAAAATGATTGCTTTCAATGTATGTTACACCACCAGGTATGAGTAGTGAAAATAAGCACAATATAAGCTGTTAGGTGTTAGCCTGTCACACACACGCTGGCAGGCAGGCATAGATTACACACAAAAAAATTATAAAATAAAATAAATGAAGTTCAAAGTTTCCTCAATGATAAAGTATAGGGGGCGAACCGAAAAGCGCATGTGTTCGCCGTTCGCGGCGGACGCAAACATGCGAAAATCGCCGCCAATAGTTCTCCGGCGAACTGTTCGGGACATCACTAATACCATACAAATCTATATTAAAAAAAGCATCTAATTTTGTCAATATGATAAAATATAAACTTTATGATGGATGGAGGGTACTTAATCCAAATGGAAAAAATTATACCTTTTACTCTAAAAAATACAAAATTTACAGTAGAATTAATAAATTTTGATGGATTTGAATGTATTGAACGATACATAAAAAATTTAAATAGCACCCATGAAATTGATGGATTATGCATCTGTAAAACTAACTTTAAGTGAAGGAAATAAAATACAATATTCAAAGTCTATAAAAATGGATGCCACTTGAAAATTCGATAAATTCTAAAACCCTCCTATGGAACACGCACAAAGCATATGTGAGAGGTACACTTACGGCTTGGGCTATTCATAAATCGAAACAAAAGAAATATTCTAAAAGACAATTATAAATTAAATTAACTCAACTTCAGAATCAGAATAAAAAAACTATAACAATAGCAAATATAAATGAAATTAATAAAATTCAAGAGGAAATAAAAAAAATCCAACAAATTGAAGTCGATAGTTTAATCTGGTTGAGGCCGGTCAAGAACTATCATTTGGGGGCAGTACCAGAAATGGATCGTCCACTAGTGCGAATGTGAGCTGGTGGTAGGAGAGCTGGGAGGTCATGCATGAAAGCTACTACTGACCTGAAGTGGAAAAGACGTTTCTAACCCTAATGTAAGCCCATATTAAGCTCACTCTAATACCATCCCTCACCTCCTATTCTATATGTCCCCAAATATACATTTGACGGAGTACCTTAAACCAGTGCATTGGGGATCGAGGTCCTGTTGTTGAGGGAAGTCGCAGGGGGTGCTGTCACTGTGGCCCCCAGGAGCACAGGGTGCGTACCCCGTGACAGTAGCTGTAATCCTGCGAGAAGACAGCAACGGATGTGAGCTAGCGGAAGCAGGAGCAAGCCAGGGGGACACCAGGTCTAATGGAAGACGTAAATCTATGGGATGCAAAGCCTGCTAGAAGCCTTCAATATTCAGTACCAATCTGAGCTTAGGTATACCCGTTAAACGTGGAGAGAAGAAGCTGAATAGCCTGCTGGTTGTCATCTAAAGCTAAGTTCAAAATTAAACTGTAATTATCCACAATGGCAATGACTAATAATTATACACTAATGGCGGTGTCAAGTATGGACACTTCTAAGCTGGTTCACTAATTTGAACTGAGGCAAGGGACAAGTTTGATAGATAGTAGAGAAGGAGGAGAGGTGAAGAGGAGCTAGGGCTACATTAATATAACTCTTTGAAAAGGAATTGGGACATAGAAATCCCTAAAGAGGACTATAACCTCAAAGAGGAACTGGAAAATTAAGGGATATGAAATTCTGGACTATATAGGAGCAGAAAATAGATCTGGTTACAAACTCAATTCTCAATTTAAAGTTTCCCTATGAACGTTGTAACAATCTAGATAAAAGGGACAATAAATAAAAGTAAATAAAGACAAAGAGGAACTAAAGAAGGTTCAAGCAAAGTACATTAGGACAATTTTTGAAACATATATAATAGAGGGGGCACGATGGCCAATAGAAAACGCTCAATAACTACTAAGACAAATAAAAAAGAAAAGAAAAATCAAATATCAAACACTAATTAGTTCTTTTCACCTAAAAACAAAATTAATCCATTGGAATTAACCCAAGCAGAATCCTCCTTCCTAGAACAATCTACAAATAAATCACAAGGAGTATTATCTCAGTCCTCCATAGAGGGGCCAGAAATTTCTCAAGAAGAACAGTTAACTTGCTCTAAAATGAAAGATCTTATGTATGATTTTAGAAGTTAAGATTACATCAGAACTCTCAAAACAGATTACAGAAAATACAAAATCAGTTAATGAAACACATAAAAAATTAACGAGATTTAGTTAAAATGTGATAAATTAATCATGGATAATAATTCACTTTTAAAATATACAAATAATTTGGAACACAAAATTGAAGAATTAAATAATAAAATTTGCAATATGGAGGATAGGTCAAGAAAAAATAACCTAAGGATCAGAGGGATAAACGAAAATATACTAGATAAGGATCTGAACAAATTAGCTGAGGATATGTTCCATAAATTAATACCTCAATTTCCTAAAGAAGATTAAAAAATCGAGACTATCCATAGGATCCAGCTCCCTAGAGGTCTGGATAATATCACACCCAGAGACGTTATAGTAAAGCTCCATTATCTACCATTCAATGAAGCCATACTAAAAGCAAATTATATGAAGAAATCTATGGACCCTCCATAAAATTATTCTCAGACCTATCTTCACAGACGTTAGCAAAAAAAAAAAAAGAATATTCTGCTATAACACAAAGTTTAAGGAAAGATGAAATAAAATATAGATGGAAATCTCCCTCTGGCCTTTTCATTTTGAAGGATACCATTTGGTAAAAAAATTAACACGGTTAAAGAAGGACAGTCCTTGCTACAAAGATGGAATATCGAAGTAGAACTTTTCGTTCACAGAGATAAAAACCCAGAATTATTATTAAAGAGACCTGAATGGGAATTAATAAAGTGACGTTCAGAGGAAAAAAGGGAAGGAAGATCTGAGAAACAATAGAAAGACTTATTTTTTTCTCCTATAATATTTTCGTTTATTTAAATTATATTGTTTGCTACTGTCATAGAAATGATATAAGTGGTATATCACACTATATTGCCCTCATATAACATTACTTATTGGTATTCTTATAAGAAATGAGGTGGATTGATGATTGATTAATATAAAATTTGCACTGATTTGCATTTTAGTATCACATTAACCTAGTATGGAAACAGTAGTGTTTAGAATTAATGGTAATTTAAATTTAAATGCACTTTATATTTGATATATCCCCCTTTAATATGATATCAAAAAGATTATTTCAAAGTTTATATAGTATTGATTTTTTTACAATTATAAAAATTGTATATAGGATTGACACTTTACCGATCTAGAGCATACTAGATTCACTTCTAAAAGACGTTTGCTTTCTTGTTAGTAAACATCCTAAGCACTTTTTAAAATTGCACATTAAAGTTTATAGTGTATTGATTAAATATATTTTAATTAAATTCCAAAATATAATAATATATTATTGATGTATTCCCTTCTCCTGTTCTCATGGTAAAAGGCAATTAGCTGAGAATTTTGTAGCAGTATATTATTTTTAAATGGCTATGATCCTAAATATTTAGTTTACAGCTCTACGTCATATGTGTATATTTTGTGTATATTTTAATCGGTCTATTAAAACAAATGATGATGAAATATAAAGTGGAATCATATATGATTAAGAGGTAATAGGGTTTGTAAAGGTTAGAGAGTGGGAAAAGAGAGGAAGAGAAAAGCAAGGAAGAGGAAGATTAAAGAGAAATTTAAACTATAACATATGACTAACAGTGTTTAATTCTAACTATATGACATGAGATATAAAGGAATAAATAGGAGAAAGAGGGGAAAAGGATAGATAGATAAGAGAAGAGCAGGATAAAGGAAGAGGAGAGGAAAATTATTTGAAACCAGGGAAAGAACTGGAAAAGGAAAAAGAAGAGACATGACCTCCCAACTAACCAGGAAGGTTTAATAACCTCCTAACATATATATAAAAAGTAAGAAAATTAGAATCCATTAGCGAATTAAGACAATAGATAAAGAAATTCAATTATGATTAAGATAATAACACATAATGTAAATGGATTGAATTCGTCGACAAAGAGGAAAATCACCTTTAATAATTATGTTAAAATCAAAGCTGATGTTCTGCTACTACAGGAGACACATTGGAGTAAAGACTCATTAAAACATGTATCCAACAGTAGCTATAATATTAGGATCGATTCGACATATAAGAAAAACACATGAGGTGTATCAATTCTCTTTAGCTATAAGTTAAAAGTTCATGAGGCAGCTAGAATTATAGACCCCTTAGGAAGATCTATAATTTGGTGTGGCTCCATTAATGGAAAATCCATGACATTGGTCAATCTATATTTGCAAAATATTAATCAAATTAGATGTCAAAAGAAGATATATAAAGAAATAAAATTTTTTTAGAAAGGGACTGATAATTATTGGAGGCGACTTTAATATGCTGATGGATCCTATAAATAATAGGATCAGCAAATTGAAAAAAATCTGAAAATCAGATTAATAAAGTGTCTAGAGAATTTGTACATGAGATTTCTAATTATGACCTTTTGGACTCTTGGAGATTATTTGGCAAACAAATTAAAAAAGCAAAAATAACAAAACAATTTTTTTAGCCTCAGGGGTACCGACAATATCGTTTATACTCACCCCGACAAGATTGGGTAAATTAGGAAGGAATTTTACAGCTCATTATATAACCTCAATAATAAGCCAACATTTAAAAAACCTACTATAGACAACATAAATACATTTTTGGATAAGGTTAAGCTCCCTAAATTAGATGAAGAGGATCTAAGCTCATTAAATAAAGATATTACCCTGGAGGAAATTGACGAGGTAATTCAAAAAGCCAAATCGAACAGGCCCAGATGGGTTCGACGATTTATATTATAAGTTCTTTCTAAAAGAACTTAGGGAACACTTGCAAAATATGTTCAATGAGATAAAAAATACAGGAAAAATAGCACCAGAACTAGTTTAGGCTAAAATAATTAACATCTTAAAACCTGGGAAAAACCCAGAGGAAGTTACTAGTTATTGTCCCATCTCACTTATTAACATTGATTTAAAAATATATGCAAAAATCATGGCCGTTAGGCTAAATAGTATAATATCTAAACTAATACATTTGGATCAGTCCGACAATACCAGACGCAAAATGGATTTGATTTTTATTGCAAAAAAAGAAAGAGCTCCCACATTGATCTTGTCACTCGATGCGGAGAAAGCATTTGACAGGGTCAGTTGGGAGCTCTTAGAGGCAGTGATGCTGAAATTTGGTTTTGCCGACTTTGCGTTAAAACCAATGAAAGCATTGTACAGTGAATCTTCAGCATATATTGCGGGTCCCAGTTTTGAGACCGAAAAGTTTACAATAAGTAACGGGACCCGCCAAGGGTGTCCATTATCGCCATTGCTATTTTTGATATTTATTGAGCCTTTAGCTTCAATAATAAGGGCATCAGAAAATATTAAAGGAATACAAATCGGCAATCATGATTATAAACTAATGTTATTTGTGAAATATATTATAGTGACTTTAACGGATCCAATAAAGTCTTATGCCAATTTACAACATCATTTGGTACAGTATCATACTTTAGAATAAATTCTGCAAAATCCGATATTATTCATAGAGGTCTAAATATGGAAATCCTAAATACATTAAAAGAAGCATATACATTTAATTGGCACTCTAAATTTATCACACATTTGGGTATAAGATTTAGTTTTCTCTTGGAGGCAGACCGGAAGTGATGCACACGTCAGCGTGAGACTGCCGTGGTTGATGGCAGGGGAGCAGACGCCAGAGAAACATGCTCCTTTTCATAGGGAGATACTAAAAGTGCCCATTATCCATTAGATACTGGCTACCTAGCCCACAGCCACTTAGCCCACAGTACTACATGTACCCTTTCTGGGAATAGTAGTTTTTATTCCACCCCCTCTCAGGACAGGCCCCGTTAGACGAAGAGCGGAGCTGGTGGAGATTGCCGGGAGCAGAGACGCAGAGTGGAACTTTGGGACCTGTGGATCTGACGCCGCATTGGCAGAGTCCTGCAAAGCAGGCAGCAGTAATGGAAGCAGAGACGCAGAGACGGCTGAGAAAGCCCAGGGGGCCGGTGGGCCTGACGCAGCAGCAGAATCTCAGTGAGCTAGCACTGAAACAGTGCAATATAACAAAGGGACCTGGTACAAGACGTATCACCTAATTTACTGTTTATAAAGTGCCTGGTACTATAAGAGCTTCCACTTGAGACGAGGGTGAAAGAATCCCATAGCAGCTTAGAAGGAGGAGTGATGGAGTTCTGAGGCGGATCTGTGAGCTGGGCCTGTCCGGGAGGAAGGGTAAGTGGCTTGGCTGTATCTCCTACAATACACTATTCTGCAGAGACATAAAAATAATGTGGGATATATAGTAATTGGAACTCAAGATACTACATATATCTCAGCCTGAGGACACAAAGGAATGGGAATAATATTGATTTAAAAATATTTACCAAAGGACAATAACCATACGGCTTATATGCTAATACTCTGGGGAATTAAAATTACAAATTCCAAACTCAAGAAAGCTGAAAGACAACTTGTGCCTTTGATATTAAGGGAAATAAACACTGGAAGAACAAAGTATATATAAAAGCGGACACAGTGAAATTAATCACTGTACCCGTAGAACCATTTTATAAAAGGATATCAAGGAATTATATTGTCCCCCCCCCTGGTTTTGTAGGAGAACTCAACGTACAAAAAAGGAAAAAAAAGAGAGAAAAAAGGAGGAGAGAAAAGAAGGAAGGGAGAGAAGGGGGAAGGAGGAGGGAGAGGAGGAGAAAGGAAAAGAAGGGGAAAAAAGGAGAAAAGAAGGAGAAAAAAGAGAGAAAGGGGGGAGAAAGGAAAAGAAAAAGGAAAAACTTTCCGATTTTCTGCTCGAAAGATCATTGATATTCTGAGAGCTTACAAAAGATCTAATTATGTCAAATAAAAAAAGCAATACAACTAATAAAACAAAATTGAAGGAGAAAATAAAAGTTCCAGAAAAATCAACAAGCTTCTTCTCCCCTAGAAATAAAATGACAACTCCAGATTCATCTCATGGGGACATCAGCTCAGACCTGATAGAAAAACAGACCCCAGAAAAATCTTTTCAAGGAAACTTGGAAGATAATTCCACTCAAGAAGAGGAAATACTTACATGCTCTAAGCTAAAGTGTATACTAAAAGAATTCCAAATCAATTTGACCAGTGATTTATCAAAACAAATGTCTAATATCACTGAATCTATAAAAAGTATGACACAAAGAATTGAAGCTAATGAAAAGATCTGTGATAAAATTATAATGGACAATAATACAATTTCTAAATATGTAACCTCTCTGGAAAATAAAATTGAGGAACTTTCTTCCAAAGTAGATAAATTGGAGAATCATTCAAGAAAAAACAACTTACGAATAAGGGGAATATCAGAAGAGATACATGGAGAAGACTTGGAGCTATATGTTAAAGAACTGCTCAACTATCTGGCCCCAGAGGTGCAGAAAGATCAATGGAAAATGGATGCACTACATAGACTCCCATTGGCTAAAATGATGGATAAATCTACCCCAAGAGACATTATGTTGAAATTACACTACTTACCCTTAAAGGAAATTGCTCTGAAAAATGCTTTCTTAAAGAAACAGCTAGATCATCCATATGAGAACATAAAACTCTTCCAAGATCTATCTGCACATACGTTGGGAAAAAGAAGGGAATTTCTCCAAATAACTAGAACTCTCAGGCTTAAAGAAATCAGATATAAATGGGCCCAGCCAGTAGGCTTATTAATTTATAAAGACTTAAAATGGGTTAAAATAGACTCAGTCCAAGAAGGTATAGAGATATTAAAAGTTTGGGACATATACACAGAAGGTAATAGGGAAATCACTAAAAAACTGGAATTGAGTGCAGGAAACTTGGACTGGAAAAAATATAAGAAATAATCTCTGGAAACTGCAAAACAGGGTCATGGTTACTTAAGTTCAGGAGAAGGGAGGTAAATTTAAATAGAAAGAAAAAGTATAGAATGATATTATAAAAATAAATTAATTGGAAACTGGGAGATCATACATTAACACTTAGGCTTTTCCTTTTGTTTTTTCTGAAAGTTAAAAGGAAATCATCAAGTAGAGAGGTATAGGAAAGCTGATAGATTTATTTGACACAAGACACATAGTTGAGTTGCAGAGGTTTGATTAAATGGGATTATAATAAAATAAAGTCACTTAGATCACAAGAGACATAATATCGATAAAAAATCACAGTTATATGGGTCTAAGAAAAAGGGAGAAGAAGAGAAAGAAAAGGGTAAGAGAATAGGGGAAAGAGAAAGGAAAAAAGAAAGAAAAAAGGAAAGAAGGAAAGGGTAAAAGGGGAAGAAAAGGGAAAGATCACATATACACATAAGAATATAGACTGAGCGAGTTAATAAACTAACTCTTTCTTCATAAAAGTAGAATTTAGTAATAAGGTGTAAAAGCACAATATGTAGCAAAAATATAAGGGAACATTTATAATTTTTAGAATAGGAAAAAAGATAGTATTAGATGTATTCACTATGTATGAATCCTCCTAAGTAACTCCCTCTTGACAACCAATATTAGATAACAATATTAGAAAATGTAAATGATATAATAAATGGTTATTTATAAGAAGAGGTATTAGTAATAAAATTCATGGTAATAAATTTAACTTCTCTATTGGATCCTTTTCTCTCCGGATGACCAGAAGGGTACGAAAAGAGTTCTACTCAGTTAGAAAATCAACATTTTGAAAAAATTAAATTTGATAGCATAGAAAGGGAGATATGCCGGAATAAAACAGATAAAATTAACGTTAGATTAGATACCGTAAATAAAAAGACTTGCTTTCTTGGTCGTCCGAGGAGCAAAGACTCCTTCTCAGAGAAGTTTGAAATGAGGTATTATATATGCCCTTGCTCCTGAAATTTATTCATTAGATCTACACCATTGACCCTATCCCCTCGCCCAGAAATAGGGCGATACATTTTCACTTCATAAAAACTAATATGCCTTGTTATATTTCAGCTGACATTCGTGTAGTTTGCAGCTGTTCTTTTTTAAGGATTTGTTTGTCTGTTATGTGTGTTCTCGTTTTTTTTTTTTTTTTTTTATTCTCCCCTTCTCTCTCTTCGGAGGGAATCCCGAGCCATGCAGACTTTCAGGGAATACCACACACATACACTTTAGTAATCTTTTAATAAAGTAAAATGCAAATAAAAATAATATCACATAATGTGAATGGTCTTAACTCTCCAACAAAAAGAAAAACGGCATTTCTAGAGTACAATAAATTAAACGCCGAAATTTTATGCCTGCAAGAAACACACTTAAAACAGGAGAACTTAAAATATATGAATAATAAAAATTTCTTAAATCGAGTAGACTCCACCTTTAAGAACAAATCAAAAGGGGTCTCTATCTTCTTTAAAAATAACTTTAAAAATTCTGGAAGAAAGCAGTAAGATTGACCCAGAAGGTAGATATATAATTTGGACTGGAAAGATTGATGGGTCCTTAATAACATTGGTTAATGCGTATCTACCAAATAAAGGACAAATAAGATTTCTTAAAAATCTTCTTAAAGAGATTAATAAAATTAAAGGAGGTCTATTAATAGTGTGCGGCGATTTCAATATGATATTAGATGATAAGCTAGATAAACAAATAGTCGAGTCAAATAAATCTATATTCAATATAAACCACCTTTCTAAAGCTTTCGGTAAAGTAAAAGAGAATAATAACTTGATAGACCCATGGAGGATCTTGCACCCAGGTGTACGTGAATATACTCATTTTTCATACCGTCATAATTCATTTTCTAGAATTGATTATATACTAACGGACCTTCCAACTTTAAAAGTAATTAAAAAAATAAACATCAGACCTACTCCCTGGTCAGATCACTCTTTAAATGAATTAGTTATACAAGATCAGAACCAGAATAATAGGGAGAAAAAAGTTAGTTGGAGGATGGATCCTTGGCTCTTAAAAAATGAAGAATTTGTTACATATTTAAAAAAGGAAACAATAGAATTTTTCAAAATTAATAAAAAATCCGTAAATTCAGATGTAACGCTATGGTGTGCCTATAAAGCATTCATTAGGGGTATATTTATCTCAAAATCAGCTGAAATGCAAAAGTTAAGAGGTAAACCGTTAAGGACCCTATATCTAGAACTAAATAAGATGAAAGATATTTTTAGAGTGACACCAAATAAAGAGAATAGTAAGGCAATAAAAGATATAAACAATAAAATACAAAAAATACTTCAATTACAATCAGATAAGTTAATATGGAAATTTCAGCGCACACAATTTCTTGAAGGTGGTAAACCAGGTAAATTCTTGTCTAATACATTAAAGAAACAGCATGTCAAAAATAATATCGCAAAAATATTAGATCAAAACAAGGTTCTGCAGTTTCATCCAGATAGGATAGGACAGGTATTTCAGGAATATTATAGTAACTTATACAATTTAGATAAAGACCATCGAGTAGACAAACCAGGAATAAAAGAGATCAAACAATACTTGAAAAAGATAAAGCTTCCCAAAATATCGGAAAACCAACTTAGTTATTTAAATAAACAAATCGAAAGTGTAGAGATAATGGAAATTGTCTCTAATATTAAAAAAAATAAAACACCTGGGGTAGATGGGTTTGATAACTTATTCTATAAATACCTTACCAAGGAACTGAACGGAACTTTATGCGACCTCTATAATGAGATCAAACGGGAAGGAATGATACCATCAGAATTAACGGAAATAAAAATAGTTAATATATTGAAACAGGGGAAAAATCCTGAAGAATATAAAAACTATTG
Organism: Discoglossus pictus; assembly: GCA_027410445.1. Classification (NCBI taxonomy): domain Eukaryota; kingdom Metazoa; phylum Chordata; class Amphibia; order Anura; family Alytidae; genus Discoglossus; species Discoglossus pictus. Next base: position 241,840,863 of record CM050165.1, on the reverse strand, counting down.
CCCAATCTCCTTAATTAATGTAGATATAAAAATTTATTCTAAAATCCTGGTGAATAGATTGAGTAAGATCATCTCTACGCTAATAAAACCAGACCAAACAGGATTTATCCCGAACAGACAAGCGTCGGATAATACTAGACGTCTTCTTGACATCCTGGCTTGGGTAAAGAGAAAGAGGATCCCCTCCCTGACCCTGTCACTGGACGCAGAGAAGGCCTTTGACAGGGTCAGGTGGGATTTCCTAGATAGTGTTTTGGAAAGATTTGGTTTGGGAAGTTTTGCCTCAATAGCAGTAAAAGCCCTGTATTTAAACACCACAGCTCATATATCTTCTCCACAATTTAGTACGGGTAAATTTTTAATAACCAACGGTACTTGCCAAGGCTGTCCGTTATCCCCCCTTCTTTTTATTCTATTCCTTGAACCATTATTAACAACTATCAGAGAATCATCAGAAATTAAAGGAGTTGAGATAGGGAAGGAGGAATATAAGATAATGGCATATGCCGATGACATCGTAATAACAATAACAAATCCAGAACTTTCTTGTAGAGCTCTGCAGTCTGCTCTGGATGAATTTAGCAAATTCTCTTATTTTAAGATAAACCATCAGAAATCTGAAATAATTACTTGTAATATATCATTAGAGGAAAAAAATAGACTAGCGAACCTATATTTATATAGATGGAACTCTCCACACATAGTACACCTGGGTGTAAGATTCTCTGGCCATATAAATAATATTTTTAAAGACAATTACAGCGAAATATTAAACCAAATTAGGAAATTATTGAATGATTGGAGAGCTTTACATCTATCATGGATTACTAGAATAAATGCAGTAAATATGAGTTTGATACCTAAAATTACATATATTATGAGATGCCTTCCAGGCAGAATTCCGGCTTATTATATTAAAAATATTCAAGAAACGTTGGACAATTTTATATATCAGGGGAAAAAACCAAGAGTGAAGAAAACTATAATATGTAAGAAATTTGATAGAGGGGGATTGGGCTCACCATCTATCAAAGATTTAAACGTTAAAATTATACTCACACAAGTGGCGGGATATAATTACGGGCAAAACCCCCCAAGATGGTTAAAAATTGAAGAGGAAATATGGGGAGAATCCCCTATAAAAAACATATTATGGATGACTAAGTATAAAAAGAAAAGAAATTCAGACCTACCGCCTAATATTCAAAACATTATTAAAATATGGCATAAAAATAAAACTAAACTATCATTAGTACAATCCCCTTCTTTAGCCGCACCAATAGACCTTATAAATAACAACTCTAATAGATCGATCTTACTACTACTAAGATCACATAACATTAGAAATGTGATAGACCTATATGAAAAAGGTAGTCTATTGGAGCGTAAAAGAATTAAAGAGAAATTTAATATAGACAAATTAACGTGGTTAGACTATGAATGCTTAAAGAGGAATCTTAAATTGTCAGGGTATAAGACTACTAATATGGATGAAATGTGGATAATGGAGAAATATTTACTTAAGGGAGAATCATCTCATATAATCTCTAAATTTAGTAAAATATTAGATGAAAATACTCCCCTGGAAAAAAGCCTGGGAATACTAGCCTGGGAAGAGGATATGAAAATTAGAATTCTAGAAGAAGATTGGATTAAAATATTCAATACCGTTAAGAACTCATCAATCAATTCCTCATATAACGTAATGATGGTAAAACTAATCCATAGATGGTATTATGTCCCTAGTAAATTAAAAAAAATATATAGTAATTTAGACGGTCTATGTTGGAAACAATGTGGACTATCAGGTACAACTTTCCACATGTGGTGGGATTGCAAAAAAATAAAAAAATTCTGGACGACATTAAGTCAAAAATTATCCACTCTTGTGGGCAAGACAATCATCTGTAACCCTATAGAATTTATTTTACATATGCAACTGGAAAGATTTCCATTAGGAGAAAGATATTTAATATCACACATATGCCTGGTAGCTAAATGGTTACTTTTGAAATACTGGAAACAACCACAGGTACCTTCCTGGAAAGAAGTAGAGAATGCTGTCTCAAATAACAGGGAGATGATAAAAGTAGAATCAGCCAATAATATATGGGGCACGACTCCTAAAGCAACGCATATGATAAAATGGCAGCTGTGGGACCAATATTTGTTATTAGGTTAGAGACTTGGTGGAGGTGGATGTTTTCCCGGTAGTGTCTGCATGACTTACGTCTTCTCCCTTCCCTTTTTTTTTTTTTTTTTTTTTTTGTTGTTTTGTTTGTAGGTGTTGTCATGTCTATGTTTTTCAGGTTATTTGTTTCTTTGTTCTGTATAATGCAATATACTGTAATACTTGTCTTATTTGATGAAGACTTATTTATATAAATAAACTTGTAAAAGAAAAAAAAAAAAAAAAAAAAAGATTTAGTTTTCATAATTAGAAAGTAATAATAGATAATATAACAGAAATATTAAAACAAATCAGAATATTACTTTCTGACTGGCGTACAATAAGATTCTCATGGTCGGCTAGACTTGCCATTGTCAAAATGAGTATTGTTCCCAAGGTTACCTACCTATTTAGATGTACTCCAGAAAAAGTTCCAGTCTATATCCTTAAATCTATTCAGAAAACAATAGATACATTTATATATTCAGGTAAGTAAATATTCAACATAGAATGACATGCTGGAAAACAATTGAGGAAGAGCTTATAGGAACTATTATAATTAGGGCCTCATTCAATTGCGATGTGGGCAATTGAATAGGGTCCTAAAGAAGCACATAGCATATTTTTATTAAAGAAGTTTTTAGTTAGTGAAAACCTTTCTTTTGGATAGATGCTTGCTAACTAAAAACTTCTTTAAAAAAATATGTTATGTCCTTATTTAGACCCCTATTCAGTTGGCCAAATTGCAATTGAATGAGGGCCTTAGTGTCTTACATTACTAGGAAAAATTAATGAGGAGGATGGAATTTGAGATAGATTACCAGAAGGAATAAGGTCCCTAATAAAATTTTGGGGGAAAAATAAAATAAAATCAGAGTTTTTTCATATACCATCACTATCAGCGCGTATAGATATATTGAGGGAGGAATCATATAAATCTGAAGTGGATTTAATGAAGAAAGCTGTATCCAGCAGGATCCTTAATAAAACAAGGGGAGCTTCATAATAATTTCTGCCTAAAAAAATCTCATGGTTGAAATATAGATCATTGGTGGAAAAATTAAAGCAAAAGGTATATACATCCATAAAAATGGAAAACATTTATGAATTAAAAGAAATTTTGACCAAAGGACCAGTATTACATATTATTTCAAAGATTAGTAAAATCAGATAAAAATCCAGGAAATTTACAAAATCAAAGAGTATAAAAGAATGGGAACTTAACCTTAATCAAATTTATGATGACCAAGATTGGTTGATAAGGAATTCCTCCATAAATAACATGTATAGGGAGCTATACTTTAAGATAACACAAAATGGTATTTAGTCCCTATAATTATGAATAAGATAGATCTTCAAATTTCTCCACTATGCTGGAAAGGATGTGGTAAAGAGGGTTCAGCCTTTCATATGTGGTGGGAATGTTGCACGGTTAGAATGTTTTGGGAAGAGTGTTGTGGGCACTTAACCGCAATGTCAGGGGTAGACTGCCCATGTACCCCAGGAGTAGTTCTATTTCTTTTAAAGCTAGATTATATATTCCCTAAAGACAAATTACTGATATAACACTTAATTATTAATTATCAAATCACTATTAATTAAACAATGGAATAAACCCACAATTCCTTCCTGGAAAGAAGTCACTAATAAAATAAACTATAATAGAGAGTTATTGAAGGAAGATTATATAGGGGGGCTTAAAAGAAAGAGATCTATAGATTGGACTACTTGGGACCAATATATGGATACATTTTAAAAGAATTTGACTAATATTAGGTAATCAGATTAATAGGTTAAGGTGTATATTAAATAATTAAATTCCTATCTCTCTTTTTATTGTGTATTATACTGCTGTATTTCTTTGTATACTATTGAAGCTGTATTTATATGATATGTACTATAAGGGAAGAATGTATGTAGTTTGTTTTAAAAAGAAAATATGGTAATAAAGAGAAAGAAAAAAGAAAAGGGAAAAAGGAGGAGGAAGGAAAGGGAAAAAAACAAAGAGAAGAGAAAAAATAAAGATTCACACATGCAAAGAGGTGAATATTATAATGATCCCAATGATATTCAAAGAATTTGTATTGAATGATATAGTTAGATCTCCTTGAAGTTTTCCTGGATTGGATGTTGGAGGGCAACTGGGGATTTGGATGTTTTGTATATTTTTTTGTATTGGTATTTTCAATTAATGTAATGATTGCCTGTTTTTAATGTCTTAAAAATCAATAAAAAATTGTTTAAAAACAAAAACTATCATTTGGAAAATAAATCAAGCAAACTACCCGCTACTCAGAGAAAGGGGAAAAAGAATTATAACAAGATTTTAAAGATACAGGGAGAAGATGGTAAAATACATCTAAAACCATCAGAAATTGCTAATACATTTGCAAATTATTATACATCGATATATAATCTAGAAGGAAAGATACTTTTATTAAACCCTCAGGCGAAGAGATAGTGACCCTTTTGAATCAGGTTACCCTGCCAAAAAATTCAGAAAACCAGCTCTCAGTTCTGGAAAGACTAATAACAGATAAGGAAATATTATCAAGTATAAATTTGTTAAAAGTGGATAAATCACCAGGTCCGGACGGCTTCCTGAATATCTACTATAAAATATTTGCCATAACTTTGGTAAAACACTTAGGATATATGTTTAATGAGATAAAAGAAAATGGTGCTACAACCAAAGAAAATCTACAGGCGGCAATAGTTACTATTCCTAAACCAGATAAAGACCTTTTAAAATGTCAAAACTACCGCCTGATCTCATTACTTAATACAGATATTAAAATGTATTTGTCCATTCTTGCAACTAGATTGTAATAGATAAATTAATAAACACAGACCAAACGGGGTTTATTAAACATAGACAATCCACTGATAACACCAACAAGTTAATTGATATTATAGCATTTGCTCAACGGAAAAAAATACCTTCAGTAATGATTTCCATCGACATTGAAAAAGCATTTGATAGGGTAAATTAACAATTTATTCACATTGTGTTAGCAAAATATGGTCTGGATACATTTGGAACACACACCATTAATGCTTTATACTCTGAGGTAAATGCATATGTACTTGGAACAGATTTTAAATCTAAATCTTTTAGAATATACAATGGTACAAGGCAAGGCTGTCCCTTGTCGCCATTGATATTCACATTAATAATGGAGCCTTTTCTGCAAAAAATTAGGAACTGCAAATAGATTGAGGGAATTAAGACCGGAACAATAATCAATAAGACTACAATTTTTGCTGAAGACTTGGTCGTAACCTTAACTAATCCAACCAAATCATTGACTGTACTACATCAATTAATAGAATAATTCAGTTTTGTGTCATATTACAAAGATAACATACCTAAAACAGAGGTTCTATATATAATCCTTCGAATTGAAGAGAAGGAAAAATTAACAAATACATTTTCATATAAATAAAAGTATAATAGCATAACCCATTTAGGTATTACATTTTCACCTAATTTAAATAATCTTAGATATTGTCACTTTTCAAATAAATACCATAATAAATAAATGAAGAACCTAAATCTATCCTGGTTAGGTAGAATCGCTGCAATACAAATGGCGATATTACCAAAAATAACATACATACTGAGAAGTCTCCCTATAAAAATACGAGTTGTTAAATTAACTTATCTGCAAAAGTTAATAGACTGTTTTATGTATAGGGGGCAGAGACCACGAATTGTTAAAGATATAGTGACCAGAACCTTCTCGAATGGAGGTCCAGGTGCACCCAACATATTGGAATACTCGAAAGCAATACATTTAATGCATATTTTGAAGTTTACCCAGAAAAACAATTTTCCCACATTTTTAGAAATAGAAAAAGCATTATCAAAAGAACTAAACATTTGCCATTTGGGTGAACATAGATAAGAATGTATTAAATAAACTACCATATGTACCCAAAATTCTGTTGAAAGAGTGGTCCAAATAATAATATGTCCTTCCCCTGTAACACCTTTCGTAAGAATAACATTGGAACTAACCCCTTATTTGAACATTAATTGGGACGAATGGGGCTTGAGAACTCTAGGAGATTTATATAAAAATGAAAATTTAAAAACTTTTGAAATATTAAAAGATGAATATGGAATTCCAAACTAAAAATGGTTATTTTACCATTTACTTTATTCCTCGATAGGTATCTCTGAATATGAGACAAAAGAAGAAAGAAAACTTATAAAATTAGAGAAAGATCTCAGAGATTTACAATATCCATGTGTTATAAAAATTTAAACTCATAAAAAGCTTTGTCTAAAATAGGAAAGATGAAAAATGGGAAAAAGAACTTGGGAAAACATAGGAGTTGAAACACTGGAATAGAGCTTTCCAGGAAACAGAGATATTCTCTAACTGCTTGTCATATAGAGAAACATACTTTAAACTTACTCAACGTTGGTATATAACTCCAGAGAAATTAGGGAAAATAGCTCCACAAGAAAATTCTGGCATATTTTGGAGATGCAACAAACAAATTGGGTAGATTGTATTTTACAAATCTCTAACATGATAGACTTTTAACTTGAAGTAAATCCCGATATAGTCTTATTTCATATTCTTCCTAAACAAATAAATTATAAGCAAAGAATTATTATAATTAATACATTGTTGACCACTAAATGGCTAATAGCTTTAAAATGGAAAAATAACACTCTCCCTTCATGTTGAGAAATTAAAAGCGTTATAGAGAGAAATAAACAAATTGAACTTGATTATGATAATATGATTAAAAAATAATCTTAAAAAAAAAGCTGTATGGTCTCTTTGGAAAGAAGGATTATTACATAGATGAAACTGGATGTTTCTTTCTACCATGGCTCTTTCCGTCCTACCTCATGCAATTCTCCACTCTCAATACTAGAAATAGCATATTCTGATGTTTCTTATGTTAAATGTATAGTTCTATTAGTGGTATAGTAAAACAAAATCATTAATTAGTTACAGTGGATATAAAAAGTCTACACACCCCTGTTAAAATGTCAGGTTTCTGTGCTGTAAAAAAATGAGACAAATCTGTCAGATTGCGAGGGCATCTCCTGTGCACAGCCCTCTTCAGATCACCCCACAGATTTTCAATCGGATTCAGGTCTGGGCTCTGGCTGGGCCATTCCAAAACTTTAATCTTCTTCTGGTGAAGCCAGATTTGTATGTATGCTTTGGGTCGTTGTCATACTGAAAGATGTAGTCCCTCTTATGTTCAGCTTTCTAGCAGAAGCCTGAAGGTTTTGTGCCAATTTTGACTGGAGTTTGGACCTGTTCTTAATTCCCTCTATCTTAAGTAAGGCCCCAGTTCCAGCTGAAGAAAAAAAGTCCCAAAGCATGATGCTGCTACCACCATGCTTCACTGTGGGTATGGTGTTCTTTTGGTGATGTGCAGTGTTGTTTTTGCGCCAAACATATATTTTGGAATTATGGCCAAAAAGTTCAACCTTGGTTTCATCAGACCATAACACCTTTTCCCACATGCTTTTGGGAGACTTCAGATGCGTTTTTGCAAAATGTAGCCTGGCTTGGATGTTTTTCTTCGTACGAAAAGGCTTTCGTCTTGCCACTCTACCCCATAGCCCAGACATATGAAGAATACGGGAGATTGTTGTCACATGTACCACACAGACAGTACTTGCCAGATATTTCTGCAGCTCTTTTAATGTTGCGGTAGGCCTCTTGGTAGCCTCCCAGACCAGTTTTCTTCTCGTCTTTTCATAAATTTTGGAGGGAGCTCCAGTTCTTGGTAATGTCACTGTTGTGTCATATTTTCTCCACTTTTGTACCCTTCTCCTGACTGATACCTTTTAGCAATGAGGTCCCTCTGATGCTTTGGAAGCTCTCTGTGGACCATGGCTTTTGTTGTGGGATGCGACTAAGAAAATTTCAGGAAAGACGAGCTATAAGAGGGTGTGCAGACTTATGCAATCACATTATTTTTCTTCTTTTTTTTTCTTCCCTCCACCTAAGAGATTTCAGTTTGTTTTTCAATTGAGTTGTACAGTTTATAGGTCACATTAAAGGTGGAAAAAGTTCTGAAATTATTTATCTCTGTCTCTTTTTAAAGCACAGAAACCTGACATCTTAACAGGGGTGTGTAGACTTTTTATATCCACTGTATCTTATTAATGCTATACCCTTGCCCTCTCTTTTACCACTCCCTAGTTTCCCCAAGAAAACAAGGAAATCCTAACATCCCACCAACTCCTAAAGGAGCAGGAAGAGAACCTTAGGACCCAAGGGGGAAGCAAGGGAGAGGAAGGTGCAAAAGAAAAGAGGGAAGAGAGAAAACATTTTAAAAATCTGATCGACAGTTTCTGAGGTCAGGAAGGAATTACTGTATTTTTCCGTGTCTAAGACTATATTTTTTACCAACATTTTTAAGTTTAAAATAGGGTGTCTACTTATACACGGAATACACCAAAAAAGATCCAGCAGATAAACTGCAAGTGGCCATTAGATGGTGCTGTTGCTGTTTGAACTGTGGAGCCATTACAGTAACTTCACAAAGTACTGCATTTACAGTTTTTTTTCAGCACTAGCCCATAAAAATGTCAGAAAATAAAAAAAAGATTCTCTAAATTTATTGGTAACGTTGTTCTGGTTTTAAATATTTAATAAAATATCAAAGTTGTGTTTAAAATATTTATTTCTTAATTTTGGGCTCAAAAAATAGGGATCGTCCTATACATGGGGGGGGGGGGTTATATGCAAAAAAAAATACTGTAATTTTTTTTTCCTTTTTTATTTTCCTTCAGTATCTGAGGTCCTCAAGGAATTCATTTGTTCCCTTTTGTGACGATTGGCTAAGTTTCACCTGGGTTTTTTTTTCTGTTTGCTTCCTCTGGAATAATAAACAACAAATCCACATATTGCAGATCAGAGGAGATCTTAAAAGGTTGAACTTGATCGACTAAAAGTCTTTTTTCAACCTCAATTACTATGTAAGTATGTAACTATGTAACACATATCCATTTATTTTCTTGTTTCTCTTTTTCAGCTTCACAGAGGTTTGGGTCCACTGGTGAGCTAGAGACAGGGGTGTAGGCAGCATTGGAGCAAGCCCCCACCCAGCAGGATCCAGTGCAAGGGAAGGAGGAACCAGCACAAGCCCCATGCCCTGATGATGAGGAGGAGGAAGAGGACTTCACTTGGGCAGTGGGGCCACTTACGGGACCGTATGCCACCCCTGTGGCCTTCGACCCCACTGCCCCCTCTTTCAGCAGCTCCAGCCATCACCAGGGCACATTTATTGTAGGGGCGATAGGGGTATGCCGCCACCTTGACCTCCTCCACCCTGTGGTTCGTCGGCCTTGCTTCCACCACCAGGTCCACCACCAGAAAGAATGCAGCTAGGCACTGGCCAGGCAACAGACCCTCCTCCGCAGGCCAACACAAGCACCTCCGCCACCTCCACACCCACCAATGGGCCCTGCAGCCAGACCTCCATCCCCATCACCACCAAGCCAGGCTTCTCAGGAGGAGATGCCGGCTGTGTCGAGGCAGATCCTGGACTGTCTACAGGGGATCAAGGCCAGTATCTCCTCCAATCACCAGGAGTTTATGAGCAGCCTAGCCAGAAGCAATAGGGAGGAGAGGAGGAACCATCACCATTATGACCGAGCCCTACCTTACGGGCTGCTCAGGATGGGGGAGGGACAGAGCGTGGTCCAGCAGGTGACAACGGATGCAGTTTGCCACGCTCTGTTCCCCAGCCCCACCTCATTCACCCGGGAAGCATCCCCTGCGCACCAGCAGTCCAGCTCTTCCTTTCCTCCCCCATGCTTCCACCACCGCCACCAGCACCGCCACTGGGTGTGCCGCCGCTTTATTGGGCGAACAATATCATATGGATAAGGTTATAGTACACCATTACCACTAATGCTGGTCACAGCTAAGCATTTATTGTGAGATGACACATCATTATTAATGCTCCCGTGACAAATTTTTATACTGACCCTGGATGTATTTATATAGTAATCATATCCCCTTTAGACACCTTTTTTCTAGAGAAAATATGTATAATCTGGTTAGTCTTTCCTCATAACTTAGCTCCTTCAATTCCCTTTATTGATTTGTTGTCCTTCTCTGTACCTTTTGCAGCTGTAAAAATGTCCTTTTTGTGAAGTGGTGCCCAAAATTTTACTCCATATTCCAAATTTTCAATGGTTGGGATTTTGGGACATCCATATACATTCCATTTTGTCACATTTCTATATCTGTAAACTAATGAGCCCTAGTTACTATGCAATAGATTAATACATATAATGATAATAATATGATTATATATTAAATAATAATATAGGGTTAATACAAATGACAGGTCCAATTTGTGATTCTGTGGAGTATAAACATCACCCTGAAGGGATGATAGGAATATGACAGGTGATAATGTAAATTGATTGATAGCAAAACACTTGATGTGATTTCACTAAATGATAATGGGTATACATCTTGGCACATGGCCACCAGCAATGGCGTGGGACTTTTCAGGATGGGCGTAGCATGGATTGTCCCAGATAGAGGTGAGTTGACTGTTGCTCCATGTGCCTCTGCACAGACTCCATGGGCCATAATAAATTCCAAGCCCGTAGCGACAACAGTACACCCACACACTATTAATTTTAACACCTAACATCACTTTCCCTTTAATCTAAAATACAGTAGTGTGTTGACATATGCATTAACAGTGCTACGAATAGGACTTCAACCCCCTTGCGGGTCCTCTCTAGAACCCAGACTCCATGGGCCATAATAAATTCCAAGCCCGTAGCGACAACAGTACACCCACACACTATTAATTTTAACACCTAACATCACTTTCCCTTTAATCTAAAATACAGTAGTGTGTTGACATATGCATTAACAGTGCTACGAATAGGACTTCAACCCCCTTGCGGGTCCTCTCTAGAACCCATAGGCTTTTAGGCTCCATTTGCGGTTTACGGGTTTGAACACTAGTGGATTCGTAGCAATTTAATAGCGATTGGCAAACATTTACAGGCTTGACAGATCAAAGGCTTTGTGGCATCGGACTTCCGACTTCGACAGCACGTAGGGTTTTTCTACCTGTAACCCACAGATCATTTGCGGGTAGCTGTAAGAGCCTTATTTAATCTCCGTAAATCTACGGGCATTCAGGTTTTCCCGTTGCAAGTGTAATCGGGTTGCAAGTGTGTTTGTGGCCCTTCCTGATGGGTTAGAGTAGATTAGTGTGGTGTATGTTCCCCTGATACTTGATATATGTCATGTGGTAGTGTAATTTGGGCACTATTTCTTTTAATCCCTGTAAGTCTACGGGCATTCAGGTTTTCCCGTTGGGGGAATTTAATAGGGCTGCAAGTGTGTTTGCGGCCCTTCCTGATGGGTTAGAGTAGATTAGTGTGGTGTATGTTCCCCTGATACTTGATATATGTCACGTGGTAGTGTAATTTGGGCACTATTTCTTTTCCCAATCTAGATCTGATGAGTGAGATGTATATAACAATTTCTATTTATGTTTATTGTCCACATGAGAACCTCTGTGAGTGAAAGAGGGTTAATATGGAAGGCAGTTTTTGTGTTGCATTTTAATCAGGTAGTATGTTTTTAATTGGCATATGCATGACCATTCCGACATATGATAAAAAAATGTTTTTTTAAAATGCAGATTTTTTATTTGAGGATTTTTCTGCAATGAATTGTAATGCCTTTCATTGCTTTCCCCCTATTTCAAAGTCAAGTGGTGCGCTTGTATTGTCTTTTACAGTGTTAAGTGGACCCTTTGCAGGTCCTATTTGGAGCCGGTAATATTTTTGGCTACATTTGCTTTTGATTGCCAGTGTGTCTTTGGGTAATTGTAGCATTTAAATAGAGATTTGCAATTCTAACATTTACAGGCTTGACAGATCAAAGTCTTAACTGGGAAGGAGTTCAGATTTTGACAGACCACAAGGGTTTTTCTGCCTGTAACCTGCCTGTTACGATCATTTGCGGGTAGCTAAAAGAGGCCAATTAAATAGCGGTAACTTTTGGGGGCTCCTTTACGGGCTTCTGGTACTCCAAATCAGCAAATTTATTGGGCCCCATGTCTTCCTAAAACACAACATACATGCTACTATATAAGGGTGCAAATTGTGTGAAAAGAGCCAACCTTGTGCAAGGGTCAAATTAAACACGCAAAATGAGGGGTATAAATGTAAGTCCAAACAAATAAAAACATTTTAAATAACCATTGGCCAATTTTATTAGGTAATAAAACCTTTAAAAAGTTATTCGTAAAGAAAAATAATGTGTTTTTAGGAAAGCACCTAACTTAAAAAAATAAAATGTAGCACCTTTCGTTAGTTAAAAATATTATTAATAAGAAAGAATATTGGCCTAATGTAGCTTCCTCACAGTTAAAAAGTTTTTTAAATGTGGTAAAATGATGTTCTACTTGTCAGCATATAAATATTTCTAAAGAATTTCACATTAAAAGTTTAATCACTTGTGATACTCAATATATAATATATTTATTAATAATGATGTCCCGAACAGTTCGCCGGAGAACTATTTGCGGCGATTTTCGCATGTTCGCGTTCGCAACGAATGGCGAACATATGCGCTTTTCGGTCCGCCACCTATTTTTTATCATTGAGGAAACTTTGACCCTGCACCTTACAGTCAGCAGACACATTCCAGCCAATCAGCAGCATACACTCCCTTCCAGAGCCTTCCATCTGAATGACAGCCTCCATTTTAGAATCATTCTGTAGCTGCATTCTTTGAGAGAGGACATATATTCTACCTGCTGTTGATTTAGTAGGGAAATAGATAGCCAGGCTGTGTATTTAGCTTTCACTACACACCTGAAGGACTCATTTGATATCTGCTGCAAGGACAGCAACCCCAAAAGCCCTTTTTAGGGATAGAACATCATTTATTTTATTTTATTATTTTTTTCTGCTGATTTAATAGGGAAATAGATAGCCAGGCTGTGTATTTAGCTTTCACTACACACCTGAAGGACTCCTTTGATATCTGCTGCAAGGACAGCAACCCAAAGCCATTGCACAGTGACACTCATATCTAGTGCAACCGTAGTGTGCAGTGAAATAAAACAACCCTTTTCTTACTGTAATCCATTGAATATCAGTTGCCTGCCTACAGGCGTGTGTGTGAGGCCTATTGCATCTAGTCTGACAACTTTTGCCAGTGCACAGTGACACTCATATCTAGTGCAACCGTAGTGTGCAGTGAAATAAAACAACCCTTTTTTGACTGTAATCGATTGAATATCAGTTGCCTGCCTACAGGCGTGTGTGTGAGGCCTATTGCATCTAGTCTGCCAACTTTTGCCAGTGCACAGTGACACTCATATCTGGTGCAAATGTAGTGTGCAGTGAAATAAAACAACCCTTTTTTTACTGTAATCGATTGAATATCAGTTGCCTGGCTACAGGTGTGTGTGTGAGGCCTATTGCATCTAGTCTGCCAACTTTTGCCAGTGCACAGTGACACTCATATCTGGTGCAAACGTAGTGTGCAGTGAAATAAAACAACCCTTTTTTTAATGTTATCGATTGAATATCAGTTGCCTAGCTACAGGTGTGTGTGTGAGGCCTATTGCATCTAGTCTGCCAACTTTTGCCAGTGCACAGTGACACTCATATCTAGTGCAACCGTAGTGTGCAGTGAAATAAAACAACCCTTTTTTTACTGTAATCGATTGAATATCAGTTGCCTGCCTACAGGTGTGTGTGTGAGGCCTATTGCATCTACTCTGCCAACTTTTGCCAGTGCACAGTGAAACTCATATCTGGTGCAAACGTAGTGTGCAGTGAAATAAAACAACCCTTTCTTTACTGTAATCAATTGAATATCAGTTGCCTAGCTACAGGCGTGTGTGTGAGGCCTAATGCATCTAGTCTGCCAACTTTTGCCAGTGCACAGTGACACTCATATCTAGTGTAGTGCAACCGTAGTGTACAGTGAAATAAAATATCACTTTTTTTTACTGTAATCGATTGAATATCAGTTGCCTGCCTACAGGCGTGTGTGTGAGGCCTATTGCATCTAGTCTGCCAACTTTTGCCAGTGCACAGTGACACTCATATCTGGTGCAACTGTAGTGTAAAGTGACATAAAAGAACCCTTTTTTGACTGTAATCGATTGAATATCAGTTGCCTGCCTACAGGCGTGTGTGAGGCCTATTGCATCTAGTCTGACAACTTTTGCCAGTGCACAGTGACACTCATATCTAGTGCAACCGTAGTGTACAGTGACATAAAAGAACCCTTTTTTTACTGTAATCGATTGAATATCAGTTGCCTGCCTACAGGCGTGTGTGTGAGGCCTATTGCATCTAGTCTGCCAACTTTTGACAGTGCACAGTGAAACTCATATCTGGTGCAACCGTAGTGTACAGTGACATAAAAGAACCCTTTTTTGACTGTAATCGATTGAATATCAGTTGCCGTCCTACAGGCGTGTGTTTGAGGCCTATTGCATCTACTCTGCCAACTTTTGCCAGTGCACAGTGACACTCATATCTAGTGCAACCGTAGTGTACAGTGAAATAAAATAACCCTTTTTTTACTGTAATCGATTGAATATCAGTTGCCTGCCTACAGGTGTGTGTGTGAGGCCTATTGCATCTAGTCTGCCAACTTTTGCCAGTGAACAGTGACACTCATATCTGGTGCAACTGTTATTTAAAGTGACATAAAAGAACCCTTTTTTTACTGTAATCGATTGAATATCAGTTGCCTGCCTACAGGCGTGTGTTTGAGGCCTATTGCATCTAGTCTGCCTACTTTTGCCAGTGCACAGTGACACTCATATCTAGTGTAGTGCAACCGTAGTGTACAGTGAAATAAAATATCACTTTTTTTTACTGTAATCTATTGAATATCAGTTGCCTGCCTACAGGCGTGTGTGTGAGGCCTATTGCATCTAGTCTGCCAACTTCTGCACAGTGACACTCATATCTGGTGTCACAGTAGCTTGCACGCATAGTACCACTAATCGTAAAAAAAATGACAGGCAGAGGCAGGCCACCCCGCAGGGGCTATCGTGGTTGTGGTGCTGTGATTCCCTTTGGCCCTAGAATAATGCCCAGTTTTCAGAGGCAACGTACCCTGAACTTGAACAGTTCTGAGGACATGGTTGACTGGCTAACACAGGACACCCAATCTTCTACAGCTTCCGCTCGGAACCTAGACGCACCATCCTCCTCCAGCTTAGCTTCAGGCACCTCTCCAGTTACCACTCGTCTGCCTTCCGCCACCACCAACACTAGCACCACAGCCGCTTCACTTAATCCGTCAGCAGAGTTATTTACAGATACGTTGGAAGAAAAGAGTGATGCACAAACATTAGTGCCAGAGGATGTAGATAACAGGGATGTCCCAGTCAGGCAGCATTACACACATGAACGTACGGTCTGATGATGATGATGATGTTGTACCCGGTGCTGCTTCCTTTGTTGAGTTGTCAGATACAAGTGAAGCGTTTGATGATGACGATGCGTCCGTGGATGTCACGTGGGTGCCCGCTACAAAAGAAGAAGAACAGTAGGAAAGTTCAGATGGGGAGACAGAGAGGAGGAGGAGACGAGTTGGAAGCAGCGGTAGGTCGTCGAAATTAGCTAGTGGCAAAGTCAGACAGCATGCATCGGCACCCGGGGTCAGCCAGACAGCACGCCAGTCAACGCATGCTGTTGCCAACACCAGAATGCCGTCATTGCAGAGCTCAGCAGTGTGGCAATTTTTTAGTGTGTCTGCCTGTGACAACAGTGATGCCATTTGCAACCCGTGCGAAAAGAAACTGAGTAGTGGGAAGACCAACACCCACCTAGGTACAACTTCTTTGCAAAGGCACATGATGTCACATCACAAACGCCTATGGGATCAACACACCAGTACAAGCAGCACACAAAGTCAAAGCTGCCATCCTCCTCCTGGTCCAGCATCATCAGCCACGTCAACCACTGCTGCCCTGCTTGCCCCCTCTCAACCATTCGAAACTCCGTGTCTCGCCTTGAGCAGTCCCTGCTCATCTGCCCACAGTCAGGTGTCTGTAAAGGACATGTTTGAGCGTAAGAAGCCAATGTCACAAAGTCACCCCCTTGCCCGGCAACTGACAGCTGGCTTGTCTGAACTCTTAGCCCGCCAGCTTTTACCATACAAGCTGGTGGAGACTGAGGCGTTCAAAAAATTTGTAGCTATTGGGACACCGCAGTGGAAGGTACCCGGCCGAAATTTCTTTGCACAAAAGGCAATCCCCAACCTGTACTCGATTGTGCAAAAGGAAGTAATGGCATCTCTGGCATGGATACCTGGTCTGCAAAGCATGGTCAGGGCAGGTATATCACCTACACTGCGCATTGGGTAAACCTGGTGACGGCTGCCAAGCATGAAATACGTGGCTCTGCAGAGGAGTTGGTGACACCGCCACGACTTGCAGGCAGGTCTGCTGCCACCTCCTCTACTCCTCCTCCTCCATTCTCTATCATAACCTCCTCGGCTGAGTCCTCTTCTGCTGCTATGTCTTGCTCCACATCAACGTCACCCCCTAAGCTCCACAGGTACTATTCCACATCCCGGATACGGCGGTGTCACGCCGTCTTGGGGTTGACTTCCCTGAAAGCAGAGAGTCACACCGGACCAGCACTCCTGTCCACCCTGAACGCACAGGTGGATCAGTGGCTGACTCCGCACCAACTGGAGATCGGTGGTTTGTGACAACGGAAGAAATTAGTTGGCGCCATTGAATTTGGGCAAGTTGACACATGTGCCGTGCATGGCACATGTGTGTAATCTGATTGTACAACGCTTTGTGCATAAGCACCCAGGCTTACAAAACGTCCTGAAGCAGGCCAGGAAGGTGGGTGCCCATTTTAGGCGTTCCTACACGGCCATGGCGCATTTTACAGATATCCAGTGGCGAAACAACATGCCAGCGAGGCGCTTGATTTTAGACAGCCCGACACGTTGAAATTCAACACTCCTAATGTTTGACCGCCTGCTCCAACAAGAAGAGGCCGTTAATGAGTATTTGTATGACCGGGGTGCTAGGACAGCCTCTGTGGAGCTGGGGATTTTTTTACCACGTTACTGGACGCTCATGCCCAATGCCTGTAGGCATATGCGTCCTTTTGAGGAGGTGACAAACCTGGTCAGTCGCACCCAGGGCACCATCAGCGACATCATACCATTTGTTTTCTTGTTTCCTTCCTGGAGCATGCCCTGCGAAGAGTGCTGGATCAGGCTGTAGATGAGCGTGAAGAGGAAGAGTTGTGGTCACCATCACCGCCAGAAACAGCCTTATCAGCATCGCTTGCTGGACCTGCGGCAACGCTGGAAGAGGATTGTGAGGAAGATGAGTCAGAGGAGGAATGTGGCTTTGGGGAGGAGGAGGAAGACCAACCACAACAGGCATCCCAGGGTGCTCGTTGTCACCTATCTGGTATCAGTGGTGTTGTACGTGGCTGGGGGGAAGAACATACCTTCAGTGAGATCACTGAGGACGAGGAACGGGACATGACTAGCTCGGCATCCAACCTTGTGCAAATGGGGTCTTTCATGCTGTCGTGCCTGTTGAGGGACCCTTGTATAAAAACGATGAAGGAGAACGACCTGTACTGGGTGTCCATGCTACTAGCCCCCCGGTATAAGCAGAAAGTGCCTGAAATGTTGCCGAATTACCACAAGTCGGAAAGGATGCAGCACTATCAAAATAAATTAAAAAGTCTGCTTTACACAGCGTTTAAGGGTGATGTCACAGCACAAAGGCAATCTATCAGCGGAAGAGGTGAACATAATCCTCCTCCTCCCACGACCACGCCGGCAAGGAGAGGACGCTTTACAGACTTGTTGTTGATGGAGGACATGAAGAGCTTTTTAAGTCCTATGCATTGCCACAGCCCTTCAGGGTCCACCCTCAGAGAACGACTTGACCATCAGGTAACAGACTACCTCGCCATAACTACAGATTTCGACACTATGAGGAGCAATGAACCCCTTGACTACTGGGTGTGCATGCTTGCCCTGTGGCCTGAGCTATCCCAATTTGCCATAGAACTTCTGTCCTGCCCCCGCTTCAAGTGTCCTGTCAGAAAGGACCTTGAGTGCAGCAGGAGGTTTTGTCACTGATAAGAGAAGTAGCCTAGGTCAAAAAAGTCTAGATTACCTCACCTTTATTAAGATGAATGAGGGATGGATCCCGAAGTGACTAACAGTCGGCGATACATTTGATTAAAAAAGGCCTGATTGATGAGCTGCCTTGAGCTAATAATGGTCCACAAACTAATTTTTCTGGTCGCTGCAACAACACCTAATTTTTGTATTTAAATTCTTTTATTGTCAGAAGGCGTACAGCATGTAATGAAAAATAAAGCATTTTTGAACAGTCTTGCATAACAGTTGTGCAAAAATACTTATTTACAATAAAGACATTTTGTGGAAGTTAGCAGATTATTCCTTCTTCTTTTTACTTTTTAGGTTAATAATTATTCTTATTTTTACTTTTTTTTTTTTTTTACTGTGATTGCAATTTAAGAGATACCTAAAACATGGTAAAACAGACAATAGTAAAAATGATATCTACAGGGAACACCAAAGTCCTATAAGCTATCATCCCTCCAGCAGTACTAGCTTATTATTTACAATATCTAACCTGGGCAATCACCCTTGGGTTACCCTAGGGCAGGCTTCAGTGAGCGACCTTTCCTTTCCTGGGATGATTTTGCCGCCGGTTGCTTCTGAAGGGTCTCCAGGTCGCCCCCACTCCAGTCCTTCCCCCAGTGTCGCTTCAACCAGTAACAAATGTTTTATATTTGTAAAGCGACCCAATGATCCCCCTTGATAGAGGTTTATCTTTACAAATTTTGGAGAACCAATTTAAGACCGGTGTCCCCTGTTTCTGGGTCAGGGAGTGTGTGAAATGCCTCAGCCTACAGTAATTGTAATGTTCTGACAGCGGTAGCTCATGCTTGTCCCTCAGTTCCTCATAGGTGAGCATCTGGTCCTTTACTAACCAGTCTCCCAGTCTATCTAGTTTCCTTGACCTCCACCAGTGTTGTGATGTTGTGCTCATGTATTTCGGGGCCTGAGGGTGGTCAAGAATTGGGGTCATTTGGGTGGATCCAGGGAACAAACCCGTGTGTTTCTTGGCCCATTTCCAGTATGATAGTGAGTGTCTGATTAGGGGGTTTGGCGAGTTTTTAAGGCTCTAAAGCAATTCTGATAGCCAAGCCACCTTGTCCCAGATTAAGGGCCTTAAAGTGTGGTTCTCTAAATACACACAGGCCGGTTGATGACATATAGAATGTGCTATTGGGAGGAAAGATAGGTGATGGAACAGGTATTATACTGATATGAATAAATAGTACAACTTAGTACACCACTCCTATCTGGTGGCACATTACATTGCACGTGCAGTGCTCCAAATTCAAAGTAGGAGGTCCGACCAAGCATCTTTTCCATCTCCCTGTTCCAAAAATCCATGCCATATACACGTCCCCTGATAGTTGATGTAACAGGTATTACACTGATAGGAATGAATAGTACAACTTAATTCACCACTCCTATCTGGTGGCACATAATATTGCAAGTGCATTGAACCAAATTCAAAGTTGGGGGACCGACCAAGCATCTTTTTCCATCTCCCTGTTCTAAAAATCCATGCCATATACACGTCCCCTGATAGGTGACGTAACAGGTATTAAACTGATAGGAATGAGTAGTACAACTTAATACACCACTCCTATCTGGTGGCACCTTAGATTGCGCGTGCAGTGCCCCAAATTCGAAGTAGGGGTCCGACCAAGCATCTTTTTCTATCTCCCTGTTCCAAAAATCCATGCCATATACACGTCCCCTGATAGGTGACGTAACAGGTATTAAATTGATATGAATGAGTAGTACAACTTAATACACCACTCCTATCTGGTGGCACATTACATTGCACGTGCAGTGCCCCAAACTTGAAGTAGGAGGTCCGACCAAGCATCTTTTTCCATCTCCCTGTTCCAAAAATCCATGCCATATACACGTCCCCTGATAGGTGACGTAACAGGTATTAAACTGATAGGAATGAGTAGTACAACTTAATACACCACTCCTATTTGGTGGCACATTACTTTGCACGAGTAGTGCCCCAAATTCGAAGTAGTAGGTACGACCAATCATCTTTTTCCATCTCCCTGTTCCAAAAATCCATGCCATATGCACGTCCCCTGATAGGTGACGTAACAGGTATTAAACTGATAGGAATGAATAGTACAACTTAATACACCACTCCTATCTGGTGGCATATTACAGTGCACGTGCAGTGCCCCAAATTCGAAGTGGGAGGACCGACCAAGCATTTTTTCCATCTCCCTGTTCCAAAAATCCATGCCATATACACGTCCCCTGAAAAGTGACGTAACAGGTATTACACTGAGAGGAATGAGTAGTACAACTTAATACACCACTCCTATCTGGTGGCACATTACATTGCACGTGCAGTGCCCCAAATTTGAAGTAGGAGGTCCAACCAAGCATCTTTTTCCATCTCCCTGTTCCAAAAATCCATGCCATATACACGTCCCCTGATAGGTGACGTAACAGGTATTAAACTGATAGGAATTAGTAGTACAACTTAATACACCACTCCTATCTGGTGGCACATTACAATGCACGTGCAGTGCTGCAAATTCGAAGTAGGAGGTCCGACCAAGTATCTTTTTCCATCTCCCTGTTCCAAAAATCCATGCCATATACATGTAATAGTGGATGTAACAGGGATTAAACTGATCGGAATAGTACTACTTAACAGTACACACCTTATAATAACGCAGGCAGAGGCAACGCGTATGTACTTCCATGCTGTGCAGTGGAAGCCCCCAGACTCTGACCTGTGAATAATCTTCCATGCAGGTCAGCGGAAGCCCCCAGACTCTGACCTGTGTATAATCTTCCAAGCTGGGCAGCGGAAGCCCCCAAACTCTGACCTGTGTATAATCTTTCATGCTGGGCAGTGGAAGCCCCCAGACTCTGACCTGTGTATAATATTCCATGCTGGGCAGTGGAAGCCCCCAGACTCTGACCTGTGTATAATCTTCCATGCTGGGCAGAGGGAATCCCCCAGACTCTGGGAGTCTGAAGAAGAGGAGTCAGAGGAGGAAGGTGGCTTTGAGGAGGTGGAAGACCAAACACAGCAGGCATCCCAGGGCCCCTTGGTGGCTGGGTGGAGGAAGAGACCTTCAATGACATCAGTGAGGACAAGGAATGGGACATGGCTAGCTTGGTATCCAAGCTTGTGCAAATGGGGAGTATGCAGATGTGCAAAGGGACTGTTTGCGGTTGTTTGCGGTGCATTAAACGGGGAGATTGGTCTGTTACTGTGAAGCGGGTGTAACCCTTACACTACCTGATCGATACAACATCATACCTGATGTTTTAAAGCATGTTATTCCAAACAATTTAGGAATGTTAGGTAATTTATGCCCTTTATGGCTTAAAACCAGACTCTGCATCAACTATGTAATTTTCCGTTGGAGTTTTGCCATGGATCCCCCTCCGGTATGCCACAGTCCAGTTGTTAGTCCCCTTGAAACAACTTTCCCATCACTATTGTGGCCAGAAAGAGTCCCTGTGGGTTTTGAAATTCGCGAACATTTAATGGAATTTGCGTCCGTGTTTCGCGAACCGAAAATTTGATGTTCGCGACATCACTATTTATTATTTCTTTGTGGTCTACAGTTTTCAAAGCAATCTTAAAATTAAATTGTTGGAACATAAATATAGTGTTATACAAAGAAAAAAATTACAGTATTTCTAAGCATTACTCCAAAATACATAATTGTGATCCAAAATGTCTCTGTGTCATTGGGATTGAACATGTTAAATGTAAATCTTTAGGCAGTTTTTTAGAGATATACTTAATAAGCCTTCTGGAGTCATACTCTTATCTTATAACACTGCAAATCCTCAGCCTTATTAAATTGCGAATCAGTAAATTTAAAAAGGCTCTATTTAAGCACAGAGCATACTTTTTTTTACAGAAGTTTTTAGTTAGTGAACTTCTATCCAAAAGCAAGGTCGCCACTAACTAAAAACTTCTGTAAAAAAAATATGCTGTGTGTTTAAATAGAGCCCTTTTCAATTTACCGAATCACAATTTAATAAGGCTGCCTATGTTTAAATTAATATATAGTTTTCTTGTCTTATAGAGTCATTTTAAATATTTACTATTTTTTCAATGTCGGGATATGTTTCTTTTCTATAAACTACATCATTTCTACCGAATGTATTTGTTTAATGTACCATTGGAATCTTGTTAATTCAGAATGCTGAAAATTAATCATTGCTTGTTAATAATATTGCTATGTTTATTGAATATTTGTAAGTTTTATTTCACTGTATTTTCTTTATTATACATATATTAGATTTGGATTTCATTACATATACATATACTTTATTTGATAGATATAATTTTTGTATTTTTGTTTTTATTTTCTATGTGCTTTTTGCATTTGTGTTTTGTGCTTATTCTAAGATAATGAGTAACAATGGTCTTGTGATAACATCCATATGTACTGGTAGCCTCCCTGGACTATTCTGTCTTCTTTGAGAAAGTGCTCAGTCACAAAATTGGTGAGAAGTAGAAGCTGTGACCACTTGCTATACCAACTTTAAACTTTCCATAACTGGCTCTTCACTGC
The DNA here is from genome assembly GCA_027410445.1 of Discoglossus pictus. Classification (NCBI taxonomy): domain Eukaryota; kingdom Metazoa; phylum Chordata; class Amphibia; order Anura; family Alytidae; genus Discoglossus; species Discoglossus pictus. The sequence goes on along the minus strand of CM050165.1, from coordinate 241,818,001 downwards.
ATTATGATGGGAAATGTTGCACCTTGCTAGAACATATGATATTATCTTTCCAATATTAATACAAGGTCACTCACTCCTCGCTTGCATCAGTACTACTTTGTGATGCAGCCACTCTAGGATTATATCCCTACACTGCTGGATATTCTTTGGATTACAGTGCCTTGCAAAAGTATTCACACCTCTTGACTTTTTACCTATTTTGTTACATTACAGCCTTAAGTTCAATGTTTTGTTAATCAGAATTTTATGTCATGGATCAGAACACAATAGTCTAAGTTGGTGAAGTGAAATGAGAAAAATATATACATAAAACTATTTAGAAATAGAAAACAGAACATTGGCATGTGCGCATGTATTCACCCCCTTTGTTTTGAAGCCCATAAAAAGCTCTGGTGCAACCAATTACCTTAAGAAGTGACATAATTAGTGAAATGATATCCACCTGAGTGCAATCTAAGTGTCCCATGATCTATCATTACATATACACACATTTTTTGAAAGGCCCCAGAGGCTACAACACCTAAGCAAGAGGCACAACTAACCAAACACTGCCATGAAGACCAAGGAACTCTCCAAACAAGTAAGTGACAATGTTGTTGAGAAGTACAAGTCAGGGTTAGGTTATAAAAAAATGTCCAAATCGTTGATGATCCTCAGGAGCACCATCAAATCTATCATAACCAAATGGAAAGAACATAGCACAACAGCAAACTTGCCAAGAGGTGGCTGCCCACCAAAATTCACTCAAGGAGGGCATTAATCAGAGAGGCTGCACAGAGACCTAAGGTAACCCTGGAGGAGCTGCAGAGTTCCACAGCAGAGACTGGAGTATCTGTACATAGGACGACAATAAGCCGTATGCTCCATAGAGTTGGGCTTTATGGCAGAGTGGCCAGAAGAAAGCCATTAGTTTCAGCAAAAAACAAAATGTTTTCAGTTTGCGAAAAGGCATGTGGTAGACTCCCAAAAATGTATGGAGGAAGGTGCTCTGGTCGGATGAGACTAAAATTTAACTTTTCGGCCATCAAAGAAAACGCTATGTCTGGCGCAAACCCAACACATCACATCACCAAAGAACACCATCCCCATAGTGAACCATGGTGGTGGCAGCATCATGCTGTGGGGATGTTTTTCAGCAACCGGGACTGGGAAACTGGTCAGAGTTGAGGGAACACTTGAGTGGTTTAAGGGGAAACATGTAAATGTATTGGAATGGCCTAGTCAAAGAACAGACCTCAATCCAATAGAAAATCTGTGGTCAGATTTAAAGATTGCTGTTCACAAGCGCAAACCATCCAACCTGAAGGAGCTGGAACAGTTTTACAAGGAGGAATGGGCAAAAATCCCAGTGGTAAGATGTGGCAAGCTCATAGAGACTTATCCAAAGCCACTTGGAGCTGTGATTGTTGCAAAAGGTGGCTCTACAAAGTATTGACTTTAGTGGGTTGAATAGTTATGCACATTGACTTTTTCTTTTATTTTGTCATATTTGTTGTTTGCTTCACAATCCAAAAACCATCTTCAAAGTTGTGGGCATGTTCTGTAAATTAATTGAAGCGAATCCTCAAACAATCCATGGTAATTCCAGGTTGTGAGACAACAAAACACAAAAAATTCCAAGGGGGGTGAATACTTTTGCAAGGCATTGTATATTCTTTACTTGGGGTAGGTTGTTTAGGGGTGCTCTAATGGGATATTCTGATCGTATCTGATCTGATCACAATATTAATTGGAGTTTTTTACTGGTCAGTTTGGGGATTTGTAATAATATATTTCTGTTTTATTTAGAATATTACATTCTCTTAATAATATATTATCTGTTTACTTTTGAATAATACATTATTTTAATTATATACTATCAATTTGATATAAATATTTATTTCTATTGAACAGTATGCATTTTAAGTTATTTTTTTCCCTAATTATTTTTTGTTCCTCATGTTTGGAGAAATTATATTCCTTATTAGACGCTGCATATGGGTATTATTCTATATTAGTATGTTTTTTTTTAGCTATTGAGTCCCTAATTTTAATTAGAATTATTTTGAATTTTTCATTTTTTTTGTTTCCATAAGTTTTGGCTTACGGTATGTTTTGCAATCAATGAGAAATTTCCCATACTGGTCTTTCCTTTTTGTTTGAAATCAATATTACAGTGTTTGAGTTCCATTTCTTAGAATTTGGATGCTATTGACATTGATACATGATAAATAGCAAGGCATCAGTAAATAAAATGGTGTTAAATGAAGATGTGTGGCTAGTCTCATGCTGTACAATTGTTGGCACCTGAAAACCCACTCCATTATTTTTATCTGCCAAAAGCCTCTTCACTTTAACATTTATTTGAGTTGAGAAACAGCATCCATGGCTCTACATATTTACATAGCTGACAGCGAAATATATCTTCTCTCATACTAAGGGCTTTCCTGGACTTCAAACATTATAGGCACTTAACTAAAAGTACTATGTTCCAAAAATATATCAAAGTTCTAATTATTTATTAGGCACTCTAGGTTATTTACTTAAATGAATTTTGCTCCATGTACTTCCCTTTATATTACACTTGTGAAACATTTCTCACAGTTCTTATCAGCATAGTTACTCATCTCCACTTTACTAGAATGAATTTGCTTGGTCACAGCAATATTTTTTTACGGTATGAGATTCTGACAACTATTTAGAATATTAACTTATTAGTTATTTACAATAGTAAAATCTAAGGTTTGAAGGGAAAAAGACACATTGAAGTCTCAAACATTATTTTCTGCATTTAAAATACTGTATGTTTAACAGGATTGTGTTTAAAAAGCTTATTTTGCTGAAACATAGCTCATGGTCTAGGTAATAGTGTTGTTTTTCTCTTCATATTAATTTCTGCTATTTGTTAACCTTTATGGAATTACTGATTAAAAATGCAGATTTAAAGTCATGACAATGTCACAGAGTTATTTACTTGTCACACATCATCCATATGTTTAGCAAACTATTTATCTCTTTAAACATCACGTGATAACCTAGAATTAATGAAGTATTATTCTTTTAACATCACATAAATAGCCAGATTAAATTCCAGCCTCGTAGATAAGAGGCTTCTATTTAAACCCTTCATGCTGCAAATTTGTAAAAGTTACGACGCTATTAAATTAGCCCTGCTGCGAGCAACGTGTGAGCTACGCAGCAGGGCTGTCCGTATCAACACGGAGAAAATCTACATGAAGAGTGACAGCCTAAAACACACTATTAGCCATTCCTGGCTGCGGCACCTAAAATTAACTCCCCTCTATGCTGTGGGTCCCCATGTGAACCCCTGAAGTGTTCTTACATTAACCCCTTGCAGCAGAGGTCCCCGATCGGCATGGATCGTGACCCACAGCATTTAAAACTTTTAAATTCCCCGCCGCGGCTCCTTAAAGAGCCAGCGGCACACTATTAGCCAATCCCGGCCGCGGCACCTAAAACTAACCCCCCTCTATGCTGGGGTCCCCCCAGAAGTGTCCTTACATAAACCCTTGCTGCAGGGGTCCATAAGGACCCCCGCAGCCCCCCACATTAACCCCTTGCAGCGGGGGTCCCTGATCAGCAACAACCGTGACCCTGCTGCATTTAAAAAATGTAATTTCCCGCCTTGCGAGTCCTTAAAGGACTGTAAAGGTCCTGAAAGGACTTGCGCTAAAAAACATTAACCCCAGGCAACTAAAATGATGCCCATAACTCATGGGGGTCAATACAAACCCCCATAAGCCCTTAATTAACCCTGTCACTCATGAGGGTCAATACAGACCCCCATAAGCCTTAATTAACCCTGTCACTATTGGGGGTCAATACAGACCCCCATAAGCCTTAATTAACCCTATAACTCATGGGGGTCAATATAGACCCCAATAAGCCCTTAATTAACCCTGTAAATTATGGGGGTCAATACAGACCCCCATAAGACTTAATTAACCCTCTCACTCATGGGGGTCAATACAGACCCCCATAAGCCCTTAATTAACCCAATCAGTCCCATATGGGTCTATGAAGACCTTCATATGACAATTAGAAACCTATTATGAACCCCATAAGCGCTATGAGAGTCCTCCAGGACCCTCATGACACTAAGTACAAACACTACACTACACTTTTACCCCAATAAACCACTAAATCTAAACTAACCACCCTCTATCCTAACCTATTAACCCCTACATACCTAAAACGGCCTACCTAACCACCTAATAAACCCCCACCCTACTAATTACATAAAATAAAAAAATTGAAGGTACATAAAATAAAAAAACAATCACCCCCCCCCACACTACATAAAATAAAAAAACCTAAGGTACATAAAATAAAAAAAATCACAACCCCCCACTACATAAAATAAAAAAACTTAAAGTACATAAAATAAAATAAAAATCACAACCCCCCCCCCACATTACATAAAATAAAAAAAAAGAATCACAACACCCCCCCCCCCACACACACTACTTTAAAAAAAAAAATTACACACCTGCAAAGGAATACACGTACACATAACAACCATGAATTAATTATAAATATACACATAACTACAATACATTTCCCCCTATCTATACCTAACCCCCAATCTAAACACCCCCCCATCTATACCTAACCCCCAATCTAAACACCCCACTGTCTATTCCTAACCCACAATCTAAACACCCCGCCTGTCTATACCTAACCCGAAATCTAAACACCCCCCCTGTCTATACCTAACCCCCGATCTAAACAACCCCCCTGTCTATACCTAACCCCAATCTAAACACCACCCCTGTCCACCCCCTCTGTCTATACCTAACCCCCGATAGGACCCCTGCACCATGGGGATGTGTTTAGGGAGCAGGGGGGAGCATCACACGGCTGTCTCGGGCTGCTCCGAGGCAGCACACATGTGATTTAGGAGCCCTTGCTAGCACTTTTTTGTGCCCATTAGGGATTCTTCCGAGGTGCGAGATTCACCTCATAGATTTAAGGCTGAGTGTTACTCTGTAGCTCTCTCGGAGCTTATTCTCTGCCATTTTTCATCCATGAGTCATCTCGCAAAGCAGGCGGATGTCTGCCGTCAATGCAAACTCAACATGTCTAAGACAGAGCTCTTTACCTTTCCACCGTCTTCCTCAGCTCCCACTCCTCACTTATCTCTCACTGTTAACAATGCCATCATCACTCCCACCTATCAGGCCCGCTGTCTTTGGGTCCTACAAGACCCTTCCCTCTACTTCATTCCTCAAATTCAATCACTCACAAAATCTTGTCACTTTCACCTAAAAAACATATCCAAAATACTCCACTACCTTACTCAAGACACAGCTAAAATTTGTATTCACTCTCTTACTATCACCCATCTGTCTCCACTCCAATCCATTTTTAATGCATCTGCAAGACTCATCTACCATACGAAACAATCAGTGTCTGCAGCACCTTTCTGTCAGGCACTCCACTGGCTTCCCATAGCCTCTAGAATACAATTCAAAATCATGACCCTAACATGTAAAGCCCACCACAATAGTGCACCCTCCTACATCTCTGCTCTCATCCCAAAAAATGGCTCTCTTCGCTCTGCTAATGACCTTCTTCTCTCCTCCTCTCTCATCACCTCTTCTCACTCTTTTCTCGTGCTGACCCTATTCTTTGGAACTCCTTACCTCACTCCACCAGACTATCTTCTCACCTCAAATCCTTCAAAATCTCTTTAAAAACACATTTATTCAAAAAAGCCTATCATCTTTAGCCTCTTCATTTACTATGCATCTATCATTCTCCTGTACCTCACCCACACCCTTTAGAATGTAAGTTTGCGAGTTTCATTCTTGTGAAGTGCTTTAGCACTGTGTATATCTGATTGAAAACTCAATAACAGGGTCTTACATTATTTTTCATTGTGGGGTATTGTTACTTGGCGCGTTATAAATAAAGGATAATAATAAATCAATTATGGTCCACTTATAGATGTTTGATTAACTATTTCTTCAACAATTTAGAGCAAAAAAAAATCATACAAGTTTGTTATGATAATAATTCACATTGCTATATGTGAAAACCCCATATCTGTTTAGTACATAGGTAGTGAATACGTAAACTGAAGACCAAAACAAGATATGACTAAAGCTACACAATATATGACCTGATGAAAAATTAAATCAAAATATTCATGGCTAAACCGAAAAACACTTGTGCTCAATAATGCTAGAACGTTGAGGGAATTCAAAGAAAGGTTGACAAGTCCTTATCCCACAAAACATATTATATTATATATGACGACTATAACCAGTGTTTTTGTAATTATATAAAAAAGTTAAAACAATAATGTACAGTACCAGATGTGAGAACCCCATATCTGTTGGGTACTTGGGAAAGTATATGTTCAAATCCCTATACCTTTCTGTCTAGCCAAGGCTGCCCCAGCCATAACATTTATTCAATCTTACAAATCTCTATACCTTTCTGTCTAGCCAAGGCTGCCCCAGCCATAACATTTATTCAGTCTTACCCCCCTTTTAAAATCTAGTTTTCCAATACTTCCCTTTCCACCTTCTGCCTCCTAAAATTGATTATTCATTCTTTTTCTCTTTTTCATGAACATATATCTATGTTAACTTCATAAAATGTACTGCCAACACAAAATGTAATCTCCAACACATATATAATATTCTCTCCATAAAATAAAGGGCAGTTAGTCCATATTAATTAGTATTTTTTATGCCTTCTTCCCATATGGATTGAAGATTGAGCAGGCTATGAATATAATAATATAAAAATAATTAAAACTTACTCTCTGGGGCCTGCACATGTTCCTTCTTCTCCACACTTTAGACTTAAAACAATGTAGGCAGGGTCCCAGGGGGTAATTGGCATTTACAAGCAATTATAGGGCATGCTAGTTAATAGCACATTAGTTAAAACCTTAAAGAAAGAAAACCCCAACATTTTTTTTTACCGTTTTTTAAGTTTTACTTGTTTACAGATATACAGCCTTATTAAATTGAGATTTGGCCAATTGAATAGGGATCTATATAAGCACAGAGCATATTTTTTTACAGAAGTTTTTAGTTAGTGAACTTCTATCCAAAAGCAAGGTCTTCACTAACTAAAAACTTCTGTAAAAAAAAACATACTAAGGGCCTCATTCAATTGCGATTTGGCCAATTGAATAGGGCTCTAAATAAGCACATAACATCTTTTTTTTAAAGACATTTTTAGTAAGTGAAAAACTTGCTTTTGGATAGATGCTTGCTAACTAAATACTTCTTTAAAAGAATATGTTATGTGCTTATTTAGAACCCTATTCAATTGGCCAAATCGCAATTGAATGAGGCCCTATGTACTTATATAGAGCCCTTTTCAATTGGCCGAATTGCAATTTATTAAGGCTGTAAATGTTGGATAACTTCTATTCCAAGTGTGGGAGCTAACTAAAGTTCCTGTCCAATAATCTATTTGGTGAGGCTGAAAAACATAGTTACAGACATAAATTATGCTGGGCTGCTAATAAAAGTTTAGAAATGTTGGGCCATTTATCTGTGGATACTCTTAACTTATCTATATCTTATTATTATTATTATTATTATTATCCTTTATTTGTAACATGCTAACATAGGGCCCTGTGTAAATCAGGTGCTCTAACTTAGGGTATTGCCGAAGGAGATTTTTCAACCCAAGTTACACCTCAATGCTAATCTTTTGGTCCCCTGCATTATGACAGTCAGGTCACATCCGTATATCATGCTTCCATCAAAAGCACTGAGGAGGCTGGATTATGTCACCCGTGCAACAGTTCACCAATCTGCTAGCTGTTACAGATATTCTTACTGCGCCACAGGAATAACAGCCAATGGTAGGCATACTGTATATATTGTCGAGCATCATGCTCCCTGACTATGCTGTAGATTTTTACAAATTAGCATGCAGGTCTTGGAGTTGGAGGTTCGGTTCTACAGAGAGAGAGAGAGAGCAAGAGAGAATTATATTGGAGTGCAGGTTTATCTTCTCTTAATTATTATTATTATTAGAGTATTTTACACTTAAATTATAATACACATAAATACCTATATCACATAATATATAGACACATTATTATCGTTTATTTATAATGCTCCAATATATTCCGTAGCGCTGTACATAAGATAAGTTCCAGCAAAGGTAAATACAAATCAAAACATAACAAAGCAAGGAGGGCCCTGTCTTTGAGCCTTGAATCCAGTGTCCATGGTGCTCTCCCCAAAGCAACCGGCAGGATTGAAACTTGCAGACTTACAACCTAAAGGTATTGTGTGTGGTAAAGGTGGGAGAGAGCGTGTTAGGGTGGAAGGTGATATGCTTCTTTAAAGAGATGAATGTTTTGAGGCAGGAGGACAACCTGATGGAGCGAGGCAAGGAGTTCCATAGAATAGGTGCAGCACGAGAAAAGTCCTGAAGGCGAGAATTACATGTGACAAGAGTTGTAGAAAGAAAATGGTCATTAGCAGAATGAAAAGGGCGGTTGGGGGAATATTTGGAGATGAGAGCAGAGATGTAAGGAGGTGCGCAATTGTTGAGGGCTTTGTAAGTTAGGGTAATGATTTTAAATTGTATTCTGGAGGCTAAAGGAAGCCAGTGGAGTGATTGACAGAGAGGTGATGCCGACACTGAACATTGTGTATGGAAGATGAGTCTACCAGATGCGTTCATTATGGATTGAAGTCTGGATAGTCGGGTGTTGGGTAGGCCAACAAGAAGCTAGTTACAGTAATCAAGTCGAGTGAGGATGAGAGAGTGTATAAGGATTTTAGTTGTGTCTTATGTAAGATGGTGGCGAGTTCTGGAGATATTTTTTAGATGGAGAAGGCAAGATTTTGTTAGTGACTGTAATGGATGAAAGACAGGGTGGGGTCCAGTAGAAACCCAAGGCAATGGGCTTGGGAAGTGGGAGTGATGATGTCATTGACAGTGAGAGACAAATTGATGCTATGGTAGAGGGAGGGAAGATTAGGAGTCTGTCTTAGACATGTTGAGTTTGAGATGGGGGCTGGACATCCAAGAGGATATACTAGAAAGGCAATTGGAGACGTGTGTTAGAAGAGTGGGTGATAGATCGAGTGATGAGAGGTAGATTTGAGTGTCATCTGCATAGAGAGATGATACTGAAGCCCAAGAGTTTATTAGGGAATCAAGTGAGGATGTGTAGATGGAGAAGAGCAGGGGGCCTAGGACTGAACCTTGGGGTACGCCAACCTACAGGGGGTAGGTAGAAGAAGAGGTGTCAGAAAAGGAGACACTGAACAATTGATTTTGTAGGGATGATGAGAACCAATAGAGAGCAGTTTCTTGAATACCAAGGGAGGAGAGGATATGGAGTAGAGGTGGATAGTCGACTGTGTCAAAAGCAGCAGAGAGATCTAGAAGAAGTAGAATGGAAAAGTGACCTTTTGACTTGGCGGAGAGCAAGTCATTAGTGACTTTACTGAGAGCTGTCTCAGTAGAATTTTGGGTCCGGAAGCCGGATTGGACGGTGTCAAGAAGGGAGTACGAGGAAATAAAGTTGGTAAGGCGGTTATAGACAAGCCACTGAAGCAGTTTGAAAGCCAGGGGAAGTAGAGAGATATAGCGGGAGTTAGATGCAACGTCAGAGTCATATAAGGGTTTTTTTGAGGATGGGTGTAAAAATGGCATGTTTTAGAGAAGATGGAAAAGTGCCAGTATATAGTGAAAGGTTGAAGAGGTGTGTGAGAGCTTGGATTAGTGTGGTTGAGAGGGGAGGGATAAGCTGAGATGGAATAGGATCTAGAGGACATGTAGTGAGGCGAGTGGATAATAGCAGGCTGGAGACTTCGTCCTCTATTGTCGGGTCAAAGCAGTTCATGGTGGCTGTGGGGTAGGGGAAGGGAGAAGACTGGGTTTTGGTTAGTTGAGAGGGTGGAGTGTGTAAACCACTATGAGAAGAGAGTTCATTGCGAATGTTTGGAATTTTATACATAAAATTGTTGACAAAGTCTTTAGCTGTGAGAGAGGAAGGGGTGGGCAGAGGAGAGTATTGAAAGTGGCGAACAGACGCTTTGGGTTAGAGGACAGAGTTTATATTAGTGCTGTTTGGCAAGGTTGAGTGTGGAGGAATAGGAGCGTAACATAAATTTGTAGTGGAGGAAATCTACTGAAGTGCATGATTTCCTCCATAGTCGTTCAGCAGTGCGGGAGTACCTCTGAATGTATTGTGTTTGCGTAGTGTGCCATGGTTGTAATGATCATTACTATGTTTCTTTGAAAAGTGTTTTAATTTGTTTTTGTCATTAATAATGTTTTGTACAATGAGGAATGAAAGCTTCAATTCTTGATTTCAGCCTCTATATGAGCTAGATTCTTCTATTGTTTTTATTTTTTAGCATATGCTGCAAGTTTATGCTGCAAGTTTAATACACATACCTCTAACCACAAACTTGTGTGCGTTCCAAAGTATCAATTCATATACTGCGTTATTGTCATTAATTATAATGTATTGGTTAATGTGTTCTGTTAAGGAACCTCCAAAGTCACCATTAAGACGACACCTGACTTTTGTGTAGTGTGCCATGGTTGTGGATGAGAGCAAGGGCGTCTGCGTGTGGTTATGAGGGCCAGAGTGTCAAGGGTGGAGTAGAGTTGTAGAGTGAGGTGGCAATGGCAGGGCAGTTGAGGTTGGTGATGGGGCTGAGAAGGGGTTGGATAATAGTGGAGAGCTGAGTAGGGTCAAGTGCTAGCAGGTTTCTGTTCGTGATGGTGGCAGGGGTTGTAGAGGGGTGGTGAGAGGAAGATGTGGTGAGGTTGAAGATAAGGAAGTGGATGTATGACTGGGTAGGAGGTTGTGCTGAAATTGGTGAAGATAAGGTTAAGAGAATGTCCAGCATGATGAGTTGTAGAATCTGTTAGTTGCGAGAGGCCAAGGGAAGAAGTGAGTGCAAGCTGTTTGGCTGCTGCTGGGGAGGTGGGAGTTTCAACAGCAATATTAAAATCTCCAAGTACCAGTGAAGGAACATTGGAGGAGAGAAAATGAGGGAGCCAGGCAGAAAAGTGATCAAGTAATTGAGAGGGAGTGTCTGCAGGGTGGGGGGGGGGGGGCGATAGATCACAGCTACACATAGAGAGATAGGTGAGAAGAGGCGGTCTGTATGAACTTCAAAGGATGAGAATTGGAGGGAGTGGACAGGGGGTATGAGGTAAAATGTACAGCGAGTGGAAAGCAAAAAGCAAAACACCCACACCACCACCTTGATTGTTCCCAGGTCTACGTATGAAAACCACCATGAGAGAGTGCTGCAGGGGAGCCAGTGTCTGAGGATGAGAGCCAAATTTCAGTGAGAGACAGTAGATTGAGAGAGTTGTAGTGAATATGTCATGAGTGAATGTGAGTTTATTGCAGAAAAGGTCGCAGGAGAGAGGTAGAGTTGAAGGTTTGTGACATGTGATGGATATCAGATTCTGGATGTTACGGGTGTTTGCTGTCCTTGAACCAGAGCGTGGCTGACAGTAAGTGGAGATGAGTGTGGGGCCTGAGTTAGGGGATATATCTCCTGCAGCCAGGAGAAGGAGGAGTGAATGGGAGAGAAGATGGGACCTGGGACTTACAGTGCTGCTTCTGCTTGTGTTAGGGAGAGGATGATATTGTGACTGGAGGAGGGAGAGGAGCTCATGGGGCAGAGAAGAGGAGAGCAAGAAAGGTGAGATGGTAATATTTTTGGGGACGTGATATTGAGAGGTTGCAAATAAGAATTTGAGAGAGAGGCAGTCGGTTATAAGAAAGACTAAATAATGATAAAGCATTGTGACAGTGTGTAAGATCAGGAAAAAAAAGGTTAGAAGATTGTGGGGGGGAAGAATTATTATCCTAAGATAATAGTAGTAGTAATATAGATTCAGGGGCAGGGAAAAGAGTATGAAAAGGTTTATCAGAATGGCTGTGCTAGGTGAGTAGCTAGAAGTCTTATGACAATGTTATTATTTTTTTTTTTTTAGCGGGTGGTGACTGAGCAGGTGAAAGTCATATGAGTTTCTATAAATTAAGAGAATGCAAGGGCGGGTGGGTGTGGGGAAGGAAGTGAGGGCAGAGAGAGTAGTTGCAATTTGCAAAGTCCAGGGAAGGTAAATGTTATGTTCTAAGATGGTGGGTGCTGCTGGAATGAGTGAAGCAGATGACTTCAGTAGTATTGAATATTTCAGGTGATAATAATACACATAGATAAAGACAGATACACTTATAGATAGACATACCATACACACACACACACCCATCATATACCCAACAGATAAAAAAAACACATAGAACACACATTATTTTTTTTCTTCAAAAACATATAGACTTTGTTTAATTTTCTATTATATTTTTTTAATTATTTGTGATGGAGGGAGGAGAGAGGAGGGGAAGAGAGGAGGAGAGAGTTGGGCCCAGGGACTGTAGGGAGGGAGGACATGGGAAAGAGGGAGGATGTGGGAGGGAGAGAGGTAGAGGGGGTGAAGGAAGTTAAGGGGGTTATGGAGGGAGTGGTGGTGAGGGAGAAAGATGTAGATAGGGAGGGAGATGTAGAGAGGGTGAGAGTGGAGGGGGCGTGTTAGGAGTGGTAGGTCAGGGGGGCAGGAGGTAAGATAGAGGGAGGGATGTTCACATAGAGGTAGGCACATGTAGTTCAGGGTCAGAGAGGGAAGGGCCTGGTCCCAGGGGGAGTTGTGGGGGGAACATGGCTCAGGGTCAGATCAGGGTGGTCTGGATACCAGTCCACAGGCGGGAGGGCAAGAGGCTGGAGCCAAACACAATGGCCCCTAACTACAGGTCAGAGGAGATGGTGGTACTCCTCTGTGCCATCTGTGGCACCATGCCAATATTATTACTAAGGGAAGGGATTATAAGGGCGCCCCAGGAGCCAGGCCTGGAAGGAGGTAGCAGCTGCAGTAACAGAGGTGGGTTATTGCCATAGAGAGGTAAAGTTTGTGAGGCACCATTAGGAGGACAGCAGGGCAAAGGTCAGGAGGATGATGGAGGAGGAGGCCAGAGGAACAGCCTCTACAATACGTGTCCCCTCAGTGACTGTCCACTACAAACAGTGAGAGAGGATGCTGAAGGGCATAATGCAAGCAAGCACCATCCCGAGGCTCCAGGCCTGGTAGTTACAACTGATAAAGCCTCCTTACAGGTGAATATCACATACAACAACATGCACCACATGAACACCACACACACACATAGATAACTCTAATCATGGAAATGCTGTAAAACAATGACCAACACACGTCAGCTCCCTGGATTTGACTAGGGATAGATTGATTGTCTATCCCTCATAAAATCCAGAACCCTTACAGATCACACTCAATGCTGGACAGCATTATATATATCAGAAATATGCAGCAAATAGATAAATTGACACCGCAGTTATGGGTATGGTCACTGCAGCATATGCAGATACAGATTATGTGGGGATTGATATGTAGTGTTGATTAGTAGCCCAGCAGGGAACACCCCTTAGCAGCATTTTAACAACTATTGCTGAAAGATGCTTACTGATTGGTTAGTTACTTCCATTATATGAAGAGTTTCATGAGGATTTGTGTTCATCGGATTGTGGTTACTGTGGTTTAATATTGTAGTAACAAAAAAAGGAAAAAAGATAGCTATATGGATAGGAACAGACTGCAAACAACTCATAAAGAGCCTGTCAAATATAAATGGATAGGTTATGGGCTTTAAAAGCCCTAACAAGACTGATATTAAGTAGCCCATGAGTAAGCCTTAAGCAGGGCAAAACGGACCATCAAGACTATTTTTGGAAAGCACAAGTACTCTGGTTATCATTATTTATTTAGGGAGTATAGTTGCATGGTGAATGGTGGCTTGTCATTATTTTGTATCCTGATCACTACTGTGAATTGCTTGTTTGCACTTATGATATACAGTAGTGTGTGGTCATAGAGAGTTGAGCGTTTAACTGCTCCATATCAAGCCTTATCATATACTCCTTATTTTTCATTATATCTACAGAGTATTATGCAGGCTTTTTCTTTGTTGTTTTTAACTTGTACTTAGCTGTCAATAACTTTATAACTTCCCTAGGATTAGCAAAGTAATTTGCCATATGAGGGAAGATATAATGGGATACCAATATAGTGCATTGGAGATATAGATTATCTTTTAGAGGGGGCTATACCTTGTCACTATATTTTTCTGATAGAACAAGAGATATATGTCACCCGCAAGAGCACTCCATGTAACCAATTGTCTCATATCATTTTTTTTCACTTTAAACAATTGTTCTGTGAGCATTCCTGAACATCACAGTAACACAGGAGTGACTTACAAATGATGGCAAATATTAATATGTCCAACGTGCGTTATAACACATATTGCAATGTTATCATCACTATATTCTAAAGCATGCCTAAACATCATGAATAGTAATTATTATGAGTTAATACTTTGATATGTATACATTGTGACACTGCTTGGCCTCACCATTCCACTGAATGGTTGTTAAACATATGGTTTTCAAAGTCATTGCGAGCAGCGCTTAGTACCCAATATAATTTGTTCATTTGTTTGCAGTTATGGCAGTGCCCTTATTTGCAAGCGATCCATAATATTTTATTAGCATAGGGTTTGGGGGTGATACTCGGAGTAACTCTTAATCTATAGTGTGAAAAGTCAATGGAAAGTTATCCTTAAATTCCAGGGCCCTCATTCAATTGCAATTTTGCCAATTGAATAAGCCTCTAAATAAGCACATAACATATTTTGTTTAAAGATGTTTTTGGTTAGTAAGCATCTATCCAAAAGCAAGGTCTTCACTAACTAAAAACTTCTTTAAAAAAAATATGCTATGTGCTTATTTAGAGCGCTATTCAATTGGCCAAATCGCAATAGAATGAGGGCCCAACTCTGTCTTCCTGCAATGACTCCTGACAGTTATTTCGCAATGTTTTAGTAGTGGGTGATTAACATAGCTAGGTAAAAAAAAAAATTTTTTTTAGGGATTAGCATGGAGGCCATATTCACTAATATAGAAGAAAGGGTAAGAGTATAGGCATCTAAAAATTGGAAATGGTCTGGAAAAGCCAGGTTCATTTTTTAATCCTCCTCAAAAATCTTTCTGTAGAAAGGAAGAGTTTGGGAAAGGCATTTCAATTTAACTTCCACAGATGTGGGAAAATAAAAATGTAGAAGATACTTGATAAATTAATAGCACCCATAAATAAAGTATGGATATAAGTGGTATTTTACATGTTTGTTGAAACAAGATACATTTCTAGGTAATAGAAATATCAATACATTTTTGTTTTCTCTGCAATTTATTTTGTTATATTTGAGTGTGTTGTTATTGTGATGGAATTGTTTACTTAGCTCTTTAGATCTAGAACATTTAAACTTTAGTTTTCAGCTGAAAGGCTGTTTAATG
Source organism: Discoglossus pictus (assembly GCA_027410445.1). NCBI lineage: Eukaryota > Metazoa > Chordata > Amphibia > Anura > Alytidae > Discoglossus > Discoglossus pictus. The sequence goes on along the minus strand of CM050165.1, from coordinate 241,802,615 downwards.
TAGCATAACATTAATGTCAAATTTTCTAGATATTTTATTGTTTTTTTCAATTGCTGGTAGTTTTACTAAATCATTGAAATATAAGCAAATGTTAGAGTTATATTATAAGGTATGGATATTAGGTAGACCCAGTCGAGAGTTTTTTTTTTTGGCATTCCACATTTTCCTGTATTGACTTTATTCTTGCTACAAGTTTACATTAGAATCTATAGAAAAGTCAGGTGTCGTCAAAATTTAGTGGAGAGACCCTCCTTAATGGTGACTTTGGAGGTTCCCTAAAAGAACACATTAACCAATACATTATAATTAATGACAATAACGCAGTATATGAATTGACACTTTGGAACGCACACAAGTGTGTGGTTAGAGGTATGTGTATTAAACCTGCAGCATATGCAAAAAAAACAATAGAAGAATCTAGTTCATATAGAGGCTGAAATCAAGAATAGAAGCTTTCATTCCTCATTGTACATAAAAAAATAATGACAAAAACAAATTAAAAAAAAACTTCTCAAAGAAACAAAGTAATGAACATTACAACCGTGGCACACTACTCAAACACGATACATTCAGAGGTGCTCCCGCACTGCTGAACGACTATGGAGGAAATCTTGCACTTCAGCATACTTCCACTACAAGTTTACGTTGCACTCCTACTTCTCTGCTTTCAACTTTGCCAAACAGCACTATTTTACATCCTTAATATCTACTCTGTCCTCTAACTGTAAACGTTTTATTGCCACTTTCAACACTCACCTCCACCCACCAATAACCTCCTGTCCCTTCCTGTTTCGTTACTGAGGATTTTTTAAGCAATTTTAAGCATACAATTGAAAAAATTAACAACAAACTCTATTCTCAATGTGGATCACACACTCCCTCCTCTCAACTAACTGAAAACAACCAGCCTACATAATTCCCCAATCCCACAGCCACTATGCACTCCTTTGACCTTGTAACAGAGGATGAAGTCTCCAGCCCACTATCAACCTCTCGCCTTACTACCTGTCTACTAGATCCTATACTATCACAGCTAATCCCTCTCCTCTCCATCACACTCAAACCTGCTCTCACACATCTCTTCAGCCTTTCCCTAAATACTGACATGTTTCCATTATCTTTAAAACATGCCACAATTAAACCCATTCTTAAGAAACCCTCATCTGACACTGATTCTGCAACTAACTACAGCCCTGTTCCTCTACTGGTTTCCAAACTGCTCGAGCAGCTTGTCTACAATCTTCTTACGCAATTTATTTCCTCCAACTTCCTTCTTGACACCTTCCAATCTGGCTTCCGGCCCCAAAAATTTAACTGAGACAGCACTCACAAAAGTAATTACTGAGTTGCTTACCATCAAGTCAAAAGGTAACTTTTCTATTCTATTTCTTCTGTATCTCACTGCTGCCTTTGATAGAGTTGACCACCCTCTTCTTATCCAAGAGTAGATGATGGTGTTGGGTAGATAAACCCAATTATAGTATAGCGCAGGGTCGGGTGTGATGTTTCAGATGGCCTATGATACAGTGGTGGACTAGATATTCCTCCAACTGGTATGTGTTCCAATCTTAGATATTCAGGATCTTGATAGTAGTTAAATATTAATGTGTCCAGTTGCTTCTTAGAGAAACTTTGTCTCTAGAGTTCCCTCAGTGTTGACAGAGGTGTGCCACTTTTAATCAGGCTCTGTTCACTTGAGTGCCAATGTCCAAGTAGAAAAGGATATGATTATGGAGTGGAAAAAGCGCACATTCTCCTGGTGAAAATAAATAAATGAGGGACAAGTGGACACCCCCAAGGAGCAATATGTTTGCTAATGTAGGCTCTAATGTATGTGTAGTATTATAAGAGTACAAGATCATGGAACAGTGTCCAATTGGTAAGTCACTTCTTTGTGTGTCTGTCATTTTCCCGTCTTGACAAATATGGAGTTGCTGTAGGAGAAATAAAAAATGAGAGCCTCTAATTGGTGGTGTAGCTGGTCCTCCAATATGTAAATAAATATACAAAAAATACCAGAGCTTGGAGTCGTGGATGTATAGAAATGTTTTATTCGTAAAATGCAAAAGTTCAAATTTCCAAATGCCCACCCTTTGGGTGGAAAAAACCTTATGTTCTTGACATAAAACCATGTATGGTGCTATTGTTGGCACTGTTAGAAAAAATGTGTGTACAACTGAAATGTGTACAAATCGAACGCGTTTCTTCTTTTTTGTACCGCTTCCTCTGTGATAACGATGCCCTGCAATAAATTTCTCAACCTGGGAATTGGCTGTCTGTTGCAGGGATCTCTGCATCTGATTTTGGCAAGACGGGAAAATGACAGATACACAAAGAAGCGACTTGGACACTGTTCCATGGTCTTGTACTCTTATAATACTACACATACATTAGATCCTACATTAGCAAACATATTGCTCCATTGGGGGTGTCCACCTGTCCCTCATTTATTTATTTTCACCAGGAGAATGTGTGCTTTTTCCACTCCATAAACATAACCTCTTCTTATCCAAATTCTCTGCTCCCTTGGAATCTGAGATACAGCTCTCTCATGGTTCACATCATAGCTATAAGATCGAACATTTAGTGTCTCCTTCTCTGCCACCTCTTCTTCTCCTCACCACCCTCTGTCTGTTTGCGTACCCCAAGTTTCAGTCCTAGGCCCGCTCCTATTCTCCATCTATACATCCTCACTTGGTATCCTAATAAAATCTTTTGGGTTTCAGTATCAACTCTATGCAGATGACACTCAAATCTATTCCTGCATCTGATTTATCCCACTCTCTTCTCTGTGTTTCCAACAGCCTCTCCTGGATGTCTGCCCACCATCTCAAACTCAACTTGCCTAAGATTGAACTCCTAATCTTCCCACCATCTACTACAGCATCAATTCCTCACATATTTCTCACTGTCAACAATGCCATCATCACACCCATCTCCCTGCCCTCTCTTTAATTCCTTACATACAGTCACTTGCAAAACCGCGCCTTTTCAATGTAAAAAACACTTCCAAAATACGTCACTACCTTACACAAGACACAACTAAAATTCTAATACATTCTCTCATCATACCTTGTCTTGACTACTGCAACTCGATTGCTGGCATGCCTGCTCACCACCCACCTGTCCCCACTTCAATCCATATTGAATGCCTCCTCTAAACTCATCTACCATACACAACGTTCAGTGTCTGCAGCTCCTCTCTGTCAATCACTTCATCTGCTTCCTGTAGCCTCCGGAATAAAATTTTAAATCATGACTCTAACTTACAAAGCCCTCAACAACAGAGCACATCCTTATATCTCTGCTCTCATCTCCAAATATTCCCTCACCATCCCTCTTCGCTCGGTTAATGACCTTCTTCTTTCCTCCTCTCTCATCACATTCTCTCACTCCCGCCATTACTTTTCTTGTGCTGCCCCAATTGTCTGGAACTCCATCCTCGCTCCACTAGACTATTCTCCATGCATAAAGCTGACTGCACACATAATCCTGCACAAGGAGAGCAGTGACAGGATCAGAGGGCCTGAATAACCTGACATAAATGTAATGAGATTACCTACTTTTTAAAGAGCTTTCCTCATTTGCAAAACCTGCTACCTTAGAGGAGCCTCTTTTCTACTTGTCTATTTTTCAGCATTAAGGAAAAAGAAACTGAAGATAAGTGCCAAGGATCTAAAACATAGAAAAATATTTCAAAGGGATCTGAAAAATTAGAACAGGCTGCTTGTCTTAAGAATATTGTATTTGATACACAACACAATTGCTTTTTATAATTTCTTATTTTTATTTAATTGTATAAAAGTGTGTTACAAAAATGTTCCTGCTTTTTAATCCAGAAGCGCAGCTAGATACACAATTAAATTATATATATATATATATATATATATATATATATATATATATATATTATGTCCACTTTTAGAATTAGAGCAGTGATTCATGCTGTCTAATATTTCAGTCCTTGTGAAACCATTTTGTTTACACAGATGGTCTCAGATCAGAATGAACAATGGTTGGTGTTTGTTATTTCAGTTTAGCTTGGACTAGTCTTGACTTAAAACAATGACGGGACAAGGATTTTATTTCCTGAACGCAAATATCAGATATTTATCTACAAGAATACTGAAGTATTTTATAACCTTTCTGGGTACAGCTCTGTCATCATAGCGATTGTGTTAAAAAAAATCTTAATGACTATGGGCCTCATTCAATTATCGGCCGTAAAACGGCTGCAAAGCTGCGATTCCTTACGGCCCCGTGTAGAGCTACTTTTACCTTGCAATTCAATTATACGGCGCCGCAAGGATATCCCCTTCCGGCCGGCCGCATATCATGCAAACGGCCGGAAGCTTTTTCCCAGCGCCCGTAAATCTTGTTTTCCGGCCGCAAAGTCCTAAAACTGAAAATGCAAATATAAAATCGAGAATGCACTGTAAAGCTCCGTAAATGCTAGGCATCATAATGGGGGACACGAGGATTAATAGCAACACCCTCTCAAGCTTGCACATCAGCCCAAATCAGATATATTATTTACGGATTACTTTACGTCCCGTAGTTCCGCGGGCTGGTCCTTGTTCAAACCCGTACGGGTTCGGAGATGAAGGGCCGCAAACCAAGCATTGTAATAGCCAATATATATTCAATCCAGCACTGCAAAGCACTGTAAATGATGGGGAACATAATGGGGGGGCATGAGGATTACTAGCCAAACATTCTCAAGCTTGCACATCGCCAAATTGTACTTTGATTTTAAAATCCGTACAAGTCCCACGGACTTCACTGACCAAGCCCGTAGCTCCGTATTCAAGCCCGTGCGGGCTGTCCTCCAAGCCCGCAGCTCGTTTTTAAAGGCCGTACGTGCTTGGAGGTTAAAGGTATCCATTTTGTTACGGTTTTTGCAGTCTGCATGGTTTAAGCCTGTAACCCTAAAATGGAGGCCCAAGCATTACAGCCTCCAAATTAACAAGACTTCAAATTAGTTTAATATTCCTCATATGTTTGATTGGTCAGCACACATACAGGTTCCATTGTAGCCTCTAAAACTGCGCCGTATTAGAATATGTCACCCCAACATTGGCGTGCCCAGCAAATGTGTTTTGACAACATGTAGCTGACATGAGCGGTCCCACATCATTGCGCAGTTCTAATATTTTTGACTAGTGCGCGTCGATGAAAGGGCGCAAGTGATATGACCTAATGCCATAAACCCTTCTAACCCTTGTAGCCGCAGCCTAATCCTAACCCTTACACCCCACTGCCTAATCCTAATCATGAGATCCGCTAGCCTCCTGTCGGGCCTGCTGTTGTTGATGCGCGCATGTGTCGGTGAGCAGATGACAGCGCACATTCGATGCACGCTATATGGTTGATCAACGATAGAATTCACATCTCACTCATCACATCTACATTAGAGAATACAAATAGTGGCCAAATCAGACCGCCACTTGGCATATATCAAGTACCAGGGGAATATTTCATTATATGTGCTTAAGTTCTTCAGTTGTGTCCGACTCTCCGTGACCCTATGGACTGCAGCACATTCAGCTAGGTCTCTGCCTGTGCTGTTCTCCAAAGTTTGAAGGCCAAAGAGATTGGAGTGGGTTGTCAGTTCCTCCTCTAGTGGATTGGGATTTGTCTGATCTCTCTGCTATGACCTCCCACCTACAGTAGCTCACAGCTTCATTCAGGTACACAAGCTGCTTCACCACCTCCACCACTTAGCAAGCCTCACCCATGTAAATTGATAAACAGCAGAACAGTTTGGAAGTTCACCAAATGGGAATAACTAGACACCTGGCACATGGCTCCCACCAGGATGGGCGTAGCAGAGATTATGCCTGATGGCGGTGAGTTTGCTGTCGATCCCAGAGCTTGCAGCCCTTCCTGATGGGTCAGAGTAGATATGTGTGGTGCATGTTCCCCTGGTCCCCTTCAGCATTGCTAAGTGGTGTGAAGGGGCTTGTGTACCTGAATGAAGCTGGGAGCTACTGTAGGTGGGCAGGTCATAGCAGAGAGATCAGACAAGGTCCAATCCACTTGAGAAGGAACTGACAACCCACTCCAATCTCTTTGGCCTTCAAACTTTGGAGAACAGCACAGGCAGAGACCTAGCTGAATGTGCTGCAGTCCATAGGGTCACGGAGAGTCGGACACAACTGAATAACTTAACCACATATAATGAAATATTTCCCTGGTACTTGATATATGCCAAGTGGCGGTCTGATTTGGCCTCTATTTGTATTCTCTAATGTAGATGTGATGAGCTAGATGTATATGCAATTAGATAGAGATTTAAGGGATCCCAATAGAGCTCATGTGCGTGGCAAAGGGTTCATATGACCTGACTCATGTTTTACTCTTGCTATTGAATTGGGTAGTGTGGCTTTAATCTTATTATGCATGTTGCAGCATGGTTTGTCAGATTGGCATGTGCATGGCCATTACAACATATGATAACCAAAGGATATTTAGCCAATGCATGTTCATTATTGGGCAACTAACTGTATTCACACATATGCTAACTGATGTGGGTGAAGGAGTTTGTGTACTTCAATGAAGCTGTGAGCTAGCCTACATCGGGCCAGTGTAGGGGGGTACGTCTTATCAGAGAGGTCAGACTAATCCCAATCAACTAGAGAAGGAACTGGAAAAGCACTCCAGTGTCACCTGTCCTATTCATTGTAGGCCCTCAGGGGAATGTTCCTACTCCACAGTATCGCTAATCAGACTTGTCAAGGGTATTAACCCTATATTAGTAGTAGATATGATATTTGTGATCAGATGATATCTCAAGCTATTCTGACTCCTCAACAGTTTTACATGTATTGATCTATTGCATGTTAACTATGGCTCATCAGTTTACATTTAGAGGAATGTGACACTAATGTAATGCATGTGGATTTCCCTGAACCAAACATATTCATAACACATGGACGCAGTCAGAAAGATCTAACAAAGCTTTATTTTTTACACAGAAAGCAATCAGCAGTGGTCAAGATTGTGCATTCACATAACAGTATAACAAAGCTTTATTTGATAGACAGACCACAATCAGCAGTGGTCAAGATTGTGCATTCACATAACAGTATAACAAAGCTTTATTTGATAGACAGACCACAATCAGCAGTGATCAAGATTGTGCATTCACATAACAGTATAACAAAGCTTTATTTGATAGACAGACCACAATCAGCAGTGGTCAAGATTGTGCATTCACATAACAGTATAACAAAGCTTTATTTGAAAAAGGGGAAACCTACAGGGGTCAATCTAATAGTCTAGAATAAGCATGATGCATAGCACCTACCAGGGTCACATGCTGCAACCGGAACCAGAAATCTCTTCATTTAACTGAAGAAACCATTTATGTGCATAGCACTTACAACTTGTAACTAGATCTGCTCAATTAAGCAGATAATTCAACCTTTGGACTGTGTAATCCTATCCAGTTTCACACATACAGTGTGTTGAACAAACAAAAATCTGAAAGAAGTGTTCAAATCAAAAAATGCGGAGGAGGATCAAAAACAATTTAGAATCACAATGTATGTACACTACAGTTCTAAATACTGTACCAATATACCAACTCACCTGATTCCCATCTGCAAGCCTTACTAACCATTAGCTAGGTCTGTGGATAATCAGAAATATGGGCAAATAGCCATTATTATAGAGAGGACACAAAGGTCAGCAGCCAGATTCACTGTTTCTTACATCAGACCCAAAGATCTGTTCTCAGACTGCTATTGAGGTCAGGATCACATGCGTCACTAGTGCATATATTAATGCTGGCTGTTATTAACATGCCATTGTGAGACTTTGCAAGTCCACCGCCATAGCGGTATTAGTCTACATTTAAGCTACCAACAATCATGTCGGAGATATCTGGCTATATGATAGCTTTAAGATTGTGGTAGCTACATGTTAAGGGGGCTGCCATTGAAGGCATGTCTACCTGAGAGGCACTGGGAAAACCCTCCACCTCCTAATTCCTCCACAATGCTTGCAGATGTAGGAGATGCCTTCATGGACCTAAAATAAAAAAATAAAATAAAAGACAAAACCTAACAAATAAGGCCTGAAAACATCATAGGGCCTGCAGCATCTCTACTCAACAGCACTCCTTAGTGACAATGTATTGGTCACACTACTAATTAACAGCCTCATTAAATTGCTATGTAACAAATTGAATAGGGCTCTATATAAGCACACAGCATCTTTTTGAAAGCAAGTTTTTAGTTAGGGAACTTCTATGCAAAAGCCAGGTCTTCACGAAATAAAAACTTCTGTAAAACAAATATGCTATGTGCTTATATAGAGCCCTATTCGATTGCCCAAATCACATTTTAATGAGGCCCTTTGTGTTCTGTTTAACCTGTGACCAATTGATGGTCACTGAGGAGTGCTGTTGAGAAGGCTTAAACATGTCTGCAGACCCTATGGGCGTCATTCAATTGCGGGCGGTGCCAGGCAGCGGTGGTCTTGGTGGTGACGGACACATGGGAGGAGAGGAGGGGCCAGGCTGCTCTTGACTGGGGGATTGGGAGATCCCCGTTGATGTTGGGCTGGGGACCATCGCCTGTCTGAGCAGCCTGACCTGAAGGTGTTCGGTGGTCATGTGGTGCCTCCTCACCTCCCTGGACAGCCTGGCCAGGCTGTGGGTCATATGCGACCAGAGGGCAGAGATGCTGGCCTCCATCCGGAGCTGGCTGGCTGTAGACTCCAGAATGCTGGCCTCTATCCTCTGGGAGCTGGCCAGCTGCTCCTTCATGACGGCTAGCATCTCCACCTGCACAGCCTGGCTCTGCGGCGACGACACCGCTGGGTGGGCGTGGTGAGGTGGTGCAGGGAGGTCCACAGCTGGAGCCGGTGGGGAGAATGTGCCCGGTGGTGACCAGGCCAGCACACTTTGTGGGGAAGGAGGTGCTGTCCCTTGGGGGGATGAGGGCCCCAGAGCAAGCATTTCGAGGATGGGCATAGGCCCAGGGCTTGTGGTCGGTGACCCCGCAAGGTCAATGACCAGCCCATCCTCTGACCCAGAGCCCTCTGATATTCTTTCCTCCTCCCCCTGTGCTGGAGGATCCTGGTACGGGGCTGATGGCCCCTCCTCCTCGCTCTGGTCACAGGTACATGTCATTAGTATGTTGATTAGCGCATTGATGTGTTCATTTCTAATTATCTGACATCTAGCCTTGAATATGGATGATTCTCTGATTAGCTATCTTATACTAGCTGTTATCTATTCTTAGGTTTCTGTTCTGGATGGTTCTCGGCTCCCAACTCTATCTGTATTACTGCTGCTGTCTGTAACTGCATAGGCTGAACGGGCACACCAATACATGGACTCTGTATTACAGGGGTGTCCAAACTCTTTCCTGGATTGGAAGATATCCTTTCTGTGCACTGGTGAGTCAATCAGGATGAATGAAGAAGCGATTGACTCACCTGTGCGCAGCAGGGTTATCAAATCCAGCCATGTGTGTGGCCCACCAGGACGAGTTTCGACACACCTGCTCTATTGCTTGATACTGTTGTGGTGACCAGGAATGACAGTGATTTGTCAGCTTCATGAATTTAAGGATGCATCCATCTATCCCTTGTTATTTCATGGATCTGACATGTCAGTGTCATGGCCATGTGTAGTGTGTGAGATGCACATGTGGTGGCATGTTGCTGTATGTCATATTCACCTGCCATGGAGGCTGGGTCCTGATGCTCCAGCTGCGTCGGAGGGTGCAAGCATGGCCCTTGCAATACCTTTATGGGCAAGGTACTTGACCCTCCGCCCCTCGGCCTCCTGCACCATCTTCTTCCTCACCGCGGCCCTGATGTCGTCGAACCGATGCTTTATCGACCGCAGACTCCGTCCACGGCCCGCCACACCGTTGACCAGATCCACCACCTGCTGCCAAGCAGTAGCACGGGGCCCAGCCTTTACTTCCCTACCCCCCGAGGTGATGACGGGGCGGGCACGGATGGCCTCCAGGAGGACCCTGTTCTCTTCCCGGCTATACAGTAATTGTGGGCCCTGGACCTGCCGCCAGCCTCTTGCTCTTCAGACTGGGGATGAGGACCCTCTCCACTCTCCCTCCTCCTCCTCCTTCCTCCTCCTACTCTCCTCTCCTCCCTCCTTCCTCTCCTCTCCTCCCTCCCTCCTCCTCTCCTCTCCTCCCTCCTTCCTCTACTCCCCTTACCTTCTCCCTCCTCCTCTCCTCCCTCCTTCCTCTACTCTCCTCCCTTCTCCCTCCTCCTCTCCTCTCCTCCCTCCTTCCTCTACTCTCCTCCCTTCTCCCTCCTCCTCTCCTCTCCTCCCTCCTTCCTCTACTCTCCTCCCTTCTCCCTCCTCTCCTCCCTCCTTCCTCTCCTCTCCTCCCTCCTTCTCCTCCTCTCCTCCCTCCTCCTCTCCTCCCTCCTCCTCCTCCTCCTCTCCTCCCTCCTTCTTCCTCCTTCCTCCTCCTCTCCTTCCTCCTCCTCTCCTCCCTTCTTCTCCTCCTCTCCTCCCTTCTCCTCCACTCCTCCTCTCCTCCCTCCTCCTCTCCTCCCTCCTCCTCCTTCACTACCTCCTCCTCCACTACCACCTCCTCCACTAACTCCTCCTCCACTACCTCCCCCTCCTCAACTATTACCTCCTCCTCACTCCTCCCCTCCTCTTCCCCACCTCCACACCCCGGGACTCCCTGCCACTCCTCCACCCTCTGCTCCTCTCCCACCAGAGGTAGTAGGAACTACATGGTCCTGCTGTTCTAGGCTGAAAAAAAGTTCTTGTCAAGCCCCATTGAAGAAGCATTTTGGAACACCTATGTGTATTGCAAATATGTGTCGAAATCTCACTCAAACTCAATCTACAACTCACTCAAACTCAATCTACAACTCAATCAAACTTAAAATCAAACTCAATCAAACTCAATCATACTCAATCAAACTCAAACTCAATAAAACTCAAACTCAAACTCAATCAAACTCAAACTCAAAATCAAACTCAATCAAACTCAAACTCAAAATTAAACTCAATCAAACTCAATCTCAAAATCAAACTCAATCAAACTCAATCAAACTCAAACTCAAAATCAAAATCAAACTCAATCAAACTCAATCAAACTCAATCAAACTCAAACTCAAAATCAAACTCAAAATCAAACTCAATTAAACTCAATCAAACTCATACTCAAAATCAAACTCAAAATCAAACTCAATCAAACTCAATCTCAAAATCAAACTCAATCAAACTCAATCTCAAAATCAAACTCAATCAAACTCAATCAAACTCAAACTCAAAATCAAACTCAAAATCAAACTCAATCAAACTCAATCTCAAAATCAATCTCTCTCTCTCTCTATATATATATATATAGAGAGAGAGAGATAGAGAGAGATTTTGAGAGAGAGAGATCCAGATTTAATATTAAACAGAAAAATATAAATAACTTACCTCCCTCCACAAAACTCCTCTCCCCACAAAAACAAACTCGCCAAACCTATAGGCCAACAGCAAAAAAACACAATTGTACTTCTCGCCAGTGTATTCAGTAAATATAGAAATTGGCCAAACATACAAATGAAAGACCGCTTGATAGGATGAAAAGCATGTACAATGCAACTTACCTCCCTCCAAACCCCTAAGGGCCGGATCAAAGATCCCAAATCCTCCAAACACCTATAAACAAGCAAATAAATCAATTTTACTTCTCGCCAGTGTATTCAGTAAATATAGAAATTGGCAAAACATACAAATAAAAGACAGCTTGATAGGATGAAAAGCATGTACAATGTAACTTACCTCCCTCCAAACTCCTATGAGCCGGATAAAAACTACCACACAAGCAAAAATACTCAAAACACCTATAAACAAGCAAAAAACACAATTGTACTTCTTTACATCGGCATCCGTAAATGTAGTAACGGATTCCCGTAAAAAGAACTTAAACCGCGACTTGATAATAAAGCAACTTATCTCCTCTCAACCACCAAGCTCCTGGAACCGCGTGCTACTTCGTCCAAAATCGCAACACAGTCGAGGCGTGGGAGCGTGTCATTCCTATTTATTCACTCCCACTGTCAATCAAATGGTCTATCCCGTAAGTGATTGGCTGTGCGACCTGTGGCGCGATGCGTGATTCCGCTATTGGATGGTTCGTGTCGGGCGCTGCTAGTCCGTCCCCCTTCCAGCTTGCGTGCGCGCCTAAACGTCACGGCCTTCCTACATTCTGAAGGCCGCGATTCGCGCCTGGCTAGATTTAATTTACGGCCGCATCCGTTGAAGTCCACACGATGCACTTACGGCATTGTAATGAAACAGGGCTGAAAGGGCCCTAAAAGTGTAAAGGAAGCAATAAAAGGCATTCTAATTACTGTAAAAACAATCCACAATGATCAAATATGTTAATAAAAGAGATTTTTTTTGTGTCATGTACATCCTCAAAATGGCGGCCAAATTAACCCTTTAGCACTCAGAAAGGATAGAATGTGTCCCCTAAACATATCAACATTATCTGATTTACATCTCTTTTATCACATCTAGATTTTTGAACACAAATGTGTTGAAATGAGTGTAAGTGTTAGGCATGGGGTCTCATTGGTTTGGGTTAGAGGGTTTTGGCCCATTAGTCAATCGATTCTACAACTTGCGCTATTTGCTGGACGCACATTTTGTCACACAATTTCCAACAGTGCGCTACTGTCGCCGGCTTCTGGCAGCGCCGTATTGTACGCGCTCATTTGCCGTGCGCCATAAAGAAGGTGTGCCGACTGAGCCATTGCATCGTAGCTTGTTGCTGTGCCTAACCCGATGTGACGTGGTCATAGGAGTATGAAGTTCCAAGCCATAGATCCCTAAACTAACGTCACATTAATCATTGCGTATATTTACAGATGCTTTAACGAGCAGCACAAACTCCCATTCATATCTACATCTCCCATTTTTGTTGCCTTCAGGTGATGCAGGATATAGGTGTTTGCCGTGGTTGTTGACCCCTGTGAACAATCCACGCACAGAGGGGGAGGAGAGGTACAATGCGGCCCATGCCAGAACCCGGAATGTAATAGAGCGCACCTTTGGACTCCTGAAGATGCGTTTCAGATGTTTACATTCCACTGGCGGGGCGCTACAGTATACACCAGGGAAGGTTTGTCACATCATCATGGCCTGCTGTATTCTGCACAATATATCAGTACAGGCAAACTGTCTGGGGAACATTGATGATGCTCCGCTTGAACCGGCGGAGCGTCCAGTACCTCCCGATGGTGGGGATAACGTTCAGGGGTCACAACTACGTGCCCACGTCATTCGTGAGTACTTCCCATGTAAGTCTGAAACTAATTACAACCAACTCAAATGTACATGGCTTATGGTTACTAATACATCTCTTTTCTCCTTCCCCATTGTCTTCCAGAATATCCAACAGTCCACAGTAGAGGATAGCTTTGTGATGTAACATATGTCTCGTGACGCATTCTTCATACTGGATCAAATGATATCCGTTACTGGTAAGTATGCGCACATTCCCATACACATCATATATATTGATATCTGCCAACCTCAAGAAGCTAAGCTAAATGGATGCTCTGGTGTATTCCACAATGTCAATGGATATAGGCCTCACAATCGTATTTGAAAACATTAACCCAGAACAGTAATGTTCACATTGTCTGATCATGCTATTCCACATCCCATGGAGGTCAATGCAATTCCTAGCAATCTGGATATATGAACATACCAGCATACTGTAAACCATAATAAATGTACCTCATGTGATGCAAAGAGGGGATGTCCCCTGTTCTTTGTCAGCGAATGCTGGTAAAAGCATTCTCAGTCAGATAACATGAATAGTCTCAAGGATGTGTTAACTAGGAATCATTGTGCAATATATCATATGGATTGTGTGACTCATCTCATCATATTGCCATTACAGAACTGTTGCCGTGTGTCAACACATTGTTTACCCACACAGACATGGGAAACGACCATGCCAGCAACAGAACATCAGCTACATCAATGGCGTCTACATTGTAAGTGAGTATTTGCGGGAAACATGTGCATATATGCATGAGAGGAAATGACTAATAACTCCATTAATGTAGGCCTAACTTTCTTTTTACCCAAGACATCACCTATGTATTGCTGAAGCGGTCCGAAATGTTTATCGGACCATGCAGACGTGTCCTGGGGGAACAGATCTCTTCGTTGAATACTCCACTTGATCTATCCAAGGTAGAGAACCACATGTGGATGTCCGAACATGTATCAATGTGTGATAGTTGTGATCTTCCCTTTCTATTACAGGATGCACTAGTTTCTCTCTCTCTCTCTTTCTCTCTCTCTCTCTCTCTCTCTCTCCATCCCACCCACCCCTGTTTACCCTTAATTTATTGAGTCACACAAGTCTTCTGCTAACTATCCCAATTTACCCTTTCCACTATGTTTTCTCTTGTCTTCTTCCTCACATCCCCTGCCTTTTCCTCAGACTCTTCTTTACTTCTCCCCTTTTTGTCTGCATCATTTTCATTTCAACTCTCATGCCCACCTCTCTCCTTTTATTCGCCCATCACCTAATCCTACTCAAGCTGTAGTTAAACTATGTGTCTCCTGACTGTCCCATCTGCAGATTACATTATCTGTCCACATGGGGCAGATACCTTATTAGATAATAGTGCATCGCACTTTACATCTGATCCCTTTCCTCTCTGACTAATGCATATGTTTCTACTTGACACAACCTCCTTCCTATGTATCTCTGACTTACTTATTAACCTTGCTATTCCTTATCTACTCTTTACCATGTCCATTACCTTTAACTTGGAAGTGGTGATTTTCGAATCTTGTGTGGGCCTTTGTGAACAAATCATTTATCAACAGACTTTACGCTCCAAACAGGGCCCTCCATTTTCTTGCGTTGTCAATATTACATACTGTATATGTCCGGGTTCTTCTCCCCTGTACAGCGTTACAGAATATGTTTGCACAATACAAATAAATGAGAATTCGACTAATCATAATATTCCCACATCAGGACAAATTAGTCTGGGCCATCATTATCATCGGACAGATGGTTAGCTTGTACGAGATCCCAATGCCTAACATGTGTGCCGACATACCTACATCTTTTGGTGGCTGCTCATATGGCATATTCCAGATCCCGGTCAGAACAAGGCATTACGATAAACATCCTGACATTCCGTGGCCATGTCAATGTCCTCATGTATGTGCATGTGTCCGTTTCATTGCTTTGTTGGATCCAGTTTGATATCTGATGACCTTGACTGAATAGCCGATATGTGTCACGAGACAATTTCAATATACAATGCAGATGTGATGTGACATCTGTCAGCTGATGTTCCTGGTATATCCACAGCATGTGTATGCTCATATAGTCTATCTCGATTCATAGGTACCTATTGGTTTAGACATTCTATCCTCTCCTCTACTTGGACTGTTGTGAAGCCTGCAGCACCAACCCTTCAAGATCTTTTCTTCAGTGCTGATGTGACCCTCCCTGTGCATATGGGGAAGAGTAAATCCAGGCTTGGGACTTAACAGTTAAGGAGGTTATGTTAATCTTCAGTTATGCATATTCAACAACAGTGAGTATAGATGCTCAATCAGAGAACAAACTATCACTGATATTGCCTGGTTTGTTGTGAGGTCTCTGCAATAAGTAACATCTGACTGATATGGTCCTGGTCAGGTCACCATCTTTTTGACCAAGGTTATCTATGTGCTGCTTATTGTTGCGTGAGAACTGACATTATGGGCTCATAGCATTCACTGATTGAGCACTTATACTTCTGATGTGGCATCAGAGTGTCCGTTTAACACACAAGCATACATTTTGCTCTCCCCATATGTATATCACCTTATTCTGGATTATTATGGTGTTTCCTTATTGACTGTTATATATATGTCGGAACAATAATGAGACCTATTATATTGCCTAATGTTGGTTGATACACTGTACATCCCCTGATCATCCATATCAATGTAATTTTCCATGCCTGCATTCTGCTCTCATATCCCTATTTCCCTGTGTTACTTGGATTTTGTATCCTACCCCCCTCCACCATGATCCTTTGCATACCTGTGTTGATTAGTCAACCTGTGGCTTTGTGGCAAGCTTGCCTTGTTAATTTCTGTAAATATTAAATATGATTTATCCTCGATGTTGTTTGTGTCTGCCTCGTCAATGTTGATACCATAGCATTTCCGGAACATCAATAAAAGGACTTTCAGACTCCACATCTGTGCTCTGCACCATCAGTTAGGGGTGTCAATAGAATTCTCACAGTGTGTTTGCATTACTGATTTCAACCATAAGGGAAGCTTGGTATTAACAATCTATATGACGCAGAAACAGACAAATGAGACAGGTTTCTGTAAGTGGCTCACATCCTAATAGTGAACATACAGGGCCTCATTCAATTGCGATTTTGCCAATTGAATGGGGCTCAAAATAAGCACAGAACATATATTGTGTCAAACAGATTTTAGTTAGTGAAAACCTTGATTTTGGAGAGATATTTACTAACTAAAACATTTTTCAGAGAATATATGTTATGTGCTTATTTCAAGCCCTATTCAATTGGCCAAATTGCAATTAAATGAGGGCCACAGTATCTAACATAAGTGAGTACACCCGTCACATTGTTGTTAACATTTTAGTATATCTTTTCATGTGACAACACTGAAGAAATGACACTCTGCTACAATGTAAAGTAATTTTTCTGACCCATCAATAACTCAATACACAGCCATTAATGTCTAAACCATTGGCAACAAAAGTGAGTACACCCCTAATTTGAAATGTCCAAATTAACACGAAATGTCAATTATGTGTGGCCACCATTATTTGCCAGAACTGCATTAACCCTCATGGCCAGGAAGTTCACCCGAGCTTCCCAGGTTGCCACTGGAGTCCTCTTCCACTCCTTAATGATACATCAGAGCTGGTTGATGCTTGAGACCTTGCACTCCCCCACCGTCAGCTTGAGGATGCCCCACAGATGCTCAATATGGTTTTGGTCTGTCAACAAGCTTGGCCAGTCCATCACCTTTACCTTCTTTAGCAAGGCAGTGTCGTCTTGGCGGTGTGTTTAGGGTCGTTATGTTATGTTGCCCTGCGGCCCAGTCTCCCAAGGGAGAGGATCATGTTCTGCTTCAGTATGTCACAGTACATGTTTTCATTCATGGTTCCCTCAATGAACTGTAGCTCCCCAGTGCCAGAGATAAATGGATAAGTCACAACGAACACAAAAACATTGATATGAGATGAACCCATCATTTTGAACCAAAACAGTGATGCAGAGAGAGGGGAGGCAGCATCTGACATCATTAGGTAAATGCATATAGGGGGAATCCACACAACATATTAGCGAAAACATATATACACATGCATATTTGTTTGGTCTGGGCCTGCATGCATGCTGCCAGCACTGAGGAGCTACAGTTCTTTGAGGGAACCCATGAATGCCAACATGTACTGTGACAAACTGAGAAAGAGCATGATCCCTCCCATAGGAGAACGGGCCGCAGGGCAGTATTCCAACATGATAACAACCACAAACACACCTCCAAGCCGACCACTGCCTGGTTAAAGAAGCTGAAGGTCAAAAGCTGATGAACTGGCCAAGTAGGTCACCAGACCTAAACCCTATTGAGCATCTGTGGGGTACTCCTCAAATGGAAGGTGTGGAGTGTAACGGAACCCATCACTGTTTTACCCTGTTTTATGGTTATGGTTAAAATATGATTATACTGTTATACTGTATGTATGTTGGTTTCTGCTCTGCAAAATCTTAGCCCAGACTATTGCAGACCTTGGCATAATAGATAATCCTAGTACAGAGACTCATCATAGGATAAGGAAGTCTATTGTATAAAGTGTTTTCATTATCAGACATAACAAAGAAGGATGATCTAAGCAATGTCTGATTGTATCAAAGTAGCCAGGTAGTCTCCGGGAGGTGTGACCCATCTGTTGTCCCTTAATGTGTATTGTGTGGCCAACTATGGGGGATGTGTGTATTGCCTGTGGGAAGAGATGTGTATATATATATTTCTGGCCAACAAAATAAAGTCAGTATTCATTTGACTCCCAATTGAGTGTGGGCAAATATTGGAGGTTGGGAATGGTGAGACTGTAGTGCTTCTTGGATATTGTACCGTACACCAGCGGAGATATTGGACTGCGTGTTCCAACTCCGTTACAGGGAGTGCAAGGTCTCTAACATCCACCAGCTCCATGATATCATCATGAAGGAGTGAAAGAGGACTCCAGTGGCAACCTGTGAAACTCTGGAGAACTCCATCCCCATGAGGGTTAAGTCAGTGCAGGAAAATAATGGTGGCCACACAAAATAATCGCCAATTTCACTTAGGGTGGACTCACTTTTAATATTTCCCCTGAATTAATCTATCCATGTGTCATGAACACGAATATCATGCATCACCGTTACTGTAATCAAACTCATGAATATTACCTCCACCCTCAGCTGCACTAGTGGCTGTTACCCCAACCCTACATTAACACAGGGCTGGTATATTGAAGGAAGATGTATGTACTAATCCAATAACGTTGGTGTGTAGCATTCATGTGGTGTTTACCAATCATGGTACAGTACAAACGAAAACAAACAATGATAATGTGAGCAATACATAATCTTTAATCTTATGCTTGCAAATGATAGAAAAAAAAAAGAAAACTGGAGGCATAAATTCCGTCGATTGGAACCTAAAGAGATAAGAACAAGACATCAATTAGAACAATATACGCATTGACTGCAACACCTCAACGTCAATAGATCTTGGACATTAATTGCTTCTATATGCAACATGAACATGTTCTCACCTATTTCCGCTTCCGCTTGTGTGTTTCTTGGCTCTCCTGGCCTTTTGAAGATGTTCCCCTAGGCCGGCCCCGACCTCTTCTAATGTTTTGAGGGTCTTCCGGCCTGGATGCTGGGGACAGGGTCTGGGATGTTGAAGGTGGTGAGTTGGAAGGGGTAGCCCGGTCTTGGTGCTGGCCTTCTCGGGCCATTTCAGGCCTTCGGGCATACTCCTCCATTAAAAGATTATGACGCCTCACCTCCTGGAACATCCGCTCATTTTGACGTGTCATTTCAGCAAACACTCTGTCATTCTGGCGTCTCCTCTCCTCAAAGTTCCGGTCATTCTGGCGTCTCCGTTCCTCCAGCTTCCTGGCATCGTGGCGTCTCATCTCCAGCATGAACTGTTGATTTTGCTCACGCTCATGCTGGAGATGAGCCAGGAAATCCTGGCACTGGGCCGCTGACAGTGCAGGACTACTGGCAGCGACCCAGACCACTGTGTCCTCTGGGTGGAGGCACTGCTGACTGGTGTGTCCTGCCTGGGAGACGCCTGCTGGGCCTGCGGGGCCGGAGTGGCTGGCTGGGCCTGCTGGTCCTGCGGGGCCTGTTGGGCCGGAGTGGCCACAGTGGCTGTCTGGGCCTGCGGGGCCTGTTGGTCCGGAGTGGCCACAGTGGCTGTCTGGGCCTGCGGGGCCTGTTGGGCCGGAGTGGCCACAGTGGCTGTCTGGGCCTGCGGGGCCTGTTGGGCCGGAGTGGCCACAGTGCCTGTCTGGGCCTGCGGGGCCTGTTGGGCCGGAGTGGCCACAGCGGCTTTCTGGGCCTGCGGGGCCTGTTGGGCCGGAGTGGCCACAGCGGCTGTCTGGGCCTGCGGAGCCTGTTGGGCCGGAGTGGCCACAGTGGCTGTCTGGGCCTGCGGGGCCTGTTGGGCAGTAGTGGCCACAGTGGCCTGCTGGTCCTGCTGGGGCCACATGCCCTGCCGGGGGCCCATGCTCCAGGGCAGCATTGATTGGGAATCCATATTGGGGGCCCAACCGGAATGGGACCACATTGGGTGGCCCCACATTTGGCCAGCCCACATTGGCTGGGAGCCAGGCGGTGCCATTATCCTGGCTGGAGGGAATTGCTGGCACCTTGTGGATGGCCCAGGCGGACTTTGATACGAGGGCCCTGCTATAGGTGAGGTTGACGCAGGTGGTCCTGCATCATCAGAAGCTGCAGGAACCTGCGGAGGCAGGGGACGCCTGGATGGTACTGAAATGAGACAAGATTTTGATTTGTGTATTGTTGTTTCCATATCTCTGAGATCAGAGTGACTTGTAATTGGCTGTGAATGTTTGACGCTAATCAAAATTGATCTGCATCATTAGTATTGTGGATCCTGGCTGGGATCTTTCCTGTTATGTGACACCGACTGCTGGCAGCAGCAGTTGGACCAAGGGGCTGACAGATGGCGCTGCCGCTGTTATATACATCATTTTCAACTTACACAGAAGCCCAAAAGCACTAGCCCTCACACTTATCTGAACCCCTTACCTTAACAACACCATAACCCACTAAATATGCATGATTATATAATCTCCAGGAAAATGCTGTGACATGTAGAGGCTGCTCACTGCTGATACCAGCAGTCACGGTCAGATAACAGGAAAGGGCCCATGGCTCATATGACTATATGTAATGCTGGTGCGGTGTGCCAACTGCAGTTAATGAGGACACGTGCTCATCTGAATCTGTTGGCCAGTGTGTGAGACAGACCAATCTGTGACCAATCCTCAGCAATGTGAGTTAACATGTTAATGTAACATGGTCCAGATTATGCTGTTACACGACACAAACTTGCAGTCCATCAGAGTCTGTATCCGCATATTCTGCAGTGTGCACATCCATACATGTACTCTCATGGGGATGTACCAGCTAGACCGGACCTATCCTGTTGTATGTGCGCATCTCTGGAAGTGCCCCACCAACGACTCTAGCTACGCCAGCCCAGCAGGCCAGGTAAGTGGTTATGGGTTTCAGGTTCTGGCTACAGTTAGGGGGTATGGGTTAGAGTTAGAAAGTGGGGTTTAGGGGGTTAGGGTTAGAGGGTTAGGGGCTTTGGGTGTACCGACTATTTTTGACGGCTACATGGGGACGCAAGCGCAGCCGCATCCCTAGAGTCGGCGGCGGCACTCTTCCAGCACATACTGAAATGCCCACATAAAACAGGATACATCCGCTATACCTATAATCAAAATGTACATGAATTCTAAGCAGTAGGAGGGTTAAGCCAAACAGCTAGGGATGGGCCAGTTTAACATGGAGTGTGACAGGGGAACTCATGACAATAAAAAAACAATTGCAGTAGAGTTGTCATGTATGCTTTATATGCACTGGGAACCAACAGCAAACATAACAGTAACATCAATAGATTTGCAAAACGGTATCATAATCAGTTGTGGGAGGAGGTATTGGACATATATTTCATTGCTAACAATTCTGACAAGTAGATTTCTTTACACTGGATTTACATGATTTTTGCAGCCTCATATATCTGTAGTCACAACCAGATATCTTACAGTGCAATTCAACATCAGTTATCTATCTGTGTGGGGTACATGTGCGTACATATGAGGGTGTTAATGTGTACATGGTACTCACATTGCAGGCTTTCAGACCGACCGGAGTCCAACCAGGCTAGGTAGGCCCACGACTGACTCTGGCCGGATCATGTCGCGGACTGTGGCCTACCAACCGGGGTATGTGAACGTTTCTGGCGGCCCACCACCGGTTCCACGTGCTGCTTTGGCCTCATTGGCCATCTTCGTTTTCACAGCAATACGGCAGTCTTGAAACCGGTGCTGGACAGACTGCCAGGGACGATTGGCATACCCCAGCGAGGAGACCTCAGCCGCGATCTCCTTCCAGGCATCTGTCCTCTGCCTGGGCCTCACTTCACTCCCACCGGTTAGGATGGAGTGTCGGGCTTGCACTCCTCTAACCAGTGTTTCGATCTCCTGGCTGGTGAAATTTGCTGCCCTTTTGCTTGCAGCAGCAGCAGCTTGCTGGCCAGCCTGTGGCTGGGGGCCCTGCTCTCCCTGACCTCTCCCTTTGCTGCCTTCTCCCTCCATCTCTCCTCCTCTCTCTCTCTTGCTCTCACAAAACCTCCAACTCCAAGACCTGTGTGTCCACTTGCACAGCATACAACACAGTCACAGATTTACGAATTTCCCTCCCTTTTAAACTATTTGTGCCCTTGATTGTCATCTTCCTATTGGTTAATTGATTTCAGGTTTGATTTCAGAATTACGGGCTTGAGACTTGGCCGTAGCTTCTTAGTGAAACACGTCCGGGTTTTGCGGATGATTGCCCTCCAAGCCCGTAGCTCGGTATTCAAACCCGTGCGGGCTTGCATGATAGATGAAGTTAAATATCTTTATTTGCGCATTTGAGAGTAGGGGAATGTTGAGCTATTAATTCTGAAACCAAACATCACTTTCACTTTTAATAAAAGCACAGAATGGCTTTTCGATGCTACGTCTTGTAAGTTAGCCCTTTACGACCCGTAGGTCTATTTTACCCATTTCCGGACTTGACGGAGGCTAATCCCGCAGCCTTTGCGGGTCTAAGGTGCTCCAAGCCCTCAGGTCTTTGTTCACGTATATTTGACAAGAATTTGAAAATACAAAAATTACGGATTTGAGTGTAGGGGAATGTTGTGCTATTTTTGCTAACACCTACAATCACTTTATAGTCTCCTCAGAGTGCAGGATGGCTTTATTTGGGCTTTATTATGTGCTTAATTGGTGCTAGCGGGACCTGTTTGCTGCAAGTAAGCTGCGGCTCGCTTTTAGCCTTGCAGAGAGGTTTCCGGTAGCAATTGAATAGCAACCGGGGCTTTCTTGCGGCCGAAACTCTTTCAGCCATTTTAGATCAAAGGCTTTCCTCCGGCACGAGTGGCCGCAAGGGATAGCAAGGCGCCGGCCACAAGCCTGCCGGAGCCCCCGGCCGGAAGGGAATAGAATAGCCGAATAGCTTGCGCCCGGTCCTTGCGGCCCCGCAACGGCTGCGGCCGCTAATAGAATGAGGCCCTATGAAAATAATCTATTGTGTTTCCCAAGGTAGCTAGTGACCTATTTAAGACTCTCCCTATTCAAAAGCTAAAAATGGAGGATTCAAGACAAGGGAGATAGGAGAAAAGAGATGGCAGGGAGGCCTAAGAAAACACTCTTCAGGATAGACATTCAGAAACACATTTAGGAGACATACTTATA
The DNA here is from genome assembly GCA_027410445.1 of Discoglossus pictus. Taxonomy (NCBI): domain Eukaryota; kingdom Metazoa; phylum Chordata; class Amphibia; order Anura; family Alytidae; genus Discoglossus; species Discoglossus pictus. The sequence continues at coordinate 241,779,543 of CM050165.1, read as the reverse complement.
AACACACTTATAACACTCCCAAAACACATATATTTTATAGATCACTGACAAAAGAATATACACTAACCTACAAAAAAAGAGGAAAGTCTTTTGAAACTAATGAAAAGGAGCAGACTTCATTGGGCCAAATTATTTGATGGAACCAAGCACCGTATCAGTTTTGTTCTCTCTACATTTCTTTTCATTAAAATTATGGAAATATTTTGTTAATTAATGATAAAATAGATTGTTATATCCTTATTAATCTGAACATAACCATATCACCATAATCTTGTAATTTACAGATTAATTTTCTAAATATCATAAATATCAGATGTTATATCCATCCAATATATTTTGATTTAGTACCTAATTATAATGAAAAAAATGTTTTCCTTTTGTATTAGATAATATTATAATTATAGACTGCAGAAGTTGAATAATTTTAAAATAGTATGGTATCTTAGTGAATAGATATTTGTGAACATACCAAAAATGTTCAAATCTTGCCATATCTTATGTATTAGGCATATAGGGCATGTCTTGTATATGATTGTATGGACAATCTGACAATGACTGATACTTCATCATTTGTTATATCTTGACATTATATCTGTCATAATTATTAGACCATATAAATTGTTATATTGAAATATACTGTTTTGAAATTATTTTTACTCATTATCATAAATATATTTCATATAATACAGTTCTGTTTATTTCATGTGTCCAAAGCTTATATATACAGTATATCGTTTAGTAAGATTCCAAATAGTTAAAAATTGGCAAATATATAAAATGTATAATTTTTTTATTAATATTAATAAATGTTGTTTATATTAATAATATCACTGTATTAATTATCAGAAACCACAACACCACAATGGAGTTACCTAGGAATAGAGGAGACATAGCTATGTTTAACCTGGAGAAATATTAAGGGGTATCAACTCTAGACATTCTAATTAAGTGACTACTTCCTCAAGCACACAAACATATGAGATTGTTTATACTTCCTAGCTCGTGATTTACAACACACTCACAATCTGAGACAAACTTAGTACTAAGTATGATCTAACCCTAGGTAGCGCTCCTAAGATTCCAATGCATGCAATACAGTCTTTTGTCTCTAATCTTTCCCTGGGAGAATTGGCAAAGCGGTATAGTAAATATTCAGCACATGTTTAATGACAGTCTCATGCTCTCATACCTAAATAACTTTTACAAATATCTACAGCTGAGGAACTGGATCTCCAAACATTTCACAAATAATACTCCTCTCCATTTACTGATTGTTTGAAACATATTGTTTCATGACAGCCAGATTTCACACCATCTCATCTTGATACAACAAGCTCCTAATTGCCCCACAACCATGGAAATTACCACACATGTCCAGATGAAAAACTAAATCGGACAAAACTTTTCACTCGGAAAAAATTCTAACCAAATATAGGGATATTAATAAAGTCTCTCATAATATCAGCATATATGAATTATTCTATAAAATGTACTATGGATGGCATTTAACTCCTGTAAGACAGGACTAAATGTTCCCAATAACAGATAATAGATTATGTGGTTTATGATATATAGTGGGTTGTCCTTCATCCAAAGAATGTGGTCCAATGTGCTAAAAAAGTGATATGTTCAATAACAACGTTTACAATTCCAAATTCCCCATGGACTCTATATTTAAATGTAAGTATTCAACATATTCCCATATACAAGAGATATTTTATTATAGCATTTATATCAACAGTCAAAAATGCCACTGGGAGAGCATGGTTATCCAGTTCCCCACTCAGTGGTGAACAATACTTGATAATGTCCAGAACATGACAGAATAGGAGTATGCTATAGCCCCCTCTTTTAATTTGGTTCTGAAAATATACAGCATATATTTATATGTGTATAAATGTAAGAGATATTCCTCCACCAGACTATGGGCCTCATTCTATTATTGGCCGTAAATCGGCCGTAAGGCTGCGATTCCTTGCGAGGGTTCAGTTAACTCGCGATTCTATTATACGGCCCCGCAAGGATCTCCTTTTACGGCCGGCCGCATATCTTGGAACCGGCCGTAAACTGTGAAATATAAAAACTCAAAAATAAATTCAAGCCTGCACTGTACAGCTCTGTAAATGCTAGGGATCATATTGGGGGACATGAGGAATAAAAGGAACCCACTCTCAAGCTTGCACATCTGCCCAAACCCGAGTTCAAATTAACTGTTTATTTTCCGGCTGCGGCGTGGGCATGTCTGAGGTGCTCCAAGCACTCTGGCCTTTTTACATGTATATTTTACGGATATTAAAAATGAAATATTTTACGGATTTGAGTACAGGATAATTATGTGCTATTTTTTCTAACACCTAAAATCCCTTTATAGTCTTCTCAAAGTGCAGGATGGCTTTATTTGAGCTATTTTATGTGCTTAATTGGTGCTAGCGGGACCTCTTTCCTGCAAGTAAGCAGCGGCTCGTTTTTAGCCTTGCAGAGAGGTTTCCCGGAGCAATTGAATTGCAAATCTCTTGCGGCCGTTTTAGATCAAAGGCTTTCCTCCGGCGCGATCGGCCGCAAGAGATAGCAAGGCACCGGCCGCAAGCCTGCCGGAGCATCCGGCCGTAAGGGAATAGAATAGCAGAATAGCTTGCGGCCGGTCCTTGCGGCCCCGCAGCGGCTGCGGCCGATAATAGAATGAGGCCCTATATGAAGAGGTGGAATAGTGTTTGACCTACTTTGGCAGAGAATAGTTAATCAGCTATTTTCTTTTTATAATGGTGTTCTCTGTTTTTTTTCCTTTGTTTTCTCTTTTTTTTTTTTTCTTATCTGTTTTCTTTGTTAATGTTCCATTCCACTGATCAAACACAAGGAATTATGAAGAATGGCATTGGCAGTCATTAGGGCATTTAAGGTCGTTTTTAGACCAGAGACCTCCAAAGTCCTAATGCCATTATCCCTTACCCCAAAGAACCCAGTGATTATACCCTTTCAGGGGGTAGTTAATGGCCCGGTGTACTGGGTCTCCACAATTTAAATATAAATAACCAGTACATATAATGTTTATATATTATATACAGTTTCAAACACGAACATCTATTTGAAATATATTCTATTTTCTAATTGCAGCCGTATTTCTGACACTTTTCAGTAGTGCACTATTATACAGGAGGCTTCAATATGTTTTTCCAAACTTTACTAAAATCTTTTGCCACTGTTACAAAACATAAACTCAGGCCTAGCTCTGTCAGAGGCCTAGCTCTGTCAGAGTGCTACCCTGTATTCATTGATGTATCTTCCACCATCTTGCTTTAACGCATAATAATAACATACTTCGCTTTGGTTATGGAAAGAATGCAAATTACTGCAAAACTCAGCAATACATTATAGATCAGCACTTTTTTTATGTTTCCTTGTTTAATTACATCTGTTTACACAGCACAGAAGCTTCCTATTTATGTATTAGTACTGAAGACTTACGTAGTGATTAGGTAAGGGGGATTACAATAGCTTTTGAATAGGGATGCTATGGGTATGCTTCTTGAAGAAGTTTTTTGTTGTGAAAGTTTGCAATCTAGACGAGATGTCAGGATATGACAGAATCAAAAGATGAAGAGTCTGAACTACATTTTAAAAGGTGAATGCATTGAAGATTGTTGTTGCCTGGTGAAGCAAATTAAAGGAGACATGAGAGAGACAATTGTGGTTAAATTCAAAATAATGGTCTTGGGGCAAAGTATTTTAATTTAAATGAGCTATGAAGAGGTATGAAAGTACAAAGTTCAGAAACCTCACCCATGAATGATGAGATTACACTTTTATTATATATTATTTCTTTAAATATTACAAGTATAGCTTTGCATCTAATAAGTGGCATAATCTTATACATATATTTGCATTTCGGTGAAACCTCCTTTAAGGCTTTGACTCCTGTACAGTCTTATAGTCACAATACATATTAATATTACTATTAGTTATAACAATATATAAATGTATAATAAACAACTGTAAAGAAATTCCAACTAAACTGTATATGCATCATATATAAAATAGTATTCTGATGATCAGATTGATGCAATGCAAGCTAATGTTAAAATGCATACAATCACAAGAGACTTTGTTATTTTCTTAATAAAATATATTGTTCCACATTTGGTACAAACATGTTGCATTAAACTGTGTGCTCTTGACCTCTTTGAAATGTAAAAAAAAATGTACCATCCTCAATATTTTACAAACTCTATTTCCCGTAATAGTTTTTTTATTACTTGTTGTATGTAATTTAGATATTTCTTCTACATATGTCTGCTTTTCCTTTTTTGTATAATATGTTACACACAGATATTTTTTTGGGATGTCATTGTAATGCTCTGCATATCTGGAGTCTATTAAATCTGAGCTGCTTTACAGAAGTGTCTATCATAACACATTCCTTTGATTTCACAAATGATTTTAGCTCTGATCAGACTGTAAACTAAGTTACAGATCTACAGCCTTATTAAATTGCGATTCGTCCAACTGAATTGGGCTCTATATAAGCACACAGCATATATTTTTTATAGAAGATTTTATGCTATGTGCTTATATAGAGCCCTTTCCAATTGGCCGAATCACAATTTAATAAGGCTGCTAACTAGGAGTGTGTTGAATTACATTTATCACTGACCTAGGCCAGTATATTTGTAGGGAGCAGCAGGCTGCCTGAAGTTGCTGATTTAGAGCACTATTCTATTCAAGACAAGTAATCTACAATACTTTTCAAATGTAGCTTTTTGTCAGTAATGTTACACATGTATTCAATGCTCCACAGAAGTAATATTAATAGCACACCGGCAACTCATAAACACTTAGAAGTAAAGTTCCAAGACTCAGGATTACAAGTAAGGCTGTGCTCAGTAATATTACTGAGCACAAACCCACTGACACCAATGAGAATCCCTGGGGATCCCTCAATCCATGCACTCAGTGAATTGAATCCCTGGGGATTACCTTCCCATCTCAAACCTGATCCCTCTTCTCCAATCACCTCCGATCCCCAATATACATAACCATTTAAACCATTAACTCCATGCCATGGACCCCTAAAGGACCCCTGTAGCACCTAAGTGTTAACCCCCACCTACAATTAACTCTGATGTTGCGAGGGTACTTTTTTTTTATGGAGCATCTGGAATTTTTATTGGAGGTACTTTCCTTGCCTAGAAGAGAGGAGCATGGTTTTTAATCAAAAAGAGGAGGACTAGACACTTTTTGATCAACATGGATTGCCTTACTAATCCAGGGCAGAAGAGTGAGGATCAGGCGCTGCTGATCATCACTGGATGATCATTTGAGGTAGGTAAGAATTATTAATTTCTATTTGTTTTACTGGTTTTATTCTTTTTTATTGTAATGTAATTTTTTATGTATTTGTGACTTTTATTTTTATAAAATCTTTTATTATTTTCTTAGTTTTATTTATTATTTTTGGTAAGTGTAGTTTTTGCAAGGATTAACAGTTCTAATTACAGCATCAAGTAATTGTATTGTCGGGGAACAGGGGGGATCGTTTTTGATCAAGGAAGGGAGCGATTGGCAGTGAGTGGGTAGGTAGAAAGCAGGCACAAATGTTGGGTCACTGTGTAGTTGGTATCCATGTTGCCCTGCTGGATCTCAAGACCACCAAAGTCATTAAAGCTCCAAATTTCTGGTGATTTTGGACTGTGATGTACAGGTCTATTAAATGATGGTAAAGTTTAATACTGTACAGCTCTGGACTGTCGAGTACTGATGGTAAAGTTGGATAATGTACTGTGTGTTTAGACTTAGTAGTAATACCAAGCACATGCTGTCTCTCGTTGTGCTTATCCATAAGGTTTTCATTACAAATATACTGGAGTGGGTTATCCGTTCCTTCTCCAGGGATTTGTCTGACCTCTCTGGTATGACCTGCCCATCTTGGGTGACCCCACATGGTATAGCTCACAGTTTCACTGAGGTACACAAGCCCCTTCACCACGGCAAGATAGCAATCCAGAAGGGGATCATCCATAACCCTCCTTCAAACCAGCTACTTGATGAATAATGAACAATTTGAAACCTAGTTGAATGAATTGGAAGAAGCTGTATGACTATAATTTAAAAAAGCTACAAGACTACAAGGAAATGGTCAATGAGCTGTTTAAGACTTATAAGGTAATGCCTTGCAATATTTGATTAAAATTACAATTATTGCTGCTATCAGCATTACCTAAAAAAAACATAGAGAGGAACAATAATTTCATATACTATTTAGTATACCTTCTGCAGTAAACAATTTACTTTGTTTACTTTGAGCTATCATCCAAAATCATTAACTCAAGACATCTCCATAGAACAGTTAATTACAATTAGAATAAATTGTGTAATGGATAGGAATTGCGAGCAACAACCACATGAAATAAGAACATCTAAGCATAGGGGCTACTCTAGACAAATAATTCAGACAAGACTGCAGAAAGGAAAAGCCACTGGCAGAAACACATTTCTGCATAACAATAACTAGATCAAGGTTAATAAAATGGTTAGGTTTATTACCTGGTGTAACTTATTTTGGAGAAATATCAGTCAGTCTCTGATTCTAACTCGGTTAAGGTTACTAAACACAGATCACTCATAACAGGTAGAAAGGCACCTAGTTAAGGATGTTTTGGTTCACAGACACTTTTTCAAGTATGTAAAGCTGACAACTGTAGTTGGTTAGGCAAAGGACCCACATTTAGATGTACTGAACCATATGGAAATTATAAAGCATGTGAACATGTTATAAGAGCAACTACATTTACAGGGTAGGGTGGACATTTATATATAGGAGAATATATCTCTTGTCCTACAGAGGGAATGTGATATTATTTAAAGTGCAGTTGTCCTGAAAATGTATATAGGAAAACACTGTTTGGCACTCAATGCACATGATGCTGGAATATTAAAGAAACCTAGTAATTAGAAATAAGAAAAGAGAAGTGGTGAGATGTTTTATGCTTTTCTCATTTAAATAAACATCAAGGATTTACAATTACAGTTGTAGTGATAAAACACACTCAGGTAGATAGTAGAGGATGTGATCTGGAGAACTTGCTACTTATAATAACAAGTGTTAGCAATTTTAAATTGAATCTATTGTACAGTTCATATTCTGGAGAATGGAGGAATAAGGCTCGATTCCTTCTCTAAAGTGAGCATGCTCCATGTTTTTTGGCCTACATAATTAATTTGCAGAAGACAATAAGGAGTACAGCAGCAGCCATGATAAGTTGTAGCTATATCTTTAAACATTTTTTATATTTTTTAATATTTTTTGCTAAAATCTTTGTTTTATTTTAGTGTTAATTAATTGTGAACTAAAAAAAATTGAACTTGAAAAATGCTTACACTGTACCTTTGACATGGATAGGTTTCTATATATAATAGTATGATTTAAAAAAATGAAAGCCAAAGAAAAAATGTTTTTATTTTAATGGGTTGATATGTATTTACATAGTTTCATCTATATATGTTCAGTGTAAATGGGAACAAATGTGTGGTCAGTTGTACTTCTGTATATCCTTTCAAATACTGTAAGGGTATTTCAGAGCTTTGAAACTATTGGTCATGTCTTTTCTGATGATTTTGTTACCTCAATATGAGAATACATGGTGCTCAGAGATTTCTGACTAACAGTATTTGAGACTGACTTTAAAATAAACACCACAGCTATCTAGAGAGGTAATCATCTGATTGTACTAAACCACCAGATGTATTACTGTTTGCTTCAGGTAGGTATTTGAAACTGTTTCTCTAGGGGAAATGGATTATAACCACAAATATTGCATTATATTCAAACTTAGCATCTAAAAAACTTGTCAAAAATAATAGTGAAATAGTAATATTCAAATGTGAAAATATGATAATAATCCAATGTTTGCTTAATATGAGATGAACATTATTTGCTTCTTTTGAGAAAACTAATTTAGAAGTAAGCATTAAATTAACTGAAATTCAGCCTATTGCCGATTTGAAAATGCTTACTATTAGTTCCTCTTACAAGATTAGAATAAAAGTTGAAGTGAGCAAACAAACATCCATATAATAAATATCCTTTGTAGAGCTTATTTTGTCTTCATTACAGAACAAGTCTGCACGCATCGTTTTAACTAAGCTGCAGTTGTTCATCAAACTCAATGTTGTAGAAAATGTGAATAGAAAATAAACTAATAAAAGCAGAATGTTTACTCAATGTCCTAGCCATTAATACTCTAATTTAGGAAAGCATTATATAAAGTCTAACATTTGTTGCTGCATTCAGGAATATGAGGTGCAATAAAAATAAAATGTTTTATGAACTTTAAAGATTTAGACAATGTACAAAAAGTGCATTAAAACCAGTAATTAATTTAAATATGTACATCGCGTACCACATCATTGAGAAATGAATGAGCCAGTGTTAAAACGCATTCACAATCATTACTTTTTCTAAGAGAAAAAGCAACAAATGTGTTTATTGCCTAGTGAGGAACTAAAATTAGCATTCACATAAAATATATTGCATTGCTTTAAAGAAAGTAACTTTATTTTTGCGCAGCCAGTATCCATCTTATTCCTCTATTACCTATGTTTTCCCATCCTTTCTAAATCTCATTTTACAATATAAATCAACATGCACATTAATAAAGGCCAAATTAACAATATATATATATATATTTAAATCAAGTCCTCAGTGCCTAAAAATAAATGCTAATGATGTTTACTCTCATACTTGAATGAAAAAGGGTATTAAATATCTCAAATGATTGATTTTACAATACAGTTATGGAGGCAATAGCCATTATACCTTTTTATGTAAAATAGGACATTTTATCTTCTTCTCTGTTCACTTTGCTCTTTTCAAATATTTGAAAAATCTTACAACTCCTCTGTCCATGTTCCTTAATCAAATGTTAGTGCATCGCGTTGCTCTCCTGCAGAGACGAGGCTAAACTCATTCATTGTTGTTCAATTTCTTACATTAATACATTAAAGGGATTAATTAGTTTATTTGTTTCTCTTGATCTTTTAAAAATGTGCAAAATTATTTCTGGTCCAGATACATACAATGGACAATAGACAATATATGCAGCACCAAAGGAAAGGTTCTTTGCTCAACCGTGACTTTCACCATAAGTTGACCCTCAGTGACAAGACTCAAGAAGGGGTTAGATAAGGGTGAGCAATTCATTTCCCAAAGGGGCCACATGAGAAAGTGGGAATGTTGTAGAGGGCTGAACTATAGGAAGAACTTAATTCTGCTCAATATTAATTTTATAGCTTTTTTTCATTTTCTCAGTGCCAGGAGCAGTATCCACAGAATGCTATTCATCCCAGTTAGTCACAACACTGCTGCTCACAAATTGCCCCCTTTTACAATTGGCAGTGTTTTTTTTTGTCCAGGAAACACATTTGTATCCCACGGTAGCAGGCAGGACAGGGACAGCCAGGGCCGGATGTGGCCTGCAGGTCACACAATGCCCAGGTCTGGGTTAGATGATACTCTTGTTTAGATAGGAATTGCCTTGGGTCGGATGAAACTGATATACTGCATGACATTTCCACTCTGAGTATGGCATAGTTGAGCTAAAACACTTTGATCTCTGATTGACCAAAATCATAGTATTGGCCTCTTTGTCCATCTGTGATTTGTGTATTTGTATATATATATATATATATATATATATATATATATATATATATAGGAACTACTTAATTATAACAGTAGACACATTATTATGTTTAGGTTCAATGTTATTTTTTCAATATTTCATGTCATGCATGTATTTCTAATGGTACTTGAGAAAAAAGTTTTGAGCTGTAATTTATATTTTTATCAATATGAGTAATAGTGTCACTTCAGTGTGAAACATAGAAACAGTAAGAGGCATAAGGATTAAAGGGAGACGTTTTAGAGAACTGATAGAGGATTCAGATTTTAGAATACAAGCTCCATAGGATAACATAGGAGTAATTATTTTCTTTAAGAGTTCTCCAACACTTTTAGTAGATCAGAACCCAGGTAGATAAAATGATGAGGGAGTCACACTTCTTCAGTGTTATGCTGCATAAGGACTATAAAAAAATTATAATTTCAGTAATCATTGGTTACTACAGGTGACATTCTTGTTCATTAACTTAAAGTTTTTCCTTGTTTCTATTCTGGAGCTTACTTCTTTGAGTAAACACATTTTAAGAGCTTTTTATTTCTTGTATTTTGACGAATAATGAGAGAACAAGATGACAATTTTGCTGTTAAAAAACATTTGCATTGTTGACAGAGATACATTGAAAGTAGTAGACACTTTGAAGTGTCACTTAGTTTGACAAATTACACAGCAGTGCTGCAAATATATCTAGATCTTATAACCATATAAACTTAGAGGAGCAGAGGACGAGAGAGGTGGTTACTGATTGGAAATGAGGAATGGATCCCAGAAAAGGGTTGTTTTCAGTATGGCTGTATTTGTTGCTAAATCCACATAATAGTAACATTTCTTAGGTTTGGAGGAAGAATATTGGTAAATTCCACTAGCTTTGTGATTAAGTTTAAAATATCTAAAAAAAACTATTTTCAGTATGAAGGAATATAAAGAAAATGTTAAATGTTAAAAAAAGAAGCGACCACATACAACTTTAGACCAACTGTCTATTTGCCGTATACCTCCAGCCGACACACACAACTGTTCCCCATTTGATAAACATTTCTGGTCTAAGTTAATATGTAGGTTAATACGTAACTTTAATACGTTATTCAATCTTGTAGTGCAAAGTCCAATTATAAAGGCACTATAAAAATATATATAACCTATTGCCCTAGATACAAATATGCAGTGAGTTCTTTAGCCAGCAACAAAGCAAATTACATTGGGTCTGTCAGACGATAAAAATAGCATTTGTATTTGAGGTTTCAGCTTTGAATTCCAGTTAATATCAGTTTGCTTAACTAATTAACTTTGACTTCATTAAAACAAAAAAAAAAGAGTTATTGGAACAATGCAAGGCAAAATAGACAAGTACATTAACTTCTACACACCTTTGAACTTCTCCTACTGTGCACTTTTATTTAAGACCGGATTAGACATTTACACCCCTTCATAGAAGTATGAGCACAAAGTTCATTTCAGTTTTGTTAAGTTGCATAGTTTCAGTTGTACTTTCTCTTTGGTGATCTTTAACTCTGAAGTTTGAAATTGTACGGTTATTTTGTTTTAAAAGGTTGCAGACATTTTCAAGTTTAACATATAATGTGCTGCCATTAATTGTTTCTGCCTCTGTTTTTAAATCTACATTGTTATAAGTGCATCAAATTTTGTTGCTTTAAGCACAAAATTCATTGTTCAAATGTGTTTAATTAAATTGGTATATTTGTGCACTTTAAGAAAATGTAGGCTTTATATCAGGGGTATAAAACGGATTCTGCAATTTTGTCATAGGTGCGGAAACTGACTATAAAAAATGAATGTAAATTCCAAATGCTTTGGCTAAACATGGGTGGTGACACCATGTAACACCCCTTCCTAATAGCTCTGAAACACATAATATTCAGGGATCGACACCTGGCAGACATAAACCAACTTTATGCATTAAAGTATGGCTTCCTACATACCCGGATGGATAGAAAAATCAAATCCTGGGACAATCTTTCACTTTCTCTCTCTGGTACAATAGCTCTCATCAAAATGATCAGTTCACCAAAAGTTTGTACACAATGCAAATCACTACTACCATACCAAGTCGAGCCACAAGCTAAATCTTAATCTGTAAACCATGCAATGGTTCGTAGCAGTTAAGTGCAGGATTATGATCAATTAAGCAAGACCGTAACCTACCATTTTGAATCAGCCAATTATTACTGGAGTAAAACATGGAGGTTACATGTCTATCAATTAGGTTCAGGGATCCAATAGGTGATCAGAATCTGAAATCCTCAAAATACAGATTTTTTAAAAGTGAATGCCAATACTGTTGTAGTCCATATGGGTGGACTGATATGTATTAACTAATTTATTCCCAAGATCGATATAACCCCGAAATTAAACATAAAAATACATTTTATTTACTGCCAATTTGCGAGGTTGAGACTGTTGTGTAATTATGTCTAATGTCTTTCATCTCTTTCCCCATTATTTACAGTGCAGTATTGATTTTTTATTTGCATTTACACTGCTACAAACAGGTGTTGAACTCCCTTGTGGGTCCTCTTTAGCACTCGTAGGCTTTTCTCCATTTACCATTTACGGGTGTTAAACCATTTGCGGCCTTGGGGAATTGGAATAATTGAATAGCGGTTTGTGATTTTAGTCATTGGGATATTGAAAGATCAAAGGCTTCGGGAGTTTGTAAGTTCCCGGTTTAACCATTGCAAACTTGTCAAGGCCGTAACCTGTATCCGTTTGGAGGCCGCATAATTGAATAGCAAATTAACTTGCGGCCTAACTTACAGGCTACAGTAATTTGCGATAGCTCAATTGAATCAGGCTCTAGATTTCCAGCTTGCTAAGATAGCCATCTCTTTAACTTGTTGCAACTCAAATGGATTATAGTGATTAATGATATTGCTAGACAGAAACAATGGCCAGCTCTCTTCTAAAATACTTAAAAAGACATAAAAGAATTGTCAGAGCACAAAACTTGTAAAAAGGTTTTACTCAATAATTATTTGCAAAAAAAAAAAAAAACTTGTTTAACACATGCTCTTTCAAATGCTTTTAAAACAGACAGCTGTATTCTATATCTCTTTAAGAGAAATCATAACCTCCCACACAGTGGCGGATCTAGCTCATGGCGGGCTCCAGTGCAAAAGAAGAATTTGCCCCCCCCCGCCCCCAGGAGGGGCAAGCACAACTTTTTTTGCACTTCCCGAACACTCTCTAACATCAGCTCACACAGTACATATATAAAATATATATATAATATAAATATATATATATATATAATATATAAAAATAATTATATATATATCTCTGCCCAATGAATTTTGTATTGCTTGTTTTTCCACTTTTTTCCCCCATCTCTTTCCGTTTACTGTTTTTAGTTCATACTTGTATCAGTATCGCTTTTTGATGTGATAAAGAGAGGCATTATCTCTCAAAAGCTCGTTGCTTTATTATGAATACGTTTGTCCAATAAAAAAGGCATCATATTCACTGCAATTCTCTGATTTTTAAACTGGATTACTGGGCATTCACGGCTACCTCACTCTTCATATATATATATATATATATATATATATATATATATATATATATATTATATATATTTAAATATGTAGTATCTCACAAAAGTGAGTACACCCCTCACATTTTTGTAAATATGTTATTATATCTTTTCATGTGACAACAATGAAGAAATTACACTCTGCTGCAATGTAAAGTTGTACACTGCCTTGCAAAAGTATTCACCCACCTTGACTTTTTACCTATTTTGTTACATTACAGCCTTAAGATGTAATGTTTTGTTAATCTGAATTTTATGTGATGGATCAGAACACAATAGTCTAAGTTGGTGAACTGAAATGAGAAAAATATATACTGTACATAAAACTGATTTTTAGAAAAAGAAAACAGAAAATTGTCATGGGTGTACGTATTCACCCCCTTTGTTATGAAGCCCATAAAAAGCTCTGGTGCAACCAATTACTTTCAGAAGTTACATAATTAGTGAAATTATGTCCACCTGTGTGCAGTCTACGTGTCACATGATCTGTCATTACATATACACACCTTTTTTGAAAGGCCCCAGAGGCTACAACACCTTATCAGAGGATACTGTTTTTTTGGTATCATGACTGGGTTTCAGAGTAACAAGTAGTTTGTGAGTATGTTTTTCCCCAAACATTTGGCGAGCCAGCCAGGAATGCACTTAATAGTCCGTAGATAACACCTGAGCTGCAGGATTCGTGGGGGAGCCGCTTGACAGTTAATAATGGCCAAAAGTAGAAAGTACAGGGGAGCAGAGCCGCTTTTATGAAAATCTGTGTTTAGGATTGTTGTCATGCGTATCTTCCATGAAAACTCCAGCTTCAAGGAGTGAACAAGCCACAGTCGCACAAAATTACCTCACCCAGACTGACTCTACCCAAAACCTGATATGACTGCATATTTTTTTCTTGTTTATGGGTAACCTAGAATGCTAATTAGTGATATTAAGTAAAATAGGGCAATTAAGAGAGAAAAGGAGGATTGGTCTGTTTTTCTTTGTATAGTGCATGCTGTGTGTTCTGAATAGGTGATATTTTAATCGTGGCATTCTACTTCAAATCAATAGAGAATAGCAGCCTTGCTCCCCCCTGTAGCAGCTTGCATTCTTCCTACCCCCCCCCCCCCCCGCTCCTAGCAGAGTACTGCGTTCTAGCTTTCTAGCTGTATAAAAGTGAGACTTCCGATCAGCCAAAAGCATTTTGTTTTTGTTAAGTTTTATTCTTGTTTTGATAAGAGTAAATAAGAATTATTTCCTGTCAGGTAATATGTTACACTCATATGATAGAGAAATTGTGACTCATTCTGCTCTCGCCAATGCCCTAAGGAATTTGTTAAGGTCTCGCTGTATCAGAAATACATATTTTTTTAAGGTGGTTTTAGCAAATAAATAGTGTTAGAGGAGAGGTCTCAGAGAGCAGAGGGTGTTAGTTGGGAATATTTGTTAGTAGAAACAGAACTCAAGAGAAACTCAATAAATAAAAATAGTCCCTAGAATGTTTCTTGCAAGTAATTAAGAAGGACATTGTGTAAGTAAAATTAGTCCGAAGTAAGATCATTAATTATTGTTTGTGAAAATAATTGCAAAATGTAATTAATGAAAACAGATGCAGGCAGCCCCGATTATCTTTAAGAGTTAAAGATTTTATTATGTTACATTTTGTTTTTTACAAGTGCATATGTTATTTTTGTGTGCTATGTAGCTGGTAAAAAGTAAAATTCTAAGGACATGTGAAAATCCTAAGGATATCCAATTGTTAATAATGACGTATCTGTGCTTAAATTAAGTAAGAGGTTTTGAGTGGCTGCCCAGACCACCTTACATTTTTCCGTAACAGGTTTATGGTGATAATGTAGAGTCTGTTTAATTTTATAGTCTGTGGAACTAATAGTAAGAAATTGTCTGTTTTTTTGTTTTTTAGTCATGTTTTAGAAAAGAAGATTTTATGATTTAATGATGTTTTTGTCAGTTTAGCGCTACTTTCAAATGCCGTCAGAGCCCCTCCTTTCCCCAGAAGGTTTCCACCCCACTAGTAACTTTAAATGTACAGAGCATGAAGTGAAGAGCTGTCCCGAGAAGATAAAATAATGTATTATAATGAGTTATTCAGGTTGCGCGTGCAAAGAGTAATTGTATACCTGCCACCTAATAAGATGTATTGTGTTGTTATTTACTGCTAGTGATAAAGTGACCTACTCTGTTGTGTTCTCCAGGTGTTTTGCACCGTTTTAACCAGCATCCAATTGCTGCTGTAATAATGATTTTTATAGAAATATTTATGAGATAAAAGCTTTAATGAGTGAGATAAACAGTTATTTAAGTTAAATTATACATGATAATAGAAAATATTGTGTATTTATCCCCGTACAGTGTCATATGTAATTTGAGAAATTGGTTTTATGTTATACATTTTTTGGGGGGTTTGATGGACATATATCTTGTTTTACTTTGATTCTTTTTGATACAATTATGTTTAGCATTAATTATAGGTAAATATATCTATATGATTTGCAATCATTTGGTTGTTTTTAATTATTTCTGCACATGTAAATTTCATGAGCTCACAATTATGTAATTACTAGCGACTTGCATGTCAAAAAATTAGATGTGTATGTTTGGAAAGTTGTTTAGTTATTAATATACGTATTTGACACTTGTAAGATTTTATTTATGATGAAATAAGTAGTATTGTGATATTAAACATGTTTATTTTTGTAAAATGTTCTCTTGGTGAACAGTAACTGTTAAAGCATTTTGTATTAAAAGTATTAACATTTGAATGTAAGAACAGTTGAACTTTAAATTAATAAGTATTGTAAACTTGAGGTAATGTTTTTTTAACTCAAGAATTGTTAACTTAAATATACATTGAATCCAGAGGAAGGCAAACAGTAAAAACCCTCCTTGAAACGTACCCAATTGTATCAGAGAGGGAAAAAATTAATTCCTTCCTGACCCCATGAACTGGCGATCAGATTACTCCCTGTATTAATGTTTAACATAAAAAACAATATTTACATTGTGACTTAAAACGTGGTTGAGCTCTTAACATGAACTTTGTAATATGTTGAAGTAAAGAACTTGAAAGTATATTTTTTGAAACTTGAACTTTCTTATCTATTTAAGTAATGAACTTGAAAATATTGTTTTCCAACTTGTAACATTAGAAACAGTAAAATAGTTAATTAACATTTTAACATAATTTGTAAAAATAATGCAAGGCAAGTGTTTTGTGAGGCTAATCATCCATAAACAGTACTTCTATTAATTATGACTGAATTGTTTATTGTTTTGTATTTTTCAATGGTTGACCTTTGTTTATTGCTGTGACTTAAAACGTGGTTGACCTCTTAACATGAACTTTGTAATATATCTAAGTAAGAAACTTGAAAGAATATTTTTAGAAGCTTGAACTTTCTTATCTGTGTAACTAAGGAACTTAAATTTTTTTTTTCCAACTTGGAACATTATAAACAGTAACATAGTGAATTAAGATTTTAACATAATTTTGTATTAAAAGTATTAACATTTGAATGTAAAAACAGTTGAACTTTAAATTAATCATTATTGTAAACTTGAGATAATGGTTTTTTAACATGCAAGTTCTAATAACATTAGAAACAGTGGCATAGTTAATTAACATTTTAACATAATTTGTAAAAATAATGCAAGGCAAGTGTTTTGTGAGGCTAATGATATATAAACAGAACTTCCATTAATTATGACTGAATTGTCTATTTATTTGTATTTTTGAATGTTTTACCTTTGTTTGTTGCTATAGTAATTGTTTTAAATCGCACATATAGTTTGGTCTCTGGAAAAGTGGTTCTCTATATTGTGATTTTTTATATTTTTGCATTTGCTTTTAAATTTGTTTTGCATGAGTTTTATTTCTTTAATGAAAAGTTATAGTACTTAATAGTAGACAATGTTTTTAGTAAAAATACGTCCATCTTCTAATAAATCACCTTGACTTTTATTCTTTTCAATGTAAACTTTCATAGCCTGTAAATTTTTGCACCGTGATAACGCAACGTACAATTGGCCATGTGCAAATACTGGTTCTTGTAAAAAAATACCCACAGATTTGAACGTTTGTCCTTGTGATTTATTAATGGTCATGGCAAATGCCATAATGATGGGAAATTGTCTTCTTTGAAGTATAAAAGGGAGACTACTTTCACTTGGTGCTAAATCTATTCTTGGTATGAAAACTCTCTCTCCTTTATGGGTACCAGTTAAAATTTCAGCATCTATAAAATGGTCCTTTAATTGTTGAACAATTAATCTTGTCCAATTGCATAGGCCTTTTTTGGGGTTCATATTACGCAGTAACATGACAATTTCACCTTTCTTTAGCTGCAAAATATGTGGTGGCATTCCAGAAGGAGTTAGTGAGTTTATGAATTCAGTGGAAAAGTTAGCCTGACTTTCATTGTCAACAGCAAGTACAGAATCAGCACTGTGATAATTTCTTTGTGGTGCATTCATTTTTTTAAAGATGTTAATTTTGAGGATTAATGCATCTGTATTTTTACACGTAAGGATGACTTGGTTTGCAAGCTCTGTATATTCCTGTTTATTTATGCTACCTTCAAATTTAGCCGATATAATATCTTGGTGACAAATCATATGAGGTGGGATCTGCACAGTGTCGTCAGGTAAATGTGGTATTTTTTCTGTACTGCCTTCTCCAATTGTAATAAGCCAATCATTGAAATCAGTTTGGCCTTCTGATCTCATGTTTTGTTGCAGTTGAAGATGGGTAAAATGGTTCCATAGTGTGCTTGACTTTATACAGGTTTCGATAATGTCAGTTCGATTTCCATGTTCAACGACAGGTAATGTTTGTCTAAAATCGACACCTAACAACATTACCTTTCCACCAAATGGAAAAGTATTATCCATGACTTCACGAAGCAAACGATCAATACATTGGAGTGCATAGCATGACATCATTGTTTTTTTCAATTTCTTTGCTTGTAATGATGTCATGCGAATATCTGACACAGAAGTTTCTAAAATAGGCACTGGCAGTTTAAAGTCACTATGTACAGTTCTTCTACCTTCTAACAAAAGTGCAGCAATTCCAGTAATGGGAAACGGCAGTGCTATTTGACCTTGTGCTCGTATAGAACTCATTAATAAATTATATAGATAAGTTTTTCCTGATTGGCCAGGTCCATCAAGATAGAAATAAAGCTCTGTCACCATGTCATCATCTATTACATTTTTAATGGCATTAAATGCTTGCAATTGTAACGTATTTAAAGATGCAAGTCTTTCTTCTGTTCTTTCTACTTGTAGTTGAATGTCATAGTCTTCAAAGTTTATGTCATCTATAAGACCTGGACCAGTCAAATTAAAACTTGCACAACTTAATCCATGAGTTAAAAATACTTCTTGGATTTCCATTAATGCTTTTAAGTGTGCAATGGGTTCATTGTATCGTGCATAAAGTCTTCAGCCATATTACTTTTAAATGTCTCCCACAAAGCTAATGCATTTGGAGCATTTGAGAAGATACAAATGAAAGCAAATTGTTCTCTCATCTGTCGTGGCATTTGACATTGTGCTGCTTCTTCTAAACATCTTTCCCATTCAGCTAGTAATTTTCTATGTCTTGCAGCTAAATGGAAGAATTCATATACTAAGTCATTAACAGTTCTTAAGTGTTCAAAACTTTGTGCTCCAGGAACATGTAAAAGTAATATTCGTAAGCAAAAACGTTCAACATCTCTTGGACTGACTGTGTAAATTCTTGGGATTATTTTTTTTTCTCTGCTTTTTCTAGGTCTCCATAATCCATTCACAAAAACATAGTGATATGGAATTTCAATATATAAGAATTGTGTTGCTTCTGAATCTGTGGAATTTAATTCAAACCATGCAGTTAGTGTAGTGTGACGAAGTTCACTTTGGGCCAATGCATTACTTTCATTTCCAGCATGGAAATACTCTAAATGTCTTTGTGGCAAATGTACTGCTAATCTATATACTGCATGTGATCTATCATGCATTTCAAATTTTAAAAGCCGCCACATAGCTTCTGGTGCACTGACATAGCGAGCATCTACATGAGATGCAAGTTCATCATGTACTAACTCACTACTTTCAGGGTTGTCTGCACTTTTGATGACTACAGTAGCTGCATCATAGCCTTTGTAAATATACTTCTACACATATTTAATGGATTTGATGGAAGTGCAGGCTTCTACATTAATGTGGGCGTTATACTTCATGAGTAAATGTGGATTGTAGGGAACTACATATCTATTGTCAACTTTTTTGCCCTGAATTATGGCACTATCTCCTTCTCTTCTTTTATAAAGTGGATAGCCATCACAATTGGCATAGGTTTTGTCTCTATAATCTTTTGGAAAATCTTTTGAACATTTATTATTTTCCATACATGGTGATTGTGGATTAAGCTCACCACAGGATCCATGAATCATGCGATGAGTAACAATCTCATATAGTCTACCATATAGTTCTGGATCTGGTAGTAAAGCAACAATGACTGCATCCACTTTGTCAGAAGTATCTAATTTATCTTTTTCTTGAAGTATTATGAGAAGATATGCATGTGGAAGGCCTCTTTTTTGAAATTCAATGGTTTATACATAAGCAAGACATTTGCCAAATAAGTGACTTATAGTGATGTCACGTATTAATTCATTTAATTTAATCTTAAAAACTCTGGCTACTAAATCTGGTCTATCGGAAGCACTTTGGCCAAGAAGTAAATTTTGTGTAATTTCTGGCCATTGGGGATTACATGTAAATGTAAGAAATAAATCGGGTTTGCCAAATTTGGTGACAAAAGCCATAGCATCATTGTATCTTTCTTTCATATTTCGAGGAGATCCTTGAAAGGAAGATGGTAAAATTATGGCTTTGCCAGCTCTCATGTCTCTGCTTGTAGCCACCTCAGCAACATAGTCCGTTAATCCAGCATATTGTTCTATACGTAGTTTATCTTGTTGATATTTTATAAAGTTTAAATTATTGGCCTCAACTTGCAAATAGGAATCAATAATCCATTGTTGTGTTAGTTTTCCACCAAATAAAATTGGATTAAAGGTATTTTGAATGGCAATTTGAGCTACTTTAAATTCAAGCATAGAAACATTATTTCGGATTCTGGCTTTAGCATTTGGGTAACTGGGAAGTGTTAATTTTGGTTGCCAACCTGCCTCTCCGTGTGGGAAAAAAATGGGATATGTCATTGTATCTAAATTTGGACTTAAGATACTCATATTAATGAATGGTTGCTCCTCATTTCTGGGATATATTCTAATGTCTCTTTGAAATGGTGGTTCTCCTTCATCATTTTGAAACACCATTGCAACCTCATTTGATGTTTGCAAGTTATAACAACGTTTATCAGTATGTCTGTCTCTTTTAAGCACCATATTGACCTTTGGCATTGGTAATTGATGTCTTTGTGCATGAAGTTGTTGTTCATTTTCTACTTCTGCCAATTTTTTATAAGCTTTAGTGTAGGGGTTATTGACCATAATGTTATCTAGCTCTATAAAAACACTGGGTAAGCATTTTTTATTTTCTTCCAGCTGCATACGTTGGTCAAAAGTTTCTATTGTATCTAGGACATATAGTTGAGCAAATTTTCTTTGCTCTCCTTCCTCTGGATGTGAATGTGGTGGTTAATATCAGTGTGGTATGTGCCGCATAGTATGTGTTTCAGTTTTGCGAGTCACTGTAGCATAGTTATGTCTGTAGCCTCGTTTTCGTTTTGTTCTGCGGCCATTTTTTCTCTCGCTTAGGTGATTTTCGGCATTTTAAACTCGTTTTTTTGGACTTAAATGGACGTGTAAATTAACTTTTCGAGGTGCCGGATGCACCCCCTTGCTGTAAGTAAGCTTTTTATGTGTTTGTTGTCTTTATTTCTTGTGTTTCTGATGTTTTCATGCGCTTTTGCGTGTTGGGAATGGGTCGGTTTGGGGCCGTATTTTTTTGCGAGGGACGCAGTTGATTTTTTTCTAAGTCGTGTGTGTACGACGCAGTTGATTTTTTTTCTAAGTCGTGCGTCTGTGTGTTAACCGCGTGTGAGGCGCCTTTGAGTTTTTTTTTCTAAGTCCTGCTTGTGTGTTAGCCGACGTTGGATCTTCCACCACCGCTAATGCGGCCCCTCACTTCGCGAGGGTCCGCATTTGCAGACAAACACAGCCGACGTGTAAAGATTGTCCATTATATCTGATGGACAGTGTAATAAAATTGCTTATAGAGAATATAATCTGAAATCTGATCAATTTCGGATTAATATTTGTGTTTATATGCCATTGGCCATTTTGGATAATCAAATAGAGGTTTTATTTAGATATGGATGCTAATTATGTTAAATATTTTTTAAAAGGTTGATATTTGAGAACATTACTTACAAGTAAAGTAATTGGTAAAAACTGGGTTATTGTAAAAAGACAAAAATAAAGATTTTTTAAATTGTTATTACAATTTAAAAGAATATACAGCCTTATTAAATTGCAATTCGGCCAATTGAATAGGGCTCTTTTTAAGCACATAGCATATTTTTTTACAGAAGTTTTTAGTTAGTGAAGACCTTGCTTTTGGATAGAAGTTCACTAACTAAAAACTTCTGTAAAACAAATATGCTATTTGCTTAAATAGAGCCCTATTCAACTGGCCGAATTGAAATTTAATAAGGTTGATAATGTGTAAGTTATATTAAAATCATTGCAGCTAGATGCTATTATTTTTATAATATTGGATACGTTCCTAGATCCAATGTCTCCGAAAACACTTATGTCCAAGGTCATTCACAGAAGATGTTTTGGTGAAGAAAAAAAAACAGTTTCATTTTTGTTTACCAGAACAGCTTGTAATATAATCCCTATGTGGATTAATTGAAGTAGCGCAGTGCATATTTTAGGAATATTCAGGTGCAAATTATTTTTAAGGTTTTAAAATAGCAATTAAAAAGGTGAAATTATTTTATGGGTTATGATAAGCGTACAGGATAGTCAGAAATGTCAACAGACTAAGAATATATATTGAAGGTTTCATTTTTTAAGATGTTGTGTTTCCTTTTTTATTTTTCTTTAGATTGTGCTAGTCTGTTTTTTATTAATTATGGATTTTTAAGGCTTATTGAAGCTCTCCTCGTGGTGAAATTTCTCTCTGTCAGAATACATATGGTTTGTTCGTTGTCCCTGTCTACTAACTAGTGCACAGGGAGAGTGCACATATTACTTTGCATCTGTTCTGTGATTTCTCCTAAACAGTAAGTGGGTTGTGCACTTGTGCAGTGATTAGTAGGCAGCTGAGAGGGGGGGTGGTTTTGTCTGTGTAAAGCTATATCAGTGTGTGACTTTTTGTGGTCTGCTTGCCTCGGTTCTGTGATTACTCCTGAATACTGATGTCGCGAACATAAAATTTTGGGTTCGCGAAAAGTGAACGAGAACTTCATCAAATGTTTGCGAACGGGCGAACATCGGCGAACCGCCATAGACTTCAATGGGCAGGCGAATTTCAAAACCCACAGGGACTCTTTCTGGCCACAATAGTGATGGAAAAGTTGTTTCAAGGGGACTAACACCTGGACTGTGGCATGCCGGAGGGGGATCCATGGCAAAACTCCCACGGAAAATTACATAGTTGATGCAGAGTCTGGTTTTAAGCCATAAAGGGCATAAATCACCTAACATTCCTAAATTGTTTGAAATAACATGCTTTAAAACATCAGGTATGATGTTGTATCGATCTGGTAGTGTAAGGGTTACACCCGCCTCAAAGTAACAGACCAATCTCCCCATTTAATGCACCGTAAACAACTGCAAACAGTCCCTTTGCACAACCGCAAATTCCCCATTTGCACAAGGTTGGATACCAAGCTAGCCATGTCCCATTCCTTGTCCTCACTGATGTCATTGAAGGTCTCTTCCTTCACCCAGCCACCAAGGGTCCCTGAAAGGTTACAACAAGCCCCCTGGGACGCCTGCTGTGTTTGGTCTTCCACCTCCTCAAAGCCACCTTCCTCCTCTGACTCCTCTTCTTCAGACTCCCAGAGTCTGGGGGCTTCCACTGCCCAGCATGGAATATTATACACAGGCCAGAGTCTGGGGGCTTCCACTGCCCAGCATGGAATATTATACACAGGTCAGAGTCTGGGGGCTTCCACTGCACAGCATGGAATATTATACACAGGTCAGATTCTGGGGGCTTCAACTGCACAGCATGGAATATTATACACAGGTCAGAGTCTGGGGGCTTCCACTGCCCAGCATGGAATATTATACACAAGTCAGAGTCTGGGGGCTTCCACTGCACAGCATGGAATATTATACACAGGTCAGATTCTGTGGGCTTCCACTGCACAGCATGGAAGATTATACGCGTTGCCTCTGTCTGCGTTATTATAAGGTGTGTACTGTTAAGTAGTACTATTCCTATCGGTTTAATCCCTGTTACGTCCACTATCAGGGTACGTGTATATGGCATGGATTTTTGGAAGCGGGAGATGGAAAAAATGCTTGGTCGGTCCTCCCACTTCAAATTTGGGGCACTACGCGTGCAATCTAAGGTGCCACCAGATATGAGTGTCACTGTGCACTGGCAAAAGTTGGCAGAGTAGATGCAATAGGCTTCACACACACGCCTGTAGGCAGGCAATTGCTATTCAATCTATTACAGTCAAAAAAGTGTTGTTTTATGTCACTGTACACTACCGTTGCACCAGATATGACGTATCACTGTGCACTGGCAAAAGTTGGAAGAGTAGATGCAATAGGCTTCACACACACGCCTGTAGGCAGGCAATTGCTATTCAATCTATTACAGTCAAAAAAGTGTTGTTTTATGTCACTGTACACTACGGTTGCACCAGACATGACGTATCACTGTGCACTGGCAAAAGTTGGCAGAGTAGATGCAATAGGCTTCACACACACGCCTGTAGGCAGGCAACTAATATTCAATCTATTACAGTCAAAAAAGTGTTGTTTTATTTCACTGAGCACAATAGAAGCTGTTAGGTGTTAGCCTGTCACATACACACACGCTGGCAGGCAGGCATATGCATTTAGATTTATAAAATAAAATAAATGATGTTCTAGGCCTAAAAAGGGCTTTTTGGATTGCTGTCCTTCAGATGGAAGGCTCTGGAAGGGAGTGTATGCTGCTGATTGGCTGGAATGTGTTTGCTGACTGTGAGGTGCAGGGTCAAAGTTTCCTCAATGATAAAGAATAGGGGGCGAACCCAAAAGCGCATAAGTTCGCCGTTCGCTGCAAACGCGAACTTACAAAAGTCGCTGTGAATAGTCCGCCCGTGAACTGTTCGGGACATCACTACTCCTGAACAGTAAGCGTGTTGTGTACTTTCGCAGTGAGTAGTGGGCAGGTGAGTAGTAAGAACCTAATATGAACAGGGGAAAGTGCGAACACTTCTAGCATAAGGGCAGTTCTAGTATAAGTGTAGGAGTTTAAATAAAAGGAGGGAGTGCAAAAGGGAGCACATAGTAGTGCTTTATACATTTTTTCTCCCACTGTAATTATGAGTCAGTCCAGTGGAAGCCTTACTCAGTGTACATCCTGTCATATGTATGCACTACTGGAAGAGATGATCCAGGGTCCATACCTGGTGTGAGCATGTTGTCTATCTTGAAACTCAGATTGGAGAACTGGAGTGGAGAATTGCAGCACTTACTGGTATTGCTCTACTGGAAAGGGGGTTAGTGCTCAGGGAGCACATATTGGCTGGGCCTTGCATGGAGGGTGGTGCTGGGGCCAGTGAGGATGTCCAGGGCGGTAGCTGGGTTACTGTTACAAGGGGAAGCAGGGGAACAGGAGCAGGAGGCAGGCCAGCTCTGAGTTGGCAAGCACCAACAGATTTGCCAGATTGAGTGAAACTGTTGGGGATGTCCATTCAGGAATAGCAGCCGGGAGAACAGTTCTACAGGAGGAGTGGGAAGGCAGAATAGGCTGAGCCACAGGCAGGTTTTGGTGGTTGGGGTCTTTATTATTAGGAAAGTAGACAGGGTGAGTTGTCACCCAGATCCCAGCAATCAAACAGTTTGCTGTCTACCGGGTGCTCGGGTTCGGCATGTTGTGGATCAGGTAGATACCTTATTGGGGGGTGCTGGAAATGAACCGGTGGTCTTGGTACATATTGGTACCAGTGACAAAGTTAGTGGAATTATTTTATAGAACAAGGTAATAATCTGAAGACAAGGACCTCCAATGTAGTAATTTCTAAGATACTACCAGTGCCACGTACTAGCCCAGGGAGGCAGAATGAGCTAAGGGAGGTTAATGTGTGGCTAAAAATGTGGTGCACTAAGGAGGGGTTTGGGTTTTTAGAGCACTGGGCTGACTTCTCACCTTGGTGCAATCTCTATAGCAGAGATGGATTGTACCATAATGATGAGGGAGCTTTTGTGCTAGGGGATAGGATGGTAGAATGGCTGGGCGAGTTTTTAAACTAGTAGGTGGGGGGGAGGAAAGAGATAGAAGTAATGGGGTAGAAAGTGTAGAGGTGGTAAGAAATTAATTAACTAGTCATGGGGGAGGAGATGGGGAGGGTTAGTACAGTCATTAGGGAGGTATTGCTAAGTAACTCAAGTACAGTGGCAGGCACTTCAGAACTACAGACTCATAACATAAGGTGTATGCTCGCTAATGCCAGACCCTTGCCAAGAAAAATAGGAGAGTTAGAATTATTAGCAGTTAATGAGAAATGGGATTTAATAGGCATTACTGAAACGTAATGGGATGAATCTCATGACTGAACTGTTAATCTGGATTGTTAAAACCTATTTAGGAAAGATAGGGGCAATGGTAAAAGGGGAGGAGAGATTTGTCTGTATGTCAAACCTGAATTTAAGATATTTATGTTGGAACTAGCGGTAAAGTTGAATGTTTGTGGGTAGAGTTAAATAAGGGAGCAGCAAATTCTAAAAGAATATTAGTAGGAGTATGCTATAAGCCCCGAAATATAATTGAAAGTGAGGAAATGCAATTATTGTTACATATTGGAAATGCAGCTAAGCATGGTCAAGTTCTAATAATGGGAGATTTTAATTACCCTGAAATAAACTGGATAAATGAGACCAGTAGTTCAGCTAATGGGAGCAGGTTCTTGAGTACACTCAGAGATCTACTAGAAATTAGGTTATCTTGGATTTAGTTATCACATATAAATTTGATAGGGCAACCTTTGGGAAACAGTGATCACACAGTCTTATTTGAGATTGAATTAAAAAAACATAAATGTAAGGGGCTAACGAAAACTCTTAATTTTAAAAGGGCAAATTTTAACGGTCTAAGGGCAGCAATACAACTTATAGACTGGGACAGAGAACGGAAAGGTGAAAATACTGAACATAAATGGACAATGTTCAAATCCTTACTTAATAAACATACTTATCACCATATACCAAGTGGAAATAATAGTAGGAGTAAATCACAACCCATGTGGCTTAACAATGAATTACAGATGAAGATGAGGAGTAAAAAAGAAGCATTTAAATTATACAAACAAGAGGGGACAGAGACTGCTTTATGTAAGTACTAGGAAATCAACAAGGCTTGCAAAAGGGCTATTGGACTGGCTAAAATCGAAAATGAAAAGTTAGTTGCAAAGGAGAGTAATACTAACCCTAAAATATTTTTCAAATATACTGTATTAAGAAGAAGAAGGCCAGGAACGAACCTATAGGAACATTACAATGTGACACAGGCCGTCTGATAATTAGTGACCAGGAAAAGGCAGATGAGCTAAAAGGTACTTTTCTTCGGTATGCACAAGGGAAGTACGAATGGTTGGGTCACTGCAACAGAATGGGGCTCCACTACCTTCACCAAATAACTGGTAAACGCAGGAGGAAATCAAAAAGAGGTTGGAAAAAATAAATGTTACTAAAGCCCCCGGTCCTGATGGAATACATCCAAGGGTACTGAGAGAACTGGGCTCTGTAATAGCAAAACGATTATATCTAATTTTTCAAGATTCACTCAACACAGGGTCTCTACCAGATGACTGGAGAAAGGCAGAGGTGATGCCTATATTTAAGAAGGGAGCAAGAGCAAATCTGGGGAATTATAGACCAGTGAGTCTCATTTTCATAGTGGGAAAGCTTTTAGAAGGGTTAATTAGGGATAATATACAAGAATATGTCTATTCAAACATGATTATAAGTAGGAGCCCACATGGAATTTGTGAATGATAGGTCATGTGAAAAAAACTAATTAGTTTCTATGAGGAGGTTAGTAGGAACGTGGATCAAGGCAACTCAGTGTATGTAGTCTATTTGGATTTTGCAAAGGCTTTTGATACAGTGCCACAAGGGAGACTATTGAGTAAACTAAGGGATACAGGAATTGCCATAAATATTTGCTTATGGATTGAGAGCTGGCTAAAAGACTTGAAGCAAAGGTTTGTGGTAAATGGAACATACTCGGATTGGACTAATGTGGTAAGTGGGGTTCCTCAGGATTCAGTATTAGGTCCCCTCCTAATTAACATATTTATTAATGACTTGGAAGTGGGATTTGAGTGATGTGTCTCCATTTTTGCTGATGACACAAAGTTGTGCAAGGTAATTAAATCAGAAAATGATGTACTTTCTCTCCAAAGAGATTTGCATAAGTTATAGGAATGGACATCTAAGTGGCAGATGACATTTAATATGAATAAATGTAAAGTTATGCACTTGGGAAGGAAAAATAGCCATGCAATGTATAACCATAATGGAGCAAATCTAGGGGTATCAGATACTTGAAAGGGATTTGGGAGTACTTGTGGACAACCGCCTAGGTAACAGTGCTCAATGCCAAGCAGCATCTGCAAAGGCAAGTCAAATATTGGCATGTAATAAGAAGGGAAACAAATATACTTCTCCCACTATACAAATCCCTAGTACGCCCTCATTTGGAATATGGAGTACAATTTTGGGCACCAATACATAAAAAGAACATTTTAGAGCTGAAAAAAGTACAGAGAAAGGCAACAAAGCTTATGAAGGGAATGGAGAGGTTAAGCTATGAAGAAAGACTAACCAAGTTAAACTTATTTACTCTAGAAAAAGGGCATCTAAGAGGTGATATGATTATCTTATATAAATATATCCAGGGTCAATAAAAAGGCTTTGTCAAGGGAACTTTTTATGCCAAGAGGTTTTCAACTGACAAGGGGACATCCTTTGAGATTAGAAGTAAAAAGATTTCATCTTAAAGCAAGAAAAGGGTTCTTCACAGCAAGGGTGGTTATTCTGTGAAATTCTCTAACAAAGGAGATGGTGACAGCGGATTCGATAGATAACTTTAAAAAGGGATTGGATATATTTTTAAATAAAAAGGGCATTAAGGGCTATCCTGGATAAATAGAGAGGGAGTATTGATCCAGGGATGAATCTGATCCACAGTATCTGGGGTCAGGAAGGAATTTTACATTTTTATCCCTGTTGAGACACTTGGCAAAGTTTCACAGTTTTTTTTTTTTCTGTTTGCCTTCCTCTGGATCAATTAACAATAAATCTGCGTAGTGTAGATCAAAGGAGATCTAAAAAGGTTGAACTTTAAGGACTAAAGTCTTTTTTTTCAACCTAAATTACTATGTAACTATGTAACTAGAAATCAGTGTATGATATATTTTCTGGCTAAAAAACCTTACCATACCAATTGTTTTATTTTATGTGTTATGTTTTGTTTATCCATATTGGCTAAATACGGTACTATACTATTGTGACATCTAATCCTCTAGGCCTATCCCCAGCTCAGATGTTGGCCATAGTGCTAATGAGTAGAGAATTGTGAAAAATATTTTTAAGGTATTTCTAGGCCTCTAAGAAAGAAACACGATAAGAGGTGGTAATATACAAATTATAAAATATTAATGCATTTCTAGTGTGTATACGTATAGCATTTATCACTTTTTTCAACAAGTGCGGTATTTGGCTAAGATGTAAGCTGTGAACCAGTAATTTTTCAATTGTAGACTAGTGATGTCCCGAACAGTTCGCCGAAGAACTATTTGCGGCTTTTCGGTTCGCCCCCTATACTTTATCATTGAGGAAACTTTGAACATCATTTATTTATTTATTATTTTTTTTGTGTGTAATCTATGCCTGCCTGCCAGCATGTGTGTGTGACAGGCTAACACCTAACAGCTTATATTGTGCTTATTTTCACTACTCATACCTGGTGGTGTAACATACATTGAAAACAACCATTTTTTTCCTGTAATCTAATTTCAGTTGCCTGCCTGTGTCAGGATCACAGCTTATATTGTGCTGACATAAATCAACACTTTTTTGACTGTAATAGATTGAATAGCAATTGCCTGCCTACAGGCATGTGTGTGAAGCCTATTGCATCTACTCTGCCAACTTTTGCCAGTGCACAGTTATACGTCATATCTGGTGCAACCGTAGTGTACAGTGACATAAAACAACACTTTTTTGACTGTAATAGATTGAATAGCAATTGCCTGCCTACAGGCGTGTGTGTGAAGCCTATTGCATCTACTCTGCCAACTTTTGCCAGTGCACAGTGACACTCATATCTGGTGGCACCTTAGACTGCACGCGCAGTGCCCCAAATTTGAAGTGGGAGGACCGACCAAGCACCCTTTTCCATCTCCCGCTTCCAAAAATCCATGCCATATACATGTCCCCTGATAGTGGACGTAACCAAGATTAAACCGATAGGAATAGTACTACTTAACAGTACACACCTTATAAT
The DNA here is from genome assembly GCA_027410445.1 of Discoglossus pictus. Classification (NCBI taxonomy): domain Eukaryota; kingdom Metazoa; phylum Chordata; class Amphibia; order Anura; family Alytidae; genus Discoglossus; species Discoglossus pictus. The sequence goes on along the minus strand of CM050165.1, from coordinate 241,749,624 downwards.
AATGTAGACAGAGGCAATGCGTATAATCTTCCATGCTGTGCAGTGGAAGCCCCCAGACTCTGACCTGTGTATAATCTTCCATGCTGGGCAGTGGAAGCCCCCAGACTCTGACCTGTGTATAATCTTCCATGCTGGGCATTGGAAGCCCCCAGACTCTGGAAGTCTGAAGAAGAGGAGTCAGAGGAGTAATGTGGCTTTGAGGAGGTGGAAGACCAAACACAGCAGGCGTCCCAGGGGGCTTGTTGTCCCCTTTGGGGGACCCTTGGTGGCTGGGTGGAGGAAGAGACCTTCAATGACATCAGTGAGGACAAGGAACAGGACATGGCTAACTTGGTATCCAACCTTGTGCAAATGGGGAGTTTGTGGTTGTGCACAGGGACTGTTTGCGGTTGTTTGCTGTGCATTAAACGGGGAGATTGGTCTGTTACTGTGAAGCGGGTGTAACCCTTACACTACCTGATCGATACAACATCATACCTGATGTTAAAAGCATGTTATTCCAAACAATTTAGGAATGTTAGGTGATTTATGCCCTTTATGGCTTAAAACCAGACTCTGCATCAACTATGTAATTTTCCGTGTGAGTTTTGAAATGGATCCCCCTCCCGCATGCCACAGTCCAGGTGTTAGTCCCCTTGAAACAACTTTCCCATCACTATTGTGGCCAGAAAGAGTCCCTGTGGGTTTTGAAATTCGCCTGCCCATTGAAGTCTATGGCGGTTCGCCGGGTTCGCCAGTTCGTGAACATTTGATGGAAGTTCGCGTCAGCTGTTCGCGAATCGGAAATTTGATGTTCGCGACATCACTATTGTAGACTAAAAGGTAGGAAACAGTTAAGTATGGTTTTTATTTTATAAGTGTAAACAAGTCCCCATTCTCATAATAAATCAATCATCCTCAGGAGACAGACAATAAGGGCCTCATTCTATTATCGGCCGTAGGAGATGCGGGGCCGCAAGGACCGGCCGCAGGCTATTTGCCTATTCTATTCCCTTCTGGCCGGGGGCTCCGTCAGGCTTGCGGCCGGCGCCTTGTTATCCCTTGCGGCCGCACGCGCCCCAAGAAAGCCTTTGATCTTAAACGGCCGCAAGAGTTTCGGCCGCAAGAAAAGCCTGGTTGCTATTCAATTGCTCCGGGAACCCTCTCGGCAAGGCTAAAACCGAGCCGCAGCTTACTTGCACCAAAAAGGTCCCACAAGCACACAACTAGGCACATAATAAAGCCATCCTGCACTCTTATGAGACGATAAAGTGATTGGGGGTGTTAGCATTCATAGCACAGCATTCCCCTACACTCAAATCTGCAAATAATTTTTATTTTAATTCATGTCAAATATCCGTGGACGAAATCCCGAGGGCTTGGAGCACCTCAGACCCGCCCAGGCTGCGAGACGGAAAATAAACCGTTAATGAAATATCGGATTTGGGCTGATGTGCAAGCTTGAGAGGGGGTTGCTATTAATCCTCATGTCCCCCATTATGATCCCTAGCATTTACAGAGCTTTACAGTGCCATCTTGAATGTATTTTTGCATTTAAAGTTTTCAGACCTTGCGGCCGGTTGCATGATATGCGGCCGGCGGTAAGGGGGATATCCTTGCGGCGCCGTCTATTTGAATTGCAAGGTAAAGGTAGCTCTACACGGGGCCGTAAGACGGCTGCAAGGAATCGCGGCTTTCTGGCCGTTTTATGGACGATAATAGAATGAGGGCCTAAGTATTTAGCATAAACAAAATGTCCTAGAAACTAGACCCAAGGTTTAATACACCTTATTGACTGCACAGAAGTGTAACATATAAATAAGATATTCGTACGGATCTAGCCAAAGTACATGTTATATTTTGATTGGATCTGTTAATATCAATAATCTTTCATTAAAAGTGAGCATGGATTATCCAACTTTATGTAAACAATTATAAAAGCTGTGTTTGTATATTTTTCTGTCAGTCAGTGAGCCAGTAGCAGCCATTATGGATGTTTTGTCTGATCACTCAGAGGACTCTTTTTTTTGGTATCATGACTGGGTTTTGGAGAAACAAGTGGTTTGTTTTTTCCCAAAAAACCCACATTACTGAAATATTGGAGTTTTGCTAAAACCGTAAATATGATATTCTATTACATGCAAGTTCCATTATGTGTATTAACAGATGGATTTGCCGGGATCGATATAACACGGAAATTACACATTAAAAAAAGTATTTTATATTGCAGATTTGCAAGCTTGAGAATGTTGTGCTATTAATTCTAAGACCTAATATCACTTTCCCTTTTAATTAAAGTATAGTAGTTTGTGTATATGTGCATTTAAAGTGCTCCGGACATGTCTTTAAGCCCTTTGCGAGTCCTTCTTGTGTTTTGACTTTTGCCATTTGTGGCATAGGAGGCTTGCCTGCCTTAAAGGAATCAGAGCAATTTAATTTGCGTTTTTTGAGAAGTAAAGGCTTAGAGGGGCATTAACTAGCAATGGTAACCATTGAAATTGGCCAGAGCCCGTAATCCGATCGGAGCCCACAAAAAGATGCCAATTGAATAGCAAAATAACTTACGGCCTCCATTTCCGAAGCCCGGTCTCCCAATGCCTCAATTGAATGAGGCTCTAAGACACTAGTTGCAACTGATTACTGCAAGGCCTGTATTCAATTAAGGAATTGTAAGTTACTGGAGCCCGTAATGTAGCCCTTAAATTTGCTATTCAATTGGCGTCTTTTAGCTACCTGCAAGCTATTTGGGGGTTACAGGCTTAAAATTCCTGTGGTTGTCAAAATCCTAACTCCGACCCAGCTAAGCCTTTAAAGCCAGTAAAATTTACAATCACAAAATGCTAATCAGTTGCTACAATTCCTCAAGCCTGCAAATTTGTTCATACCCGTAAATGGCAAATATATAAGAAAATCCTACGAGTACCAGATAGGACTTGCAAGGGGGTTAAACACCTGTTCATAGCGCTGTAGATGCAAATAAATAATCAATACTGCACTTTAAAAGACAGGGAAAGTGATGAAAGACATTATAATTAACTGCACAGCAGTCTCACGCTTGTAAATATGCAATCAAAAAATATTTTTGTGTATGTTTCATTTCAGTGTTATATGAAACTCTGTAATCAAGGAGTTAATACATACCAGGCCACCCACCTGAACTAGAACATTTCCTTCATTCATTTTTATTATTTAGAACAGAGTACAGTGCCGGATTGCGACTCTGATCGCATATTTGACTTCATGTTTAAAATCGGTAGTCTCATTTTGAGACTAAAAAAATATATTTAATTTTAGCTGACTTGTCTTGATTAATCACATTGTAAGACTATATAGGGGCTGATATAAGATACAACATTCAGACTGTTTATGAGATCTTCTGTGTGAGACTCATTGTAGCATTCTCCAAGCCAGCTTGACTAATAAAGAGAAGTAATTAAACCTGGGTATTGGCAGTGTATTGAGCGTCTAGGTTTGACCAGAGAGAATCTGATGCAGGAATATTTTCCACAATATACTATATAGGACATGCGACCTAACTGAATTTTTTTGCATGTGGATGCATTTTCCACCTCATTTGGAGGCACTGTTGTCAATATCACCTTCAGTAATCTGGTGCTCTCAGATCCAGCACACAGACCGCCAGTGGCCACCTTACATGAGGTAAAGGCATGGCCTCTTTTGAAAGACTGCCATAAGGGTTGGTTGGTGTGTGGGCTGAGGGAACTGAGACAACTTGAGACGGGAAGCCTAGTCTGGACAAACTGGCTAAATCAGTTCTCTCCCAGATTATACTCAGGTAGCAGTACTTATTTTTTTATTAAGGAAAGGTGATTAAGGCTATAACACCTAGAATCTGCGAGGTACTGTAGCAGAGAAGGAATTAGGGGACAAGTATACATGTTTCTATAGAGTTAGATAAACCAGCTGATGTATGGTTGTATTTATAAGGTTAGAAGTCTCGTAAATCTAAGAGTAGGAAGGCTGCTGTTAAACAGGTTCTTTTAGTTGCAACATTGCTAAGAATGTCTGTGAAAACAATTGTATACAGTATCTGTATGAGTAGGAGAAAGAGGAAGACCCCCACTCTCTTATTTTCAAATGAGTAATTTCTTAATTACTGGTAGTACATGTTATGAACACGTCAGGACTCTCTTTAGTGTCCCGTCTTGATGACGTCAGACGCTGGTGTCTTGCCACAAGTTGCAGGAACAGATGAGAGTAGTTTTAATCACTCATTTGATAGAGGATAAATAGCAGATCCTAAGTAAACCACTATACCAGTCCTCTGGAGGATGAAGTGCAGTATATTTTTCACACTTGTGATTTAATTTTAATTTAATTCACAGAGTTTTTACTGCCATAAAAACAAATTATCTTTTTTTATTTGTATTTTTATTTTAATTGTACAAACATAGAAAAAAAAAACCACACATAAATATGAAGTTGTACAGCAATCATACATAATACACATTTCCACAAGATTCAAAATAGGAGGGGGCTGATAAGGAGAGTTGATCTTGCTTTTGCTGGTAATCCAACTATGCTTAGTGATGCTTGCCCTGGCAATAAATCAAAGAAATTCAGCCACTTGTATAGATTAATTTGAACAATAATGGTCCCAGATACTCCATCCAAAATCTCTATATCCAAATGCTCTATGTTTTTTTCCAGCTCTCTGTTTCTACTAACCACTGCTTCAATTTATCCTATAGAGGGGACCATTGCTTGTTTCCAGTATTTAACATTTAACTATTTGGTCACTGATACCATGTATCTTTCAAATTCCACTTTTCTGGAAAAATATGGAATAAAGCATTCTCATAGGTTGGACAAATAGTTAAAAAAAAAAATCTTTGATGTTAATGTGAAACAGCTATTCCATACGTTTTAAATTAAGGGAGGTTCTCAACAAATATGTTTGTAGGATGTCTGTTGGTCTCATAGTCTACAGCATATTCCCAGATTTGCATCTTTCTTTATTATTACTATTTTAGCTTCCACTAAGTGCCATCTCTGAATTAGTTTTCTCGAAATGATTGATGTTTAATAATTTTATATGTCAAATCGAAGGGGTTAAACCATTTTTCCAGTAGAATTGAAATATTAAACTCTATTTCCCAATTAATTCCTCTTTTAGAATATTGTAGCATTTCAATATTAAATGTTTACCAGCAAAAATAGGGCTAATTTTTCAAATTGTGATAAATCCCTATCTTGAACTTATCTGTAATTAGGTTCATTAATCCTATTTTTTTGTATTTCATATTCCAGCCATTTTGAGCTGGGTAATCCAAACTCCGACCTCAGCTTAGGTCACCCAATAGGCTCATATTCCATCTGTACCAATCCCAGTTAAATGCTTGCATCAATATCTGATTTAGCCAGCTCAATGGTAAACTTAGTTAGGGCTGTTCTACTAAATGATGTTTCCTTTTCCATTTATACTAATTCTCCAATCCTGTTTTGATTACAATAAACAGGCATATTTTTACATCATAGGTGGTATTATCTTGCCATAGCCAATTTTTTATTTGATTGTTACCGATCATTGCATTTTCAATCTGCCACAACACATTTTTTTCAATTTTTGCAGACCATTTCATAAAATGAGACAGCATTACTGCTATATAATATGCTTTGATGTGATCCCTCCCTTTCTAAAATTTCTTTAGAAAATTTCTTCACCAACGCCTGTGGTAACCTTGTTTTTTTCCCTTTATATATGAATGTATCAATAAGAGATTGGAGTATTTTCAAAATACAGTCTGAAACTTTCAAGGGAAGACACCTAAATATATAACACATTGTTGGTAGTATCAACATTTTTATAGCCACTACTCTGCCCATGCTGATGGTCTTCCAACTTTCTATCTGCTTTTCAATCTTATCATACAACATTTCAACATTTACTTTGATTAGGGTCTCAAGATTATGAGTAAATTTAATTCCCAAGTAAGTAATTGATTCCAAATTCTCCTTAGTCTCCCATAATTTGTCTACATACAAAATATCCTCCCTGTATATATTTCCAAATGAGGTCTTGGTTTTAGTCTTATTAATTTTATAATACGAGATATTGCCAGCATTTTCTATAATTTTTAAGACATAAGGGAGAGATTCAATTGGTTCTGTAATAGTTAAAATTACCTCATCGGCAAATACATAATTTTATGTATTTGTCCATCTATACTTGTCCCTCCTATGTCTATAGAGTTTCTCACAGCCTCTGCCAAAGGCTCCATCATCAATACAAAAATAAGAGGTGATAAGGGACACCCCTGACGAGTTTCATTTGTAATTTCAAAATGTTCTGTTTTTATCCCAGGGCTTGATACATAAGCAGCTGGTTGCAAATATAATGCTCCTTTTGCCTTTGTTCCAAAGCTATCAAGACCGATTTTTTTTAAGACTAAATACATATAGACCCAATTTAGCCTTTCAAATGCCTTTTTGGCATCTATAGTTGATATTATACAAGGCGTTTGTATTTACAATATGAAATTAAATCTGTCAATTTCCTGGTCTTATCTGTGCCCTGACGACTCTGTACAAAGCCTGTTTGATCTAAGTTAACTAAATTCGGAAGCCAGCAGTTCAGTCTTTTTGACAATATCTTTGAATATATCTTAATATCAGTATTTATCAAAAATATTGGCCTAAAATTTTTACAGTATCTACAGTCTTTCTCAGGATTTGGAATATTTACTATAACATTTCATTTTGGGCTTTGCCTTCTATTTTGATCTCATCACATATAATAGTTGTCAAACTACGAATTGTCGTCATGCTTTAATAGCTCGCGAAGCGAGCTCGCAAAAACTGTTTCCCTCGCGAAGCGAGGGACGCAGTTTGTTCCGCAATTGCTGACCCTCGCAAAGCGAGGGGCCGCATTTGCGGAGGTGGAGGCTCCCACGTGGGCTGCAATGAGCTGAAGGCTTGTTGCAGGCCGCATTCGCGGAGGTGGGGGCTCTACGGCACCTCACACGCTGTTACAAACACCCACATAAGCAGCACTTTACCCAAATAGATCTAACACTCAATCACTATATACAGATTTACACAAAAAAATATGAACCGCGGGACTTAGAACAGAAAATTTACAGTCTTAGCATATTAAAATATGAGACGCAGGACTTAGAAAAAAAAAAAAACGTTGACGACCTTGCAAAAATACGACCTTAATGGCTGAACAGTGCACACCTGAAAACATTAAAAACACAATAAATACACACAAAAAATACATAAATAGCTTACCCACAGCAAGGGGGGCACCCAGGACTTCTGTAAGTGAAGTTACACTTCAATTTAAGTCCAAATTGCCGAGTTTAGACACACGAAAATCCCCTAAGCGAGATAAAAAATGGCAGCCGAAAAAAAAAAAAACGAGTCTACAGGATCCTAAAGACGCAAAACACCACCAAGCACATACGGCTTTTCAAAAAAGCTGTACGAGGTACAAGATACACTCTTACCAAGGACGCAACATCAGCCACAGCCCCGTACCACATACACATTCGCCGCCATTTTAAATACACACAAAAAATACATACAAAGCTTACCCACAGCAGGGGGGGGGGGGGCGGCACCCAGGACCTCTGCAAGTGAAGTTACACCTCAATTTAAGTCCAAATTCCAGAGTTTAGACACACAAAAAATCCCCTAAGCGAGAGAAAAAATGGCCGCCGAAAAAAACAAAAAGGAGGCTACAGGACCCTAAACACGCAAAACACCACCAAGCACATAAGGCTTTTCAAAAAAGCCGTACGAGGTACAAGATACACTCTTAACAAGCACGCTACATGATACACAGCTGCGTACCACATACACATTCGCAGCGACTCACAACGAGAGCCAACGCTGCTCATAGCACACAAAGCCTTGCAATAAGCGTAAAAAACGGATCACCGCCGACAAAACAATAACAGCAAAAGCACCTAGCAGAAAAATACAAGAGCCTCGCAATGAGCGCTGAAGGATCTCGGACCACCAAAAAAATGTATGTCTGGCCCAAACAGCATTCCCTGCCTTACAATTTTATTGCCCTGTCTTTTTTGAAGGGCAAGTCGCTAGTTAACGATAAATGTTAAATGTTTTGAGAGCGAAGTTTAAAAAGTTTTATAATAATAGTTCACAAAACTCTCTGGCCCCGGTGCAGAGATCAGCTTTAAGCTTGAAATCACTTCCTCTAATTCTTTGATATACATTTTTCTGTTAAGTGTTTCAAATTGTTCATTACTAATTTTTGGTAATGTGATCTTTTCTAAAAAAATATTGATTTCTTCTATTTTGAGTTTAACAAATGACTGTTTATCTCTAGATTATAAATATTTTTTATAATAATCAAAAATAGCTTTTTCTATATCCCTGGGGTTTGTAATGGATTTAGCAATCTTATTATGATCTTCAATTATTAATTCCTCCACTCTTTTGTTCAAATGTTTAGGTTTTAATTTATTTGATAATAATTTTCCCATCTTCTTGTTTAAGTGGTACAATCTTTGCTGCAATCTCCATATACAATTATCTACTTTAGATTGTAGAATGTTTTCAACTTGGGCTTGGATTTAACTCAGTTCTTTAGACTTATCATCTGATTATTGTAGTTTATTTTCTTGTTCTTTTAGCGCTAACTGAATATAAACTTCCCTCAGAGGGGCTCCTCTTTTTTTTTTCCTGAATGTTGCCCATGATGTCAATACCCCTCTGATATATGCCTTGTGCTCATTCCGAATAGTTGTATATTGCTTAACAGAATGTGCATTCGTAAGGAAGAAATTATCAATTTCCTCTTTCGATAAGTTTTGTTTTTCCACATTATTAAACAGGGCATTACTGATGAGTATCTAAGCAGAGCCAGAGGATCAATGTGCAGAGGAACATTTTTTTCATTAGCATCATGCTGCATCGCAAAGGGGCCGCAAGTATCTGCGATAAATAAATAATAAAGTATATTTGGACAAGCAGAAAGTCCTATATTTTCTATAAGGATTATACCCCTAATATTTTGATGCTTTTTGGATTTTTTTATTCAATTTGTTTGTGCTATACACATTTATTATATTTCCTCTGTAGATCTTTTTTCTGGTAAATACCTCAGTACTTTGTTGTTTTGCTTTTAACATCGTTGCTTTTTAACTAAATATAAATCAGTGTTTTTTTCATTAATAAAAACTACACAAAACCCGATGATTAGCAGATTTCTGCATTATATGAGGATTTGTAAAAACGTTATATAGAGCCATTAGAATATTCAATCGGTTCAAAACTATGTAGTACAATTTCAAGATGTACAATAGGAATAATTATTTGTCCATTTTATGACTCAACACGCTTAAGTGTTGGATTTAAACACGGCTGTTTATAATTATTTTTTACTTTCCTTTACAGCACATTTTTTGATTTTTAATTTCTAAAAGTAAAGTTTTCCTAAAATAAAATAAATTATCTTCTGATATTGAGGTGTAAAGCACCAGGAATCTCCCTTAAAGTCGAGACTAAGTTAAAACAAGGAGATATCCATTTTATTCCTTTAATGTTGTTTATATATTCGAAGTTCATCCAAGTGTAATTTAACCATTGCGTGGTCAGACCACTCAATTGTATCAATATTAACCAAACAAATTGTCTTCATAGATTCTAGATCTACAAAGAAAAAATCAATTTGTGAATACATTGCATGACGATGGGAAAAAAAAAGTGAAATCTCTTTCTCCTTCATTAATTATTCTCCAAGGATCGTATAAGTGAGATTTGATGATACTTTTATGAAAGAGCCCAGACTTCCTTAATTCAAAAGGTATCAAGTTTGGTGTTTTGGTGGATTTTCTGTCCAAAACTGGTTCCATTTCCATATTAAAATCTCCACAAGAATTACTCTTCCCAACTTTACTTTTTCAATGCGATTAAGGATGTATTAAAAAAATGTGTTCTGATTATTATTTGGTGAATATATATTTACAATAATGTAATTTACTTGGTTAATCTTCCCTGTCCAAATAATGAATCTCCCTTCGGGGTCTATTTCACTATAGTTTTCTTTTATAGCGATGTTCTTACTAAAAAATATAGAGACTGAAAAAAACAAATTATTTTATCTCTGGCACTCACTCTTGGCTTTGAGATAGAGGACATTTTGGCAAATTATTCCATGGCTTAAAATAAGTACCATTTTTCATACTATATATACTATGGATTGCATATCTAAACTTCAAGTTACAGCACCCTATGCAGTGATTTCTATATTCCTGGTAATCTAAGAGTGAAAGGATTCATAATAAGTAATATTGGAAACTGCCCCACACTGGTCAATCCACTGAGGAATGTATAGCAATTAATTTACTACTCTGTAATTCCAGTGGCAGAATACAATTCAAACAGTAATGATTTTTAGGACAATGATTGGGCAGTTTGCTAGAAATTAGTATTGGGCAATAACATATAACTTCTATCACACACCAACTTTATTTTAAATAATTTTTAATGTACTCACCATCATTCACAAGTATTTTAAATAAATGAAAGTTATGCAAATAAAAGGACTACAAATAATTGCTGGTTCTAGCAGTATACTTTTTCTTCCTCTCTTTATTATATAACGTTTGCTTCAACTGTGGGTCATAATGTAATTGGCTAAAAATGTCACTTCTAGTCCTAGAGGACTTTGATCCATACATTTTTTTTATCATCCAAGATGAAACTGGTTGTATGTTAACCCTTTATGATTATATAGTGCTCTGGTCCAGAATAGTGCTGATTGTAGTACCTAAAGCCAGCTTTCTGTGAACATGGGGCCCTATTAAATTCTCCCTCGTAGTTCTCTCGGTGCTCGCAAAAGGCAGTTTTCCTGCTGTTTGCGAGAACCGAATCTCTCGCAGCCTGCTTTACGATATGACTGCGAGAAAATGGCTGAGAATAGGCTCCGAGAGAGCTACGTAGCCGTAAATCTATGCACGAGTCTCGCATATCGTAAGAATCCCTACGTGGACAAAAAGTCCACGCAAGGGATCCGAAAGCCTCTACGTGCTGCCTCGGAACAACCCGAGACAGCAGTGTGAGGCTCCCCCCTGCACCCTATACACATCCCCATGCTGCAGGGGTCTCTATCAGGACCCCTGCAGCACCCCCACATTAACCCATTGCAGCGGGGGGCCCCGATCTGCATAGATCAGGCCCCCCGCTGCATTTAAAACTTTTAAATTCCCCGCCGCGGCTCCTTAAAGGGACCGCGGCACACTATTACCCAATCCCGGCCGCGACACTTAAAATTAACCCCCCTCTATGCTGGGGGTCCCCATCGGGACCCCCGAAGTGTCCCCACATAAACCCATTGCAGGGGGGGGCCCCGTTCTGCATAGATCAGGCCCCCCGCTGCATTTAAAACTTTTAAATTCCCCGCCGCGGCTCCTTAAAGGGACCGCGGCACACTATTACCCAATCCCGGCCGCGGCACTTAAAATTAACCCCCCTCTATGCTGGGGGTCCCCATCGGGACCCCCGAAGTGTCCCCATATAAACCCCCTGCAGCGGGGGGCCCCGATCGGCACCGATCGTGACCCTGCTGCAATTCAATTTTAAATTTCCCGCCTCGCGGGTCCTCAAAGGACCGTAAAGGTCCTGAAAGGACTCGCACTAAAAATATTAACCCCAGGCAACTATAATTACCCCATTAAGTCATGATGGTCAATCCAGACCACCATAAGGCCTAAATTAACCCATTAACTCATGGTGGTCAATCCAGACCACCATAAGGCCTAAATTAACCCATTAACTCATGGTGGTCAATACAGACCACCATAAGGCCTAAATTAACCCATTAACTCATGGTGGTCAATCCAGACCACCATAAGGCCTAAATTACCCATTAACTCATGGTGGTCAATACAGACCACCATAAGGCTCTAATTAACCCATTAACTCATGGTGGTCAATACAGACCACCATAAGGCTCTAATTAACCCATTAACTCATGATGGTCAATCCAGACCACCATAAGGCCTAAATTAACCCATTAACTCATGGTGGTCAATACAGACCACCATAAGGCTCTAATTAACCCATTAACTCATGGTGGTCAATACAGACCACCATAAGGCTCTATTTAACCCCATCAGTCCCATAAGGGTATATTATTACCATTATGGGCCTGTTACAACCCAACATTAACCACATAAGTGCCATGATGGTCCTCAAGGACCATTATGACACTAACTACAAACACTACACTATAACCCCCAATAAACCATTTAATCTAAACTAACCCCCCCTCTACACTAATCTATTAACACTTACACTACCTACCTACACTACCTACCCCCTAATAAACCTCCCCAACACTCTAATTACAAAAAACAAAAAACCTACAGCACAGAAAACAAAAAACCTACAGTACAAAAAACAAAAAAACCTACAGTACAGAAAAAAAAAACAATTACAACCCCACCCCCCACTACAGAAAACAAAAAAATACATTACAACCCCACCCCCCACTACAGAAAATAAAAAAATTACACACCTGAAAAGGAAAGACAGATAAACACAATACAATACATACATATAATACATTACATACATTACATACAATACATGACATTACATATAATATATTACATATAATATATTACATATAATACATTACATACATTACATACAATACATGACATTACATATAATATGTCACGATCTGCTTCTTCAAGGGGGCTTGATATGAACCTAGTTCAAACCTACCCCAGCAGAATCATGTAGTTCCTGTTCTCTGTGGCACAAAAGATGGCTTCTGAAGATTGCAAGGCCCAAAAGCTACAGGCAGAGAATACTGGATCCAGGTTACTTAGTGGCCCATAGCAAGACCACTCCCCAAGTCAGGATACAACACACAGAAATAGTCTCACACCTTGTTTATGTGAAAACTATATTGCAACCTTTTATTGAATGAACAAAACAACATATTTATACTCTCCAATACCACACCCTTGTGTACATTGGTGTATGTGTGATTTCAGACCATCTGGCTTGCAACCTTGGGCTATCAAAGCTCTTGAGATCACATTCATTAGATAACCTTTATGTTAAACTCAAGTGTTTGCCCAGGACCACTTGAAGCACATGCATCTGTCTTGACCCAAGGTCTGCATGTTTGAGTGTGCAATGATCTGCAGCTAACTTCTATCCAGAGCATTTCTACCAATTCCACATATGTTCTATATAACATTTTCCCTCATAATATATTATACCTAGGATACATAATAACCATGTACAGGCAACATATAACCGCACAATAACACATAATCCCAATGTAACAATGTCATGCTCCCTTGGACATACTCACAAACCACTGACAATATGAGTCCTTAAACAATTAAATCATGACAACTTCTCCCCCTTCCTTTCTAGTATAGCATAGAGGATCATCCTAACGGATAATTCTCTAGCTATACTGCTTTTACTTGTCCTCCTGTCTTGAAAGTCCATCCATGTGATAGCCTCAGTGGCTCTCTGGGTACCCTGCCTCCCCCTGTCCAGGGCGAATACTCGCTCCTTCCCAGTGGCCTTGTGACTTTCCCAAGCCCCTGGGGAGACTTATAAGACAACTGCCATGGAGGACCCTTCAATGTAGTCCAGGGGAAACAGTACATCCCAGCTAGTAAGTCCAGCATAAATTTGGGAGGATCCTTACCCAGCAAAGCCCTTTCCTTCCAGGCTAGGGAGACCTCCTGTCCTGCCGATTCTGGATCAGCACTCCGTCCCATGGGTAAAATTGAAGAGTACAAGGTTCCCTTTGTCAGGCCTGAGCTTTCTCCTGAATAAACTGGGATACGGGAGTTGCAACATGGGCTAGTGACATTCACTGGTGGCATCCATGCTGGATAAATGGGCAGTTCTGATACAAGCTGTTGTGGCTCAGTAGCCAACCTTTCTCCCACCAAGCCTGGCCAATGGCCCCTTCTTTCCAGGGTTACAGGTACACAGCCAGTGTCTTTGGGCAGCTGCAGGGGAGTCATTGTAGGGATACCAGGAGACAAATCACAATCTGGGGTACCCTCTGGCTCTTTGGTCTCTGGATCCTCAGGTGGAACCTCCTGACTCTCTCCATCTGAGACTGCCTGGTGTGTAGTTACAGGCAGCCCTTGAGAAGCAGCAGCTACTGCCTCTTGTTCAGGCTGAAGAACAGGGCTACTTTCTGTTTCTGCTCCAGGGTCTGTGGCTGGCTCCTGGACAATGGTCATCCAAGGAACCTCTCTCCAATTTCCACAGTCAAATGGAAGGGCCCAGTGCTCATTAGGTTCTTCTCTTACACTAGTAGCAGAGTACCTTTTCCCCAGTTCTTCCCCTGGGCCCGGCACTGCTGTGGTTTGCCCCTGTCCCCATTCCTCTAACTGGGTGAGACTTAGCCCCCTAAAGATAGGGACCAGTTCTTCCTCTTCCCAGTCAACCCCATGGATGCCGGCACCCTTGTTATTTTGAGAATCATGGATATCAAAATTCTCCCCCCAGTCCATACATTCATTTTCTGACCCAGCCTCAGCAATATTTAGCTGGGTCTCTGTAGTACCTGTTAGGTGGTTCTGTTCCATGCCTGACTGGCATGAGCCCTCCCAGCTGGCTGGCCAACAACCATCCAGGGATGCTTCATCCAGTAAGTCTATATAATCCACCTCCAGCTGTAGCTCCTGTTGGATCAAAGGCCAAAGTAAGTTAGCTGTATGAGAGCCTGTCTCCAGTCCCAGCATGTGACAGCGCTTGGCAAACAGACACAGCTTTCTTTTCTCTGTCCCCAAGCCACAGTCCGGATCCCCATGTACTATGTCCCAAAGTGCCTTTTCCAGCCCCAATGAAAACTGATGATGTATCCCAACAGGTCCAACCCAATAAGCATATTGATCTTCCAGGGCGACCTCCTCATATACCAATTCTTCCAGCCATTCCATTAGCCTGTGACCTGGCCATAGTCCCAGGAATGCCATCCATTTATTTAGAAGGCCCATTCCTCTACAGTCCTTTCCAGTCACCAGAACATTCTTTGTCTCTACTGGGGATAAGCATTTCCCCTCCACAGGAGCTGAGACAGGGCCATTGCTTACCCTTCTCCTGTTCCCCTGTACCTCCTGTGTGATCTGTATCCGGAGTTCCCTCTGCTGATCCTTGGTTAAACCTGCAGGCATTACCTCCATCCATCTTTGGTACCGTCTGGACACTTCCTCCTCCTCTGCTGCAGACATCTCTTCATAAGCTGCCATCCTTCTGTGTTTTATACAGAGACCCCACCACTGCCAGCCAAATGTCACGATCTGCTTCTTCAAGGGGGCTTGATATGAACCTAGTTCAAACCTACCCCAGCAGAATCATGTAGTTCCTGTTCTCTGTGGCACAAAAGATGGCTTCTGAAGATTGCAAGGCCCAAAAGCTACAGGCAGAGAATACTGGATCCAGGTTACTTAGTGGCCCATAGCAAGACCACTCCCCAAGTCAGGATACAACACACAGAAATAGTCTCACACCTTGTTTATGTGAAAACTATATTGCAACCTTTTATTGAATGAACAAAACAACATATTTATACTCTCCAATACCACACCCTTGTGTACATTGGTGTATGTGTGATTTCAGACCATCTGGCTTGCAACCTTGGGCTATCAAAGCTCTTGAGATCACATTCATTAGATAACCTTTATGTTAAACTCAAGTGTTTGCCCAGGACCACTTGAAGCACATGCATCTGTCTTGACCCAAGGTCTGCATGTTTGAGTGTGCAATGATCTGCAGCTAACTTCTATCCAGAGCATTTCTACCAATTCCACATATGTTCTATATAACATTTTCCCTCATAATATATTATACCTAGGATACATAATAACCATGTACAGGCAACATATAACCGCACAATAACACATAATCCCAATGTAACAATGTCATGCTCCCTTGGACATACTCACAAACCACTGACAATATGAGTCCTTAAACAATTAAATCATGACATAATATATTACATATAATATATTACATATAATACATTACATACATTACATACAATACATGACATTACATATAATATCTTACATATAATATATTACATATAATATATTACATATAATACATTATATACATTACATACAATACATGACATTACATATAATATATTACATATAATATATTACATATAGTCCTAATCAAATACCCCCTATCTATCTAACATACAATCTATTTAATTTAAAATAAATCCTAACTATATCAAATACATCCCCCTATCTATCTAATATACAAAAAATCCTAACTACATACACAGACCCTAATTCTAAAATCAAATAAAATAATTACAGTCCTAACTACATACACAGACCCTTATTCTAAGCTAAAATCAATAAATTAAGACCACTTACCTTTAAGATGTTGCTTCAGATCACTAACCTATGGGTCAAACAAAAAATAAAATTTAGTACAAAACATTAACATCAAATAAATAAACATTCTATACATTCTAAATATTCAACTCACCTTTACAGCATGTCCAGTCACTGTTTAGCTCTTCCGGCGCGGCCCTGTTAAAAAAAAAACACAATACATGAATACATGAATACAATATATAAACAATAAATAAAATACACAAATAAACATCTAAATATACATTTAACTTACCTCCCCGCGATGGCCCCGGCCTTCTCTCCTTCAGCCCCGGCTGGGCCGCGGAACCATCCGCGCTCTAAAAAAAAAAAAAGAAAAAAAACTAACGGAGGTCTGCACTGGCAGACCTCCCCGACGCTACTGAACCTCCCGGAGTCGTTTCCGGGAGGAAATTGGCATTGTCGGCTTGTGATTGGCTGAAAAAGCTGTCTATCAATTTCAGCCAATCAAAAGTCGTCAATGTGTGAGCCAATCAGGATGGGATACACCCCAATATCCCACCCTGATTGGCTTAAACACTTGTCTATCTTTCTGGGAACCAATCACAACGCTCAGATGCCTTCAGCCAATCACTATGGGATACACCCCCACGGAGTGATTGGTAGAAGACATCTGCGCATCCTGATTGGCTCCTACATTGACGACTTTTGATTGGCTGACAGGGGGGGTTCATTTTAGGTGCCTGGGGGGGGTTTGGAGTACCCCCCACGGCAGGGCTTATGTGGGGGACTGCCGCGGAGGTCCCTTTTAGGACCCCCGCAGCACTTGATGAGGAGTGGGAGCCTGCGATATCATCTCGCAGGCTGTCACTCCTCATGTACATTTACGCAGTGTAGATACGTAGGGACCTGCTCCGTAGCTCACACGTTGCTCGCAGCAGGGCTAATTTAATAGCATTGTAAGTTAGAGAAACTTTGCAGTACGTAGGGCTTAAGTAGAAGCCTCTTATTTACGAGGCTGGAATTTAATAGGGCCCATGATTTCTTTGGGAGGGGAGTACTAGATCTTGGCTCAAGGTAAACTTATCAACAGACTTACAGGGTAGAACAAAACCTTATGGTAGAATTTTGATCTTTTAAAATATTGCTGTGTTTGTAAATAAAGCTTGTCAATATAAATAAGGCATTTGCCCAATACAAAAGGTATCACAGTATACTGCAATACTCATTATTCATCTAATATAATGTAAAATTGGAAAAGTATATTGTTATATAATGTGAAATTTTGGTGTAAGAGATAATTTATTCTGTTTGCCTAGATACGTTTTGCTGTATGATTAGTTTTCCATAAAGAAATAAATAATTGTTAGTCCATTTTTAGACCACCTTTATATTTAATTATCAGGACACTTGATTTTCAGTCATATTCCTTGTTCTCAAGTGTTATTTTTATACTAGCGACTTACCCATCAAAAATGACAACATGATATAGTGTCATTGTGTTTTCTATCTCTTTATGTACAATCTCTCTGTGTACCCTGCATGTATCTTTGTTTCCCCTCCTTCCTCCCCTGTATCTCTCCCCCTTCTCCTGTGTCTCTTTCCCCTGCTGTGTCTCTTACACCCCTCTCCCTCTCTTGTGTCTCTTCCTCCCTGTCCCTTCCCCTGTGTCTCCACCCCCCCTTCCTTCTCACCTGTGTCTTCTTTTCCCTCTCCATCTCCTGTGCATCCTTTCCCCCTCTCCCTCTACTGTGCCTCCTTTCCCACTCTCCCTCTTCTCTCCCCACTTTCTCCCCTGTGACTCTTTTCCCCTCTCTCTCCCCTGCTTATGCTCAATGTGGCCACTTCTGCCATCACTATCCCGGCCACTCCAGCTACTCAAGGCGAAGGTGTGGCCGCGGCCTCCACTCACCGACATGGTTTTAGGCCGAGCATGGTGTGAAACAGGCAGACCTCAACCTCCTGGCTCCACTGCAGCGGCTCCTCCACTGGGGCCCTGGGAGCCACCTCCGGTCTCTCTACTACAAATTCCCCGGCTTACATCTCACCCATCACAGCCGCCACTTGCAGGAAACATTGGGTAGCAGGATCCTCTGCTGGAGGGACTCCGCATAGTGAAGCCGAGGTACTGCAAGCAAATAGCTCATTGCGAGCCTTGGCCTACGCGATCTGCCTCCTGTCTCTCCACCACACATTCCCTGTCTTCCGTCTCACCCATCACCGCTGACACTTGCAGGAAACATCAGGGAGCAGCAGCCTCTGCTGGAGGGACACTGTGTCATGAAGCAGAGGTACAGCAAGCAGTTAGTTCATTGCAAGCCTCTGCAAAGCCACCGCTTGCGGACCTTTGGCTCTCATTGCAAGCCTCTCCCCCCTCTACCTATAGGGCTCATGATGAGTGCCTATGGCACTCATCGCGGGCCCTGCAATGAGCGCCAAAGCCACTCATTGCGCATGCGCAAGCCGTAAAATTTAATGTTGCGTGACCAACATGCAATTACGACAACTATTGTATGTGATGACTAAGACATACATGTTATCTGTTCCAAACATTCTTGCATTTTATTTTATTTTTCTGAATAGTGTCATTGGACTTTTCAGGCCGGCAGTGAAAGAATAATTTTATATCCCAAAGATAGATTTACTAATGGGTAATGCTGAGATTCATCTGGTTAACTAATACATTCTGTTATGTGTCAGGCACACAGAAATGACCAGCTGAGATGTATGACCACATCATAAGAATTTTCAGGGCCATGCTGTAAACAATTTTTTTTTAAAAATAATAAATGATGCTGGTGTTTAAATCTGCTTGTCACTTAGATGCTTTATTGTGCAATTAGTGCAGTAACTTCTATATATAACAAGGTCTTTTTAATGGAAAATTCTGATTTGAGTATTGCAGAAAAAGTAATCTGTAGAGGTGGTTGCAGAATAAGTAATCTGTATCTCTGAGGAGGTAATCATAAGTGATACAATTATAAATAACAAATTAAGCAAGTGATTATGAAGGTCAGAAAGGTGTGTTATTTGTGGAAATTTGTAAGTAGTATGAAACTGGACACAGGGTAAGTACCAGATAAGGGTAGTTCCGAAGAAAGCAGGATTTGATGATTTTTGCATGTGTACACTGATCCAAAGTTGGATCACATATAGATTCGTGTTTGGATCAATTACAAAAAGTAAATAAGAAAAAGACAAAAGCAAAATTGACAAGACCCTAAGTTTGCAGAATCAGAAGGTATTGTGGATGATAAATTCCAAATGGCCCCAAGAAATTAAAGTTATATGCAAGCGAGCTGGATTATGAATGCATCTGATAGAGGAGAATTAGTAGCGTATGAGAGCATTTTTTTTTTGCATGAAAACATCCCAAAATAAACATTAATTAGCTTACCTTGAAGTTAGCAAAATTTCCTATGTTTTTTGGCATTTGCATTTTATCGTGTACACCGGTAAAAACTCCACCTCAATTAGCATACCATTCAAATTCAGAATCAGAATAATATATTGTATCATTCTTCATCTCAGTGGCTTCTGGCATGTGATCAGTACAACAACTGCAACAGTTACTTCCTGTGTTCTGTACCAGAAAGGTCAACATTTATATCTTGCTGTATTTCCTGTGGGTACACTGCTGTATTTCCTGTGTGTACCCGGCTTATGTAAGCATCCTGTGGGTGTGAACCACTGGATTTGACTTTTGTGCAAATAACTTTGTAAGTAAACTGAACTTTCCTATATAACACATGTTTCCAAACACTACTAATTCTCCTCTATCAGATGCATTCATAACCCAGCTCACTTGCATATACCTATAAGAGAAATTGCTGTTGAGTTGTAAAATATTAATAGAGAATATCTTTGCTGGAAATTGCAGATAGGGCTTTTAGTAAACGAAGAAAAAGGTAAGTTTGCTAAATAAAGGTGAGAGTATATATACAGGCATTGCTGTATAAAATATTGAGGATATCCTTTTAAAAGTTAAACGTTTCATTATGTCACATGTTTTATTCAGCTTGCAATATTGCTGAAGACAAACTAAATCTGGCCTGTTATCCTTTTTTTCTCATGAGCACACATTATCTGATGTTATTAATATGCATGTTTATGTTTGATTTGTATATGTGTGTTTTTGTGTCTGTTGTTGTGATGATCTGTGAGTAGGGGCTGGTACAAGCCCAGAGCCACCTGCTATAGACTACTGGTTTTCTACCCACAAGGACTATTGGTTCTTTGAAATCTCTGCACCAGCACCCTGATATCTGGCTTCTGCATCAGTCAGAGTCTTTTCATCAGGAATCAGCATTTCCGAGAGTACCAGTAACCTTTCTGTGGTAGTGAACAGGACAGGTTAATAGTAGGGTGTATATAGGCTCAGTATCGCAGCCACCAGGAACAGAATCAGAGATAAAACATTTCTATGTATCTCCAAGTGAACTGCTTTATTTTTTAAAATCACAGCAGTATTCCTAGCAGTTACACAAAGGGGGTGTACACAGCACAACAATGGAAGGGGGGGGGGTGGCAGACAGTTACAGGAGATGACCAAACATCCTGAGATCAATAGGATTAACTACAATACACATCATGCCGTCTCTAGCACATATCAGACGTGTCTGACCTCCCCTCTTCCTGATGGGATTAGTTAAATGTGGCAACAGTGGGCCAGAATGGATTATTCGCTCACGCACATAATCCAATGGTGGATCCAGGAAGTCTGGGCTGTTGGATAGACATAATGGGCCAACACCCAGGCTTGGGAAAAGGGGTTCTGTGACAGTTGTGCTATGCAAATTATGATTGACAGACCATTTAATAATCAGTGATATATCTCTATTTCAAAGCCGCCAAACTTCTGTGCAGACATTTTTAGACCACCTTAGTAAGTTTTCATTTGTACTAAAACTTTGCAGTAAGTGATTCCCATATTGATAAAAAAAGGAAAATAAAAGTATGTTTTCATTTCAAATATTTTATTTGGATTAACTACTAGATTCTGCTACATGGCAAAACACTATAATTTTATCCTTCAGAAATCATTTAAATTATTGTTTATATTTTCTTTGAAAGTATTAAATTCAGATAATAATAATAATAATTATTATTATTATTATTATTATTATTATTATAATAATAATACAGTAGATTGTAAAAATATTGGATTCATTGCAAGAAAAAAAACTTGGGTAAAACCTTTATCAGTATTTGAAAAACATGTTGAAAAAGCTGATAATGACAAGTAATGATGAGATGACTGACAGATTGAAAAGTCTGTTCAGTAAGAATGACAATGAAAAGGATGACAAAGATACTATAGTATATGATTCAGAAATACCCACAATTTAAAAAATGCATTAGAAGGTTGTGGTGAGAGATGGGAGAAATGTACATCTGAATGCTCAACCCCTTGGAAGAAGGGAGGTGCATAAAATTTGCTAATGTCAGATAATATTGAAACTGCTATGATTATGGAGGTGAAGAGGCAACCATAGCAGCAGAGTTTTCACATTTAAAGTCAGGGCATCCAAAACTATGATTTCCACACTGAGGGAAGAAATGGAAATTAAAAAAAGAATGTAAAATGTATGAGAGACAGTTGTTTAAGGACGGGTCATTCAATGTTAAAGGGTGTGTCTACCTAACTAGGCAGAAAGCCAAGGAGGATAGGGAAAGACAAAATGTACTTAGCCATAAAGAGGGTGAGAACTACTGGTGGGAAAGAGGGGCAGATAGGATGAAGAATCTCATAAACAGATCAAAGCAGCTACTTCAGTGAACTACACATGAATATAACAAAACAAAACAAATGTATCCCAATAAGTGACATTGTTGATTTGAGAGACCAGTTTCAGGCCACATACTTTTTTACAGGCATTACCAATTTACACAGATAACTTTAGCAGAGGAGCAGAAAAATAGTATGTATACCACAACATTTGGTGATGTTTATTAATAATATCAGTGCATAGTTCTAATGGCTGATGATAATTGTTGTATCCATGGTTCCAGCTGAAGATAACGGCCATGGTAATCTTGCTATTGGCTATTAATCACATTCATCGACTCAATGCCCATATACAAGAAAAAGGGGATAAGGGGAGATTGGCTCTATGATCTAGGTATTGGTGATTAGTTGTGTCTGGAGGGTATTGCATGGGACTAGTTTGTCTGCCTTTGCTATTTATCTTTGTTTTTCCATATCTGTCAAGTTGCACTTACCATCACACTGACTGTAATCAAATGAATGAGATTTAACAGCATATCTGGATGCTCCCATGCACATCCCTTGGAATTTTCCTTTTTGGGTGAACTTGGTCAAAGATACTCATTTTAATTCAACTTTTTAATTCACACCTACTTTATTTTTTGCTTATGTTTTATAATCACCTATTGTAAGGCTCTTATTTAACATGCAGTTTTTTTCACCTGCATTGTGAATGTTGTGCAAAGGTCTCCATTATTGAGAACTTTTCAGTTTTGTTGCAGGAACATCAAATGGGACACAGACCATACTGTGTAAACAGTTCTCTGGCTCTACGAGGAAAAAAATCCCTGCCATTTTCCAACTGAGGTCACTTATAAAGTCAGTCTGAAGATGAAGCCTTGCCTTTCTTACTAAGTCTATTGATGTTTTTATGTTTTTTAATTGTAATGCTGATAATGGCTATCAAGAATGCACCCGCGTTTAATACTGTGGTATTTCTCTGGCGTTTGCTTATGTAGGACCCTATTGTAATCGAATGGTGTAAACTGCAGAATAGCCATTAATCGGATGCGGCAGCTTTTTCTTCTTAAGTTACAAAAGTATTCTAAACTTTACCTCCCCAACATTAGGGCACTAAGCCCACAGCCGTAAATCTTGACTTAGACGCAACAGACTTCTGTGTAGGGAGTAACAAAACTTTACGGATGAGCCAATAGGAAATGGGAACATCATAAATCTTATAATGAGTGGGAAGTGCAGTACAACTGCCCATAACTAGCTGCTGCAAGAGAACAGAGAAATTGTCAGAACGTTTGTATGAATAAATTTCTATCTTATATGGATATTATAGTATAATATGATATTCCAATTATTAACCACTATTTTATATCCAATGTATTAATATTTTATATGCTTTATTTATTTATATATATATATATATATCTATGCATGCAATTCCATTATTTGAATATATCTATGTAAAAGATATGTTTTCACAGCTTCTCACAAGTGAGTTATCCATGGTTGAATAGTTCTTTGTTCTGTAGAGATAAATATTTGAGTGAATTCCTAAACTAATGGATAAAGGTCTATAAAGGTTATGTTTCTTAGAAATAATGGAATCCTCCCCAAAAATTCATATGTGAAGAATGTGTTCCTAGACATTAAGTCTCTCTACCAGGATAATAAATCTGTTAAGGGGTATCTAACTGAGGTATAATTATGGATTGAAAACAGGATCTAAAAAAAAAAAGAAGGAGATAGAGAGAGAAGGGGCTAGAGAGAAAAAGAAAGTAAGAGAGGAAAACTTGGATCCTGTGGAAAAGGCCAGACAATTTTGGAATTGACCAGTGGAATCTTGTCATAATTGGTAATGAATAAATTGAATTATTTTATTTTATGATATAATTGAAAACCATTACCATAATTTCTCTGTTTGGTTTATTTCTTATCAAAAAGCTATTGAGATTTCATTTTGTCATTGAAATTTATAAATCCGGATATAAATTTTAATACAAAATTTGATATCTCATTTTTCTTTTTGACCAATACAGATAAATTAATTTTACTTAGCTAACTTATCAATTATATTATAAAATACTATACCATAATTGTGTTATATTTAATACATTCCTGTATAGTTATATTATACTATAATTAGACATTATTAGTACATGTTAAACGTTATTTTGGGTGAATTTTTATTAATTGATTTATCTGATTTTGTTCTATGGGTTGCTATTCCAGGTTTTATTGTACATGTGATTGAGATAAACTTTTGTATTGAGATTTTAGGACTGTATAGAAGATGTTATAAAATAATACGTTATACAATATGATGGATTAATTTTCTTTTAATATCTGGCTGGTTATATTTTGCTTTATTTGCATTTGATTTGATACATTACATTTTTATCATTAGACTAGTTGATTTTGTTATTGTCAATAAATGTTATTTTATAAAAAGGAATATGTGTCTATAAATTGATTCTGAACTCAAAATTCATTATTCTATATTATTTCAAAAATAATATGTCGTATTAATGCCGACAATATAAAATAATTGTTTTTAATTATTAATATATTTTGACATTAAAAAGACGTGACAATTGTATTTATAGCTTCAATAAATAAAGAGGTGTCTATTTTGTGTTTAAGTATGACATATTTATAGACAATGCACTAGAGTGTTTTTCCCTAGGAAACGCGGTTTTATAACATGTATTAACCATTTGGATACTAGATTGTTACTCTGGATTTTGTTTCAGAAAAAGGGATTAATAACATCATGTCATATTTCTTAATTACACATATGTTGATAATGGATTGTTAAGTATCAAATAATGTTGAAATGACATAATTTTATAGTGCTTTTTGTGCTGTACTGTACACTTTAAATGCTTCTGGGAGACTTTGTTCTGCTTTTTGCATTAATGGTAGTGCCCTGATTTGAGAGTGATCTGTAAAATCTTATTAGCATAGGGTTTGGGTGTCAAATCCAAGGTGGTAACTCGTAAGTTATTTTCAGTGCAAAACTCAATGGAGATTTATTCCTTGCTTTTCAGCTGTGTCATGAAGGTCACGTGGAGCAGTGACCTGTAATAGTTCTCTCCAATGTTTTAGGGATGTAGGATTAACATAGCTATGTAGGATTTAATCTGCAGCTAGAGCACTCATAAGCACTTTTTCAAGGATTAGCATAGGGCCCTTAGTCGACACCTCTTGATTTTGTGGGTGGGGGGGATATATACTACATTTTGTTTTACTGTGTCAGCATTACATTCATTTATTGTTTTTTAGCCTGTTTGCATAATGTTGCAAAAATATTGCTTACAAAAACATGACATGTCATGACTTGAATAAATATAATGTAACAAATACAGAGACATTGAAACTGCAATAATCATTTTGAGACTGCAGAAATCTATTTAGTTGTTGCTGACTTGTATTGACTTATCACATTGTAATACTATATAGGGGCTGATATAAGATATAACATTGAGACTGCTCATAAGATTGTCTGTGTGAGTCTCATTGTAGCTTTATCTAAACCGGCTTCCCTAATAAAGAAAATAAGTAATGAGAACCAGGTTATTGGCTGTTTATTGAGTGTCTAGGTTTGACTAGAAAGGATCTGATGCAGGAATGTTTTCCACAACATACTATATAGGACATGCATCCTAACTGTTAGTTTTAGCATGCAGATGTCATACATTCATGCTATGACAAATGCATTTACGTTTAACTGTAGAAATATAAAGGGAAAGGTTTTTACTATGCCTAACACCATATATGAAATCTCAAAGAATATGTATTTTCTTTGTTATCCCCTTAATGAAATATAGGTCTCGAACTACTGTAAGTCACAGCTCAATTTTTATTAGGACTGTTTCTTCATCTGTTTGATTAAAAATTAACCTTATAAATAGTTTAAATGGTGACCCATTATTCTGTTCCTTTATTTTAGTTATTTGTGTCTAAAGGGACACAGCAGAAACTGGATGCTATTTAAATAAAAAAATTTTTTTTTTTAACTAATCAGTTTGAAATTTGCATTTTCAACTTGTCAATCATCCAACAGCATAGCCTGATATCACATATTATAATTGTCTAACTGCGAGTTGTCGTCACACTTGCGGCCTTGCAGGATGACAACTCGCAGTTTGACAACATCCTCCCTCCTTCCCCGCATCATCCTCCTCCTCACCCTTTATCATCCTCCTCCCTCCCCCTTATCCTCCTTCTTCCCCCCCCCTCTCCTTTCCCCTCTCTCCTTATTCTGATGCGAGAACCTTCTCTCCCTAGCAGCATGTCTTTTTCCTGTGAGCGGCCGGCATATGTTAATGACATCCCGCAGTGGCCTCTCTCCTCTGCTGTTCCCTTAAGGTGGATTCCTATATATTGAAACATACATGCACTTTTTCTCTGCTATGTGTAAATTATCTCCTGCAGTGCTACTGTAGTAAGAGATTCAGTATCCCATCAGATCCTGTATCCTCTGGGACCAGCATTCAGAACAAGCCCCACCCCTGCCTCTCTTCTCTTCTGTTCACTTAAGGAGGATTCCTATTTATTGAAGCATACATGCACTTTTTCTCTGCTATGTGTAAATTATCTCCTGCAGTGCTACTGTAGTAAGAGATTCAGTATCCCATCAGATCCTGTATCCTCTGGGACCAGCATTCAGAACAAGCCCCACCCCTGCCTCTCTCCTCTTCTGTTCACTTAAGGTGGATTACAATATATTGAGGCATACGTGCACTTTTTCCCTGCTATGTGTTAATTATTATATAAGTTGTGAGCATACGAGTTGTTGCTAACGATTGCGGGCTCGCGCAGCGATGCGCGGCCCTCGCATAGCGAGGGCCTCAGTTGCTGTCAAGGAGCGCTGAAGACGCTCCTTGCCAGCAACTGCGACCCTCGCAAACTTTACGTTGGAACGCAAACAACATACGACACACGACGCCGAAGGCGCTCCATGTCAGCAACTGCAACCCTCGCAAACTTTATGTCGGAACGCAAACAGCATATGACACACGTTACCACACATTACAACCTCGCAAAAATTGTCTGCAACCCGCGAACATGAAAAAATGAAAACATACATAAAAAGCTTACCTACAGCAAGAGGGAGCACCCAGGACCTCAAAAAATAAAGTTACACCTCAAAAGAGTTTAGAGTTTAAAATTCTCTAAGCAAGAGAAAAAATGTCCGCCGAACAAAACGAAAACGAGGCTACAGCACTGTAAACACGCAAAACACCACAAGAAACACGCAAAACACCACCAGAAACACGCAAAACACCACAAGAAAAACGCAAAACACCACAAAAGACCTACAGATATTCCGCAAAGATGCATACCACACATTACCCGCCATTTTACAACAATGTAGTACACAGCTACGCTAAGGGTTTGGGCTCGCGCACGCACACAATTACACTGCACACATTTATCACGCTTACACAGCACCTCCACACCACTAATACTCCAACAACATCAAAACAGATTGTCAGCTCTTCAACACAATGCTTCCTGCATATATTACTTCAAAATAGGTAAAGTATATTAATTTATTAATGTATTATTATACACCAAACAGCATTAGCTCTTTTACAATTTCATTGCCGTCATTTTTTGACGGGCAATTCGCTAGTCTCATTATAATAAGTGACTAGCGACTTGCCCGTCAAAAAAATGACAGTCAATAAAGAAAGTGTTGAAATGCTGTTTGTCACACAATGTGAGTGTACTGTGTGCCTCAAATATATAGAACCCTCTAACACACTAATGAACGCATGTAATAACACTATAAGTGCCTTGAGGGTCATCCAGGACCCTCATGACCCAAGGTGTAAGCACTACACCATTTTAACCTGGTCACTTATGGGGGTCTATCCAGTCCCTCATAAGCCTCTATTTAACCCCATCAGTCCCATAAGGGTATATTATGACCATAATGGGCCTGTTACAACCCAACATTAACCACATAAGTGCCATGACGGTCCTCAAGGACCATCATGACACTAAGTATAAACACTACACTGCACTATACCCCCCAATAAAACATTAAATATCAACTAAACACCCTCTATACTAAGCTATTAACACCTACACTACCTACCTACCTACCCCCTAATAACCATCTCCCCACCACTGTAATTACAGAAATCAAAAAAATAAAGTCATCAAAAATCAAAAATCTACATTACATAAAATTAAAAAAAACTAAAATCACCAAAAATAAAAAATGTACATTACAGAAAAAAAAAACCTAAGTCACAAAAAAAAAGAGGAACATTACAGAAAATAAAAAAATACATTACAACCCCCCACTACAGAAAAAAAAAATTACACACCTGAAAAGGAAATACATATAATACATACAATACAATACATACAATATAATACATACAATATAATACAATACAATACAAATACATACAATACAATACACCCCTATCTAATATACACCCCCTATATAATATACATCCCCCTATCTAATATACATCCCCCATATCTAATTTACAATACTATCTATCTAACATACATCCCCCTATCTAATATACAATACTATCTATCTAATATACATCCCCCTATCTATCTAATATACAGTACATGATATCTTTATATAGCAACCCTAATTCTAAGCTACAATAAAATAATTAAGACCACTTACCTTTGAGATATTTCTTCAGATCACAAACCTAGGGTAAAAAAGATTAAAAAAATTAAACACGTTTACATAAAATAACTAAACATTCTAAATATTCTAATTATTCTACTGACCTTTCCAGCATGTCACGTCCTCCATATTTGCTTCTGCCGCGCGGCCCCTGTTAAAAAAAACATTACATTAGCACTAGTGATGTCACGAACATCAAATTTTCGGTTCACGAACAGCGGACACGAACTTCCATCAAATGTTTGCGAATGGGCGAACCCGGCGAACTGCCATAGACTTCAATGGGCAGGCGAATTTCAAAACCCACCAGGACTCTTTCTGGCCACAATATTGATGGGAAAGTTGTTTAAAGGGGACTAACACCTGGACTGTGGCATGCCGGAGGGGGATCCATGGCAAAACTCCCAAGGAAAATTATATAGTTGATGCAGAGTCTGGTTTTAAGCCATAAAGGGCATAAATCACCTAACATTATTAAATTGTTTGGAATAACATGCTTTAAAACATCAGGTATGATGTTGTATCAATCAGGTAGTGTAAGGGTTACACCCGCTTCACTGTAACAGACCAATCTCCCCGTTTAATGCACCGCAAACAACCGCAAACAGTCCCTTTGCACAACCGCAAACACTCCATTTGCAAAAGGTTGGATTCCATGCTAGCCATGTCCCGTTTCTTGTCCTCACTGATTTCATTGAAGGTCTCTTCCTCCACCCAGCCACCAAGGGTCCCCGAAAGGTGACAACAAGCCCCCTGGAACGCCTGCTGTGTTTGCTCTTCCACCTCCTCAAAGCCACCTTCCTCCTCTGACTCCTCTTCTTCAGACTCCTCTCTCTGCGTTGCCTCTGTCTGCGTTATTATAAGGTGTGTACTGTTAAGTAGTACTATTCCTATTGGTTTAATCCCTGTTACGTCCACTATTAGGGGATCTGTATATGGCATTGATTTTTGGAACAGGGACATGGAAAATGATGCTTGGTCGGACCTCCTACTTCGAATTTAAGGCACTGCACGTGCAATGTAATGTGCCACCAGATAGGAGTGGTGTATTAAGTTGTACTATTTATTCCTATCAGTTTGATACCTGTTACGTCACCTATCAGGGGACGTATATATGGCATGGATTTTTGGAAGCGGGAGATGGAAAAAGATGCTTGGTCGGTCCTCCCACTTCAAATTTGCGGCACTGCGCGTGCAATGTAATGTGCCACCAGATATGAGTGTCACTGTGCACTGACAAAAGTTGGCAGAGTAGGCGCTGTAGGCCTCACACACACGCCTGTAGGCAGGCAACTGATATTCAATCGATTACAGTAAAAAAAGTGTTGTTTTATGTCACTGTACACTACGGTTGCACCAGATATGACGTATCACTGTGCACTGGCAAAAGTTGGCAGAGTAGATGCAATAGGCTTCACACACACGCCTGTAGGCAGGCAATTGCTATTCAATCTATTACAGTCAAAAAAGTGTTGTTTTATGTCACTGTACACTACGATTGCACCAGATATGAGTGTCACTGTGCACTGGCAAAAGTTGACAGAGTAGATGCAGTAGGCTTCACACACGCCTGTAGGCAGGCAATTGTTATTCAATCTATTACAGTCAAAAAAGTGTTGTTTTATTTCACTGAGCACAATATAAGCTGTTAGGTGTTGGCCTGTCACACACACACGCTGGCAGGCAGGCATATGCAATATGATTACACAGAAAAAAATTATAAAATAAAATAAATGATGTTCTAGCCCTAAAAAGGGCTTTTTGGGTTGCTGTCCTTGCAGCAGATATCAGATGAGTCCTTCAGGTCTGTAGTGGAAGCTAAATACACAGCCTGGCTATCTATTTCCCTATTAAATCTCCAGCAGCTACACTATCTGTCCTCTCACAATGAATGCAGCTTCAGAATGATTCTAAAATGTATGCTGCCCATCAGATGGAAGGCCCTGGAAGGGAGTGTATGCTGCTGATTGGCTGGAATGTGTCTGCTGACTGTGAGGTGCAGGGTCAAAGTTTCCTCAATGATAAAGAATAGGGGGCGAACCCAAAAGCGCATGTGTTTGCCGTCCGTTACGAACGCGAACATGCCAAAATTGCTGCGAATAGTCCGCGGGCGAAATGTTCGCAACATCTCTAATTAGCACACATACATAAACATAAAACCAAGTAAAATAAACACAATCTACATTGTACTTACCTCCCCGCGATGTCTCCGGCCTCCTAGTGTTCTGCCCCGGATGGGCCATGGAAGCAGCCGCGCTCTTTAAAAAAAATAAAAATAAATAAACAACACACATCCGCCCTGGCGGATGTCTCCGACGCTAATGAGCTTCCTACGGAGTATTCCAGAATAAAATTGACAATGGCGGCTTCTGATTGGCTGAAAACGCTGTCTATCAAATTCAGCCAATGAGAAGACGCCAATTGTGAACCAAAGGGATACACCCCAAAATCCCACGCTGATTGGATAACGCACCTGTCAATCTTTATTTGAACCAATCCGAAGGCTTTATTGCCATCAGCAAATCACTATGGGGTATACCCCCACGTACTGATTGGTGAAGACATCTGCGCCTTCCCGTAATACTGATTGACATTGACACTAGCCAATGAGAATCCTTCACCAATCAGTACTTGGGGGTGTATTCCATTGTGATTGGCTATTGTCAGTGCAACCAATCAGAATGCGCAGATGCCTCCAGCCAATAACCCTGTGGGGGTGTATTCCATTGTGAATGGCTGAAGGCATCTGCGCTTTGTGATTGGTTTAAATAAGATTGACAGGTGCATTATCTAATCAGAGTGGAATTTTAGGGTGTATACCTTTCTGATTGGCTCACACATTGGCACCTCCTGATTGGGTGAATTTGATAGACCACATTTTAAACCAATCAGAAGGCGCCATTGCCTATTTTCTTCCTGAAAAGTCTCCAGGAACCTCATTAGCGTCGGGATGTCCGTGAGTGCGGATGTGAGTAATTTTTTTTTTTCAGGGTGTGGCCGAAGAAGAGTAGGAGGTCGGAGACATCACGGGGAGTTAAGTACAATGTAGATTATGTTTATTTTATTTTGTTTTTATGTTTATGTATGTGTATTAATGTTATGCTTTTTTTAACAGGTGCCGCAATGGAGAATAAGGACGGAAAATGCCGGAAAGGTGAGTATAATATTTAGAATGTTTAGAATGTTTAGTATTTACTGTAAACGTGTTGCACTCATTTTTTTTTTTCCCTAGGTGCCTGATCTGAATGGACGTCTGCAAAGGTAAGTGGTCTTAATTATTTTATTTTAGCTTAGAATTAGATTATTTTATATTTAGATATAATTTATTGTATGTTAGCTTGGGGTATGTGTTTTATATAGATAGCAGAGCATGTATTGTATATTAGATTGTGGTATTTTTTTAGATAGATTGGGGATGTATATTAGATAGATAGGATGTATATTAGATTATGGTATTTATTTAGATAGATTGGGGGATGTATATTAGATAGATAGGATGTATTGTATATTTGATAGGGGTGTATTGTATTGTATTTAATTGTATTGTATTATATTGTATGTATTGTATGTATTTGTATTGTATTGTATTATATTGTATTATATTGTATGTATTATATTGTATGTATTGTATTGTATGCATTGTATGTATTTCCTTTTCAGGTGTGTAATTTTTTTTTTCTGTTTGGGGGGGGGGTTGTAATGTGTTGTTTTATTTTCTGTAATGTTCCTTTTTTTATTTTTCGTGACTTAGGTTTTTTTATTTTCTGTAATGTAGATTTTGTATTTTTTGTGACTTAGGTTTTTTATTTTATGTAATGTAGATTTTTTATTTTTTGTGACTTTAGGCTTTTTTATTTTATGTAATTAGAGTGGTGGGGGTTATTAGGGGGTAGGTAGTGTAGGTAGTGTAGGTGTTAATAGGTTAGTGTAGAGGCTGTTTAGTTGATATATAATGTTTTATTGGGGGGGTATAGTACAGTGTAGTGTTTATACTTAGTGTCATGATGGTCCTTAAGGACCGTCATGGCACTTATGTTTCTTAATGTTGGGTTTTAACAGGCCCATAATGGTCTCAATATACCCTTATGGGACTGATGGGGTTAAATAGAGGCTTATGAGGGTCTGTATGGACCCCCATGAGTGACAGGGTTAATTAGCTGTTTATGGGGGTCTATATTGACCCCCATGAGTGAGGGGGTTAGTGAAGTGCTTATGGGGGTCTGTATTCACCCCCATGAGTGACAGGGTTAATGAAGGTTTATGGGGGTCTACATTGACCACCATGAGTGAGGGGGTTAATGAAGTGCTTATGGGGGTCTGTATTGACCCTCATGAGTGACAGGGTTAATGAAGGTTTATGGGGGTCTGTATTCACCCCCATGAGTGACAGGGTTAATGAATGGCTTATGGGGGTCTATATTTACCCCCATGAGTGACAGGGGTAATGAATTGCTTATGGGGGCCTTTATTGACCCCCATGAGTGACAGGGTTTATGAAGGGCTTTTGGGGGTCTATATTGACCCCCATGAGTGACAGGGTTAATTAGGGGTTTATGGGGGTCTGTATTGACCCCAATTAGTGAGGGGGTTAATTAAGTGCTTATGGGGGTCTGTATTGACCCCCATGAGTGACAGGGTTACTGAAGGACTTATGGGGGTCTATATTGACCCCCATGAGTGACAGGGTGATAGTGTATATTTATTTTCTTTTATAACGGGTCCTTTAAGGACTTTTACGATCCTTTATAGAACCGTAACACGGGAATTTCGAATTTTCATTGCAGCGGGGGTCCCCGATTGCGTGCGATCGGGACCCCCACTGCGATGGTTAATGTAGGGTTAATGCAGGTCTCCGAGCTTATCTCGGATCCCGTGGGGTTAATTTGGGTTTCAGAGCTTATCTCGGATCCCTTTTTGGGCAAGTTGTATGTGGCTGGGCTTTTAGCCTCGTTTTCGTTTTTTTTGGCAGCCATTTTTTCTCTTGCTTAGGGGATTTTCGTGTGTGAACTCGGGAATTTAGACTTAAATGGAGGTGTAACTTCACTTTCAGAGGTCCTAGATGCCCCCCCTTGCTATGGGTAAGCTTTTTATGTATTTTTTGTGAGTATTTGGTGTGTTTTGACTGTTTTTAGGTCGTCCGTTATGATCGTATTTTTCCTGCGTGTGGGTGTTTGTTACGTTAAGGTTGGTTCCGAGGCTGTTTTTTTTTCTAAGTCGCGAGGGATGCAGTTCTTGCGTGACGACGAATCGTAGTTTGACAACTATTATATGTGATTATTTTTAATAATTTCTAATTACTCTCTGGGGGTCTGTCTTGTTTTTGTCTACAGCCAGAAAGTTAAGGGCTTCATTTAATTTAAGCTAGAAAAGTTAAGACACTATGCAATTTTGTCTGCTGAAGCTTTTTTCATTCATTTACATATTCAATGCAGTTCACTCGTAAAATTACGTATCTCACTTGAAATATGTAAATCCATGTATTGTGAGTAAAATGTAAGTGCAGATTAACCACTGAAGAAGTCCATAATTGGATGAAACGCGTTTGGTTGCACATATATTTGCTTATGTTGGGCATATAAATATGTTTTTTACTTTTTTTAATAGTATTATATTACCAATCTGTTTTTTAGTCATTTGTGACTGACCTGCAACAGTAATACTAGTTTTTGATATCTATGTAACGCTATAAATATATATATATACTACTTTTTAATAAAGACATGTTCAATGTTTACCTACAAGTACACGTATGAGTCCTTTCTGGTAGTGTAGCTGCAATATACAGACCTAACACACCCACATATATGATATTTGGGTAGATCCCATCTTTTCCACTCCTAAGAATAAGAGCTTCCTGATTGACAACGGACCATTGGAGACTCACCACAGACGTAAGGATTACCCACATATCCATGATGATCTGAGGAGAGAGTCCCCCTTATGTGCTATCCATACCTCATCTGCTGAGGTCACCAAATGTGAGTTTTTTTTTACCTTCTTTAGCTCAGTATTGACTTTTACAAAGGATTGTACCAGTTATTTTGCACTAGGAGGTGGTGCGCTTCTCTACCCCCCCCCCCCCCCCCTTTCTTCCTTGCTTTGAATTTTTGCTGAGAGCACTACGTGAACAATGCTCCTGTAGAGGGCTGCACACCTTCTGCAGTGTCTGGACATTAATACTGTACAACATTTCGACACAAAAGTCCTCACAGATCTGTAGACACTCATAGAATCTACAGGACTGGACACTCTTTACCACAAGACTTTGAGATAAGACTTTTTTATGTACTCCCTTTTATCATATTGAGTATATCACATATAAGTGGGAGTACGTATATATATTTTGAAGTTGGCTATTCAGGCCTTACTTTGGCACTAATTTCTTCAATTCATTATGTTGGGTATATACCTATTTACATTTACCTAGATTTGCCAGTGCTCTCAGTGTGTGTATACACTACCTTCGGGGACGTATACACTCTGTTTGCTAGATTTATGATACGCTCATAAAGTTACAGCATGCAAGCAAATTACTGATTGTGCAGCTGAGACACATCTATAGGAACTAATAAAAAACTAATTGAGAGGAGAATGTCATAAAAGATTGATTCTGATACCTGAACTCTAACTGTGTTGTAAATCTTCTCTAGTGAACACACAGGTCTAGGAATTGGTGTGTTTTCTCCACTCCATACACATTGTTTCCCTCCTCACCCTGCGCCTACTACTTCCTACCCCATGCTTATTCTTCCCTCTCCCTGCGGCTAGGCTAGCAGCCGCTGCTCACTCTGCTCTCCCTTGCCCGCTACCTCTGCTCATCGCAATTCAGCTGCCTTGCGTTCACAACAGCCCTCCATTTGCTTTCTTCTGCTCCATGCCCTTCCCCTCCCCCTCCTGTTCCCTGATCCCCACACCACCACTTTTCCCTCTATCTCACTACAGTGCTTCCCTACCTTGTGCTCCCGCCTACCGCTCATTTCCTAACCCGCTCTCCCAGGAACACTGATGCCCGCTCCTTCATTACCCCCTTCCCCTGCATTCACTTCCTCCATCACTCTGTGGCCATTCCCCACGCATAGCAGTATCCCTGCTCCCCCCCCCCCGCCCGGCCCCTGTGCTCCGCGCCACCATTTCTCCCTCCTCCCTGTCCCTAGCTCTACCCACCCTACCTACTTTCCCTCATCACCTATTCAGTGCCCCAGCTTTCCTTCCTTAACGTGTCCGTATGCAAGCGCATGGGGCATTTCTATATAAATGCCCACATGCACTATCCGTCCCTTTCTTACTATATCTACGTCTGCAAGTTTGACTTCACTGCCTCCTGCCACTGTCGTTCCTCTACTCTGCCTTATCCAATCAGTTCCCTGGCCTCTTGCTCTAAGTCTGCCTCCCCCTTTTATTTGCTTTAGCCTTTTATACTCTGTGCTTCAGCTCCCTTGCAGAATGTTGATAGCTCCGTGGGTAAATGCATTAGACTCTAATACTTGGGTTTGTAGGTTTAAGCCTTGCACACGGCAGGCAAATTTCAAGTGCAATCTAAGTCTGCTACTAGACTGTCACTTAATTTCCTGTGCTAATGTTTCTTAAAGATGCAGACACATGATCCAGATATATGTTTGTAAATATAGCAAAGCCTTTGTAGGCACATTTGCATGTCCCTGACCAGTATCTCAATTTCTCTGAATTCTTAGCCGGAAACACATTTTTTTACCTTGTATTAAATGATCATATGTGAGCACAAATCTACTATTTACTGTGAGGTGCTTTTGGTGCTCTTTGCCCACTGTGTGTTTAATGATTATACACACACACACACATATATATATATATATATATATATATATATATATATAGGTGTGTACGAGTGTATCCATAGTAGATAATAGATAATAATAGGTCCAACTCTCAAAGCTTGTCACTATAATCATGAACAAGTTTGTCCTTTCCTTCTGTCGCCCCTCGAGGTGCTCTACCATTCATGCTGACAGTTTATATCCAGTTGCTCTGCCTGTTGTTGTGCCTGACGCTCCACCTGTTGCTTCACTTGGTCCCGCACTACGTCGCTCCTCTAGTCATTCCACCAGTCTTTCCACCAGTTGCCCTCCCAACCGCCAAGCCCAGCCTGCCCAGCAAAACCAACTCGTCAGTCTCCAAAGAATGATTGCCGATCTAGCCTCATCCATGACCTCCCTGCAAATACGGGTATCCTGCATTGAACACCCGCCAGGTCCAATGGCCACTGACCCCCCAGTTGATCATACTCCCAAGCTAGGTGAGCCATCAACTCCTCATCATGCCCTCCCACTTCATCCTTGCCCATTTAAGAAGGGACACCATTGAGGGGAAGGACGTCAACCTTGTGTCCCTCCTATTTTCGTCCAACAAGCTTATGAAGAATAAAACCATTTCCCGGGGGAGCGTATCCGTCATCGTCAAGTCCAAGGATCTTAGGCTGACATGTGAGTTGATGGTACCCGAGTTTGTCCTGAACTTCAGCCTCTATCATGATGTTGTATGCTCAGCCTTCCCCTTGAGACTATGGTGGTTTTGTCTACTATGATTACCGCAGGTCCTTCTCTGCTAAAGCAGACAACACCCTTAGCAAATTCAGCTACCATCTCAGCTTGTCATCTCTTGACCACTACCTATTTTGCAGGAACTTTGCCGGGATCAAAGCTGCCATTGACCAGCAATCTCCTCTACACAACACATATTTCTGTCCTATCGCTCCCTCTGCTATATTACTCCAGGCTTCCCCTTCTGTCTCCCTACTCAAAACCTCCCCCAAACCCCAATACCTCCAAGCATTGCTTGGGCAGGAAAGTTCATTACCTAGGTACAAATCCAATCTGTAACAACTTTAATAACAGAGTTTGTAATTACAACGCCTGTCGCCTACTTTACATCTGTGCTGTATGCCACAAAGCCCACTCCAAATTGATTTGCCACAAGGTACCCACACTAAATGACTAGCCGTAGTCAACCTGCCCAAGTGGTCCTTCCTTCTCTCCCAGCACCCTGACCCTCACTTCATGCACTTCTTCCTCCAAGTTTTCATTTATGGGTTTCACACTGGGGTGGCACCATTGCCTTAGGCTTCCTTCAGCAGCGATAATCTGCAATCCACTACAAAGGAGCCTGGAGTGGTGGTTCAGCACCTAGCATCTGAAACCTGCAACAATTTCCTAGCCGGAGCCTTTTCTTCACCACCTTTTCCCTTATGGAGAGTCAACCCCATAGGGATCATCACCAGGAAATACTCCCTGAAGCAACAACTGGTCATTGTCATCTCCGCCCCTCACGGTGACTCAATCCCAAGCATCAACTCCCTCATTCCATTGGACAACTACTCCCTCCAATACACTCAAGAATGTGGGCCCTCTTTACACACTTCACCTCGTGGCTTGTCCAATCCATGTTTATTGCCCACTTTTTTGGCCTTTGCCGCCCACTGTAACAACCTAAGTCTCCATCCATCCACAATAAAAAACTTAACTCACAGGAGTTCAATTCCATCTCGCCCGATCTCACTTCCTTCAGCACTCTCTCTTCACCTCACCACCAGTCAAAATTACTCTCTCCGAACCCAGAAAAACATCACGTCTCCCCATAGACAGCCCTCTATTCCAACGAATCATCTCCTACATCTCCTCTAACCCTTTTGGCAAAGACATGTCCCTCACTATTGCAGCAGCTACAAAAATAGCCATTTTTGGATTCCACCGCCCTAGCAAATTCACTACCTTCCAATCTCAGCCAGTCTACCTTACCAAACAAGATTTCTCTATCATCTACCAAAACCATTCGCACTCCAATAACCATTACCTTCTATCCCAATACAGACACATGGTGCCTGGTCACTACACTCCACCATCTCTACACAACCTTACATCACAAACCAAACCTTCACCCATTACTAAGCATCTCTAGTCAACCTTTATCCATATCCACATTTATTCACTACATTAGACTAATACTCTCCCACCTCTGCCACAATCCATTTAATTACTCAGGTCACTCCTTTAGAATAGGAGCAGCCACCTCAGCCTCTTGCAACCAAACATATAATTAAATCCATAGGACAGTGGAAATCAAACTTGTACACCAGATATCTACCTAACCCAAATACAGAGCTAAGAGAAGCCTTCAAACATCCCACACAATAATGTCTAGCTAATTTTGGCCCTCTTCTCAGGCCGTGATGATGTAGCTTTGGCCACACCACAGCTACC
The DNA here is from genome assembly GCA_027410445.1 of Discoglossus pictus. Lineage (NCBI taxonomy): Eukaryota > Metazoa > Chordata > Amphibia > Anura > Alytidae > Discoglossus > Discoglossus pictus. The sequence continues at coordinate 241,710,687 of CM050165.1, read as the reverse complement.
AGGGCAGAGGGTCCCAACTACAAATAATCAGGTGAACACATTAAAATGTGGGAGGGTCCCTCTCCACACACCACCATAAAAACACACCATAGAAAAAAAAAATATATATATATATACATATATATATATATATCAAATATAACAGTTGTTAAACTGTGATTTGTCATCACGCTGGTGAGCCTTGCGAAGCGAGTCAAGCCATTGAGGCATAGAAGCCTTCTGAGCTTAGAGGACTTAGCCAATGAGCGCCAAAGGCGCTCATTGCCCTGCGAGCCTCACAAAGTGAGGCGAGCAGTTGAGGCATGGAAACACGCGGGACAGGCTGAAATGAGCAACGAAGGTGCTCCTGCGAGCCTCCCGATGCGAGGCGAGCAGTAGAGGCATTGAAGCACATGACTTAGGCTGCAAGCCATTGAGGAACGCAGGACTTACTTAGGCTGCAAGCACTTGAGGAACACAGTACTTAGGAAAAAAAATCCAACCTCAGAATCTCAAGGGCACAAAAAAACGGAACTCGTAAAAATACGAATGTAACGCCCGAACCACGGAAACTGAAATACATGAAAAGCAACAAAAACAATGGAAAAAATTAAACCACACTCAGCACAAGGGGAGAGCCAGGATTTCTGGGACAGAGGCTGCAAGTGAATTAAAGCCAAATTTGCAGTGTTTTGTCACTCAAAAATCGGCTAAGCGAGAAAAAAAATGGCAGCCAAAAAAACACAAAAATTGGAAACTGAATGAAAACAAGGCTCTGCATTGCCAGGTGCGCAGATCTTGAAAAATGCACAATGCCACACACAGTAACACTTACATGAAAACCGCCAAGCACGCGGGACACTATGCCAAAGACAATAACACTTGCACAAACAAAATCTGACCTCAGAAAAATGTGAACGTAATGGCCAAACCCGCAGAAATTGAAAAACATAAAAAGCAACCAAAAAAATAAATGAAAACACACTAACACACAGCACAGAGACAGAACGCCTGGGAGTGAGATTGCAAGGAAATTTAAGCCCAATTTACCATGTTTCGTCACTCGAAAATCGACTAAGGAAGAGAAAAAAATGGCAGACTAAAAACGCCAAAAAATCGGAAACTGGATGAAAACAAGGCTCTGCAATGCCAGGTCCGCAGTCCTTGGAAAATGCACAATGCCACACACAGTAACACTTACATGAAAAACGCCAAGCACGCGGAACACTATGCCAAATTCAACACTTGCACAAACAAAATCTGACCTCAGAAATATATGAATGTAATGGCCAAACCCGCAGAAATTGAAAAACACAAAAAGCAACAAAAAAAATAAATTAAAACACACTAACACACAGCACAGGGACAGAACGCCTGGGAGTGAGGTTGCAAGCAAATTTAAGCCCAATTTACCATGTTTCGTCACTCGAAAATTGACTAAGCAAGACAAAAAATGGTGAACGAAAAACGTAAAAAAATTAGAAAACGGAATGAAAATGAGGCTAAGCACATTCCAACCGTGAAAAAATACCGAACTCTGAAAAATACGTGGGACAAAAAAAATACACAACGGCAAAAACACGAACACTTGCACGAACAACACCAGGCATGCGGGACTTTGAAAATAAAAGCTACGGAAAGATTCAGCAAACACACAGAGTAAAAACACACAGGGAAAGTACAGGGGGGAGATGCTGGAAAGAGACACATGGCATTCCCAAGCACAAAACTTGCAGGTTAATGGACACCGCAATGAGCGGCCAGTACAGTAGGCAGGCGGTGCTCATCGTGGGGCTTGCGATGAGCGCTGAAGTTGATCATTGCAAAGCCGGAAAGTTCAAGTACATGAGGGGAGAGGCTTGCAACGAGCACCGAAGGCACTGAGAACAGGGATCGCGATGAGCTCTGAAGGTGCTCAGAGGGACAAAAGGCTCACATTGTGTGCCAAATGTCATTGCTAGGCTTACATTTTTTTATTGCTGTCATTTTTGACGAGCAAGTAGTTTTTATATATATATATATATATATATATATATATATATATATATATTTGACTAGATATCTTGGTCCATATATATATATTCATCTTCTCAGAGTCACTTGCATCAGAAATCTTGACCTCTTCTGCTCCAACCTTTTCTTTCAAACGCACAAGTGCCAGCTTCTCAAACTCCTGAACCCAGTCACTGTGCTGAAAACTTGATGAAACAGACACAATTGGGAAGAGTTTCTTCAGGACACCCGAACCTCAGTCTTTTTTGCATTTACAAGCTGGTCACTCTCCTTTCTCCCCTATTTACTCTCTCTTGTAGCATTTTTTCAGTAGATGCTAATGCCTCCAATGCAGATTTCGTAGATTCTAGCTCATTGTGCAGATCTGTAAAGCTTATGTCATCCTCTGTAGGGGTTTTAACAATTCTTCACTTGGGGCCACTGATGAGATCTGCTCTACTTGTTCTTTGTGTTTCTGCTCCAATTCCTGGGCCTGAGTCTTCAACATTTCCTTTTCATTATGTATGTCATGTAGTTCCTGAGCTTTGTTAGCAAGGTCTTGCTCCCTCTCACAGAGTATACCTGTTAGTCTCTTCAGCTCGTCTTCTCGCTGCTTCAGCATATTTTGAAGCCCCTCCTGCTGCGATGATCGGGAGATATGCTCTTGCAGCTGATGTTGCAGCCTGTAGGTGATTTTTTACAGACTTTATCTTCCCCTTTTCTAATGGATCAAATTTTTCAGATCCGCAACAGCTGAGGTATTTGACACCTGTTCTATCTTTTGAGCCTGCAGATTTTGAATAGCTATTCTTAATGATGAATTTTCTTTGTTTAATATTCTTAACTCTTATTACTTGTTTGCCACCTCTATGAGTCTGTCCACTAAAGTTCTTCCACTGTGTTGATTTTGTTATCGTTTTTTTGATTACTCTTCTCCATCTGCCATAATAAATTTTTATTGGCCTGTAATTTCTCGATCTGTAATTGCCACTCCTTGTTGTGATTATGTAGAGTATTGTATTCCTCCTTTGTTGTACACTTTTGCCAGCTCATTCTGTAGTTGCTCATTGAGATATCTGATTTTCTCATCTCTTTTAATATACTTCTTTGCGGCTGTTCCAGTGCGAGAGCGGCAGCAACCTGCTCATACTTCAAACCCTGGAACTTATTGTTTTTTTTCTTTTAGTGACATGTTTTCTCTCTATTCAGCCTTGGCCTCCTCTCCACTATTTGCAAAATTAGAATGTGCTTTTCTTTTTCTGCAATGGTTTTCTGCAGTTCTGCAACAAGGACCAATGCTTTTAGGACCTCCTGATGACAGGATTCATCTTCTTCATCCTGAGCCAACTGGCAGGGTTCCTTCCACTCTTTGAGCCAGGTCCTACCCATGGTTGCCTCTACAGCAGTATCATATAACTGGCTTGCAGCTTCAACTCTTTCTGGATTAAGGGTTCAATCAACACAGCCTCCTTTGACCCTGGTTTAAGTCTCAATTTTCGACAGCGCTGATTATACAGAATCACCTCCAGTTCTATATGCCCAATGCCACATGCAGGATTGCCCTGTAGTACACCCTGGAGTCCTTTCATTAACTCCCGCCAGTAGTAGGAGGGCTGTTGCAATAAGATAGCCGACTCCATCAGATCATTATACTCCTCATCCAAAGCGATCTCCTCCCACACCAGTCCCTCCAGTCATTTTGATAGCTCACTTCCCTGCTGAAGCTCCAGGAATGCCATCCACTGATGCTTAGGAGCTACTGCCAGGTCCTCCTCCATGGCAACCTGATGTACTCTCCACTCCATCAGCCTTGTGATCTGGCTCTTTTTCTCTTGGATCTCCTCTGCTCTGCAGGAAATCAGGGACTTCGTCTGATAGTACTGGGTAAATCACAAATCTGTCTCTGCATCTCCTCAAAGGCACTGAAAGTACTTTATTGTATTTCATACAATTTTTTATACATTTCACTTACTGTTACTTTCTGTTACTTTTGTTATTTTACCTGTGAAATCATTGCACATTTTATAACTAGTATTCACTTTTGATATAATTTTCTGAAATTTCTAGAGAAGTCCATATTTAAAGTGCATACATGATCTATAAAGACCCCATTGGTAACCTAATGTAACCCCCATCTACCACGGGGGTGTATCTGTACTATAGTAACCCATACCTACCATGGGGTCTATACAGATCCCCATCCTAAATTGCATTAACCCCTAAGATACCCTCATGGTATACTAAATTAGACCATGAAGTGCCATGGGGGTCTAAGTTTAGTACTATAATACACTATTAAAATTAACCCCCTCAAATAAGCTATTAAAGAAAACTAAATCTAAATTACCAACAAAAAAAAAATATAAATTAAAAAAAAGTAAGAAACCCTAAATTACTAGAAATAAAAAAGCTCTGTATTACAAAAAATAAAAAAAATCCTAAATTTACCAAAAATAAACAAAATGAAATTAAAAATAAAAATAAAATAAACATTACAATTAAAATGACAACATAATTATAAAATTAAAAGAAATTACAACCTATAAAATAAAATACATTAATAATACTTACCTAGGCCTCATGACCATCAAGCGATGATCAGTGATGCCCTGGTCCTCAATATTCTGTTTTTTTTCTTTATAATTTTCTTTATTTGTTTTCAGAGTATATAATAATACACAAAACAAAAACCTTCATACAAATCATACATATTTTTGAGATAAATGACTCCAAATACATAACTTCCTTACACAAATTGAGGTAAGCAAATTCACCCAATCTCTTCCTGCAGAGAGTTAGCCTCAACTCTGATTTTACCCAGACCTCATTCTTAAAGTCTCACAATCTTATTGGCTCTCACTATGCTGCTTGTCGACATACAGTATGCATCCCATATAAACCAATTGGTCATTAGTCCCTTCTTAATTATTTTATCTACATTATTATAATTCATAAACTCTCTATTTCTATTAATTATCAGCTCAGTTTCTTTTAAAGAAGGAAGATCTTCCGATTTCCAATATTTACATAATATCCATTTCGTACTAATAAAATAAAATGTAACAAATATTTACACATGGGAATTTCTCGCTTATCTTTAAATGAAGAATATTTAATTTCTGGATCATAGGGGAGAACAATTCCCAATACCTCCTTAATCCATACTATACATTTCCCCAAAAAAGGCTTCATTTTTATACAATTCCACCATACATGGGCCCTCATTCAGTTGCAATTTGGCCAATTGAATAGGGCTCTAAATAAGCACATAGCGTATATTTTTTCTATAAGTTTTTAGTTAGTGAAAACATTGCTTTTGGATAGATGCTTACTAACTAAAAACTTTTTTAAAAAATATATGTTATGTGCCTATTTACGGCCCTATTCAATTGGCCAAATTGCAATTGAATGAGGGCCATGGAATGTATCTCCCAGAAAATCACAACCTTTCCAGCATTTTGGCTTCATAGCTGCCGGGGTCCAATGTCCAATGTATTTTAAAATATAATTCTATATATAAATTTGATATTGCCAATGATTTTACTATTTTTAATGCATCCAACCATATTTCCTCTTCGTAAAGAGATTTTACATCTTTTTCCCATAAGACCATACCCTGTGTTTTCTCAAATGGTTTAGGGCCTCCTTCTTTTAATGGCCGTAGGAGATGTGGGGCTGCAAGGACTGGCCGCAAGCTATTCGGCTATTCTATTCCCCTCAGGCTGGGGATTCCGGCAGGCTTGCGGCCGGCGCCTTGCTTTCCCTTGCGGCCGCTCGCACCGGAGGAAAGCCTTTGATCTAAAACGGCCGCAAGAGTTTCGGCCGCAAGAAAAGCCCGGTTGCTATTCTATTACTCCGGGAACCCTCTCTGCAAGGCTAAAAGCGAGCCGCAGCTTACTTGCAGGAAAAAGGTCCCGCTAGCACCAATTAAGCACATTATAAAGCCGAAATAAAGCCATCCTGCACTCTGAGGAGACTATAAAGTGATTGTAGGTGTTAGCAAAAATAGTACAACATTCCCCTATACTCAAATCCGTAAAAATATATATTTTTTATATATGTCAAATATCCATGTAAAAAGTCCAGAGTGCTTGGAGCACCTCAGACCCGGCCACGCTGCGGCCAGAAAATAAACAGTTAATGTAAACTCGGATTTGGGCTGATGTGCAAGCTTGAGAGTGGGTTACTATTAATCCTCATGTCCCCCAATATGATCCCTAGCATTTACAGAGCTTTACAGTGCTGTCTTGAATTTATTTTTGACTTTAAAGATTTCTGAGCTTACGGCCGGTTGCAAGATATACGGCCGGCCGTAAGAGGAGATCCTTGCGGGGCCATTTAATAGAATTGCGAGGTAACGGAACCCCCGCAAGGAATTGCAGCCTTGCGGCCGTTTTATGGCCGATAATAGAATGAGGCCCCTAGTCTTTTGTACTATTTTTTGGCATTTTGAAATTCTATATGCAAAATATTGGTTGTATATAAATGTTTTGAAAGTAGTTAAAGAGTTCATCTGTTTTTGTTTAACCCCATTTGTTTCAGTATCCCTTTTATTGCTAGAAAGCTTAGCAATATGTTATTCCCTAAATTTTAATTATGATGTATTTGTGACCAAGCCATCAGATTACCCTCTAGATACAGATCATATATATAATTTACTCCTCTATTTTTCGATAAATCCAAATTTCCCATTTTCCGATATAATGATACTTTCTTAATCGGTGTGCCTAAGGAGGGATAGTCTAATAATCTCCCTATTCTTCTAATCCTCATCCAAAATTTGAATAGAGTTTTTAGTCCTCTGGGGAAGAATATATTATTTGTTACCTCCAAATTTGGTTACCACATTATAACATTTATCAGAATTACTTCTAACAGTCTATTTTCAATCTGTATCCATATCAGATTGATGTGCGGAGAGCTCCATAACATAATTTGAGACAACGCAATGGAGTTATAGATATCTCAATCTTCTGGACTTGTTTGAAGAGGTGCTGGTCCTCTTCAGTCTTGGTGGAAACCCATAGTCCTCATCTTCTGGGCCACAAAAAAGATCTCCACTATATAAACACGTCTCTAAAAAAAAAAATCTAATGAAGCTCCTCCTAGTATGAGCTCCCCTGCTGCAACAGTTGTCATTCTGTGTTTTGAATAACTTTTTTTGAGCATTTTGGTTGGCTAAAATATGTTTATTTTCACCAATCAGAATGGGTTTACAGTTGTCACCCTTCTCACTATTAATTTTGAATGATTTAGACCAATCAGATTGCTCAGATCTGTGGCAATGGTTAATAATTTAAATGCCACATGGGGTCCCAATCAGCAAGTTTCCTTGATGGAGTCCCCAGCTTCCGGGTTAAGCTTAGGTGCCAGCGAGGTCTGATCGTGACCCCAGCGACAATTGTTAACTCACAGGTGCCATGGGTGTCCTTTAAGGGGGTTAACATTTTAGTTGCCATTGGGGGTCTCTATGGATCCCCCTGCATATGTAGATGGGGTGATTGTGTAGGGGGCTGGGGATTGAGCCAGAAAGGGGGCGATCAGGGAGTATGTGGGGAAGAGGATCCCAGGGGATTTCCTCCAACATGTGTATGAAGGAAGGGAATCGCCAGGGATTCTCATTATTTTAGGTTTGTTTGGGTTCAGTAATTTATGGAGCACAGCGTTTCCCACAAAACCTGAGACTTGTAATTTACTCCAAAGTCTTAGGTTTACGAGAAGTGGCTGTGTACAGCAATAGAACTGGTGTGGAGGTTTGAATAGGTTTGTACGTTACGAGAAAAAAGCTTCCGCAGCAGACTTTATGGAACAAAGCTAATTGCATTGCTAAAATAGAATAGGGATCTATGAGACTAAGTAAGGCCTGTCCTAGACCAAATGTTTTTCCTATTTCTCACTCTCATTAACACTTAAGAAGTGCAGAGCAATATCCATATTAGCTATCTCGCCTTGCTCTCAGAATGCTAGAATGGTGGTAGTTTAGTCTTATCACTAAATAAGAGAACTAATATCAGATCACGGAGAAAAGGTAGCTAAGCAACAATATCAAGGAGCAGTAACCAAGTAAAATACAATATGATTAGGGATATCCAAACGTCAACATGCATCTAAAAGCAACATAACAGGGGCCCCTCTTTGGCTTGGAGACATTTGTGCTTTATGCTTGCTCATGCATATTAATTATTTTCTAAGTGCCTTAGAGAAACAGTACCTTAGAGTTTAAATGGAATTGCCAATTGTATGACTACAGGCTTTGTGACCCAGATTGTCAATCTTCTCTAAGATACTGACCACAGCTCCAATACCTTGTTGCTCAACTATTTCTGCCTACATTAATGTTGGATTGGATTATCTGGAATCTAACACTCACCCACTGAAAGATCCAGTACTAGTCAACAGTCCGTATTAATCATATTATCTGTCATAGGGTCTGTCATCTATATAGTAATAGTAACTATACTTATACATTATACACTTATAACGTTTTCAGATGTTTGAGCTGCACAACGTTTTAATTGTATTGAAATGTCTCATTAGTCAAATCAAGTTTTCCTCTGTTTTAAAATATCTAAACAATTTCTTAATTTTCAAGAAGCATTTTTTCCAGGTTCTCTGACTTGCATTTTAGTGAACTTAGCCACCATGTTTTTAAGTTCTACCTATATTAAGATTGAACATTAAGACAAATATGATGAAGTGATCAATATAAAACATGTTTTGTTTGATAAGTTTAATAAGATGATGCATTAATATAATAATGTATTTAATTCTACTTTTCTGTTGACATTTTTGTTAACATTACAGGTATGTTTTAGCTTTTAGAACTAAGGTAGTGTGACAAAGCTGGACAGGATATGGAAGAGTAATAGGAGGCATATATATGAGCCTGAATAATGTCCTAGGCCCAGTCCAGACAGGTAGGAGTTAACAAGCTAAGCTATATCTCATCACAATGAGTTAGAATCATGGGCAGGTCTACTTAGATCAGGTGTGTTGCTGAACCTGAGGATGATTGGTAAGACAAAAAAGGGAGAGGCCTTTCAAAATAAGGAGCCTGTCAAAATATATAGATCTAAGAAGAAAGTCTGTGAGACTAGAAGTATTCAGTAGAGGAATCTGTCCTGAAAAAAAAATGGAAGGCAGAAATAAGCCATACCTGCAGAATAAGAGAACATCAATACTAGAGTCTGACCGAGCTATTAATAGTAAAAAAAAAACACTTGTGAAAGAATTGGCAGTATAAAACCAGTACAAAAAAGGGAAGAAGACTGTGTATTATTGCCAGTGAAGAGGCTAATAGATGCATGTTTAAGGTTCCCTGGAGTGGAGCATTTGGAGAGATGGGTGGGCCAGAGTTGAAATCTCTGTTTGTAGCCTGGCAGCATGGCGTGTAGGAACTAGGGGGTACAAGGGAGACAAATCCCCCAGATTTTATGACAAGAGGGATATAGGTGATATGATCCTTTTCCTCCCTCATCTGTGGGTTAGACACTTTATCCCACCCACTCTGTCTCTCTTCCCCTTTCCTCCTCTGTCTCTCCATCACTTTATCTCTCTCTCTCTCTGCCAGTCACCCCTCCTCTACAAGCCTCTCTCTTCTCCCACTGTTGATATAATCATATTGAGCCTATGAGAAGCTGCAACAATTGCATAGCGGGGTGAGTATGTTTCTCCTCTCCCTCACTTTCGTTCTGCCACCTCAGATCTTTCCAACCTCATCCCTCTCTCACTTTATCAGTCCCCCTCCTGTCTCTAAACCCCTGTACCTCATTCTCTCCCATTCTCACCCATTGTCCCTCTATTTATACCATTTATCTCTAATATCTCACTGTCTCTTTCCCTTCCTTCCCTTTCTCTCTCCTTTACTTGTCTCTTTTTACCATCTTACTCTCTCACTCTCCACTTCTTGTCTCCCCCCTCTTGTCTTTTATTGCTCTGTCTTTCATTTCACAATTCTCTTTATCTCACCTCTTTTGTCTGCTTTCCCTCTCCTGTATCTCTGTCACTCTTCACCCTATGTCAGTCCCGTCCTTATCACTCTCCTACCCTCTGTCAGTCCCATCCCTATCACTCTCCCCAGTCAATCCCATCTCCATCTGTCTCTCTCTATATTCTTATCTTAGCCTGCCATCGCCTTTTGTCTCTATCTTTCTCCCTCCTCTGTCTATCCAAACTCATCTCTCTCCCAACTTTCACATTCTTTTCTCCCTGTCTGTCTCTATCCCCTAACTCTCCCCTACCCCTCTACTCTTGACTCTGTCTCCAATGTACTCTCTTTCTCACATCCTCCCCCACTTTGTCAGGCCTCCATGTTTTTCTCTCATCTGCTCCTTTCATTCTCCAAACTTCTGTCCCTCCTTCCGTTTCCTTCCTTCCCCCTTTCACTTGGTCTTTTTCTACCACATTGTCTTTTTCTGCTTAATGGCTTATTTCTCGCTTACTTTTACTTCTCACCCACAGTTGCCTAATTTTCTCTCTTCTTCTGTTTGCCTCTCCTTTATTTCCCTCCCTTCTGCTTCACCAAACCATCTATTTCCCCAGCTCTAACACTCTCCCTCTCCCTTTCCCTCTCTCTTCTTTCACATCCCATTCACTCTGCACCTCCCCAATCTTTATTTAACCTTCTTTCCCTTTCCCTGTCTCCCCTCTTTCTCCTCAGTCCTTCCCATCTGTCTCTTTCTCACTCTTTATCTTCTTCATTCTCTTTTCCCTGCAGTCTGTGTCTCCTCTGTCTCTTTCTACCTCTTTATCTGCCCCACCCATACGGATTTCTCCCGGTGTGACTCTTCCACTGTCACTCTCTGTCTTCCGCCTCCCATATAGTTTCTCTCTCATCTCTCAATTTCGATCAATATTAGCTTATCTTTCTCTCAACTGTTTCTCCCCCTCTTTCCACCCTCTGTCTGTCACCTCTAACTCTCCCCCTCTCCATCTCATCCTCCTCCTACCACCCCATTTACTCTTTCTCTCCCTCTATCATTTTCTCTTCCTCTGTTTCTTTTTCCACATCTATATCTCTCCCCTATTCTCTTTGCTCTCCTGCCCTATGTATCTCTTCCCATTTTCCCTTAACCATCTTTCTCTCTTCTCCTGTCTATCATCCTTCTCTCCTCGTTCATCTCTAACCCCTGTCTTTGTCTAACCTTTTCTGTATCTTTCCCTGCCACTTTTTTTTTTTTTCTTACATACCTTTCCCTCTGTTTCTGTCTTTTCTACACCTCCTCTATCTGCCCCTTAGTCTCACTCTCTTACCCTTCTTTATCTGTGTGTTCCTATTTTTTCTTGTCTCTTATTCTCCACCCCTTTCTTTTCACCATCTTCTGTTGCACATTCTCCTTTTTTCACCTTTCTCCATCCTCCCTCTGTCCTTTTTGCTCATAGATTATTTATTTCACCCTCTTTCCCTATTCTTCCCTACCATCCTTTTCTCGTTCTCTTCTTTTATCTATTTCTCATTATTCTGTTCTATCTTCTCTTCTCCTCTCTTTCCTTTTCTACTGTCTAACTCTCTTCTATCCCTACCTTGCCTTTCTCTTTCTCCGTCTTTGCTATTTCCCTTTGGCCTCTTTTCTCTTTTTTTCTTTTCTCCATTTACACTCTCTCACATTTCACATCCCTTCCACTCCTATTCCTTCCTCTTCTCTTTCTCTCTCTCTCCTTCCTCTTCTTTATTTCACAATTTCCCTTTGTTGTTTTGAGATTTTTATGCATTATCCCTTCCTCTTTTTCACTGTATTTTTCTCCTTTATTTTCTCTTTTCTCTTTTCTTGATGTTTAGATATGCAAACAAACACTTATAGGTTTTTTATATTAAAAACGGGGGACCTTCAATATCCCTTTAATACTCATACATTAGGATAACATAGTTCTCCTCTCTTTTTAATAAGGACACTTGTAAGGAGGATGGCATCTGGTCTGGAGGCAGAGGGATCAGCATATTATAGAAGGGGAGAAGACCCATTGACGCAAAACAGGGGAACCACAGGGGAAAATTAAGAGGGGCTGTATAAGCTCCTACACCCCTGCCTACAGGTACAGCAAGAACTGTATAAGGATACCAGATACTGTACTGTGGCTGCTGTATTTTTGTTACCTGTATAAGACAAGCTGCACAGGTTCAGAAAGTGTTTCTCCAGGAAAGTTAACTTGTTTTCTGTAGCTGTTTCTTTTCATTTCTGCCTAACCGACTTTAATTTTATTAAAACCACTTGGGCATAAAGTCTGTATCTTTTATGCCTCATAAGAACTATTGTTCAACAGGAGAAGGGGGCCCCAAAAAGTAACCCGATCACAGGTAGCTTACACAGGTGTAACAGATACTGAGGCCTTGATTCAATCGAGCTATTGTAGTTTACGGGAGCATGTAATAAAGCCTGTAAAATAATTTGCTACTCAATTGGCATCTTACAGGCTGAAAATCCCTGCAGTTGTTACAACTGTAACTTACACCCCATCTAAGCCTTTGATCTTTCAAGAACACAAGAGCTAAAACCGCAAATCGTTTTTCAATTGCTACAATTGCTCAAGCTTGCAAATGTTTTCACACCCGTAAATGGCAAATGTAGAAGAAAACCCTACTGGTATCAGATAGGACTCGCAAGGGGGTTAAACACCTGTTCGCTGTAAAAGCTAATAAAAATACAATACTGGACTGTAAAATACAGGGAAAGTGATGAAAGGCATTAGAATTAATTGCACAACAGTCTCAAAATCACAAATCTGCAATAAAAAATATTTTTTTTTACGTTTAATTTCCCTGTTATATAAAATTCCGTAATTAAGGAGTTATTACATATCAGGCCACCCATATGGACTAGAACAGTATCATCATTTTTATTATTTTGTACATTGCTGGATTGCTTGTTAGATCGCATATTGGGCTTCTAAATGGTGATGACGGTTTCATTTACTGGTGGAAAAAAAAATCCCCCCCCCCCAAAAAGAAGAGGAGCAAAAAAGATTTTTGACCCGCCTCAGGCCTCAAGTGCCATATATATATACGGTTTAGACATTAATGGGTGTGTGTTGAGTTATTTTGAGGGGTCAGCAAATGTATACTGTTATACAGGCTATACACAAGTTTTAAGTGCTATGCACATTACTGGTTTCTTTGATTAAATGGAGTGATTTCTGGTAATCCTTTTTTAGATCCGATTTCAGTTGCAGTGGTGTTGTGACCACATGTGACCCTGGTAGGTGCTATGCATCATGATTATTCTAGACTATGACATTACCCCCCTTAGATATCCCCTCTTTCCCAAAAAGCCTCTTGCCCTTCCTGGATCCACCCATGATATTAATGCACAGTCTTGAACATTTCTGATTGTGCTCTTTGTATGAAATAAAGCTTTGTTATACCATTATCACCATGTCAGTGTGTTTTCAATGGTTGGAGTTTTGGGACATCCACATACATCCCGTTTGTGTCACATTCCTATATCAGTAAACTAATGAGCCCTAGTTACTATGCAATAGATGAATACATATAATGATAAAAATATAATTATATATCAAATATTTAGCTTCTATTGCTCTTCTGCCCACCATATATAAAATTATTGTTGTGGTGAACTACCTACTCAAAAGGTCCACAACACAAGCTAGGATCCCACCCCACGCTGATCATAGGCAGTAACCTTGAAACGGCAGTCAGTGGGTATGATTCCCAGCTTGTGTTAAAATCCAACCTTAGCTTTGCAAAAAAGCTGTGCAATGCAGTGGGCATAAGCTTAAAGGAAGCCATGTTTAAAATGCTTATGGATTGAAGAACGAAGAATTTGTGGGCACATTTGCATGTCCTTGCTCAGCTTCCCAGAAAGCAGTGTAATAACTGTATTTCTCAGAATTCAGAGCTGGAAGCAAGTTTTTTAACTTGTTTTAGACATTCAAATGGAAAATCAAATATACAATTTATATACTATGTAGTATATATACTATACACTATATATATATATATATATATATATATATATATATATATATATATATGAAGAGTGAGGTAGCCGTGAATGTCCAGTAATCCAGATGAATAATCAGAGTATTGCAGTATATAGTGATACCTTTTTTATTGGACAAACATATTCATAGGTTTCATGACGAGCTTTCGAGAGCGTTCCTCTCTTTGTCGAGTCAGAGTAAATACTGATTATAGAATCACAAATACAGCAAAAAAATTCCAGGATTAACAAATAATGTTCTGATCAGCCAGCCGTGCAAGTGTGTGGGGGTGCAGACCAGAGTAAGTAAATTGGGGTCGGAGGACAGAGCCACGCACAACAAGAAGACCTATAACATCAGAGGATCATATTCTTGTACGTCAACAAATGTAGTCTACATGATACAATGTACTGCATGTGAGAGAGGCTGCTACATTGGAGAAACCAGCCAGAAATTACATATGAGGATTAATCTACACAGACATTCCATCAATAAGCACAATGAGGAGACCTACTGTACTCCAGTTGGACACCATTTCACCCAGAATAACCACTCCATGAAAAATCTCAAAATCAAAATACTCAAAGGTTTTTTTAAAAACACTAAGGAAAGAAAGACATTTGAAATTAAAATGATTATGTTCTTCAACAGTAATAAGTCAGGACTTAATATCGACATTGAATTCTTATCTCATTATCAAAATTTCTTATAACCTCCAACATTCATGCTTAGAAATATATATGTGTGTTTATTGATTTTTTTTTTTTTTTTTTTTGACTTTTTTGACTTTTTGTTCTCTGCCTTCATCCTGAGTTTGGTTACAGCCCTATGGTTCCTTAGATGTAAAACTATTTACGACCCCAATTTACTTACTCTGGTCTGCACCCCCACACACTTGCGCGGCTGGCTGATCAGAACATTATTTGTTAATCCTGGAATTTTTTTGCGGTATTTGTGATTCTATAATCAGTATTGACTCTGACTCAACAAAGAGAGGAACGCTCTCGAAAGCTCGTCATGAAACCTATGAATATGTTTGTCCAATAAAAAAGGTATCACTATATACTGCAATACTCTGATTATTCATATATATATATATATATATATATATATATACTGTATTTATTTATTTATATATATATATATATATATATATATATATATAATATAGGGTTCATGCATATGACAGATCAAATTTGTGATACTGTGGAGTATCAATATTCCCCTGAAAGCCTGATAAAAATATGACAGGTAATAATGTAAATTGATTGATATCAAATCACTTGATGGGATTTCACCAAATGATAATGGGTATGTATCTTGGCACGTGGCCACCAGCAATGGCATGGGACTTTCCAGGATGGACGTAGCGGAGACTATCCCTGATGAGGTGAGTTGGCTTTTGCTCTTCTTGCTTCTACACAGCCTCCATGTGTGTTTGAGGACCTTCCTGATGCCTTAGAGTAGATTAGCACGGTGTATGCTCCCCTGGTCCCTTTTTGGATCACTACCTTGTGGTGGTGAAGGGGCTTGTGTACTTCAGTGAAACTGTGAGCTATACCATGTAGGGGTACTCTAGGTGGGCAGGTCATAACAGAGAGGTCATACAAATTGCAGTCCTCTGGAAAAGGAACTGGCAACCACTTTAGTATCTTTGGCATGCAAACCTTGTGGAAAAGCACAGAAGAGACAGAGCTAAATATGCAGCATTCCATATGGTCACAGAGAGTCGGACACGACTGAAGGAATCTACAACCAAATATAAAATGTTCCCCTGGTACCTGATATATGTCACATGGCGGAATAATTTGGCCTCTATTTATTTTGATGAGTAAGATGTATATGCAATTATATGTATATTTTAGGGTCCACATTAGAGCCTCTGTGAGTGAGAAAGGGATAATATGGCAGGCAGTTTCATGGTTTTGTGTTGCAATTTAATCAGGTAGTGTGTCTTTAATTGCTTTATGCATGTTGCAGCAAGTCTTTCATATTGGCATATGCATGACCATTCCAACATATGATTAAATATTTTTTTTGTTTTAAATACCTATTTTATATTTGGGAATTGTTGTGCTATGAATTGTAATGCCTTTCATTGCTTTCCCTATATTTTAAAGTCCAGTAGTGTGTTTGTATTGTCTTTTACAGTGTTGGTTTGCTGGTCCTATTTAGAGCCTGCAATATTTTTGGCTACATTTGCCATTTACTAATTTGAACGCCAGTGTGTTTTTAGGGAATATTAGCAATTTAATAGGGCTTGAAAGATCAAAGGCTTAGCTAGGTCGGAGTTCCAATTTTTGGCAAATGCTGTGTTTTTCAACCCGTTACCCGCAGATCCTTTGCGGGTAGTTAAAAGAGGCCAAATTAATAACCATAACTTTTGCGGGCTCCTTTATGGGCTTTAGGAAGTACAAATAGGAAAATTTAATAGGGCCCATGGACTAATAGTGTCATAATCTAGCCTATTCTTACCACAACCTAAATAGTTTAAACATTACACACAACTCTGAGCCTAGTACAATAAAACCACAAAAAGGAAAATCATCTTGGACAATGGTTAGGATATTAATTAACTTGACAGAGTACATACAGTAGTTTAAATATTTATACGTAATATTACTGTATTTGTAAAACAACCTAAGAAAATTGCACAAGTAAATCATGAAGAATGAGTAATGTACTTTGAATTTAACCCTTAAGAAGCTAGGGTATATGAAAGTTTGAATCCATCATCTACAAAAAAGGAAGTATCAACTTTATCTATTTTCACAATATAAAGATGACGAACATTTGTACGATGAAGCAAAATAAATGATTTGCAGAGAAACCACATTCTGAATTGATAAGGCTCTTTATTCTTTTTACAGAGGAGTTATACGTTGGCTAATGTTATTGCATATTACACAATTGACATATAAATAAGCAAATTATATTTTTCAAAGAAACCCGGAATAAAATTAATAATTTTGAAAATGTTAATCACTGTAGTCTTTTAAATTCTTTAGAAACCCTAATAAATAGCCAAGGCTTTACATCTAGTGTGCCCAGTTCTAATCAAAAGATAAAGTTCTCTCATTTTATTGCATGTAGATATCGAGTAAGTCTTTTGTTTGAAATTAAGTAGTACTAAAAATAATGAAAAGCCTGATAAAAATATGACAGGTAATAATGTAAATTGATTGATATCAAATCACTTGATGGGATTTCACCAAATGATAATGGGTATGTATCTTGGCACGTGGCCACCAGCAATGGCATGGGACTTTCCAGGATGGACGTAGCGGAGACTATCCCTGATGAGGTGAGTTGGCTTTTGCTCTTCTTGCTTCTACACAGCCTCCATGTGTGTTTGAGGACCTTCCTGATGCCTTAGAGTAGATTAGCACGGTGTATGCTCCCCTGGTCCCTTTTTGGATCACTACCTTGTGGTGGTGAAGGGGCTTGTGTACTTCAGTGAAACTGTGAGCTATACCATGTAGGGGTACTCTAGGTGGGCAGGTCATAACAGAGAGGTCATACAAATTGCAGTCCTCTGGAAAAGGAACTGGCAACCACTTTAGTATCTTTGGCATGCAAACCTTGTGGAAAAACACAGAAGAGACAGAGCTAAATATGCAGCATTCCATATGGTCACAGAGAGTCGGACACGACTGAAGGAATCTACAACCAAATATAAAATGTTCCCCTGGTACCTGATATATGTCACATGGCGGAATAATTTGGCCTCTATTTATTTTGATGAGTAAGATGTATATGCAATTATATGTATATTTTAGGGTCCACATTAGAGCCTCTGTGAGTGAGAAAGGGATAATATGGCAGGCAGTTTCATGGTTTTGTGTTGCAATTTAATCACGTAGTGTGTCTTTAATTGCTTTATGCATGTTGCAGCAAGTCTTTCATATTGGCATATGCATGACCATTCCAACATATGATTAAATATTTTTTTGTTTTAAATACCTATTTTATATTTGGGAATTGTTGTGCTATGAATTGTAATGCCTTTCATTGCTTTCCCTATATTTTAAAGTCCAGTAGTGTGTTTGTATTGTCTTTTACAGTGTTGGTTTGCTGGTCCTATTTAGAGCCTGCAATATTTTTGGCTACATTTGCCATTTACTAATTTGAACGCCAGTGTGTTTTTAGGGAATATTAGCAATTTAATAGGGCTTGAAAGATCAAAGGCTTAGCTAGGTCGGAGTTCCAATTTTTGGCAAATGCTGTGTTTTTCAACCCGTTACCCGCAGATCCTTTGCGGGTAGTTAAAAGAGGCCAAATTAATAACCATAACTTTTGCGGGCTCCTTTATGGGCTTTAGGAAGTACAAATAGGAAAATTTAATAGGGCCCATGGACTAATAGTGTCATAATCTAGCCTATTCTTACCACAACCTAAATAGTTTAAACATTACACACAACTCTGAGCCTAGTACAATAAAACCACAAAAAGGAAAATCATCTTGGACAATGGTTAGGATATTAATTAACTTGACAGAGTACATACAGTAGTTTAAATATTTATACGTAATATTACTGTATTTGTAAAACAACCTAAGAAAATTGCACAAGTAAATCATGAAGAATGAGTAATGTACTTTGAATTTAACCCTTAAGAAGCTAGGGTATATGAAAGTTTGAATCCATCATCTACAAAAAAGGAAGTATCAACTTTATCTATTTTCACAATATAAAGATGACGAACATTTGTACGATGAAGCAAAATAAATGATTTGCAGAGAAACCACATTCTGAATTGATAAGGCTCTTTATTCTTTTTACAGAGGAGTTATACGTTGGCTAATGTTATTGCATATTACACAATTGACATATAAATAAGCAAATTATATTTTTCAAAGAAACCCGGAATAAAATTAATAATTTTGAAAATGTTAATCACTGTAGTCTTTTAAATTCTTTAGAAACCCTAATAAATAGCCAAGGCTTTACATCTAGTGTGCCCAGTTCTAATCAAAAGATAAAGTTCTCTCATTTTATTGCATGTAGATATCGAGTAAGTCTTTTGTTTGAAATTAAGTAGTACTAAAAATAATGGAAGAAATGTATGGCAAGACATATATCCATTATGAATGCCTTCCTGATGGTATTCATTAAAACTAATTGAAGAAAATTTCCACTTGAGAAAATTTTGATCATATTACAATTATAGTGAAGCAGAATTTTATTTAGGTTTGGTATGAGTACTTTGCTAACCTTTCTGATCAATAATTTTCTTAGAAATACCACTGTCCTACTGAACAAAATGGTTCAGTACTTGCCAAGAGCTGATCTAATTATAAAAGGCTATTAAAATCGTGTGTGCTCCAGTTCATCATATGGTCATTTAAAAGATCACAGATCATGGATAAAAGCTGAGTAGCCAGTACAAAGAGAGAGCTGATTCCTATCTTGTCAAACATTATTGTCTTTATTAAATCTTGGATATAAGGTGTGCTGAGCAAGCACCATGGTTTATGACTTATTTCATTTTACTCTAAAACTCTTACAAAACGTATAGATCTTGTGGAAATAATTACAGATAAGTAAAAAGCTCTTAGAGAACATTGATTGAGAATAATTTAAACTTGATTCATGCCTCTCAATGTATTATTCTACTGTCCAAGTTCTTTTTTTTTACTTCCATGGGAAACAGGGAAAGCAATATAATGAGAAAAAGTAAGGGTTTAAGGCAATGACTATAAATACAACCTTGTGATAAGTCACTGGTTATACAGCACCTCTATACTAAGTGATGTGTCCCAAGGAGAGGGCTGAGAAACATAGCTTTATAAAACCCCATAAAAATAGATCTGTCCTGTAAGGATTAAGATAAGAATAAAGTATTATCAACAAAGAGGTGTGCTCACAGTCAAGATAATGGTAGGGTTAGGCTCTTGATGTGGCTCGTATTTTTATATCTATATTTAACCTCCTACTGTATGTAATGAAAGGACTTAAAAATAAAAATGAGCAAGGACACATCTAGGATGACTGGAGAGAGAAACAGAGAAGGCTACAAGACTGATAGTACTAATAGAATAGACACAGATTAATTATTTTAGACAATCAAATAATAATTTAAATTATTCAAATAACAATTGGTGGTTTCCGCTGCAGCATCATTGCATATAATACATTGTAAATTCAAAGCTCCAATTGTTTCATTTATAAAAATGGGTACTCATTATCACATGTAGTTCTTCAAAATAGCATATTGCAATCTACAGGGGTAAGTTCTAAAGTAAATATTGATAATGATACTTTTTGGTAAGAAATTATAAGCAATGTTTAATTTACACACTGAAAAATAAAGCTTAATAACACAAGAGATGGTCTATTAAGTTTTTGATCAATAGCCTCCAAAGTTATGTACATAATTTAGGAATTATAATAAAAATGCATCTACTCCTAAGGATGGAAGACTTTATTTTAAAATATGAAAAAAACACAAGATTAATGACATTGTAAGAGATTATGAGACAACAATTAATCTGTTGTATCAAGCAAGTAACGTTTGTGTCCTAGTTTATTGTTAACTGTGATGCATGTTTGCTACATTAGAGTTATTTTTAATTCCATGGGATAAATGAATCACTGTCATATATGTATTTCTAAATAAAGAATTGTTTTTTAAGTTATATATTCTTCTTTACTAAAAAAAATACAAACAATTAATCCTTTTTCTTCAACAACTGGTATTTTACTATTATAAAGGAACTATCTTTATGATTTTATAGCCAATCAAGAGAACATAAAGTATACCATAAATTTGATTTATACCTAACTATGCTGTCACATTTTAAAGTTAGTCTTGTATGATTGTAGCATTCAATCCTTGCAAAATCAGTACTATTTAACTATCGTAAGCATGCTATTTAGTGTGGATGTTTTCATCAGAACTGAAAAGAGATTTTATCTTAGTTCTTGTTGGTGCCTTATATTTTTTAGAAACAAATGCAAAATGTTTGCCACCATTAAAGAAAAATGGAATGCAATAGTTAAACTTTAAAAACTTTGAAAGCTGTAGTCATCTTTAAACTTTTTTAAAACCATTTTTCCTGTTATCAAGTAATTTTCTTTATAAGAGCATATTCTGAATATTAGACATCAGTGGTCTTTGCTGGGAGGCCACTGCATGCAATTGCTCTCAGACATCTGTCAATAACTTTATTTTCATTTTTGTTTGTTGAGGAAAAAATAATAAAAAATGAATGGTGTACAAAGTATTACCCTTGAATGCAGATAAGTACTCAGTAAAGCATATAACAGTTAATCATTTGAAGACTGCATTTTTTACTTTTTAAAGACTTTATTATACATTTGGACCTTTATTGATCCTTTAACACCAGACTTAGCCCAAAACATCAATCCTAACCACTAAAAAATGTATGTAGCTTTGCAAAATGGTTGATTATTTATGAAATGTTCAAGGTATACCAATGTGTACCAGAGCAATAATCACCCAATGTTATTCATGTGTTAGAGTTACGGTATGTGTGAAGATGAAGAAGCTGAATAGAAATGGGTGGTTGTTTTGGTCATTTTAGGCACTCAACTGTATAAAGATTAATATCTTATATACTTTTGTATAAACATTTTGATCAAACATTTGAAATATTTTGGGCTTGCATGATTTGTTCTGCCACTGTTATTGCTAAATATAGGTGCTAATGCATGACATTATGTCCTGCTAGAACTAAAGTCAGCCATTAATCTAATAAATTATTGTGTGATATTATAGATTTGTCCAAGCCCAAGCAAAACTAAGAATGTTCTCCTATACTGATTATAATTTAACTAGCGTATTGCCCGTCAAAAAATGACGGCAATCAGATGTGTATGTTTTAAAGGTTGTTTAGTTATTAATATACATATGGAATTGTAAGGTAGCTAATGTTGTTTTCTGTGTACTACTCAAATATAGAAATCAAATTAATAAATGAATTTACGTATTTTTATGCATTGTGTTGAAGAGCTGGCAATCTGTGTTGATGTTGCAGCAGCATTAGTGGTGTGGAGGTACTGTGTAAGCGTGATGAACGTGTGCAGTGTAATAGTGTGCGTGCGCGATCCGAAACCGTTAAAGTAGCTGTGTACTTCCGCATTATCCTAAAATGGCGGATAATGTGTGTTATGCGTCTTAGTGGATTATCAGTACGTGTTTTACGTGGTTATAGTGCTGTCGCCTGGTTTTCGTTTTGTTCATGCGGCATTTTTTCTGCAGCGCTCATTGCCAAAGTACTACGGTTTAAAGGCTCGCCGGGCAATGATCGCCTTCGGCGCTCCTCGCTCAGCTTGCTAAAGTACTAATATGGTAAAACGGTCAAAAGACGGTCAATAAAAATTAAATGTAGTGAAATTTGTTTGCCACACAACATGACGCTACATTTGTCCCTTTTTTTTGTAACTTGCAACTTATATTTCACATCAAATGCGTTGGTTTAGGCGGGAAAGCCGATGTTGCGCGAGACAAAGTCGTTAAATCTGTGTTAATGCGTAAATCTGTAATTGTGTTTCGTTAAATGTACTCGCTACTGTCTTTTTACTCATTGCGCGGTTAATCTGCATCCTTTATCTCGTTGTTTTTCAAACACATACGTCTGTGGCTGTGTTTTACGCAGTTCGTAGTAGTATAGCCTCGTTTTCATTTTTTTCGGCGGCCATTTTTTTTCTCGCTTAGGCGATTTTCGATCTTTGTAACTCGGCTAAATCGATCTAAATTGCAGTTCCAACTCACTTCCAAAGTGACCTTTGTTTTATTTTTTAGTGTGTATTTAGTGTTTTTTTTTACTGTTTTTGTTCCGCCGCTTATCTTGTATTTTTTTTCACCTCGTATTTTTTTTCTAAGTGCTACGGTTTAATAGCTCGCCTCGCTATGCGAGGCTCGCCTGCAATAAGCGCCTGTGGCGCTCATTGACAAAGTGCTACGATTTAACATAACGGCTCGCCTCGCTACGCGAGGCTCACCTGCAAGTGCTACGATTTAACGCCTGCGGCGCTCATTGCCAAAGTGCTACGATTTAACGGCTCGCCTCGATGCGCAAGGCTCGCCGGGCGATGAGCGCCTGCGGCGCTCATCGCTCAGTCGTACGCACTACACAACGCAGCGTGACGACGAATCGTAGTTAGACAATTATAATATGTGATACTAGGATATGGAATTGACAATATGAGAAAGCACACAGAGTCTGGGAAATAGTTAATGTTAGGTGAAACGTATTTTACATTTTAAATGAGTTCCATTTCCAATACATAAATATAATTATAAATTACAAAAACAATGAGGAATAAGAGCAAATAATGCATGCACCTAAATATTTAATGAAATCAGATATGCAGGTACCACATTTTTATCTGGAAATTGTTAATGAAAATGTTAATTAATTATTAACATTTAATAACTGTAGTATGTTACAACACCAAAGTTGGCAATATCCTATGCAAAACAAATTTTCAAACATTTTCTGTTTATTTTTCTTTAAGTTTTTCTTTGCACTACATACATTGGTCCCTATTTTAATTGTCCAAATCGCAATTACTTGTGATAGAGCACGTAAATGTTACTGATATTTAATTGGCTACATTTTGCTACCCACATTCCAATTGAGAGTTACAGGCTCAAAAGCACTGCGGTTGTCAAAAATGTAACGTCCTATCCCTCCTTTGATGTTTCAAGCCCGTAAATGTTATCAGTGCTAAAAGCACAAAATCCATGTTTAATTACAACAATTCAACAAGCCCACAATTGCCTTCAAACCTGTAAATGGCAAATGTATCAAAAAATGGTACAAGTTCTAGGTAGGATTCACAAGTGGGTTAAACACATATAACTGCAAAAGCAAATAAACACACAATACTGTAGTTAAAAATACTGGGAAAGCAATGAAAGGCACTGGAATAAATTACACAACAGTCTCAACCGTGCAAATCTGCAAGATTTTTTTTTTTTATATGTTATATGAATCATGGGAATCAAGGAGTTAATACATATCATGGAACCTGCATGGACTAGAACAGTTGATTTATTCATTTTTATTGATTTCTACATTTCTGGATTGTGAGTCAGATTGCAAATTAATGATGATGGTTTCATTTACTATTGGGTCTGTCTAAATTGTAACTTACGGTCTTGCGTAATTGATGATGATCATGCCCTTAAAGGCTACCTACAGATTCAAGGTTTGCGTGTTGCGGCTGTGAGCATGTAATTGAGGGCATTAGACAATGAAATACATTTATACATGTAAAAAAATTGGAACCTGCATCCAAAAGTTCAGTGTGAAGGTTATTACGGGCTTGCAATTAAATAGGGGCCATTGTGTTTTATAAAAACAATAGCGACTTGCCCATCAAAAATGACGAACTTTAGCACTCATTGTGCATGCGCAAGCCCATCATTTTCAGCATTGCATGATGACAACTCGCAATTTCGACAACTATTATATGAGATAATGAAATAATGGCAGGTGAATCCTACATGTTATATTTAAAACAGCACTTGGTTAACTAACATTGTTTTATTGCTCATTTGCATTGTGTTTTTTTTCAGATTTATATGTTGTTATGCATTTTTATATTTTTTGAAACTCAATAAAGAATATTTGAGTTTAGACATATTCAGAAATATGCTGTGATTGCTTATACACAATACCTATTCCTGTGGCTTAAATAGTCTAAGGTGAGCTCCATGGTTAGTGTTATAAACACTCAATTATAAAAAAAAAAAAGATCAAAGACACTTGAATCCCTGGTTTCACCAAAAATATTCTCAGAAAATAGAAAAAATTACACCTTACAACTTAACTTTTAAAGATATTGACTAAAATATATCTTTCATTAAAACCAAGATAGACTATTAAAAGATAAAAAAATATTCCTCTGTTGTTTTTTTTTCTTCATTTCTATAGATTGTCACTTCTATTTAAGTAAATAATGTCCTGAATTCAAGTATTGTGTCCTCAACAGAGTTACTAAGTTACTATATATATATATATATATATATATATATATATATATATATATATATATATATATATACTGTAGTTTAATACGTCTTGTGTAGGACATTTAGTTTTAGTATTAATTAGTTTTTGTACAATATAATTAATCCTCTTTAGTAATGCTGAATATCAGGGGTGATGTTATTTGATCAGATAGGAGCTGTCAATATAATTGCTGGAGAAGCCCTCCGGGTCCCATAGAACAGTAGTGTAGATATGTGAAGAACTTCTCTACATCAATCTTGAAGGGCCCCGTAGACCACCTCAGGCCTTCTGGGTTGGAGGGAGGGGCCACTTGATCTGGCAGCACCAGAGTATGGTATAGGAGGTGGCTAGCTGAACAATTTATAGGCTCTTTGGCACCATATATGCCATTATGGCTCAAGCTAGCCTTGTGTGAGGATACCCAGCCACCCATCCCTAAAAAAAATCAAAAAATAAATTAAATAAATGACCATAAAAAAAAAATATATATATATAAAAATAAAATAATGATAATGTGGGAGGCGTTAATCTAGTTGATTGTATTAAGTAGTCGTTTGTTCTGGGTATATGATTTAAGTCTATAAAATATGTTAACTGAAAATGTATTATGTTGTTGTCACAGCGGCGGATGGTGAGGGGAGTTCCTGGGAAGTGATAAAGTGGGTGAGATCCTACCCTATGGGGGTACGGCTGTTCCATCACGATAGGCCCTAGACGAGGGTTCAGGGCTTACTGTCTCTGGCCAGGCTCCTTTCCTCACTTGGTCATTTTTTATTTATTGATTGTTATTGTTGTGGTTATTACATAATTTGTGTTTACCAATAAACGCTGTGGCCGGTTTCCCACCAATAAGTGGTCTGTGTCTAATCAGAAAATCCAATATATGATTTGTGTCTAATCTTTATGTGTACATACCAACTGGGCCTAGCTTAGGTCAAATACGAATGGTGTGTTTTACCATGTTTACCGAAATTTGAATAGTGTGGTATCTAGGGATACTAGGGACCTTATTCAATTCCAAGCTCGCAGATTGCATTGTACAGATCGTATGTCTGTGTGCTTGAGATTTGCTACAATTACAGAGTGTTTCAATTGAACAAGCCCACAACTTACAGGTCGAAAGCAGAAACCATAAACCATGCAATCGTATGTAGCATTTCAGAGCGTGAACATGATCAGTTAAGTAAGGCGTAACTCCCGATTTAGAAGCCAATAGAAAATGAGACCGCCATCATGACGCCAGTAAAACATGGAGTTTACATGTCAATCAATTAGCATTTATGGGTCCCATATGCGATCAGACTCGCAATCCCGCAATGTACAAAATAATAAAAATGTATAGAAATACTGTTCTAATCCATGTGGGTGGCCTGATATATATTAACTCATTGAATCCCGAGATTGATATGACACCAAAATTAAACATAAAAAAATATATTTTTTATTGCACATTTACGAGCTTGATTCGCAATTAATTCTAATGTCTCACATCTCTTTCCCATCTTTAAAAGTGTATTATTGATTTTTTATTTTTTTGCTTTTACAGTGCTACGAACAGGAGTTAAACTCCCTTGTGAGTTCTGTCTGGTACCCGTAGGATTTACTTCTACATTTGCCGTTTATGGGTGTGACAACATTTGCAGGCTTGAGGAATTTTAGCAATTGAATAGCAATTTGAAATTTTAGCGATTGTAACTTTTGCGGGCTTGACAGATCAAAGGCTTCGATGGGCTGTAAGTTATGATTTTGACAACCGCAGTAACCAGTAGATCGTTTGCAGCTCGCAAAAAGATGCAAATTGGATAGCAAATTGGTTTACGGGCTAAATTAATCTTTGAAGATAAATACATATGTCTTACATTAGACTTTTTGAATATATATATATATATATACAGTGGGGGGAGTTTGTTCACTGACAAAGAAATGATCAGTCTATAATTTTAATGGTAGGTTTTGTTTTAACAGTGAGAGAATAACAACAAAAACAAACAAAAAGGAAAAAATGCATGTCAAAAGAGTTATACATTTATTTACATGTCAGTGAGGGAAATAAGTATGTGATCCCCTATCAATTAGCAAGATTTCTGGCTCCCAGGTGTCTTTTATACAGGTAACAAGCTGAGATTAGGAACACTCTCTAAAAGGGAGTGCTCCTAATCTCAACTTGTTACCTGTTTAAAAGACACTTGTCCACAGAAGCAATCCATCAACCAGATTCCAAACTCTCCACCATGGCCAAGACCAAAGAGCTGTCCAAGGATGTCATGGACAAAATTGTAGACCTACACAAGGCTGTAATTGGCTACAAGGCCATCGCCAAGCAGCTTGGTGAGAAGGTGACAACAGTTGGTGCGATTATTCACAAATGGAAGAACTACAAAATAACCGCCAGTCTCCCTCGGTCTGATGTTCCATGCAAGATCTCACCTCGTCGACTTTCAGTGATCATGAGAACAGTGAGGAATCAGCCCAGAACTATATGGGAGGATCTTGTTAATGATCTCAAGGAAGCTGGGACCATAGTCACCAAGAAAACAATTGGTTACACACTACGCTGTAAACGACTGAAATCCTGCTCAAGAAAGCACATGTACAGGCCTGTCTGAAGTTGGCCAATGAACATCTGAATGATTCAGAGGAGAACTGGGTGAAAGTTTTGTGGTCAGATGAGCCCAAAATTGAACTCCTTTGCATCAATACAACTCGCTGTGTTTGGAGGAGGAAGAATGCTGTCTATAACCCCAAGAACATCATCCCCACCATCAAACATGGAGGTGGAAACATTACGCTTTGGGGTGTTTTTCTGCTAAGGGCACAGGACAACTGCACCGCATCAAAGGGACGATGGACAGGGCCATGTACCATCAAATCTTTTCCCTCAGCCAGGGCATTAAAAATGGGTTGTGGATGGGTATTCCAGCATGACCGTGACCCAAAACACACAGCCAAGGCAACAAAGGAGTGGCTCAATAAGAAGCACATTAAGGTCCTGGAGTGGCCTAGCCAGTCTCCAGACCTTAATTCCATAGAAAATTTGTCGAGGGAGCAGAAGGTTCGAGTTGCCAAACATCAGCATCAAAATCTTAATGACTTGGAGAGGAGAGGATCTACAAAGAGGACTGGGACAAAATCCCTCCTGAGATGTGTGTAAACCAGGTGGTCAACTACAAGAAACGTCTGACATCTGTGATGGCCAACAAGGGTTTTGCCACAAAGTACTAAGTCGAAGGGGTCAAATACTTATTTCCCTCATTGACCTGCAAATCAATTTATAATTTTTTTGACATTTTTTTTTTTATTATTCTGTCTCTCACTGTATCTCACGCAAACGTTTTGATAAAAAAAATCTCAAATCGCTATTCAATTCCTCCGATTCACCCTTGCTAATCAAGCCGTCAAGGCTGCAAATGCCAAAAGTCGAACCGCAAGTTACGAGTCCCAAGAAGGACTTGCAATGTTACATAGTTACATAGTTACATAGCAACATCAGGTTCAACCTTTTTAGATATCCTCTGATGTGCAATACACAGATTTATTGTTAATTGATCCAGAGGAAGGCAAACAGAAAAAAAAAACCTCAGTGAAACTTTGCCAATTGTCTCAACAGTGAAAAAAATATAAAATTCCTTCCTGACCCCAGATACTGGTGATCGGATTTATCCCTGGATCAATTCTCACTCTCTATTTATCCAGAATAGCCCTTAATGCCCTTTTTATTTAAAAATATATCCAATCCCTTTTTAAAGTTATCTATCGAATCCTTTGGTAGAGAATTCCACAGATTAACCACCCTTACTGTGAAGAACCCTTTTCTCTCTTTAAGGTGAAATCTTTTTACTTCTAATCTCAAAGGATGTCCCCTTGTCAGTTGAAAACCTCTTCGGACAAAAAGTTCCCTTGACAAAGCCTTGCATTGACCCTGGATATATTTATATAAGGTAATCATATCCCCTCTTAAACGCCTTTTTTCTAGTAAATAAGTTTAATTTGTTTTAGTCTTTCTTCATAACTTAGCCCCTCCATTCCCTTTTTTTAGCTTTGTTGCCCTTCTCTGTACTTTTTCCAGCTCTAAAATGTCCTTTTTATGTAGTGGTGCCCAAAATTGTACTCCATATTCCAAATGAGGGTGTACTAGGGATTTGTATAGAGGGATAATTATATTTGCTTCCCTTGGTGTATACCCTTCTTAATACATGCTAATTTTTTCCTGGCCTGTCCGGAGCACTTTCAATGCAAAAACAAAATCAATACTGTACTTCAGAATATGGGGAAAGTGACGAAAGATATCAAAATTCTTTGCACAACGTCTCAAGACCTCAAATCGGCAATCAAAGTTAATTTATTTTTATGTTTCAATTCGGGGTTCGATTGATCTTGGGAATCAATGAGATAATACATATCAGGCCATTCACACGGACTATCACATTGACATCATTCATTTCTATTATTTTTTATATTGCGGGTTTGCGGGGCCGATCGCATATCGGACCCCAAATCTCTAGTTGATTGACATGTCAACTCCATGTTGTTCGACCTTCATGATGACGGACTCCTTTTCTATTTACTGTTTCACTATCAGGAGATACGGTCATATTGATCATGTTCAAGCTCGCAAATGCTAAATACGATGGCATGGTTTACGAATTTCGGCATCGGCCCCTAAATTGCGGTCTTGCCAAATTGAATAGCACTGCAACTCGAGAATGATGTGGGCCCGCAAGAGGCCTGCAGACATACGGCCTATATCCCAGAATATGCGTCCTCCTAATTGAATGAGGCTCCATATATATTATTTGAAGCTTATACCTTGGGAAAAGTTTGTTACCTCATTAGAAATTGAAGAGACAATTTGATTGAAGAAATATTTTTGGGGGATTACTTGGAGTCACGATTACTTCAAGAGCATCCTGCAGACTGGGAAAATCATGTTTTATTTTGTAATCATCATTTATTTTAGTCAATATCATTGAAAGTTAAGTTGTAAGGTGTATTTGTGTCTATTCTCTGAGAAAATTTTGGTGGAACCAGGGATTCAAGTGTCTTTGTTCTTTTTTTGTATAATTAAATGTTCAGAAAGCTACAGACAGTTTATTATTTTTTTAAAGTTTCCCAAGTCAAATAAACATTTGACCCAAATTGTCCATTTTAGTTTATTTTTAGTTTGTAAATCCAGTTTGTGTCTAACAAAATCCATTTCAATTTGTGCATTTCTATCTAGAACCATTTTGATCTCTTGCCAGGTTGGCAAACTCTCTTTTTTCCAATTAACGGCAATCAGCCATTTCGCCACCATCATAATGTTAATAATCATATGAATCTTTACTTTCAAAATACTTTCATGAAAGAGATGAAACAAGACAATTTCTGGTGACAACACTAGTTCGTGTTTTATAATTTTAGAAATTTGGGTAATACAATTTGACCAAAAAATGTGAATGAACTTACACATCCACCACATATGCTTATGGGTTCCCTTCTCTTTGAGGCATCTCCAACAGTTACCTAAATTATCTTGTGGCTTTATCAAAGCCAATTTTTCAGGGGTTATGTACCATCTTTGTACTAACTTAAACTGGACTTCTCTAAGAGAAGTACACTTAATGCAATTTTCAGTGGTTTTAAAAGATCTTTGCCAGCTTTCCTCATCCCATTCTTTCTGGAACTCTTGTTCCCTATTGATTTTATGGTTTCAGTTAAAAGTTTTATGCTTGTAAGACAATTTTTTATTGTTTGCTTCATTTTAATGTTTCAGAGGGATGTCTCAAAATATGTTAAATCTCGGTTCTTCAATAAATTATAATTGGAGTTTGAAATTGCAGTATATAGCATATTGAAATACAGCCAATGCTCTTTTGGTAAGTTCTTTTCTTTACATATGTATTCAAATGTCTTGAAGCTACCTCCTGTATACAGATCCTTTAGGACTTTTATACCCCAAATTGTCCAATCCACTCTTAAAAATGGTAATACTTACTTGCAGATCTTATTTATTGGCTTAACAGGCAATGGGAATTTAACCAGATTTAGTCTTTTATTCAAGCCAAACCACATTTTTACCACATGTTTTATTAGTACTCTAGGAACCAATGGTAGTTTTTTTAATTTTATTATCATATGATTTATCCCATAGTATGATTTTGAGATCAACCATATCCACCAGGTCCTTCTACAAAGTTATATATTTTGGAATATCTGACTTAACAGTATATTTCAAAATATGAGTCAAAATGATTGCTCTTGAGTAATCAAAGACATTAGGCACTGCCAGTCCACCTCTAGAATATGCTTTTGTTGTAGTATCTTTTTTAATTCTAGATTTGTTATTCTTATATATAAAACTATCTACTCTAATCTGTAATTCCTTTAGTCTATAGCTCAGGATTATAAGAGGTATAATCCTTAAAACATAAGTAATTTTCGGGAGCATAGTAATTTTTATGGCAGATATTCTTCCCAACCATGTCAAATTGAGCTACCTCCAATTTATTATTGTGTTGTTTATATCCAAGTTAAGTACCTCAAAATTGTTTTTTTATTAAGTTATTACGTTATGTTATTAAGTTAAATACCCAAATGTTTAATTGCATTCATTAGAGATTCATTGCTATCACCTCTGATTTTTAAATGTTTAATTCATAATATAAGATCTCGCTATAGGTATATATGCTTTTATGGGATATGTGACAGTAACCACTAAGTCTTCTGCAAAGGCAATAACTTTATTATTTATTATTCAAGTCAGTTATTATACCTTCTATCGTTATTTATCCTAATGGTTTCTATCAAGGGTTCAATAATAAGTAAAAATGTCAGTGGGCACAAGGGACACCCTTGTCTAGTTCCATTCATTATCACAAAGTTATATGATTTAAAATCCACTCCCCTAGCAAAAGCATTAGCATTTGTATAAAGGGCTGTTACTGCATGTGAACTGAATTCTTTTTTGAGTTTTTGCAGGGTTGGTGATATCTATTAACCTCCAAGTATTGTCCATGGTTTGCCTACCTTTTATAAACCCAGTTTGCTCTGAATTGATTAATTCCCTCATAAAGGGACTCAGTCTATTTGCTAGAATACTTGAATAGATTTTAACTTCCGAATTCAGTAGGGAGATAGATAAAAGCAAGCACTTTTATCTCGTTAGCAACATTTTTCAAATGTCTAGTTATACCTGATATACATGTCTTATAATAAATGTTTGGGAATCCATCAAGCCCAGGCGACTTCTCAAGCTTCAGATTGTTTATGCTCTCTTGTACTTCTTTTTCATTTATTTCTTATGTTAGATTGCTAAATTGTTTTTTCTGTTATTTTTGGGAGAACTAACTGATCTAGAAATTTTTGCATTTGAGATTTGGATGGTTTACAAAAACCGTGTCTCTCCTTGGATCTACGCAGGAATTTGTAATAGTTTGTAAAAACTTTACAAATTTAATTTGGATTTCTAAGGAGGCATCCATTCTCATCGGATATTTTATCTTTTCTGATTGATCTATTTTTCCCACTGATTTGATATGCAAGCATTTTACCTGGCTTATTGCCCAAGTGGTAACTTTTTTGTTGTTGTAGCCAGATTAAATTGTCTACTTGGGCTTGCTGTCATTTCTTTATTTCTGCCTGAATTTGGTTAATGTCTATTGTTCCCTTAATAGTTGGACTGACTTTATTTTGATTCTGCAAGTCTGTAAGTTTAATGTATAGCTGATTTCTTGTTTGAGATCTATTTTTCGCTCTATTTGCTCACCAAGTAAGCAATATTCCTCTAATATACGCTTTATGATTTTAGAATCAACTGAATTCTTTGCAAGTTTTTTTCTATTTTCTTCTGTGTTAAAAAAAAGTTGGATCTATTCAGGTTGATCTACCACCTCTGTTTGCTATTTTCATATTGAGAAGTAAAGTAATCGGGGCATGGTCTAAAGAGCTATAGCCAATAGTAAATAATCTAATCTGCTATATGTTTTATACTTAGTAGAGTAGAATGAATAATCCTGTTCATTTGGGTGGAAAACTCTCCATCCATCGTTTATTTTATAAGTCTGAAGCATTTTTTGGATATTTTGAGTATCTTTTAACACAGTAGCAGTTCTCCATTATGGAGTTTCCTGTTTTAGATCAGTTCATATCTCAGCTAAGAGATGAAGTTGTTCTGTGTGGACCCAAATGTCTGACTTCATTATTACCGTCTTCATCTGCCTCCCCTTTGCCTTTCCCTTCTCCTGATATAGTTTTGCCTTCTCTACTGAATTTCCTGTCCCATACAGGCCAGTTCAACATTCTTGCCCTTCTGAGAGACTTACAGCCCCATTAAATTCCCCTAATATGTAAAATTGTAGCCCGTAACGGAGGCTGCAAGCCTTACAGCTATTAAATTGGAGCCTTAAAGCTACCCGCAAATGACCTGTGGGTTACAGGCGGAAAAACCCTACGGGATGTCGAAATCTGAACTTCGTTGCCGCAAAGCCTTAATAAATAGGCATTTAAAAAATATATTATTTCATCATATGTTGGAATGGTGATGCATATATCAATATGAAAAGCCATGCTGCAACATGCATAAAGCAATTAAAGACACACTACCTGATTAAATAGCAACACAAAAACATGATGCCATATTAACCCTTTCTCATTTACAGAGACTCTAATGTGGACCCTGGAATATATATATAATTGCATCTCACTCATCACATCTACATTGGGAAAACAAATAGTGGCCAAATGACACGTCACATATAATAAGTACCAGGATAACATATTAATATATGTTGTTCAGTCCTTCAGTCATGTCCAACTCTCTGTGACCCTATTTAACTAGGTCTGTGCTTTTCCACAAGGTTGACATTCCAAAGATACTGGAGTAGGTTGCCAGTTCCTTCTCTAGTTGACTGATTTGTCTGACGTCTCTGCTATCACCTGCCCACCTACAGTGGCCCTACATGGTATAGTTCACAGCTTCATTCATCACCACCACATAGCAATCCACAAGGGGACCAAGGGAACCATGGGAACATACACTACACTAATGTAAATTGATAAATAGCAAAACATAATGGGAAGTCACCAAATGAGAATGGCTATACGTCTTGGCACATGGCCACCAGCAATGGTGTGGGACTCTCCCGGATGGGCGTAGTGGAGATTACCCCTGATGGAGTTGAGTTGGCTGTTGATTCACGTGCCTCTGCACAGCCTCCATGTGTTTTTGCAGCCCCTGATGGGTTAGAGTAGATTAGTGTGGTGTATGTTCCCCTGGTCTCCTTCAGGATTGTTAAGTGGTGGTGGTGAGGGGGCTTATGTACCTAAATGAAGCTGTGAGCTATACCATGTAGGGCTACTGTAGGTGGGCAGGTCATAGCAGATAGGTCAGACAAATCACAGTCCACTAGAGAAGGAACTGGCAACCCACTCCAGTATCACCTGTCATATTCCTATCATGCCCTCAAGGAAATGTTGATACTCCACAGTATCACTATTTGGACTTTGCATGTGTATTACCCTTTATTATTACTATTATTATTATTATTATAAATGATATATATTATGATATGATATCTAATGCTATTATGACTATTATTATTGTTATGTGTATTGATCTATTGCTTATTAACTAGTGCTCATTAGTTTACTGATATAGGAATGTGACACAATTGTGATGTATGTGGATGTCCCATAACCCCAACCACTGAAAACACACTGACATGGTTAGAACAGTATAACAACGCTTTATTTCATACACAGTGCTCAATCAGAAATGGACAAGACTGTTAATTAATGACATGGGTGTAGTGTGGGCTGATCCTGAGAGAGTAAGAGGCTTGTGGTAAAAATGGGATACCTAAAGTGGGTAATGTCATAGTCTAGAATAAGCATAGCATCTACCAGGGTCACATGTGACCACTACACCACTGCAATCGGAATCTGATGAAAAAAAGGATAATCAGAAACCACTCCATTTAATTAAAGAAACTATTAATGTGCATAGTACTTACAACTTGTCTAGATCTGCTCAATGAAACAGATGATTAAACCTCTGGACTGTGTAATTCAATCCAGTTTCACACATACTGTGTGGTGACAAAACAAAAATCTGAAAAAAAGTGGTCAACTAAAATAAGGCGGGGGAGGATAAAAAAAAGTAATCAACATGCATGTACAGTACAGTGCTAAATACTGTAACAATATATCAACTCACCGGATTTCCATCTGCAAACATTACTAGCCATTAGCTAGTTATCAGGATAGCTCACTGGACATGTCCATTAATAATGATGTCATGATCATCTCACAATATATGCTTAGCTGTGACCAGCGTCAGTGGTCAAGGTGTAATATCACCTTCTCCATATGATATTGTTCATAAACGTTGATATCACATGCATCAGCTATACAGCTGTTAGAACATGTTAAACGATACTCATGATATCAGCAATAGGGGAAAATAATCATAAATATGGATAGAACACAAAAGTCAGCAGCCAGATTAAATGAAACTTACATCAGACCCAAGGATCTGTTCTCAGACTGATATTGAGGTCAGGATTACATGCTACACTAGTGCATATATCAATGCTGGCTGTCATTAACATGCCATTGTGAGACCTTGCAAGTCCACTGTCATAGTCTACATTTCAGCTAACAACCATTAAGTCTTAGATATCTGGCTATATAATAGCTTTAAGATTGTGAGAGCTACATGTTAAGAGGGGGCTGCCATTGAAGGAATGAAGAGGCACTGTGAAAACCTTACACCTCATACATTTCCTTCACAATGTTTGCAGATGCAAAAGATACCTTCATGGACCTAATTTGTACCTAAAAAAAACAAGAAAGAAAACCCCAAAACCTACAAAATAAGGTCTTAAAAAATGTTAGGGACTGCAGCATTTCCTCTCAATAGCATTCCTCAGTGACCATCAATTGGTGACATGTTAAACAGAACCATACATGTCCATAGAGAAGAGGATCATGGACCATGTGATGGGAGGTAGCCATCTACATACATAATATCACCATCACATAGGCCAAGATCCTGTAGCCAGGCCAGATTAGGTTAACACTGTGAACAATAGATTGTCACTGAGGAGTGCTGTTGAGGGGCACAAACATCTGTGCAGCCCCAAGGTCCTCCTCTGCCTAGGCAGAAGGCTCCAATCCCCCATGGCCGGCCGCCGTCTCCCTGCTGGTGGTGGTGGTGGGGGGCAGGGGGGGCAACCCCCTGGGAAGAAGCGGCACAGGCAGTGGTGGAGGCAGGGTGGGAGGAGAGGTGGGATCAGGCTGCAGGTGGCCAGGGGATGCCTCTGGGATAGAGGAGACGGCTAGGGACTAGAGCGCATCGCATGGATCTGCTGTGACTCTCTGGCATGCTCTCTGGTCCGCACCAATCCTGAGCAACCCTCTAGGTAGGACTCAGTCATTAGGTGATGCCTTCTCTCCTCACTATTGCACCTTGCCAGGCTGCGCATTACGTCCACATGATTGGCGGAGACTCTGGCCTGGATTCCCCAAAGACAGTACACTGCTCACGCATGAGGGCCAGCATCTCCATTTGCGCATCCGGGCCTGATGTTGGGGATGGAGGTCCCTGGGGCATGGCGAGTCTTAGAGGTGGTGTGGTTGGGGCCGGTGGTGGCTGGCTTGTGTCCTCACTCCAGTCCGAGGGCCCTGGCGATAGCCTCAGTCTCTCGAGGAGGGGGATAGTGAGGCCCAATACCGGTGGTGTGGGCAGAGGGCTGGATGTTGACCCCACCATCTATATTACATCCTCCTCCTCTGAACTCGTGCACTCAGGTCAGCTTGTTTCTTCCTCCTGCAGCGGTTCCTGCTGGTCGGAGGCTCGTGCTTCCACTTCCCTCTCCGATGGAGCTGATGACCCGCATCTGGACCCAAATCACCTTGATGATGAAAGAGAGAAAAGAAAGGTATATGTCATTAGTATGATAAATAATATATTGTTTTGTGTGCATCTGACATATAGGCTTGAACTTGGATGATACTCCTAATTGCAACTCAGATTAGCTATAATTTGCTAGATGTGATCTATTTTTTGGCTCTTGCTCTTGATTGTTCTTGTCTCCTAACTCTATCTTGATTCCGGCTGTGGTCTGCAGATGGCACACCAATACATGGACTATATATTGCTTGATTACAGTAGTTGTGCCCAGGAATGACAGTGATTTAATAAGGCATCCATCCATCCTTTCCTTGTTAATTTCATGGAGCTGACATGTCAGTGTCCTTGTCGGTCATCATGTACATGTGTAGTGTGTGTGATGTACATGTGGTGTATATGATATTCACCTGACATGGAGGCTGGGTCCTGCTGGGCCATCAGGCCTGAAGCTCCAGCAGTGGTCACCTGTCTCAGAAGGTCCTTGGCAACCCTCTCTCACTCATTATAGCTCACAGTCTGGTTTTTGGCCTCCTTAGCCATCATCCTCCTAACCTTGGCCCTGATGTCATCAAACTGGTGCTTAAAAGACCTCACATCCCTTTGTGTTGTGCCACCACTTCAGCAGCTACCTCCTTCCATGCCTGATACCTAGGCCCTGGCCTAATCCCTTCCCCATGTAATAATCACTGGGCTGCCATGGATAGCACAGAGGAAGACCACATTCTCCCGGTGTGTGTAATTGTGGGCCCTGTGCTTGCCCTTAGCCTCTTGCCCTCCCGACTGTGGATGGGGATCCTTGCCTCCCTGACCTATCCCTGAGTCCTGTCCCTCACTTGAACTACCACCTCCCTGGGATTAGACCCCTTCCCCTCTGTCCGTCTTCTAGGTGTTCCTGCTACTCGGGTCATCTTGCAACCACTCACCTTCTACTCTACACTCCCGTCCTCCATCTGCTCCTCCTCACCCCGCTTTTCTGCCACCTCCTCCTTCTCCTCCACCTTTCCCTCATCCACTTCCTCTGCCACCTCCTCCTCCTCCCTCTCCACTGCCACCTCCTCCTCCAACTCCTCAACCTCCTTCTCCTCACCTCCTCCTCTCCACCACTACTCCCCAGGGCCACCTCTCTCTCACCTCTGCACTCCTCTCCCCTCCTCTCTCCTCCCTCCATAATAATCCCAAAAATAAAATAAGGATAAAGAAATCAAAGTTTGGCTGTATATTTATGATGGGGTAAAAAAGTGTATATTATGTGTAATTAATAACTGTTGGGGGATGGGGTGTAGGGGATGGTATGGGGGAGGGGGGTATAGAGTGACCTACTTAAATTATGTGTATTGCAATTATGTGTAATCTGTAAATATGTGTAATCAAGGATTCAGTGTAAAATAGTAAATGGTATAATAGCTCTGTAACGCAGCAGAATTTTAATCCCACAGGCTTTGCAGGTTTGCCATTAACGCTACAGGCTCGTTCCATCTTGTCAAGGCCTTCCAGAAGCAGGATACCACTCCAACACATCGGAGATCCTTCTTCTGAGGTGCAGTGGCATCTTCTGAAAGATTCACTGCCAGCTGCTCTTCCTCGAAATGCAGGTTCTCCTTCATTGGTTCTGGTCACATCCGGTATGACATCACACATGCTGTCATATGCGGATGACACCATATAGGTGGACCAGGGAGCAGGTAAGTGGCTCTTTGTCTGTGATCTGTGGTTTGATAACAACAAGGAAGCCTGCAATAAAAGCAGAAGAAAAATGGAAGGCCCTAATATTAATGACTGCTCTGTGGTTGGAGATCCTGCAACTAAAGTTAAATGTTTTCTCAGTTTAATAAACAACAACAAAGTCTGTGATAAAGGTGCATCAAGAGGGATTAACAAAGGCACATGAGAAGGGGATACAATTCAAAAGAGTGCTGCTGATACTCTTAAGGATGCTGAGAGGGGGGATTTGAGGTATTTTTTATATATATTGCCAGGAGCTGGGGGCATATCTTTAAATGGCAAGGTGATAAAGAAGTTCCAAAAGAACATATTTGTCAGGCCATTAGATGCCTTTAAAAGGGTTGGGTCAGGAAAAATTCCAGAAGGCAGCTCTCCCTGTTATTCCAGAAGTGGCTTCATCTTCTTCTTCAACTTTGTTCTTCCTCCTTTGAAGTTTATTTTTCTAAAGTGGTCTGAACTAATCAGCTATGGGGGGCCATTAGAATGATAATGTACATTTGGGAACTTCTTTGTCCAAATGGATCAGTTAGGTAAAGGAGTTTCAGATTTCCTATACCCTAGTGCCAAGGTTTGCGGCCCATATCACACTACTACAAAATATTTACCTATTAGACCTATAAAGGAAGGGTTCATTATTATTATATGCAGATGGTACCCCACTATCTCAGTATCAATTATCTGACGTTTTTAAGTTATGTCCAAGTAAATTATGGTTGAATCATAGTGAATTTGGGACGCACTCATTTAGAATTGGGGCAGCAACAAAGGCGGCTAAATTAAGCTAAGGGGATGATTGGGTAAAGTGAATTGGGAGATAGGACTCTGCTATATCTCGAACTTATATTTGCCAGATTTGCTAGTGTTGTTTGAGTATTAATATTGGGGGCAAGCACCGCTGATTTCCTTATTTCTTAAATGTTATTCAAATTTGGCCTTATCTTCCAAATAATTTTAGTCTTTGTGTTTATTGTTTTGGTTTTAGTTTTTAGGGAATCCTTAGCTGAATTGAACATAAACAATATTAATAAAATATAAATAAAAAATGAATACATATTGAGGATTAAATATAAACATACTTTAATTATGTACAAGTATATTTATTCTATTATTCAAACCATTTTGGATAACTGTACCTGTTCTCCTTTTTCCATAAGGTCCACTTCCACATTTTAATAGTATTTGACTTTATACCAGTTAATGGACCTCTGCGGTTTGAAAAAAAGAAGAAATAGCCCTGAGCAGCTCTAACATTTTTTAACACTTTGGGGTGGAATTTACTAAGAGGACGCACATTAATCAAAGATCTACCACTGCACATCATACATTATCAGGACTCACGTCTATATACGATTTACTAAATCTCATGTATTATAATTAGATCCATGAGGCAGTGCGATAATGCACATTGTAACTTTTCCACCCCCTATCCAAAAGCATTGCAAACAGAGTAATGCATTTGTGCAGCATATGCACAATTGTATGTAAAAAAAACAAACACTATGAGCCTCATTCAATTCGAAGGCTGCATCTCTTGGTATATAGGCTATATGCCTGCGGGCCTGCTGTGGGATTGCAATCTTCTAAAATTCTGGTACTATTCAATTGAACAAAGGCGCAAGTTATGGGCTGAAGCCTCAAGACGCTTCCGATTATGGCAAGATGGCAAAATGGCAAGATAAAATCACAAAAATACCAAATGCGTTTTTGCTCAATAGACTGAGCTTTCTCAATGGTAAAAGACTATTAAATATAAGTGTAGGCCTATATACACTTTCACCAAACAATAATGAAATTAAATGGAGGTATAACAGGCTTAAATACCTGAAAATGGCGCCAAATTGTTATATGACTCATTACCACACCTCCTCATGAAAAAGGTAGACTGGCCTATCACATAATTCAAAAATAATATCACAAAAAACATCACTTCCTTTTTCACTAGTGTAAACAGGAAGTTAACGTAATAGTAAGTTAAAACTTTGGTGGGTATAGATCACCCTACCTGGTATCTAAACATTTGGGCAATTAGAAATAAAAATGTATGGGCAATTGGAAATATAAACAAAGAGGAAATGTGGGCAGCTTCTCATAATATACCTTCTGCATTGTCTCATTTTGCAAAATCTGCCTAGCAACACATACCGAAAGTAATCAAAATCAAACTTTCGGTTTGTGTAAAATGAATACTGCTTGGTAAAATCTGCCTAGAAAACACAAACAGAAAGTGATCACAATCGAACTTCTGGTTGGGGCAGCAATAACAATGTAAATCCAGGAAAGAAACATATTATTGTCTTTGATATCAATGAAATGACTGTCCAATACTCGCAGTTAAAACTGATTCTGAAAAGCATTTGCCAATTCAGTTTGTGTTAGTGTTATGTTTACCGTTTGTTTAAAGTTCATATAAAACGAAAATGTTTACATTCAATTGCAATTGAGTATTTTTCTTCATGAGTTCCCGTATCCGTATCTTCCTCATGTAAAACTGCACTGTTTAGTGCTGTACAGCTTAACACTCCTACTGCTTGGAACGTATCTATAACGTTAAACGAGGTATAGCTGTAGATCAAGACTGATTTTACATCCAAAAGAGATAACATGTATGGGTGCACACTGCTGCATATGTGGATACAGACACTGAAGGACTGCATGTGCGTGTCATGTACTAGCCTTACCTGGACCATGTCTCATAAACATGTTAGCAACTGTTGCTAAAAATTGGTCACAGATTGGTCAGTCGCACACAACGCACAGCAAATTCAGATGAGCACATTTCCTAATGAACTGTCAATGGCACACCCCACCAGCATTACATATATTGATATGAGCCATGGGACCTTTTCCTGTTTCCTGTTATCTGACCATGAAAGCTGGAAGCAGCAGTTGCAGTGAGCAGCCTCTAGATGTTGCTGCATTTTACTTGCGATTAGATTGTCCCTCAGATTTTGTGGGTTAGGGTGGAGTTAGGATAAGGGTTAGGATTAGGGTGAGGGCTAGGGCTTTTGGGTTAGTGTGTAAGATGAAAATATTGTATTTGTATATAAATATTGTATATAATAGCGGCGACGCCATCTAGTAGCCCTTTGCTGCAACTGTTGCTGCCATCAGTCATGGTCACATAATAGGAAAGATCCAAGCCATGATCCATAATGCTCATGATACAGGTCAATGTTCATCTGCATAAAACAATCATCACAGCCAATGACAAGTGACCATGATGTCAGGGATATGGAAACACACCACAAACAATTGTTTAGATAATTAATACTCAAATACTATTGTCCTTAGATTTAAGTGCCCAGGAGGTGTATGCTGCCCACAGAGACACAGGCATTGGCTCCACAGGAGGAGGAACCACGATCACCAACGCAAGTGGTGGTGGAGGAAGCTGAGGGCATTGCACCAACACAGGAAGCTGGCCCATCAGCAGCAAGACCCTTGTGGGGAACACCCCTGTGCCCTCATGTGCATCATGGTCACGTTCCCTGCCCTTTGAACCAATTGAAATGTCACAAAGGCAGCAACCACCTGCAGGGATGTGGAGGTCCTGGAGACTACTGTCCCCTGGTGAGATGCAATGGATGTGCTGGCCAGTCCCCAATGCTCTTCCACTCCTGACAGAGCCCCAATGGACCGGCCCCAAAACATGTGGCCCCAACAGACTGGGCCCCAAGATATGTGGCCCCAACTGATGTCCCCAAAACATCTTGCCCCAACAGATGTGCCCACAACAGACCGGGCCAACACTATCGCCACAGGCCAACACTATCGCCACAGGCCACACCATTGGCACGGCCACACCATCGGCATGGGCCACACCATCACCAAGGGCCACACCATCAACACTGGCAACACCTCTGGCCTCACCACAGCTTATTCCCAGTCCAACTATGTCTAGTGACAGACCTCACAAACCTTCATAAGGCACCTGGAGGGACTTCTTGTGGCAAATCTGCATGGATGATTTTCTGAATTCCGTATTAATGCAACGGCTGTGACTCAGGGTTAATCTTCTCTTCCAAATTTGGTAACCCCGAGTCACACTCAGGGTTACCGCACAGAGTATGTGGAGGGGGCTCAGTGCTGCTGAGTTTGCCTGGGCTCTCTCAGCACACCATTCTTCCTCCCCATCTTCCTCCTCCTCCTCATCATCTTCCTCCTCCCCCCCCCTTATCTTTCCTCCTCCCCCCTTATCTTTCCTCCTTCCTCCATCCCCCCTCTCACCTCTCAAGTCTCAAGTCTTCTCTTAACAGCGCGTCTTATGCCTGCAACCGGCATATGCTAATGACGTCACAAGCGCGTCACGTCATTAGCATATGCCGGTTCAAGAGACAGGCATAAGACTCGCTGCAAGCCTCTGATCAGCAGCAGGAGCTGATCGGAGGCTAAGAAGAAGAAAGAAGAGAGGGGGAAGGAGAAAGAAGAAAGGGAAGAGGAGGATTAATGGGGAAGGGGGGAAGAGGGGGGAAAGAGGAGGAAGAGGCGGAAGAGGAGGATAAAGGGGGAAGAGGAGGATGAGTGGGGGAGAGGAGGATGAGGGGGAAGAGGAGGATGAAGGGGAAAGGAGGAGGATGAGGGGGAAGAGGAGGATGAGGGGGAAGAGGAGGCTGAGGGGAGAAAGGAGGGGGAAGAGGAGGATGAAGGGGAAAGGAGGAGGATGAGGGGGTAAAGGAGGAGGATGAGGGGTAAAGAAGGATGAGGGGGGAAGATGATGAGGGGAGAAGATGAGGAGGATGAGGGGGGAGGATCAGGAGAATAAGGCGGGAGGATCAGGAGTATAAGGGCGAATGAGGAGGATGAGGGGGAATAAGGAGGATAAGGGGGGGAAAGTGGGGCGTATAAGGGGGGAAATGGTGGCGGGCAGAAAAGGGGAAAGGGAGGAGGAGAGGGGGAAAGGGTAATGGTGTCTAAAGGCGGTATGATTATGTCAGTATTTTAGAATGTACCGCTTTAACATTATAAATACTGAAATAATCATACCGCCAGGAGGGTTAAGTCGACAGCATCAGGTCACTATATGGCATAATTGAAAGATGGAGAGGTATGAGTGAAAAGCTCACAGGGACAGGCAAGCCCAGACACATGTCATTGAATGGCAAGTGCAGTTTGCAGAAGGCCAGGTAAATACAGCCTTCAGTTCCACAGGCTCCACCACCACCGAAACCAGAGACTGCTGCTTCCTCATCTCACCCCTTACCGCCAA
The DNA here is from genome assembly GCA_027410445.1 of Discoglossus pictus. NCBI lineage: Eukaryota > Metazoa > Chordata > Amphibia > Anura > Alytidae > Discoglossus > Discoglossus pictus. The sequence continues at coordinate 241,666,977 of CM050165.1, read as the reverse complement.
CCCCAGCTGCTACACAGCCACCCCAGTTGGACACACCCCTCAACACCTGATGAAGCCTGTGGGCATGGAAGGTGGGTGCCTAGTGCTCAGAAAAAGGAAGTAGGTTAGATCGTCCCCTAGGTCAGTGGTTGTCAAACCTTTCCTCAGGACCCACCACACAGACCATGATGGTTTCACTGAGCAGATATACAAGTTGTAAGTGATATGCACATTAACGGTTTCTTCAATTAAATGAGTGATTTCTGATGATCCTTTTTTGCATCAGAGCCAGGTTGCAGTGGTGTAGTTACCACATGTGACCCTGGTAGGTGCTATACATCATGCTTATTCTAGACTATAACATTACCCCCTTTAGGTATCCCCTTTTTCCCCCAAAAAGCCTCTTGCCCTGTCGGGATCTGCCCACACAACACCCATAATATTTATGCACAGTCTTGTACATTTCTGATTGTACTCTGTGTATGAAATAAACCTTTGTTATACCGTTCTCGCCATTTCACTGTGATTTCAATGGTTGGGGTTATGGGACATCCACATACATCACAGTTATGTCACATTCCTATGTGACAAACTAATGAGCCCTAGTTACTATGCAATAGATTAATACATATAATAATAATATTAATAATATCAGAAGATATCATATAACAAAAAATATCATATATAATAAGAAAGGGTTAATACACAGGCAAAGTCCAATTTGTGATACTGTGCGGTAGCAACATTCCCCAGAAGGCCTTATAAGAATATGACAGGTGATAATGTCAATCGATTGATAGCAAAACACTTAATGGGATGTCACCAAAGGATAATGAGTATACATCTTGGCACATGGCATCCAGCAATGGGCATAGCAGAGGTTTTCCCTGATGCAGGTTAGTTGGCTATTGCTCCACATGCCTCCGCACAACCTCCATGTGTTTTTGAGGCCCTTCCTGATGGGTTAGAGTAGATTAGTGTGGTGTATGTCCCCTTGGTCCCTATCTAGATTGCTAACTTGTGGTGGTGAAGGGGCTTGTGTATCTCAGCAAAGCTGTGAGCTATACCATGTAGGGCCACAGTAGTTGGGCAGGTCATAGCAGAGAGGTCAGACAAATCACAGTCCACTGGAGAAGGAACTGGCAACCCACTCCACTATCTTTGGCATGCAAACCTTGTGAAAAGCACAGACTGAGACATAGCTAAATGTGTAGCAGTCCATAGCATCACATAGCATTGCCTGAAGGACTGAACAACCAAATCTAAAATGTTCTCCTGATACTTGATATATGTGATGTGGCGGTGTAATTTGGCAACTATTTGTTTCCCCAATGTAGATGTGATGAGTGAGATGTATATCAGATGATCTTTGTAGTTTTAGGGTCCATATTAAAGCCTCTGTGAATGAGAAAGGGTTATTTTGGCGGCTATTTTCATGTATTTGTGTTGCAATTCAATCAGGTAGTGTCTATTTATTTGCTTTCAGCATCTTGCAGCATAACTTTTCATATAAGCATATACATGACTATTCCAACATAAAAAAATTAATTCTAATGCCTTCCATTGCTTTGTCCATATTTTAAAGTCCATTGGTGGGATTTTATTGTGTTTTACAGTGTTACAAACTAGTCCGTAAACCCTTTGCGTGTCCTATTTGGAAATCGTAAGATTTTGGCCGACACTTTCTGTTTGCGGTCTTGACTGCATTTCCGCTCTTGAGGGATTGTAGCAAGTGAATGGATTTGCGATTTTAGCAATTGTAACTCTTGCGGAAGTGAAAGATCAAAAGCTTAGATTAAGTTCCGGTTTTAACAACCACAAGGATTTCAAGACCGTAACACGTAGCCCGTAGTGATGTCGCGAAAATCAAATTTTCGGTTCGCGAACTGCGGACGCGAATTCCATCAAATGTTCGTGAACAGACAAACATCTGCGAACCGCCATAGACATCAATGGGCAGGTGAATTTCAAAACCCACAGGGACTCTTTCTGGCCACAATAGTGATGGGAAAGTTGTTTCAAGGGGACTAACACCTGGACTGTTGCATGCCAGAGGGGGATCCATGGCAAAACTCTCTCGGAAAATTACATAGTTGATGCAGAGTCTGGTTTTAAGCCATAAAGGGCATAAATCACCTAACATTCCTAAATTGTTTGGAATAACATGCTTTAAAACATCAGGTATGATGTTGTATCGATCAGGTAGTGTAAGGGTTACACCAGCTTCACAGTAACAGACCAATCTCCCCGTTAAGTGCACCGCAAACAACCGCAAACAGTCCCTTTGCACATCCGCAAACTCCCCATTTGCACAAGTTTGGATACCAAGCTAGCCATGTCCCGTTCCTTGTCCTCACTGATGTCATTGAAGGTCTCTTCCTCCACCCAGCCACCAAGGGTCCCCGAAAGGTGACAACAAGCCCCCTGGGACGCCTGCTGTGTTTGGTCTTCCACCTCCTCAAAGCCACCTTCCTCCTCTGACTCCTCTTCTTCAGACTCCCAGAGTCTGGGGGCTTCCACTGCCCAGCATGGAATATTATACACAGGTCAGAGTCTGGGGGCTTCCACTGCCCAGCATGGAAGATTATACACTGGTCAGAGTCTGGGGGCTTCCACTGCCCAGCATGGAAGATTAAACACAGGTCAGAGTCTGGGGGCTTCCACTGCCCAGCATGGAATATTATACACAGGTCAGAGTCTGGGGGCTTCCACTGCCCAGCATGGAAGATTATACACAGGTCAGAGTCTGGGGGCTTCCACTGCCCAGCATGGAATATTATACACAGGTCAGAGTCTGGGGGCTTCCACTGCCCAGCATGGAAGATTATACACAGGTCAGAGTCTGGGGGCTTCCACTGCCCAGCATGGAAGATTATACACAGGTCAGAGTCTGGGGGCTTCCCATGCCCAGCATGGAAGATTACACACAGGTCAGAGTCTGGGGGCTTCCACTGCCCAGCATTGAAGATTATACACAGGTCAGAGTCTGGGGGCTTCCACTGCCCAGCATGGAAGATTATACACAGGTCAGAGTCTGGGGGCTTCCACTGCACAGCATGGAAGATTATACGCGTTGCCTCTGTCTGCGTTATTATAAGGTGTGTACTGTTAAGTAGTACTATTCCTATCGTTTTAATCCCTGTTACGTCCACTATTAGGGGACGTGTATATGGCATGGATTTTTGGAACAGGCAGATGGAAAAGATGCTTGGTCGGACCTCCTACTTTGAATTTGGGGCACTGCACGTGCAATTTAAGGTGCCACCAGATAGGAGTGGTGTTTTAAGGTGTACTACTCATTCCTATCAGTGTAATACCTGTTACGTCACCTATCAGGGGACGTGTATATGGCATGGATTTTTGGAACAGGGAGATGGGAAAAGATGCTTATTCGGACCTCCCACTTCGAATTTGGGGCACTGCACGTGCAATCTAAGGTGCCACCAGATAGGAGTGGCGTATTAAGTTGTACTACTCATTCCTATCAGTTTAATACCTGTTACGTCACCTATCAGGGGACGTGTATATGGCATGGATTTTTGGAACAGGCAGATGGAAAAAGATGCTTGGTCGGACCTCCTACTTTGAATTTGGGGCACTGCACGTGCAATCTAAAGTGCCACCAGATAGGAGTGGTGTTTTAAGGTGTACTACTCATTCCTATCAGTGTAATACCTGTTACGTCACCTATCAGGGGACGTGTATATGGCATGGATTTTTGGAACAGGGAGATGGAAAAAGATGCTTGGTCGGACCTCCCACTTCGAATTTGTGGCACTGCGAGTGCAATCTAAGGTGCCACCAGATAGGAGTGGTGTACTAAGTTGTACTATTTATTCATATCAGTTTAATACCTGTTCCGTCACCTATCTTTCTTCCCAATAGCACATTCTATATGTCATCAACCGGCCTGTGTGTATTTAGAGAACCACACTTTAAGGCCCTTAACCTGGGACAAGGTGGCTTGGCTATCAGAATTGCCTCAGAGCCTTAAAAACTCGCCAAACCCCCTAATCAGACACTCACTATCATACTGGAAATGGGCCAAGAAACACACGGGTTTGTTCCCTGGATCCACCCAAATGACCCCAATTCTTGACCACCCTCAGGCCCCGAAATACATGAGCACAACATCACAACACTGGTAGAGGTCAAGGAAACTAGATAGACTGGGAGACTGGTTAGTAAAGGGCCAGATGCTCACCTCTGAGGAACTGAGGGACAAGCATGAGCTACCGCTGTCAGAACATTATAATTACTGTAGGCTGAGGCATTTCACACACTCCCTGACCCAGAAACAGGGGACACCGGTCTTAAATTGGTTCTCCAAAATTTGTGAAGATAAACCTCTATCTAGGGTAACCCAAGGGTGATTGCCCAGATTAGATATTGTAAATAATAAGCTAATACTGCTGGAGGGATGATAGCTAATAGGACTTTGGTGTTCCCTGCAGATATACTCTTTACTATTGTCTGTTTTACCATGTTTTAGGTATCTCTTAAATTGCAATTACAGTAAAAAATAAGAAAAATTATTAACCTAAAAAGTAAAAATAAGAAAGAATAACCAGCTAACTTTCACAAAATGTCTTTATTGTAAATATGTATTTTTGCACAGCTGTTATGCAAGACTGTTCAAAAATGCTTTATTTTTCATTACATGCTGTACGCCTTCTGACAATAAAAGAATTTAAATGCAAAAATTAGGTATTGTTGCACTGACCAGAAAAATTGATGTTAGTTTGTGGACCATTATTAGCTCAAGGCAGCTCATCTATCAGGCCTTTTTTAATCGACTGTATCGCCCACTGTCAGTCCCTTCGGGATCCATCCCTCATTAATCTTAATAAAGGTGAGGTAATCTAGACTTTTTTGACCTAGGTGACTTCTCTTATCAGTGACAAAATCTCCTGCTGCACTGAAGGTACTTTCTGACAGGACACTTGAAGCGGGTCAGGACAGAAGTTCTATGGCAAATTGGGATAGCTCAGGCCATAGGGCAAGCGTGCACACCCAGTAGTCAAGGGGTTCATCGCTCCTTATAGTGTGGATATCTGTAGTTATGGCGAGGTAGTCTGTTACCTTACGGTCGAGTCGTTCTCTGAGGGTGGACCCCGAAGGGCTGTGGCGATGCATAGGACTTAAAAAGCTCAGCATGTCCTCCATCAACAACACATCTGTAAAGCGTCCTCTCCTTGCCGGCGTGGTCGTGGGAGGATTATTTTCACCTCTTCCGCTGTTAAATTGCCTTTGTGCTGTGACATCACCCTTAAACGCTGTGTAAAGCATACTTTTTAATTTATTTTGGTAGTGCTGCATCCTTTCCGACTTGTAGTAATTCGGTAACATTTCAGGCACTTTCTGCTTATACCGGAGGTCTAGTAGCGTGGACACACAGTACAGGTCATTCTCCTTCATCCTTTTTATTCGAGGGTCCCTCAACAGGCACGACAGCATGAAAGACCCCATTGCACAAGGTTGGATGCCGAGCTATTCATGTCCCGTTCCTTGTCCTCAGCGATCTCACTGAAGGTATGTTCTTCCCCCCAGCCACGTACAACACCACTGGTACCAGATAGGTGACAACGAGCACCCTGGGATGCCTGTTGTGGTTGGTCTTCCTCCTCCTCCTCAAAGCCACATTCCTCCTCTGACTCCTCTTCCTCACAATCCTCTTCCAGCATTGCCACAGGTCCAGCAAGCGATCCTGATAAGGCTGTTTCTGGCCGTGATGGTGACCACAACTCTTCCTCTTCCTCTTCACGCTCATCTACGGCCTGATCCAGCACTCTTCGCAGTGCACGCTCCAGGAAGAAAACAAATGGTATGATGTCGCTGATGGTGCCCTGGGTGCGACTGACCAGGTTTGTCACCTCCTCAAAAGGATGCATAAGCCTACAGGCATTGCGCTTGAGCGTCCAGTAACGTGGCAAAAAAATCCCCAGCTCCGCAGAGGCTGTCCTGGCACCCCGTTCATACAAATACTCGTTAACGGCCTTTTCTTGTTGGAGCAGGCGTTCGAACATTAGGAGTGTTGAATTCCAACGTGTCGGGCTGTCTAAAATCAAGCGCCTTGCTGGCATGTTGTTTCGCCGCTGGATATGTTCAAAGTGCGCCATGGCCGTGTAGGAACGCCTGAAATGGGCACACACCTTCCTGGCCTGCTTCAGGACGTCCTGTAAGCCTGGGTGCTTATGCACAAAATGTTGTAAAATCAAATTACACACATGCTTTGCAGACCAGGTATCCGTGGTCAGATGGACCCTTGCCCCAACACTGTGTGCCAGAGATGCCATTACTTCCTTTTGCACAATCGAGTACAGGTTGGGGATTGCCTTTTGTGCAAAGAAATTTCGGCCGGGTACCTTCCACTGCGGTGTCCCAAAAGCTAAAAAATTTTTGAACACCTCAGACTCCACCAGCTTGTATGGTAAAAGCTGGCAGGCTAAGAGTTCAGACAAGCCAGCTGTCAGTTGCCGGGCAAGGGGGTGACTTTGTGACATTGGCTTCTTACGCTCAAACATGTCCTTGACAGACACCTGACTGTGGCCAGATGAGCAGGGACTGCTCAGGGCGCGACACGGAGTGGGGGATGGTTGAGAGGGGGCAAGCAGGGCAGCAGTGGTTGACGTGGCTGAAGATGCTGGACCAGGAGGAGGATGGCGGCTTAGACTTTGTGTGCTTCTTGTACTCATGTGTTGATCCCATAGGCGTTTGTGATGTGACATCATGTGCCTTCGCAAAGAAGTTGTACCTAGGTGGGTTTTGGACTTCCCACGACTCAGTTTCTTTTCACACAGGTTGCAAATGGCATCACTGTTGTCTCAGGCAGACACACGAAAAAATTGCCACACTGCTGAGCTCTGCAATGACGGCATTCTGGTGGTGGCAAAAGCATGCGTTGACTGGCGTGCTGTCTGGCTGACCCCAGGTGCCGATGCATGCTGTCTGACTGTGCCACTAGCTACTTTCGACGACCTCCCCCTGCTTCCAACTCGTCTCCTCCTCCTCTCTGTCTCCCCATCTGAACTTTCCTCCTGTTCTTCTTCTCTTATAGCGGGCACCCACGTGACATCAACGGACGCATCGTCATCATCAACCGCTTCACTTGTATCTGACAACTCAACAAAGGAAGCAGCACTGGGTACAACATCATCATCAGATTGTATGTCCATGTGTGTAATGCTGCCTGACTGGGACATATCCCTGTTATCTACATCCTCTTGCACTAATGTTTGTGCATCACTCATTTCTTCCAAAGGATGTGTATATAACTCTGCTGACGGATCAAGGGAAGCGGCTGTGGTGCTAGTGTTGGTGGTGGCGGCAGGCGGGTGTGTGGAAACTGGAGAGGTGCCCAAAGCTAAGCTGGAGGAGGGTGGTGCGTCTAGGTTCTGAGCTGAAGCTGTAGAAGATTGGGTGTCCTGTGTTAGCCAGTCAACCATGTCCTCAGAACTGTTCAAGTTCAGGGTACGTTGCCTCTGAAAACTGGGCATTATTCTAGGGCCAAAGGCAATCACAGCACCACGACCACGACGGCCCCTGCGGGGTGGCCTACCTCTGCCTTTCATTTTTTTTACGATTAGTGGTACTATGTGTGCAAGCTACTGTGACTCCAGATATGAGTGTCACTGTGCACGGGAAAAAGTTGGCAGACTAGATGCAATAGTCCTCACACACACGCCTGTAGGCAGGCAACTGATATTCAATCGATTACAGTAAAAAAAAAGGTTCTTTTATTTCACTGTAAACTACGGTTGCACTAGATATGAGAGTCACTGTGCACTGGCAAAAGTTGGCAGACTAGATGCAATAGGCCTCACACACACGCCTGTAGGCAGGCAACTGATATTCAATCGATTACAGTCAAAAAAGGGTTGTTTTATTTTACTGCACACTACGGTTGCAGTAGATATGAGTGTCACTGTGCACTGGCAAAAGTTGGCAGACTAGATGCAATAGGCCTCACACACACGCCTGTAGGCAGGCAACTGATATTCAATAGATTACAGTCAAAAAAGGGTTGTTTTATTTCACTGCACACTACGATTGCACTAGATATGAGTGTCACTGTGCACTGGCAAAAGTTGGCAGACTAGATGCAATAGGCCTCACACACACGCCTGTAGGCAGGCAACTGATATTCAATCGAAAACAGTAAAAAAAGAGTTGTTTTATTTCACTGCACACTACGGTTGCACTAGATATGAGTGTCACTGTGCACTGGCAAAAGTTGGCAGACTAGATGCAATAGGCCTCAAACACACGCCTGTAGGCAGGCAACTGATATTCAATCGATGACAGTAAAAAAAGAGTTGTTTTATTTCACTGCACACTACGGTTGCACTAGATATGAGTGTCACTGTGCACTGGCAAAAGTTGGCAGACTAGATGCAATAGGCCTCACACACACGCCTGTAGGCAGGCAACTGATATTCAATCGATTACAGTAAAAAAAGGGTTCTTTTATTTCACTGTACACTACGGTTGCACTAGATATGAGTGTCACTGTGTACTGGCAAAAGTTGGCAGACTAGATGCAATAGGCCTCACACACACGCATGTAGACAGGCAACTGATATTCAGTCGATTACAGTAAAAAAAGGGTTGTTTTATTTCACTGCACACTACGGTTGCAGTAGATATGAGTGTCACTGTGCACTGGCAAAAGTTGGCAGACTAGATGGAATAGGCCTCACACACACGCATGTAGGCAGGCAACTGATATTCAATCGATTACAGTAAAAAAGGGTTGTTTTATTTCACTGCACACTACGGTTGCACTAGATATGAATGTCACTGTGCACTGGCAAAAGTTGGCAGAGTAGATGTAATAGGCCTCACACACACGCTAGCAGGCAGGCATATGCAATTAGATTACACAGCAAAAAATAAAAAAATAAAATAAAAAGGGCTTTTTGGTTTGCTGTCCTTGCAGCAGATATCAAAAGAGTCATTCAGGTGGGTAGTGAAAGCTAAATACGCAGCCTGGCTATCTATTTTCCTATTAAATCAGCAGAAAAAAATAATAAAATAAAATAAATGATGTTCTAGCCCTAAAAAGGGCTTTTTGGGTTGCTGTCCTTGCAGCAGATATCAAAGGAGTCCTTCAGGTGTGTAGTGAAAGCTAAATACACAGCCTGGCTATCTATTTCCCTATTAAATCAGCAGAAAAAAATAATAAAATAAAATAAATGATGTTCTAGCCCTTAAAAGGGCTTTTTGGGTTGCTGTCCTTGCAGCAGATATCAAATGAGTCCTTCAGGTGTGTAGTGAAAGCTAAATACACAGCCTGGCTATCTATTTCCCTATTAAATCAACAGCAGGTATAATATATGTCCTCTCTCAACGAATGCAGCTACAGAATGATTCTAAAATGGAGGCTGTCATTCAGATGGAAGGCTCTGGAAGGCAGTGTATGCTGCTGATTGGCTGGAATGTGTCTGCTGACTGTAAGATGCAGGGTCAAAGTTTCCCTTAATGATAAAGAATAGGGGGCGGACCGAAAAGCGCATATGTTCGCCGTTCGTTGCGAACGCGAACATGCGAAAATCGCCATGAATAGTTCTCCGGCAAACTGGTCGGGACATCACTAGTAGCCCGTTTGCAGCTCGAAAAAAAACGCCATTTGAATAGCAAAAAAACTTATGGCTCCATTACGGGCTACTGTAACTTACAATTGCTAAATTGAATGAGGCCTATATGTGTGTTCCATCATCTATGCCTGAAACATATATACCAGTTTTCTATTCAGTCCTATATGACTCTCAATGACCCTATGGACCAATGCACACCCGGCACATTGTGTGTCTAGTTGTGCCAAACCATAAGTTTTTCATGGCAAAGGTACTGGAGTGGGTTGCCAGTTCCTTCTCCAGTGACCCGTGCTATGGCATGCACATCTTGGGTGACCCTACATGGTATAGCTCACAGCTTAATTTAAGTATCCAAGTCCCTTCACCATAACATGGTAGCGATCAGGAAGGTGATATATGTCTGATATATTTATTCACATATGTTATATATTAATGGCTGAATATTGGTAATACAATTTTATGTAAATATAAAATATACTGGTGCCACTAAGTTTAATCATGCAATGCTGAATATCAGCATTGTGGATAGTTAAAAGCCAAGATTTCGGTTTAGCAATTTTCGGGGGCTTTGGTTTTCATGTTATGGTGACCATAAGATGCACATAACACTCCTTAATACTTCAATTAAACACCCATTTCAAAATAACTTGTGATTAGCTGGCTAAAGCTGTTTTTTATAGTAGAAAGAGACATTAGTAAATACCACAATGACTTGAGATTTCAGATCGCAGGTTAACGTGGGCTATTTTTTTACCGCACTAGTGATGTTTTAGCAAATCCTCCATTGTGTCCTATTAAAAGTGAATTACACATATTTTCAAACATTGAACATATTTCCACACATGGTGGGAGTGCTTAGAAAAAAGATCCTACATATGACTTTAAGGAAGAATTTAATTACATCTTAAATTCAGGCCTACTAATTAAAGTCATCAACAAATCAGAATTACATTTTCTGACAAACACCAATCCCAGAATAGCTACATTTTATTGCATTCCTAAGATACACAAGAACCCTAAAAAACCACCAGGTAGACTGATAGTGTCAGGCATTGAATGCTTAACTGAAAATTCAAGTAAATATGTAGATTATATATTGCAAGACTTTGTTGTCACTCTAGCATCCTATGTCAAGGACACAAAAGATGTATTATTAAAATTACATGACATCTCGGTCAATCATCACAATGCATTACTGGTGTCATTAGATGTTGAAGCATTATATACAAGCATACAACATGAAAGAGGTATCAATGCTGTTCAATATTTGTTATCCAAGAGAGGTACTCACTACAAAAATCACAATGAATTCGTGACCAGATTATTGGAGTTTATTTTAACTCACAATTATTTTGTTTTCCTCAACAAATTCTACCAGCAGATTTGTGGAACAGCTATGGGCACAGCATGTGCCCCAACATATGCAAATCTGTATTTGAGCTGGTGGGAGGAAACCATAGTGTTCATCGATAAAATGGACAAATACACCCAATATATTGAATTATGGGTACGTTTCATCGACAATATTTTACTAGTATGGAATGGTAATTTTAAACAATTGGAAGAATTCATTGGTGTACTTAATAGGAATGACATGGGACTTTATTTGACATCAGAAATCAATAAATCAAGTATTAGTTTTTTAGATTTAAGAATTAACAAACAGGAGGATGGTAAATTACAGACCACGACTTATAGAAAACCCACAACCACAAACAATTTATTACAAGCCAATAGTAGCCATCCTAAAGCCTTGGTCTCAGGAATCCCTGTGGGACAATATTTAAGAATAAGAAGAAACTGTTCAAGTCCCACAGATTTTGAAAAAGTGGCCAAAGAACTCAAACATTGATTTAAAGAAAGGGGTTACAACAACAAAACCCTTAGAAATGCATATCAAAGAGCGAGAGATGTCAATAGAGACTTTTAATGGGGAAAATAAACAATCCAATGATATAGTAAGATGCATCAGCACTTATAATGGAAAGTGGCATGATATCAAAAGAATGTTCAATAACCACTGGAAGATCCTGCTAGATGATGAAGATTTAAGGCCTTTTCTAAGTAATCAGGCTCAGATCACTAGCAGTTGCTCTACTAATTTAAGAGATGTGCTATCTAAAAGTCACTTAGAAATAGATAAAAGTAAAAATTGGTTGAATACAACTAAAGGCTGTTTCAAGTGTCTATCATGTAAGGCTTGTAAATATGTAAATACTAGTAAAACATTTTCCTCTAGAGATGGCAATACACATTTTCAAATCAAACAATTATTGACTTGTTAGTCAATAGGGGTTATTTACCTCATGCTTTGCAAATGTGGCATGAGGTATGTAGGTAAAACCTGTAGAGAATTCAGACCTAGAGTTCTAGAACATATTTATAGCATAAAGAGAGAATGTGATACCCCTGTAGCCAACCATGTTAATTTAAAGCATAACTGGGATCTTAGTACTATCTCTTTTATAGCTATAGATAATATTCAACATACCATAAGAAGTGGCAATATTGACAAAGAATTGTTGAAAAAAGAGGCCCAATGGATATACATTGAAAACCAAAAAAACAATGGGTCTTAATGAAGGATTTACCTTCACACCTTTTATTTAAAAATATTGGGTTAAGAAGAAAACATGCATTGTAATGCTTAATATGCTGAAAATAATCATAACAATTCCATCCTGTCCTCTTTTAAGTTCAGTTATTTTAATAATTATACTGATCTATATTGGAGCTTTATTCCATCTTAGTACCAATAAGATATGTCTTTATCAATTATATTTCATATTCTAAGAAAGAGCTCTATATGTGCAACATATGGGATATGGAGCAAAATATACTCTATCCCATACACATGTTTATATATATATAACTTGAACACTACTAATATCTGCTCTTTCATATCTTTAGAAAGGCTCCTTTTATGTAACATTTGGGACACTATGCATAACATACTTTATCCCAGACATAATTTATAATTTTTATTATCCATTTTTAGTATATATATATTTTTTGTAAATTTTTTGTATATATATATATATATTATTAATAATATTCGCATTTTGTATGCCTTTTATATGCTGCACATGGGCCAATATGCAATATATAATGTATTGGTGACATATATTCACTATCTATTTAATGGTACATAATTATTATGCCATGATACTCTGTCTAATCATATTCATCTACTCCCCACTTATGTAAGGATTTTTTCAACCTACACTTTGTGTTCCATTCTCTAGTTTTATTATGAACAGACTTTGTCCATTTGTATTATATCTCTCGTGTTATTCATGATTGGTTTCCCACGTATTATAGACTTTTTAAACTATACGATTATGTTTTTGGTTTTAATCTTCCACGTCTCCATGGTAACCCCATGCTTTAAATAGGCCTCCAGTGCCTAGAACGGTAACCCCTGATGAAATTGTTGAGAAACGTACATCTGGTTGTACGTGATGTTAAGTAATACGGCGCGACGCTTACCTATGACGTCAGCAATAGGCGCATAGGCAGTGTTCGCGGTTTAGGGAGCTCTGACCTAGTGTGTCTTTGAATGGGTGCTTAGCTTGTCAATTTGAAGCTTTTAGACGGTCTAAGATTCCCTTATACTTTGATTTAAGAGTATTGCACACAATAAAGACAAATTAGTTATCTTAGGCCCCCTCGAATACCAGCTAACTTGTTTTGAATACTAAGTGGGTTTTTAGAATGACTAAGACCTTGTGCAATCATTTGTAATACCAGTTGGTATCCCAGGACATACCCTTAGTTCACTTTTTATATTGATTACTGACAATCCCTATAAGGGTATTATGTGGATAATAAATATCCACCTAATTTGATATTCAATATTTCAATTTACTATATTTATAATTGTTTGATTCTACACAGCTATTTCCTGCACCAAGCACCATTCACTTTACTATTTATACACCATCTTTTCCAAATATTTATTCATGTTTTTTTATAAGCACATAGCACTTTACTATTGGATCACTTTATAATAGGATCACTCATTTCACAGTGATTTCCTGGGATTATTTATCCAAGTACTATAGCAAGCACATTGAGTCTATTCCACCTTTATTTCAATCTTATGTCATGTACCCTTAACAAGATTTTAACTTCATATTTTTAATACATTATTAAATGTTACGTTTTAAATAGGACAATGCAGCATGTCATATGGCCAGAATTGTCTGGGAGTGGTTTGAGGAGCACAACGAAGACTTTAACATACTTCCCCCACCTCCAAATTCCCTGGACTTGAACCCCATCGATCATCTGTGGGACCACCTCGATAGACATGTTCTCCATATGTATCCTCCACCACTTACTCTTCAGCAGCTGTTGGATGAACTGCAGTCTGCTTGGCTCCAGATATCCTTGCCAAACTTCCAGCATCTTATTGACTCACTACCACACCGTCTAGCTGCTTTCAATTCTGCACACAGTGGTTATCCAGATATTAGCAGGTGGTCATAATAATGTGATCATATATATAGCATCCAATATATTTCATAACTGAACAATATTTTTGCTAAATGTTTATTATATATTGCCATATACATAATAATATTTCCACATGTGCTTACCCACTACTTTCTTGTGGTCTTTTTATTAATTCACTTCTATTTTAATGTAATTGTTATTGTGATGACACAGGGACCCCTAGATGGTCAGGGTTCTAGTAATCTAAGCACCCAGCTGCTTCCTCAGGTATCAGGAACACAGGATCAGGCTGAATGAAACACAGGAACAGCCACAGGTACTAATGGGATACAGCAGGAACAGCAGGCAGATGTAGGTCCCTTTAAGGTAGGACCCAAGAGAGATATCAGAATACCTTCAAGTGATTAGCTCATTGGCCATTTCACAAGAATGACAGCACACCACAAGTGTGATTTATTGATCACAGTACAGCACATTTTATACAAAACATCACTCAATCAAAACAGGACACCATATCTAATGTCATTCCCCCTGATTCCCCCATGCGTTTCAGGAAACTTGCTGACTACTAGCCCTAATCCCTCCTTTATGCTCAGCCTTCCTGGGGTATTCAGTTAGAACAATGATTATCTCATCCCACGGATTACCCACTATGGGCCAGGAGACATTCTGACAGCTAGTCTATGTATGATTATGTCAAGATTTAGAATGTTAAAGCGGTACATTGTTTTGTATGGAAATTTGTTGTTTCATATTGTAGGCTTGTAATTCTTAGGAATAACTCATTTAAATCTGTCCAAACAAGAGTCTAGTAGACATCCCGGGTATGATAAAGTTTGAAACACAAAATCATAGATTTTAATATAATAAATAATGCTAAAAAACAACAATATAATAATAAATTTAATTAATAATGTAATCAAACCAAAATCACAGAAATTTGTCCAAACAAGGGTACAATATTACTAGTCACTGTAATACTAGACACTGCATATTGGTCAAGTAAATATCCCAAGTATGAAACATTTTGAAACATGGCACTGCACAAAGTCCGACGTCAAAATCAGGACAATGGAACCTGGTTTCCTTTCTGATCTTCTTTCCACTGTCATCTCACTTCAAGCAACAAACCACACACATCCTTGTAGGTTCTGACTTTTTCTTGGTTGGTGGGATGTAGTCCATGAAGTGATGACCAGTCAAGTGTCCCGGGTTGACAACACCAATAGTACGACTTCCAGCTCTATTCACAACCATTGATGGTATTTGGTGGTTCACAAAGATGCATTCGGCAACTTTCCAAACTAAGTCGGAATGAATCACAGACTTGTCACTATTTTTTTATTTTAACAGAATGTAGGCATTCCACAAGCATTGGTCAAGAAGATGGCTGAAGATCTTCTTGTAGTATTTATTTTGCTGTTTCCTCATTGCTGGGTAGAATGACATTGCTTGGTCGGCTCTGTCGGCACCTTCCATGGTGTTATTGTAGTCTATCACTACTTGTGGCTTCATGACTTCTTTTCCATCTTTTGTGCGTACCATAACAGTGGAGGTATTATGGACTGTACTCATTAGGCACATATCTTTCTTGTCAAACCATCACATTGCCATCAATTTGCCTTTTTGCCAGTCTTCAGCTTGTTATTGCCAAACATTTGGAGCATGTTGTGCCGGTTAGCCCTAACGGTTCCATAGGCATCTGTTTTGTTTTGCAGAAGAAACTCATAAAGTTCAGGAGATGTATAAAAGTTGTCGGTTGTTACACAATATCGCTGATTTAGCAATGGCTCAATGAGTGAAAGAATGGAAGATGTTGCTATTCCATAGTTGCTGTATTTTGGATAGAATTTTGTTCCTTTTCCAGTGTAAATGACTGAATTCCAGATATAGCCAGTTGACAATTCGCATAGCATGTAGAATTTTACGCCAAATCGTGCTCTCTTTGACGCAATGTATTGTACCCAGCTGAGCCTTCCCTTGTAGGCCATTAGACTTCGATCTTATATCTATCTTCTATCATCTATGCTGATATCTCTTTCTGGCACATAGCTCCATTGGAAATTCTTTAGAATCATTTGAGATACTTCCCAAATTTTCCTTAGTTTTGGTGCAGGATGAGTAGTTTCAGCAAATTCTTTGTTGCTTTGGAAGTGTAAAAATGTTATGGTCAGGGAAAATCTGTACTCTGACATGACCGTACCAAATAATGGAGTGGCAGGTAATCTATTAGTTGTCCAATACCACTTCTGCAGGGGTTTAACCACCACTCCCTGAAGTATTATTAGTCCCCGAAATTTCCAAATTTCATCTTTGGTCACTGGTTCCCACTTTCTGGTTCTTGAAAACTTCCTAGGCTGAGTAACTAATTGTTGCTCTTGTACCGGCTTTGTCTCACTAATAGTGATGTCCCGAACAGTTCGCCGGAGAACTATTCACGGCGATTTTCGCATGTTCGCGTTCGCAACGAACGACGAACACTTGCGCTTTTCGGTCCGCCCCTATTCTTTATAATTGAGGAAACTTTGACCCTGCACCTTACAGTCAGCAGACACATTCCAGCCAATTATCAGCATACACTCCCTTCCAGGGCCTTCCATCTGAAGGGCAGCCTCCATTTTAGAATCATTCTGAAGCTACATTCGTTGAGAGAGGACATATATTCTACCTGCTGCTGATTTAATAGGGAAATAGATAGCCAGGCTGTGTATTTAGCTTTCACTAAACACCTGAAGGACTCATTTGATATCTGCTGCAAGGACAGCAACCCAAAAAGTGCTTTATAGGGCTAGAACATCATTTATTTTATTTTATTATTTTTTTCTGTGTAATCTAATTGCATATGCCTGCCTGCTAGCGTGTGGGTGAGGCCTATTGCATCTAGTCTGCCAACTTTTGCCAATGCACAGTGACACTCATATCTAGTGCAACCGTAGTGTGCAGTGACATAAAACAACCCTTTTTTGACTGCAATCGATTGAATATCAGTTGCCTGCCTACAGGTGTGTGTGTGAGGCCTATTGCATCTAGTCTGCCAACTTTTGCCAGTGCACAGTGACACTCATATCTGGTGCAACCGTAGTGTACAGTGACATAAAAGAACCTTTTTTTTGACTGTAATCAATTGAATATCAGTTGCCTGCCTACAGGCGTGTGTGTGAGGCCTATTACATCTACTCCGCCAACTTTTGCAAAAAAAATGAAAGGCAGGCCGCCCTGCAGGGGCCGTCGTGGTCGTGGTGCTGTGATTCCCTTTGGCCCTAGAATAATGCCCAGTTTTCAGAAGCAACATACCCTGAACTTGAACAGTTCTGAGGACATGGTTGACTGGCTAACACAGGACACCCAATCTTCTACAGCTTCCACTCGAAACCTAGACGCACCATCCTCCTCCAGCTTAGCTTCGGGCACTTCTCCAGTTACCATTCGCCCGCCTGCCGCCACCACCAACACTAGCACCACAGCCGCTTCACTTGATCCGTCAGCAGAGTTATTTACACATCCGTTGGAAGAAATGAGTGATGCACAAACATTAGTGCCAGAGGATGTAGATAACAGGGATATGAGTCGTGGGAAGTCCCACACCCACCTAGGTACAAATTCTTTGCGAAGGCACATGATGTCACATCACAAACGCCTATGGGATCAACACATAAGTACAAGCAGCACACAAAGTCAAAGCCGTCATCCTCCTCCTGGTCCAGCATCTTCAGCCACGTCAACCACTGCTGCCCTGCTTGACCCCTCTTAACCATCCGCCACTCCATGTCTCACCCTGAGCAGTCCCTGCTCATCTGGCCACTGTCAGGTGTCTGTCAAGGACATGTTTGAGCTTAAGAAGCCAATGTCACAAAGTCACCCCCTTGCCCGGCAACTGACAGCTGGATTGTCTGAACTCTTAGCCCACCAGCTTTTACCATACAAGCTGGTGGAGTCTGAGGCGTTCAAAAAATTTATAGCTATTGGGACACCGCAGGGGAAGGTACCTGGCCGAAATTTCTTTGCATAAAAGGAAATCCCCAACCTGTACTCGATTGTGCAAAAGGAAGTAATGGCATCTCTGGCACACAGTGTTGGGGCAAGGGTCCATCTGACCACGTATAACTGGTCTGCAAGGCATGGTCAGGGCAGGTATATAACCTACACTGCGCATTGGGTAAACCTGGTGACGGCTGCCAAGCATGGAATACGTTGGTGACACCACCACGACTTGAAGGCAAGCCTGCTACCACCTCCTCTACTCCTCCTACTCCATCCTCTTCCATAACCTCCTCGGCTGAGTCCTCTTCTGCTGCTGCTATGTCTTGTTCCACATCAACGGCACCCCCCCCAGCTCCACAGGTACTATTCCACATCCCGGATACGGCAGTGTCACGCCGTCTTGGGGTTGACTTCCCCGAAAGCAGAGAGTCAAACCGGACAAGCACTCCTGTCCGCCCTGAACGCACAGGTGGATCAGTGGCTGACTCTGCACCAACTGGAGATCGGCAAAGTGGTTTGTGACAACAGAATAAATTTGTTGGCGGCATTGAATTTGGGCAAGTTGACACATGTGCCGCGCATGGCACATGTGTGTAATCTGATTGTACAACGCTTTGTGCATAAGCACCCAGGCTTACAGGACGTCCTGAAGCAGGCCAGGAAGGTGTGTGCCAATTTCAGGCATTCCTACACGGCCATGGCGCACTTTACAGATATCCAGTGGTGAAACAACATGCCAGCGAGGCGCTTGATTTTAGACAGCCTGACACGTTGGAATTCAACACTCCTAATGTTCGACCGCCTGCTCCAACAAGAAAAGGCCGTTAACAAGTATTTGTATGACCGGGGTGCTGGGACAGCCTCTGCGGAGCTGGGGGTTTTTTGGCCACGTTACTGGACGCTCATGCGCAATGCCTGTAGGCTTATGCCTCCTTTTGAGGAAGTGACAAACCTGGTCAGTCGCACCCAGGGCACCATAAGTGACATCATACCATTTGTTTTCTTCCTGGAGCGTGCCCTGAGAAGAGTGCTGGATCAGGTCATAGATGAGCATGAAGAGAAAGAGTTGTGGTCACCATCACCACCAGAAACAGCCTTATCAGCATCGCTTGCTGGACCTGCGGCAACGCTGGAAGAGGATTGTGAGGAAGAGGAGTCAGAGGAGGAATGTGGCTTTGAGGAGGAGGAGGAAGACCAACCACAACAGGCATCCCAGGGTGCTCGTTGTCACCTATCTGGTACTCGTGGTGTTGTACGTGGCTGGGGGGAAGAACATACCTTCAGTGAGATCACTGAGGACGAGGAACGGGACATGACTAGCTCGGCATCCGACCTTGTGCAAATGGGGTCTTTCATGCTGTCGTGCCTTTTGAGGAACCCTCGTATAAAAAGGATGAAGGAGAATGACCTGTACTGGGTGTCCACGCTACTAGGCCCCTGGTATAAGCAGAAAGTGCCTGAAATGTTACCGAATTACCAAAAGTCGGAAAGGATGCAGCCCTTCCAAAATAAATTAAAAAGTATGCTTTACACAGCGTTTAAGGGTGATGTCACAGCACAACGGCAATCTAACAGCGGAAGAGGTGAACATAATCCTCCTCCTCCCACGACCACGCCGGCAAGGAGAGGACGCTTTACAGATGTGTTGTTGATGAAGGACATGAGGAGCTTTTTAAGTCCTATGCATCGCCACAGCCCTTCAGGGTCCACCCTCAGAGAACGACTCGACCTTCAGGTAACAGACTACCTCGCCTTAACTGCAGATATCAAGACTATGAGGAGCGATGAACCCCTTGACTACTGGGTGTGCATGCTTGCCCTGTGGCATGAGCTATCCCAATTTGCCATAGAACTTCTGTTCTGCCCCGCTTCAAGTGTCCTGTCAGAAAGTACCTTCAGTGCAGCAGGAGGTTTTGTTACTGAGAAGAGAAGACGCCTAGCTCAAAAAAGTCTAGATTACCTCACCTTTATTAAGATGAATGAGGGATGGATCCCGAAGGGACTGACAGTGGGCGATACATTCGATTAAAAAAGGCCTGATAGATGATATTGTCAGAAGGCGTACAGCATGTAATGAAAACTAAAGCATTTTTGAACAGTCTTGCATAACAGTTGTGCAAAAATACATATTTACAATAAAGACATTTTGTGAAAGTTAGCTGGTTATTCCTTCTTATTTTTACTTTTTAGGTTAATAATTTTACTTATTTTTTACTGTGATTGCAATTTAAGAGATACCTATAACATGGTAAAACAGACAATAGTAAAGAGTATATCTGCAGGGAACACCAAAGTCCTATTAGCTATCATCCCTCCAGCAGTATTAGCATATTATTTACAATATCTAACCTGGGCAATCACCCTTGGGTTACCCTAGGGCAGGCTTCATTGAGTGACCTCTCCTTTCCTGGGATAATTTTGCCGCCGGTTGCTTTTTAAGGGTCTCCAGGGCTCCCCCACTCCGGTCCTTCCCCCAGTGTCTCTTCAACCAGTAACAAATGTTTTATATTTGTAAAGCAACCCAATGATTCCCCTTGATAGATTTTTATCTTTACAAATTTTGGAGAAGCAATTTAAGACCGGTGTCCCTTGTTTCTGGGTCAGGGAGTGTGTGAAATGCCTCAGCCTACAGTAATTGTAATGTTCTGACAGTGGTAGCTCATGCTTGTCCCTCAGTTCCTCAGAGGTGAGCATCTGGCCCTTTACTAACCAGTCTCCCAGTCTATCTAGTTTCCTTGACCTCCACCAGTGTTGTGATGTTGTGCTCATGTGTTTCGGGGCCTGAGGGTGGTCAAGAATTGGGGTCATTTGGGTGGATCCAGGGAACAAACCCGTGTGTTTCTTGGCCCATTTCCAGTATGATAGTGAGTGTCTGATTAGGGGGTTTGGCGAGTTTTTGAGGCTCTGAGGCAATTCTGATAGCCAAGCCACCTTGTCCCAGGTTAAGGGCCTTAAAGTGTGGTTCTCTAAATACACACAGGCCGGTTGATGACATATAGAATGTGCTATTGGGAGGAAAGATAGGTGACAGGACAGGTATTAAACTGATAGGAATAAATAGTCCAACTTAATACACCACTCCTATCTGGTGGCACCTTAGATTGCACGTGCAGTGCCCCAAATTCGAAGTGGGAGGACCGACCAAGCATCTTTTTCCATCTCCCTGTTCCAAAAATCCATGCCATATACACGTCCCCTGATAGGTGACGTAACAGGTATTAAACTGATAGGAATGAGTAGTACAACTTAATACACCACTCCTATCTGGTGGCACCTTAGATTGCACGTGCAGTGCCCCAAATTTGAAGTAGGAGGTCCAACCAAGCTTTTTTTTCCATCTCCCTGTTCCAAAAATCCATGCCATATACACGTCCCCTGATAGGTGACGTAACAGGTATTAAACTGATAGGAATAAGTAGTACAACTTAATACACCACTCCTATCTGGTGGCACCTTAGATTGCACGTGCAGTGCCCCAAATTCAAAGTGGGCGGACCGACCAAGCATCTTTTTCAATCTCCCTGTTCCAAAAATCCATGCCATATACACGTCCCCTGATAGGTGACGTAACAGGGATTAAACCGATAGGAATAGTACTACTTAACAGTACACACCTTATAATAACGCAGACAGAGGCAACGCGTATAATCTTCCATGCTGTGCAGTGGAAGCCCCCAGACTCTGACCTATGTATAATCTTCCATGCTGGGCAGTGGAAGCCCCCAGACTCTGACCTCTGTATAATCTTCCATGCTGGGCAGTGGAAGCCCGCAGACTCTGACCTGTGTATAATATTCCATGCTGGGCAGTGGAAGCCCCCAGACTCTGACCTGTGTATAATCTTCCATGCTGGGCAGTGGAAGCCCCCAGACTCTGACCTGTGTATAATCTTCCATGCTGGGCAGTGGAAGCCCCCAGACTCTGACCTGTGTATAATCTTCCATGAAGGGCAGTGGAAGCCCCCATACTCCGACCTGTGTATTATCTTCAATGTTGGGCAGTGGAAGCCCTGAGACTCTGACCTGTGTATAATATTCCATGCTGGGCAGTGGAAGCCCCCATACTCTGACCTGTGTATAATCTTCCATGCTGGGCAGTGGAAGCCCCGAGACTCTGACCTGTGTATAATATTCCATGCTGGGCAGTGGAAGCCCCAAGACTCTGACCTGTGTATAATCTTCCATGCTGGGCAGTGGAAGCCCCCAGACTCTGGGAGTCTGAAGAAGAGGAGTCAGAGGAGTAAGGTGGCTTTGAAGAGGTGGAAGACCAAACACAGAAGGCGTTCCAGGGGGCTTGTTGTCCCCTTTCGGGGACCCTTGGTGGCTGGGTGGAGGAAGAGACCTTCAATGACATCAGTGAGGTCAAGGAACGGGACATGGCTAGCTTAGTATCCAACCTTGTGGAAATGGGGAGTTTGCGGTTGTTTGCGGTGCAATAAACGGGGAGATTGGTCTGTTACTGTGAAGCGGGTGTAACCCTTACACTACCTGATCGATACAACATCATAACTGATGTTTTAAAGCATGTTATTCCAAACAATTTAGGAATGTTAGGTGATTTATGCCTTTTATGGCTTAAAACCAGACTCTGCATCAACGATGTAATTTTCCGTGGGAGTTTTGCCATGGATCCCCCTCCGGCATGCCACAGTCCATGTGTAAGTCCCCTTGAAACAACTTTCCCATCACTATTGTGGCCAGAAAGAGTCCCTGTGGGTTTTGAAATTCACCTGCCCATTGAAGTCTATGGCGGTTCGCACATTTGCGTCCGTTCGCGAACATTTGATGGACTTCGCGACAACCGAAAATTTTATGTTCGTGACATCACTAATTCTAATTCAATATCGCTGTTTTCTAGCTGGTCTAAAATCACTTCCTACCTAAAGGGACGCTTTTTGGATGCCATGGACGTTCTCAAGTTTTTAAGCAGAAAGAACGGTAAAAGTGTAGGCAGGACACTGGACAAAGCACTGGGACAAATCACTGGGACAAAACTGAGGTGAAATGGGTTGATACAGTAATGTAACAGATTACACTTTATTACAATGTATTGGAATGTATTGTGTTTATGTTTACATGTAGAATTTCTGTCACAGACTCTCTGTCCTCCTAAGGTAGATTAGTACAGTTACCACCAGCAGAAAGAGTGTTTTACAGGCCTGGGGGGGGGGGGGGGGGTCACCATAATGGGGGGACCTGGTGGTGGAGATCAGAATGGGGGGACCTGGGGGGATCAGAATGGGGGACCTGGGGGAGTAGATCAGAATGGGGGACCTGGGGGAGGAGATCAGATTGGGGGACCTGGAGGGGGGCTCAGAATGGGGGACCTGGTGGGGAGAACAGGATGGAGGACCTGGGGCGAGGATCTGAATGTGGAACCTGGGGTGAGGAGATCAGAATGGGGGAACTGTAAGAGGGGATCAGAATAGAGGACGTGAGGGGGAGGGGATCAGAATGAGGGACCTGGGGGGGATGAGATCGGAATGGGGGACATGGGGGGAGGATCCCCATTCTGATCTCCTACCCACCAGGTCCCCCATTCTGATCCCCCCCCCAGGTCCCCCATACTGATCCTCCCCCCCAGGTCCCCCATTCTGATCCCCCCCACAGATCCCCCCAGGTCCCCCATTTTGATCTCATCCACCCCCAGGTACCCCCATTCTGATCTCATCCACCCCCCAGGTCCTCCCATTTTGATCCCCTCTCCCCCCTCCAGGTCTGTATGAACTCCTTGTGCTTGTGTGGTGGTAACTGCCCTAATCCACCTTAAGCTGCTTTGTAGGTATTCCGGCCTACACAGCAGCCAGAAGACAGCGTCTGCTTCAGTGTCGGAAGGAGGAGAGCCTTCAGTGCTTTAGGTAATGAAATGTAACCCCGAGCCACGCTCGGGATTACCTTTAGGAGGGTTAAAGGAATAGTAAATTTAGCACATATTGGACCACACCATATTACTGATCTCCAAAAAGCGTGTTGAAAAACTTTTTTTATTTTTTGAATATGTCCATTTTTCATTAAAGGAATCAGTTCTACAGAAATGTATGATTTTCAAGTTGTTTACAGTTTAGAGACAGTCCCCCCTTGGTTCACAGCTCAGACAGAGTTCTGTTCCTCCTCCTAAACTACTCCAACCAACCAGGTTGCAGGGGTGTCTCTCAATTAAACTGTATGGGCCTCATTCTATGAAGGCCCGTAAAATGGCTGCAAAAATGCGATTCCTTGCTGACAGCTTACGGCCCTGCATAGCGCTACGGCTATGCTGCTATTTAAATGAATGGTGCCGCAAAGATGCCCCCCTTACGGCCGGCCGCAAACTATACAATCAGCCGCAAGCATTTCCTGCGCACCCGTAAATCGTCTTTCAAGGCTTCAAAGTCGGAAAACTGTTTATAAATTCAAAACAGCACTGTAAAGCACTGTAAATAATAGGCAACATAATGGGTGACATGAGGATTAATAGCAACACTATCTCAAGCTTGCACATTGCCCAAATCCAATATTTAATTTCAGGTTTATTTTCCGTCCCAAGTCCTGCGTGCTTCAATGACCTCGAAGCCAGTAAATCGTTGTTAAAATCCGTACGGGTTTGGAGGTTGATGGCCACAAACTCAAAGCATTGTAGAAACAAATATATATTCAATCCAGCACTGTAAAGCACTTTAAATGATGGGGAACACAATGGGGGACATGAGGATTAATAGCAAAACATTCTTAAACTTGCACATCGCCAAATTATAATCTTTGATTTTAGGTTTAATTTCCGTTCAAAGTCCCATGGGCATCAATGGCCTCCAAGCCTGTAGCTCGTTATTCAAGCCTGTACGGGCTTGGAGGGTGATTGACCTCCATGCCCGTGGGACTTGCATAATAGATAAAACACGAAGATTGAACATTTGCAGATTTGAGAGTAGGGGAATGTTGAGCTATTAATTCTAAGACCAAACATCACTTTCACTTTTAATAAAAGTACAGGATGGCTTTTCTATTTGCTTAATTAGTGCTACGAATTATAAGTAAGCCCTTTGCGACACCTCCGTGGCCCAAGTAACCTGTGGGACCTTGCTTTGCGAGCCCGTAGTTTTAACATTGCGTTTTTTGGCAAGCCCGCGCTGCTGTGAACTATGTGATTAAAATCCCTGGGGAAAATCCAACATATTTATACCGAACATGACCTGGTGCTATTTACATGCCAATAACTACATACCAGAACAAATTATTATATATTAAAGCAACAACAAGAACATGCACTGCACAAATTGGGTTTCCCAAGGGAACCCCTGGCTCCCCAAAGTCTAATCGTGACAGTTGTTTACCTTATATCTGTAAAGCACTTTGAACTTTAATGGCGCTACTGAAATAAAAATACGTACATATACAAATGTAAGTGTTAATGCAGTGTAATTGTATATGTGGATGCATTTACATGAATGCTAGCATGCATATATATCTGCATTTATGCATTACCATTTATGTTTGAATTTATAAGTATATCATATTTTTGTGTGCATGTATTTGCTTGTACATATGATAATCTACACTGCTGCACTGCTATATTGTGATAGGAATATTTTATTTTTTCCTTGCCCAACCTTGGGAACATTCCTCCAAAATAAGCGAGATATTCATGGTAGTAAAGTATAGACTGTCCTGTCCTGCAGAAAGATATTAAATTTACCTACAAATCTTTTGACATGACTGAATTTGTAAATAAAACTGAACATGCAAATAAAGGAATATAGTATTGGATTTCCTTATGCAGCATATGTGTATTCAGAAAAAAAGCTATCTAGTTCACATCCAGTCCAACATATTTCTGCATGAAGAATTCAGGTTTTAAGGTTTATCAACAACCTGGCAAAAAGGATAGTGTCCAGGGAAATAATAACATTTCTACCATCAATAGCTATGGTTAGATGGACAAGATGGTACACAAGACCAGCAGATCTATACATTTATGTTGAAGCAAACTTGGACACAGGTATCTTTCAAGGGAAAATTAAGCTTAAAAAAAAAATACTGCTGCCAAGAGTAATAGTAATAAAGTAACACATTAACGATATTGCAACCTATATGGGTTGATTTCTGCCTGTCAGTTCATATTTTTGTAGAACTGTAACATTATAATATAGCATCAGAATTTTTAATTTTGGGGCCATAATATTTAGCAAAAATCAATTTGCTGTAAATGTGAAGGAAAATTTAGCAAACCATCACTTTAGTGTTGTATAGTTCTATATGTGAAAAGAACCCATCTGCAACTAAACTGGCATTCTTCATAATACTCTGATATATTAGCGACTTGCCCTTCACAAATGACGGCAATACAAATTGAACCCTAGCAATTCAATGAGCGCCTTGCAATGAGCGCCTTTGGCCCTTATTGTGAGCCTCCCCCTTCTACTTTATTGTCCTCACCATGAGCGCCGTTTGACTCTCATTGCAGGCCCCTCTTCCTCCCCTGTGTCTCTTTCCTCCCCTCTCCCTCCCGTATGTCTCCTTTCTCCCCCCTCTCCCTCCACTGTGTCTCCTTCCCCCCATGTCCCTCCCCTGTGTCTTCTTCCTCCCCTCTCCCTCTTATGTGTCTCCTTCCCTCCATAGCCCTCCCCTCTGTTTCCTTCTCCCATCTCCCTCCCCTGAGTCTCCTTTCCCCCCTCCCCTATGTCTCTTTCCCTCTCCCTCCCATGTGTCTTTCCCCCCACTCTGTCCCCCCTCTCCTTCCCCTGTGTCTCCCCCTCCCCTGTGTGTCCATTCCACCCTCTCCCTCCCCAACCCTGTGTCTCCTTTCTCCCCCTCCTTTCTCCCCCTCTCCTTCCCCTGTTTTTCCTTCAACTGTGTTTCCTTTTCCCCCTCTTCCTCCCCTTTTGTCTACTTTCTCCCCCCCTTCTCCCTCCCCATGTGTCTCCTTTGTCCCCCGCTCCCTCCCGCTCCCTTAACGCATGCCGTGTGCGCCCCTGGAAACTTGCGGGTTAGATAGTTGTATTTGCGAGTTTGGTGTAACTTTTATCATAGCGTTACCGACAAACTCGCAATTACCACAACTATTATATGTGATTGTTGTTGCTGTTTAGTCATTCAATCATGTCAAAGTATCCGTGACCCTATTAACCCCAGCATGCCAGGCACCACTTGTGACTGCTTCTGCTTATCCATAAGGCTTTCTTTGCAAATATACTGGAGTGATTTGCCAGTTTCTTCTCCAGTGGACCACAATTTGTCTGACCTCTCTGCTATGACCCTGCCTCTGCCATCTTGGGTGACCCTATACGAGTTAGCTCACAGCTTCATTGAAATAAACAAGCCCCTTTAACAAGACAAGGTAAAGATCCATAACGGGATATGTTATATATGAATGTGCATTCTCCATTTTAGTATTTTTATGGCTTCCTTTAGCTGAATACTATTCTAGGAAAAAGCAGAGCAACAACACATTAACATCAAACATTTAATTTTGTGTTCAATAAATCACTCTTTGCGCCCAGAATTCCTATCAACTGCCTTGTGCATTAATTATCTAATTCTAAAAGTTTGTGCTACTTTCAGTTCACCAACAAATGTTTTTCATTTTGTAATGAACTGCAAAACAAGAATTGTTCTGTAATCCTACGACTGCATCTATGACTTAAATAGTGCAATAACATTTTATCAGTAGCTATAACTTTTTCCTTCTTTCTAAACTCATTAAGGAGTTAACATAGCATTTTACACATTAAAATTTACTGAATTCCTATTATGGCTTTTATAGAATTTAAAACCATCAGTACAGGTACTTTTTGTGTTATTTACAAAGCAGTTTTGTGCTCATTTTTACTCAACTTGACTCCAGTGCCTTTTCATGACTAAAGTCTAAAACCAACTGTATCTCTCGAAGTCTCTTTTCATTGAGTCTCAGCTAGCCTTTAAATTCAAAAGATCTTTTGAGGCTTATCCATTTCAAGTATGAAAACACCAGCACCTTTGCTACTGTTGTGCTTATATCCTTTATGCTTGTCCAGTGTAACCACATAGGCCCTCATTCAATTGCGATTTTGCCAATTGAATACGGCTCTAAATAAGCACATAATATATATTTTTTAAAGAAGTTTTTAGTTAGTGAAAACCATGCTTTTGGATAGATGCTTAATAACTAAAAACTTCTTTAAAAAATATATGTGATGTGCTTATTTAGACCCCTATTCAATTGGCAAAATTGCAATTGAATGAGGGCCATAGTATTTAAGATGTTACTTTAAAACCATACAACCTGTCATCTTAAAGACATTTGGGGCCCTATTAAATTCCAGCCTCGTAAATAAGAGGCTTCTACTTAAGCCCTACGTACTGCAAAGTTTCTCTAACTTACAATGCTATTAAATTAGCCCTGCTGCGAGCAACGTATGAGCTACGCAGCAGGGCCGTACGTATCTACACTGCGTAAATGTACATGAGGAGTGACAGCCTGCGAGATGATATCGCAGGCTCCCACTCCTCATCAAGTGCTGCGGGGGTCCTAAAAGGGACCTCCGCGGCAGTCCCCCACATAAGCATTGCCGTGGGGGGTACTCCAAACCCCCCCCAGGCACCTAAAATGAACCCCCCCCTCAATGCGGGGGTCCCTGTCGGGACCCCCGAAGTGTCCTCACATGAACACCTTGCTGCAGGGGTCCATAGGAACCCCCGCAGCCCCCACACATTAACCCCTTGCAGCGGGGGTCCCCGATCTGCATAGATCAGGCCCCCCGCTGCATTTAAAACTTTTAAATTCCCCGCCGCGGCTCCTTAAAGGGACCGCGGCACACTATTAGCCAATCCCGGCCGCGGCACTTAAAATTAACCCCCCCTCTATGCTGGGGGTCCCCATCGGGACCCCCGAAGTGTCCCCACATAAACCCATTGCAGGGGGGGTCCCCGATCTGCATAGATCAGGCCCCCCGCTGCATTTAAAACTTTTAAATTCCCCGCCGCGGCTCCTTAAAGGGACCGCGGCACACTATTAGCCAATCCCGGCCGCGGCACTTAAAATTAACCCCCCTCTATGCTGGGGGTCCCCATCGGGACCCCCGAAGTGTCCCCATATAAACCCCCTGCAGCGGGGGGCCCCGATCGGCACCGATCGTGACCCTGCTGCAATTCAATTTTAAAATTTCCCGCCTCGCGGGTCCTCAAAGGACCGTAAAGGTCCTGAAAGGACTCGCACTAAAAATAATAACCCCAGGCAACTATAATTACCCCATTAACTCATGATGGTCAATCCAGACCACCATAAGGCCTAAATTAACCCATTAACTCATGATGGTCAATACAGACCAGCATAAGGCTCTATTTAACCCCATCAGTCCCATAAGGGTATATTATTACCATTATGGGCCTGTTACAACCCAACATTAACCACATAAGTGCCATGATGGTCCTCAAGGACCATCATGACACTAACTACAAACACTACACTATAACCCCCAATAAACCATTTAATCTAAACTAACCCCCCTCTACACTAATCTATTAACACTTACACTACCTACCTACACTACCTACCCCCTAATAAACCTCCCCAACACTCTAATTACAAAAAACAAAAAAACCTACAGTACAAAAAACAAAAAAACCTACAGTACAGAAAACAAAAAACAATTACACACCTGAAAAGGAAAGACAGATAAACACAATACAAAAATACATATAATACATTACATACATTACATACAATACATGACATTACATATAATATATTAAATATAATATATTAAATATAATATATTACATATAATACATTACATACATTACATACAATACATGACATTACATATAATATATTAAATATAATATATTAAATATAATATATTACATATAATACATTACATACATTACATACAATACATGACATTACATATAATATATTAAATATAATATATTAAATATAATATATTACATATAATACATTACATACATTACATACAATACATGACATTACATATAATATATTAAATATAATATATTAAATATAATATATTACATATAATACATTACATACATTACATACAATACATGACATTACATATAATATATTAAATATAATATATTAAATATAATATATTACATATAATACATTACATACATTACATACAATACATGACATTACATATAATATATTAAATATAATATATTAAATATAATATATTACATATAATACATTACATACATTACATACAATACATGACATTACATATAATATATTAAATATAATATATTAAATATAATATATTACATATAATATATTACATATAGTCCTAATCAAATACCCCCTATCTATCTAACATACAATCTATTTAATTTAAAATAAATCCTAACTATATCAAATACATCCCCCTATCTATCTAATATACAAAAAATCCTAACTACATACACAGACCCTTATTCTAAAATTAAATAAAATAATTACAGTCCTAACTACATACACAGACCCTAATTCTAAGCTAAAATCAATAAATTAAGACCACTTACCTTTAAGATGTTGCTTCAGATCACTAACCTATGGGTCAAACAAAAAAAAAAATTAGTACAAAACATTAACATCAAATAAATAAACATTATATACATTCTACATATTCAACTCACCTTTACAGCATGTCCAGTCACTGTTAAGCTCTTCCGGCGCGGCCCTGTTAAAAAAAAAAAACACAATACATGAATACATGAATACAATATATAAACAATAAATAAAATACACAAATAAACATCTAAATATACATTTAACTTACCTCCCCGCGATGTCCCCGGCCTTCTCTCCTTCAGCCCCGGCTGGGCCGCGGAACCATCCGCGCTCTAAAAAAAAATAAAAAAAAAACTAACGGAGGTCTGCACTGGCAGACCTCCCCGACGCTACTGAACCTCCCGGAGTCGTTTCCGGGAGGAAATTGGCATTGGCGGCTTGTGATTGGCTGAAAAAGCTGTCAGCCAATCAAAAGTCGTCAATGTAGGAGCCAATCAGGATGCGCAGATGTCTTCTACCAATCACTCCGTGGGGGTGTATCCCATAGTGATTGGCTGAAGGCATCTGAGCGTTGTGATTGGTTCCCATAAAGATAGACAAGTGTTTTAGCCAATCAGGGTGGGATATTGGGGTGTATCCCATCCTGATTGGCTCACACATTGACGACTTTTGATTGGCTGAAATTGATAGACAGCTTTTTCAGCCAATCACAAGCCGCCAATGCCAATTTCCTCCCGGAAACGACTCCGGGAGGTTCAGTAGCGTCGGGGAGGTCTGCCAGTGCAGACCTCCGTTAGTTTTTTTTCTTTTTTTTTTTTTAGAGCGCGGATGGTTCCGCGGCCCAGCCGGGGCTGAAGGAGAGAAGGCCGGGGACATCGCGGGGAGGTAAGTTAAATGTATATTTAGATGTTTATTTGTGTATTTTATTTATTGTTTATATATTGTATTCATGTATTCATGTATTGTGTTTTTTTTTTTTAACAGGGCCGCGCCGGAAGAGCTTAACAGTGACTGGACATGCTGTAAAGGTGAGTTGAATATGTAGAATGTATATAATGTTTATTTATTTGATGTTAATGTTTTGTACTAATTTTTTTTTTTGTTTGACCCATAGGTTAGTGATCTGAAGCAACATCTTAAAGGTAAGTGGTCTTAATTTATTGATTTTAGCTTAGAATTAGGGTCTGTGTATGTAGTTAGGACTGTAATTATTTTATTTAATTTTAGAATAAGGGTCTGTGTATGTAGTTAGGATTTTTTGTATATTAGATAGATAGGGGGATGTATTTGATATAGTTAGGATTTATTTTAAATTAAATAGATTGTATGTTAGATAGATAGGGGGT
The DNA here is from genome assembly GCA_027410445.1 of Discoglossus pictus. Classification (NCBI taxonomy): domain Eukaryota; kingdom Metazoa; phylum Chordata; class Amphibia; order Anura; family Alytidae; genus Discoglossus; species Discoglossus pictus. The sequence goes on along the minus strand of CM050165.1, from coordinate 241,635,155 downwards.
ATTTGATTAGGACTATATGTAATGTATTATATGTAATATATTATATTTAATATATTATATTTAATATATTATATGTAATGTCATGTATTGTATGTAATGTATGTAATGTATTATATGTAATATATTATATTTAATATATTATATTTAATATATTATATGTAATGTCATGTATTGTATGTAATGTATGTAATGTATTATATGTAATATATTATATTTAATATATTATATTTAATATATTATATGTAATGTCATGTATTGTATGTAATGTATGTAATGTATTATATGTATTATTGTATTGTGTTTATCTGTCTTTCCTTTTCAGGTGTGTAATTTTTTTTTGTTTTCTGTACTGTAGGTTTTTTTGTTTTTTGTACTGTAGGTTTTTTGTTTTTTGTAATTAGAGTGTTGGGGAGGTTTATTAGGGGGTAGGTAGTGTAGGTAGGTAGTGTAAGTGTTAATAGATTAGTGTAGAGGGGGGTTAGTTTAGATTAAATGGTTTATTGGGGGTTATAGTGTAGTGTTTGTAGTTAGTGTCATGATGGTCCTTGAGGACCATCATGGCACTTATGTGGTTAATGTTGGGTTGTAACAGGCCCATAATGGTAATAATATACCCTTATGGGACTGATGGGGTTAAATAGAGCCTTATGGTGGTCTGTATTGACCATCATGAGTTAATGGGTTAATTTAGGCCTTATGGTGGTCTGGATTGACCATCATGAGTTAATGGGTTAATTTAGGCCTTATGGTGGTCTGGATTGACCATCATGAGTTAATGGGTTAATTTAGGCCTTATGGTGGTCTGGATTGACCATCATGAGTTAATGGGTTAATTTAGGTCTTATGCTGGTCTGTATTGACCATCATGAGTTAATGGGTTAATTTAGGCCTTATGGTGGTCTGGATTGACCATCATGAGTTAATGGGTTAATTTAGGCCTTATGGTGGTCTGGATTGACCATCATGAGTTAATGGGTTAATTTAGGTCTTATGCTGGTCTGTATTGACCATCATGAGTTAATGGGTTAATTTAGGCCTTATGGTGGTCTGGATTGACCATCATGAGTTAATGGGTTAATTTAGGCCTTATGCTGGTCTGTATTGACCATCATGAGTTAATGGGTTAATTTAGGTCTTATGCTGGTCTGTATTGACCATCATGAGTTAATGGGTTAATTTAGGCCTTATGGTGGTCTGGATTGACCATCATGAGTTAATGGGTTAATTTAGGCCTTATGGTGGTCTGGATTGACCATCATGAGCTAATGGGTTAATTTAGGTCTTATGCTGGTCTGTATTGACCATCATGAGTTAATGGGTTAATTTAGGTCTTATGGTGGTCTGTATTGACCACCATGAGTTAATGGGTTAATTTAGGCCTTATGGTGGTCTGGATTGACCATCATGAGTTAATGGGGTAATTATAGTTGCCTGGGGTTATTATTTTTAGTGCGAGTCCTTTCAGGACCTTTACGGTCCTTTGAGGACCCGCGAGGCGGGAAATTTAAAATTGAATTGCAGCAGGGTCACGATCGGTGCCGATCGGGGCCCCCCGCTGCAGGGGGTTTATATGGGGACACTTCGGGGGTCCCGATGGGGACCCCCAGCATAGAGGGGGGTTAATTTTAAGTGCCGCGGCCGGGATTGGCTAATAGTGTGCCGCGGTCCCTTTAAGGAGCCGCGGCGGGGAATTTAAAAGTTTTAAATGCAGCGGGGGGCCTGATCTATGCAGATCGGGGACCCCCCCCTGCAATGGGTTTATGTGGGGACACTTCGGGGGTCCCGATGGGGACCCCCAGCATAGAGGGGGGTTAATTTTAAGTGCCGCGGCCGGGATTGGCTAATAGTGTGCCGCGGTCCCTTTAAGGAGCCGCGGCGGGGAATTTAAAAGTTTTAAATGCAGCGGGGGGCCTGATCTATGCAGATCGGGGACCCCCCCTGCAATGGGTTTATGTGGGGACACTTCGGGGGTCCCGATGGGGACCCCCAGCATAGAGGGGGGTTAATTTTAAGTGCCGCGGCCGGGATTGGCTAATAGTGTGCCGCGGTCCCTTTAAGGAGCCGCGGCGGGGAATTTAAAAGTTTTAAATGCAGCGGGGGGCCTGATCTATGCAGATCGGGGACCCCCGCTGCAAGGGGTTAATGTGGGGGTGCTGCAGGGGTCCTGATAGAGACCCCTGCAGCATGGGGATGTGTATAGGGTGCAGGGGGGAGCCTCACGCTGCTGTCTCGGGCTGTTCCGAGGCAGCACGTAGAGGCTTTCGGATCCCTTGCGTGGACTTTTTGTCCACGTAGGGATTCTTACGATATGCGAGACTCGTGCATAGATTTAAGGCTACGTAGCTCTCTCGGAGCCTATTCTCGGCCATTTTCTCGCAGTCATATCGTAAAGCAGGCTGCGAGAGATTCGGTTCTCGCAAACAGCAGGAAAACTGCCTTTTGCGAGCACCGAGAGAACTACGAGGGAGAATTTAATAGGGCCCTTGGTCGGTACCCTATGTCCCCTTTTTTTTTTTTTTTTTGCACTATTGTAGGCTTTTCTATCATCAACAGTATATGCATTTATAAAATATTGAATGCTTATAAATAAATAACAATGCTATTTTTTGCATTGTCTGAAATAATATCTGCTTTAGTGATTGAAATTTTGAAAGTGGCATTAACTTTTATTATGATTTTTTTTATTCTCCAAGCCAGCTACCGTTTATAGCTTTCATATTTCTTTAGGCATATTGTAAAACGTTTTAAAGCTACATTTGAGAAATTATTATTATTATCCATTCAACAATTTTAAGTGGTGCTACTTGCAGCTATAACATTCCCCTAAATATTTGCTGTTTTTAAACAGTAAATTTTCCATAATGATTTACAATATGAACAAAATAAATACAAAAATATAGTGTTCTCCTTTTATTGATATATTTCTGGAAATATACATTAATTTATATTTCATTTTTTTCTATTCCATGTTAAATATGTACACTATACAATTATTAAATAAACATATTTGACTGAAAACTAATTTCCATACTGCTAAGTTCTTTGTTGTACAAACTAAAAATAAATGTGTTAATATGGCAAAAAATACATTTTATTTACTAGATCTTCAATTTCTGCGGCAAAGATGGAATCAGGAGCAATTTAAAAAAAATATTTTATATGAGAGTAAAACTTTTGGCTTTCACATAATTCACTACTTTAGATACAGATGATTTCAAGATGAAAAGGAGTACTCATGGATCCGTACTGCAGCTGTGAGAGCTATCAGTTACAAGAGCTCTAGTCTTGCCTAAGAATGTGTGGATAACAGTAATTTTCTAATACATCAAAGTAAGTGAAAGTACAAAAAAAAAAAACTGAATTATATTTTATGTATTTTTCTTTAAGGCCTGTAAACAAAAGTGTTGTATGAAGTCCATATATTTAGCAGTTTGGTTGGTGCGAAATTCAGAACACAGTTAACCTGGGACTGTCATTTTTTTACTGTATGTTATGGGCTCTTATTAAAGAACAAACATAGCTACAAATTGTGCTAGTTGCATTCTAGCCTAAATAAATGTTGAGATACACATGGAGATATTCATTAAGAATGACCGAGGTGAGCCAGGGTAGGTTGTAGCACATTGCAGCTATTCATTTCAAACTTTGGTTCCCCATCTATTGCCCAATTCATAAATTTATACACAGTTAAAATCGCTCTTAATATTGCTACATATTCTATTAACGATAGATCTTAAAATGCTTTTGAATTCTTATCCACTAAAAGTAAATAGAGTTGTTTAAATAATGCAGTTTTATTTAAAATGTTGGGATAATCCTAACAAAATGAGATGAGTGATCTGGGATTTTTTTTATATATATATATTAAGCAGGAATCAAAATACTCCAGATTAATTAATTTGGTACCTAGCTGCCTGCTAGTTTTAAATTCCCAAACCCTTAGGGCTCCATTCAATATGAGCCTCGCAACTTGATCACAGACAGCCGAATGCCTGCAAGTAAGTTGCGGGCTCCTGTTTCCAGTCCGATTGCGATGCTATTCAATTCCCCAAGGCCGCAACTTGCTGCCCCAGATCCGAAATCGTAAACCCTGGTTCCATTAGTAAGCAGAGCAGGGCTTGCGCATGCAAGCCCATAGCTACTGCTCAGACAGAGCCAATAGTAAATGAGACCGTCATCATAAGGGCAATCAAACCTGCAGTGTTTCTGCAGGATCCCTAAATTAAACCTTGCTGCGGAGTCCCCATTGGGACCACCGCATGGCCTGCCCATTAACCTTTGCTGTAGGCGTCCCAATAGTGACTCCTGCAGCATTTAAAAATTCTAATTTCCTGACGCAGGTCCTTAAAGGACCTGCGCTACAATTCTAATTAACTCCTGTCTAAAATTAACCCCATCACTCATGGAGCTTTATACAGACCCCATGATCCTCTAATTAACCCCATCAGTTCTATAAGGGTCTATATAGACCCTTATTAGACAATAATTAACAATTCCAATAACACTATAAATTCCATGAGGGTCCTCCAGGACCCTCATGACACTAAGTCTAAATACTGCCCTACACTATTATCGACCCAAATAAACTGATATATCTAAATTACCCCCCCTAAGTAATTAATCTCCTCTAAATAAACACTCCCCTCTAAGTATTTAACCCCCTCTAAATAATTACCACCCTCTAAGTAATTAACTCTATCACTAACCACTTAACTCTATCTACTGTACCCCAAAAACCCTAACTGGACCTAATTATTGCTAACTGCACCTAATTATCCCAAACTCTACCTAATTATCCTTAACTGTACCCAATAAACCCTAGCTGGACCTAATTACCCCTAACTGTACCCAATAAACCCTAACTGTACCTAATTATCCATAACTTTACCCAATAAACCCTAACTGTACCTAATTATCACTAGCTGTACCTAACTATCCCTAACTGTAGCTAATTATCCCTAACTGTACCCAATAAACCTGTACTCTTTTAACCCCTACCCTACCTTATTAAGCCCTATCCTACCCTATTAACCCCTACCCTATTAACCCTTATCCTACATTATTAATTACTATCCTACCCTATTAACTCCTAACCTACAATATTACAATATTAACCCCTACCCTACTTTATTAACCCCTACTCTACCCTATTAACCACTACCCTACATTATTAAACCCTACCCATCTTTACTAACCCCTATCCTACTCTATTAACCAACAGAGCCAGCAGAAGGGTTAAAGGTGTTTATTTGTATTTGAGATCAAGATCTCTGTATTTATCAGAGTCATTACAGGGATACATTAGCACAAACAGTGCTTGCCAATTACCTATATAGTTGTTGTACTATGAGTTGTCGTCACACTTTGCGAGCTTTGCAAAGCGAGGCAAGCAGTTGAGGCACGCGAGACTTAGGCTGCAATGAGCGCCAAAGACGCTCATTGCACTGAGAGCCTCACGAAGCGAGCGGTTGAAGCACACAGGACTTAGTCTGTAATGAGTGGTGAAGGCGCTCATTGCAGGGGTGGACACGCGAGACTTAGCTGCCGCTCATCCCGAGAAACGCATGACTTAGTTGCAATGAGACTGACGGACAAAAATACGAGCCCTGAGCACTAAGAATCAACGCAAATCAGTAACACTTAATACAAGGCAGTAACATTTAACTTAAGCCAGTAACACTTAACCCAAGGTAGTAACACTTAACCCAAGGCAGAAGGCCCCTAAGCTACACAGGCCTATAAAGTACACAGGGGGAGAGGCTCACAAGGAGCGCCAAAGGCCATGTGATCAGCGCCAAAGGCGCTTATTGTGGGGGTCGCAATGAGCGCTGAAGGGGATCATTGCAAAGCAGGAAAAGTGCGGCTTGACAGGGAAGAGGCTCGAAATGTGTGCCTTTGGCGCTCATTGCAAGCCACACGATGAGCACCGAAGGCACTCAGCGCAGGGTTTTGCAATGAGCACCAAAGGCGCTCATTTCGAGCCACTTCCCTGTCAAGCCGCACTTTTCCTGCTTTGCAATGATCCCCTTCAGCGCTCATTTTTGACGGGCAATTTCCTAGTATAAAATATCAAAAAAACTTGTGCTATCAAAAAAAACGTTATTTTCACTAACTAATAATAAGAACATTTGTGGTTAAGATTCTTGTAATATATGAGAGCTAGTATAATTATACTTTAAGTATAACAGCACTTAAATAAATAAAGGCTTTGTACTAGTATCTGAGGTTAAGATTTCTGTATTTAGCAAAGTGATTACAACAATACATTCAGCACAAATAGTGCAAAGGTGTCTCATTAGTATCAGTGGCTAAGATCACCAGCATTAATAAAGACTAAGGGCCTCATCAATTGCTGTGATTTTGAGATCCGAGCTCGCAAATGGAGGTTGCACGCCACTTTGCTATTCAATTGCCTTCTGTTTGCGTGCTCTGATCGACTTACTTGCTACAAGCTGCAGTCCATCGCGATTCTTAAAATCACAAGTTACTTCCCTCAAAGCCCTTGATCTTTCATGGCTGCAAGAGTTGCGGCTGTTAAAATCACAAACCGCTATTAATTTGCTCCGATTCTCCCTTGTGAACTAGTCAAGCCCGCAAACTTCCAAGTTATCATGTTCAAGCCCAGTTCAAGCTACTGCTGAGAGCATGGTTTCCAATTCTCGCGACCGGCGCCTAACTTTCAGGCCCGGACAATTAAATGGCAGAGTAAAAGTAGACCTACTGGAGCCCGCAACTCAATCGCAGAAAATCGTCTATCTGCGCTGGAATTACAGCCCAGAATTGAATGAGGCCCTAAGGGCTCCAGATACCAAATTAATTAATCTGGAGTTTTTTGATTCCTGCTTAAAAATATATATATCAATATCTATATATATCTATCTATATATATACTGTATATAAATCCCAGATCACTCACCTCATTTTGTCAGGCTAATCCCAACATATTAAATAAAATGGCATTAATTAAACAACTCTATTTGCTTTAAGTGGATAAGAATTCAAAAGCATTTTAAGATCTATCATTATAAGAACGATGATCCATGTCTAAAATTTGCATATTGTATGTTTTAAACTACGAGTCATCTTTGTTGTTTTTAAAAAGTGTTTTATAATTTTTTATTATCTACGTATATAATAAAGTTTATTAATAAATTCCTCACAAGAATCTCGAAGTCACATATTCTATTAGCTACTCGAAATCCGATTTTGAGTTACCCACCCAAAATCACTATGGGGCAGCCAAAGACGTAAGTTTGGTCTTAGAACTTGGTTGGCTTTGGCATAGCTCGGATATTACGAGCTTTAAATATTTAAAGTTACACAAAATTTATATTCTTTTAGACCCGTAGCTCTGGCTCGCAAATAAAGTCTAACAGACGACTGAAAAAAGTATCACTTTTCTTCTGTCAAAAATATTACATTTACTAAATAGGACTCAATAGAGAAAAACACCCCTGCAGCAAAGATTACGGGTTAGAGGCATTTGCGAGCTTCTAATAGAATAGGGCTCTTTATCAGCTATTATATAAAACGTATTTATTCAATTTAAGTTAGCAATGCTCTCACTAAATCTCCCCCACTTTAGTGATTGTAGTTGCTCATTCACTGAGGTGGCCTATAAACAGTAATTGTAAATCTATATAGAATCTATATAGAATATATATTGAATATTTAATTATAAAACATCAAACAAAAATTATAGTGCTATTTACAATGTCAGGTAGATTACAGTGGGTAAAATTGCAAATTATAAAATTAAAAAGGTATAGACAAATTAGGTAAGCAGAAATGTAAGTAAAGATACAATACAACACAAAAATGAAACAAGTGGCTCTACATTCAACTTGGTGCAACAGAAGTATGGTCCCTACTCCCAAGAGCTTACAATCTAGAAGGTAAGAATGTGGTGTAATTCAGGAGGGTGACAGATGCAAGATGTAGGGGGAAAAGACAGTAGGCTTATGCAAGTGGAGGTTTCTGTGAGTTACACATTAGATTGTGTTTGACTAATTTTATGCTGTAGAGAATGCAGTTGTGCATATTAAGGCTGAAACTGATAACTTGTTTAAACAGATACATTTTTAGTGAGTTTTTCATTGTTTTGAGGCAGAAAGGTAGTCTGGTGGAGTGATGCAATGATTTTACAGTTGAAGGAGTATTTTGAGAGGAGGCCAGAGTTATAAGGGGGTGTACTGTTGTTAAGGTACTTATATGTTAGGGACATGATTTTCACTATTTTTGGAGGCTATGGGAAACCAGTGGAGAGAGATCTGGCAGACAATGAGCACTGATTAAGGTAGATAAGTCTAGAGGAGGCATTTATTATGGATTGGAGTGGAGGCGTTCATTATTGATTGGACTGGAGACAGACTGGTAAAGTAAAGGCAAGCAAGGAGCAAGCTGCAGTAGTCGAGGCGAGAGAATGGATTAGAATTTTAGTTGTGTCTTGTGTAAATTACATATTTGGAGATGCTTTGAGGTGAAAATTACATGATTTAGTTATTGAATGTATATGAGGAATGAAGGTGAGGGCAAAAGACCAATGGACCTGATACGTGGGATTAATGAAGGCAATGTCAACTCTGAATGATATTTGAGGAGTAGACAATGTAATACAGTTTGGGAAGAGTAGCAGCTAAGTCTTTGACATGTTGAGTTTGAGTTGCTGGCATATATCCATATATGCTTAAGAGGCATTTGCAACATGTGCTCGAATAAAGGGGTCTGGTGCTGTAAGGCAGATTTGATTGATTTTTAGCACAAAGGAAGCATATATAGATGAAGAAGAGGAGATGGCCTAGGATTGAACCTTGGGATGTGCAACAGTCAGAGGGAGTGGTGAAGAAGAGGTGACAGAGAAGTAAAAACTCACTAAATGTGTGATTTTCTAGATATGATAATATAAACCATGAGAAAGCTGTGTCACATATGTTGAGGGAGTGGAGAATCTGTAAGGCAGCAGAGAGATCCAGAAGAATTGTAATTTTATTTTTTTAACCAAGAAGGGACCCTTTGGCAGATGTAAATACATTTCTCAAGCATTTTTGAAGCCAAGGAAGTAGATTTATAGGGCGATGAAGAACCTGATTCAGACGAAGGTTTTAGAAGAATGGGTGTAGGCACAGTGTGTTTAAGTTGATGGAAACTTACTGGTATGTAGGGAGAGGCTGAAGAGATGTGTGAGAGCAGGGCTAAGTGTAGTAGAGAGGAGAGGGATTGGAATAGGTTCAAGTGGGCAAGTTGTAAGGTGATCGAAACTTCATGCTTGGTTACAGGATCAAAGGAGTTCATATTAAAAGGGAGATTGGGGAGGGGCAAAGGCTAGGTGTTGTCAATCTGTTGAAAAGATTTGTTAGAGGAGAGTTAGTTTCAGATGTCATCATTCTTATTTTTAGGTTGCTGGCAAAGTCTTCAGCTGTGAGACAGGAAGTGGGGTTCAGTAGAATAATGCTGAATGTAGCAACCAAATGTTTGTGGCTGAAGAGCAGAGTTGATATTAACAATGAAAACTAGTGTTGTTTGACAAGATTGTTTGGCAAGATTGAGAGCAGAATAAACTTGTAATGGAGCAGTCTGCCGATGTGCAAGATTTCCTCCATAGTCATTCATCAGTGTGGGAGCACCTATGGATATAGTATGTTTGCTTAGTGTGCCATGGTTGTGAATGAGAGAGGGGATCAAACAGTGGTTGTGAGGGCAAGAGTGTCAAGAGCGGAAGTTAGTATCTTGTACTTTGAGGTTGCAATATCAGAGCAGGTGAGGGTAGTGAGGGAGCAGAGAAGAGGTTGTAGCATGTTGCAAAATTGTTTGGGTCAAGGGATGGGAGGTTTATATGGGGTCTGGTGGAGGAGTTGGAAGAAGGGCAGTAGTAAAAGGTGTGGTATGGCTGCAGTTTAGGAAAGTGGTTACATATAGGGTAGGGGGAGATGACAAGTTTGGAGATTGTGCAGATATTGGTAAATCACTGAATTGGGGATTCTTTCCATTGTGAGACTCCAGGTGAAGAAGTAAGTGAAAGTAATTTTAAGGCTGTGGGGAAGGTGAGTGTGACAGTGGCAATGTTAAAACCTGCAAAAACAAATTATGGTACAGTAGAGAAGGAAAAATTTATGAAAGCAGCTAGCAAATTGATCATGAAATTCAGTGGGGTTATAGATCACAGCAACTTCCAAAGAGGAGGGTGAGAAGAAGTGGATAGTGTGACCCGGGGGGGGGGGGGGGGTGCAGTGAAATGTGTACTGAGAAGAAAATAATATGCCCACATCACCATCTTCCTTGTTTCCAGGCCCAGTGATGTTACTGATGGGGAAAACCACCACACGAGAGTGCTATTTGGGAGAAAATAGCTGATGGAGTGAGACAAGTTTCCGTGAGATCCCACAGATTTAAAAATAAATACATCCTCACTTGGTACCCTAATAAAATAATTTTGGTTTCATTATCATCATTATGCAAATTATGTGTATGCATCTACCTCTCAGCACCAGATCTATCCCACTTTCTTCTAGCACAAGTTTCTAACTGCCTCTCATGCGTATCCTCCTGGATGTCTGCCCATCAAACTCACCATGACAATGGCTGAGCTCCTAATTTTCCCACCCTCTACTACACCTTCCATCCCTCATATATTTCTCACTGTCAACAATGTCATAATTAATCCCACCACAGAGGCCCGCTGTCTTGGAGTTCTGTTGGACCCTGACCTCTCCTTCATTCCTCATATACAATCATTAACTAAAACTTGTCTCTTCCATCTAAAAAAACATCTCCAAAATACGTCACTACATTACACATGACAAAATAAAAATCATTATTCACTCTCTCATCATACCTCACCTTGACTACGGCAACTCGCTCCTTGCTGGCCTCCCCATCACCCTTCTCTCTCCACTTCAATTAATAATGAACGCCTCCACTAGACTCATCTTACATACTCATCCCTCAGTATCTGCTTCCCCTCTCTGTCAATCCCTCCACTGGCTTTCCTTAACCTCTAGAATGAAATTTAAAATCATGACCCTAACTCACAAAGCCCTCAAAAACAATACACCCTCTTGTATCTCTACTCTCATCTCTAAATACTAACTAACCCGCCCTCTTTGTTCTGCTAATGACATTCGTCTCTCCTCCTCTCTTATCATCTTCTCTCACTCCCTCCTTCCGGACTTTTCTCACAATACACCTAGGGCCTCATTCTATTAGCGGCCGCAGCCGTTGCGGGGCCGCAAGGACCGGCCACAAGCTATTCGGCTATTCTATTCCCTTACGGCCGGAGGATCCGGCAGGCTTGCGGCCGGTACCTTGCTATCTCTTGCGGCCGCTCGCGCCAGAGGAAAGCCTTTGATCTAAAACGGCCGCAAGAGTTTCGGCCGTATTTGCAATTCAATTGCTCCGGGAAACCTCTCTGCAAGGCTAAAAACGAGCCGCTGCTTACTTGCAGGAAAGAGGTCCCGCTAGCACCAATTAAGCACATAAAATAGCTCAAATAAAGCCATCCTGCACTTTGAGAAGACTATAAAGGGATTTTAGGTGTTAGAAAAAATAGCACATAATTATCCTATACTCAAATCCGTAAAATATTTTATTTTTAATATCCATAAAATATCCATGTAAAAAGTCCAGAGTGCTTGGAGCACCTCAGACACACCCACGCCGCAGCCGGAAAATAAACAGTTAATTTGAACTCGGGTTTGGGCTGATGTGCAAGCTTGAGAGTGGGTTACTTTTAATCCTCATGTCCCCCAATATGATCCCTAGCATTTACAGAGCTGTACAGTGCAGGCTTGAATTTATTTTTGAGTTTTTAGATTTCTGCGCTTACGGCCCTCCCCACCATAGCCAACTCATTAGATTGTAATTGTGCATGTTTTCAATCTTGTAAGGTTCTACAATGAAAGCTCCACATACACTAGATTCTAAATGCAAAGACAGGGCTCACCATTCTTTGCAATGTGTACATTTTTGTTTGCCTCACACTTAACCATTGTTCAGCTCTACAGAATATGTTGGCGCATTATAAAGAAAGATAATAATAATAATAATTAATGGAAGTGAGTTTATTGGTAATGGTACGTGCATTCTTGAGAGCAAAGGAAAAAGATACAGCAGATTATGGGTAGATAGAAATATATGTGGTAGTTATATATGTAATAGATAGATAGATAGATATGGGGCTCTTTAATTATCTATTATATATTAACTTACATTAACTTAGCTGCTCTCATCTGCTAAGCATATCAAGCCTGATTATCACTTGTAAAATCTACCTTCTACTTTTGCTTAGGATATGTAGTTCTTTAGTCTCTAGTTGATGTAACTGATATTAAAACAGGACTACATGTCTTGGTGAATAGCACAATTAAGCCAGAGAAGTGCTTTTTTATTGTCACCGCCAAAACAACCAAAATTTTCAGAATATAACTATACAAGTTATAAAAGCTTCCAATAATACAGACCTGGGATATTTTGCTCACTGCTAGTAAGCTCCACTAGTCATTTCTCTACTCTGCCAAATGGAAACTTTGGCCCTGAGGATATTTATTAACTGGAAAATGATATGTAAATATTTTTATTAAAACAGTATCTATAAAAACAGGAATTACAAGCTGTATAATAAATAAAACTCATTAAAAATATAGAGCCCTATTCTATCAGAAGTCTGCAAATGACTCTAACCGAAAATGAACATTCTTAAGCCTAATACATAAACCCTGCCCGCGCAGGGGGAGTGATTACATGATGCTTGCATTGTGAAACCAATCCCACAATTTAAGTGTGCACCGCAGCCCTAGGAGCCAATAGGAAATACCCTAATGGATCAGTGAGCAGTGCAAGGGAGAGATAATAAAGCTGCAAGCTTCACGCCCCTGCGTTGATTGTGTTGTAGAGTTTAACAAATTAGCCCACAGGTCCTAGAGGTTTGTTGTCTCGGAGAGTGAGAGTAGGCAATTTTGGAGAGGAGGTCATTGAGGTTCTATTGATTTCAAGTTCTAAAATGACACATTAACTGATAACACATAATATACATAAACATAGACTAAAAATACACATAGGTACATGATCCTACTTTTGAGGCTGACCATTATGCTGGCTGCATAAAGACTCCTATCAGGACTGCCACCTGGGAATATGTGGTTGTGGGACTGGGTCATCATGCCAATAATGATTAAGGTAGGTCACAACATCCACTCTCCCCACCCTATACCCTAACATATAAAAATACACATAAATCATATATTGCTTTTACATCAGATATATATACATATACACTGTTTTTCATGTATGGTTATATTATTTTTGGGATTGTTATGGAGGGTGGAGATAGGAGGGGAGAGGAGAAGTGGGGAGGAGAAGATAACAAGAGTAGAGGAGGAGATAGAGGAGACTCTGGGGAGTGAAGGTGAGGCTAGAGAGATATGGAGTGGAGAAGAGGATGGAGGGGGTGGAGGTGAGGATGGAGAGAGTGTAGGTGAGGTGAGGGTAGGAGAGGGAGGAAGAGAGTGAGTGGAGTTGAACGTAGGAGAGGGAGAAGGAGAGGGAGTGGAGGAGAGGTAGAAGGACAGAGGGATTTGCCCATAGTGATAGGCAAGCCTAGCACATGATCAGAAGGGGAGGGGCATGATCCCAGGTGGGGATGGTGGGAAGGAGGGACAGGCCTCAGAGTCAGACGAGAGAGGACAGGATCACCATCTGCAGTTGGGAGGGCAAGAGGCTGGGGCAAGCACAGGGCCCCTAGCCTCAGGCCAAGGAGATAATGGTCCTCCTCAGTGCCATCTGTGACCTCCCCACTATCCCTGCAGGGGGCAGATAGGCCAGGAAGGACGTAGCAGACACAGTTACAGCAGTCGGCTTGGCAGAAAGAGATGAGAGGTCGGTTAAGATTTGCTTCAATGACTGTCGAGCCAAGGTGAGGAGGATGATGGCAGAGGAGGAGAGAGCAGAGAAATTCCAAGTGGTGGCCACCAAGTAACTGCCAAGTACAACGAGTGGGAGAGGGTGCTAAAGGAGATTCTGAGCCAGGTGCCTGTCACTGGAGCTCCAGGCCTGGTGGGCCAACATGACCCAGCCTCCTTGTCAAGTGAATATCAGATACACCAACATGCCAACACATGTAAATCACACACGCATAGAAAACACATGTAAATGCTGATCACCGATGACCCTGAGATGTCACCTCCCTAGATTTACCAATGGATAGATCAATATTTCATGAATCATTAAATTCATGAAACTGACAAATCACATTCATTAGTGGGCACAACATGAGTAATCAGCCAATAGAAATCCATGTATGGGTGTGCCCACTGTAGAGTATGCAGATACAGACTCTGTAGAGATGGATGTGCAGTACACGTCTCAGCAGCATGTTAACAACTATTGGTGAGATTTGTTTACTAATGTATGCATATTTGGTCAATGTGTATGCATATACCGACTGCAGCAGGAATCAAGATATCATTATGAGCCAATAACAACCAAGCTCATAATCCAAAGAATTGATCACATCTAGCAAATTATAGCTCCACATAGTAGAAATTAAGTGAACCATGCAGGTTCAAGATGACAAGATGTCAGATAGATCAGAAACACAGCAACCAAAGAATCATTAATATAATCTGAGCTGGATGTCCACTACGTGCCCATCTAAAAAGGAACCATCACAGGAGGAGGGGGAGGCACGGAGAGGATCATAGAGATGGCGATATGAGTAGGAGGACTCACACTTTATTTGGTCAGTGGGGGCACCTGCTGGTCCTTCAGCCACACCCACGGCATTTTACCCCACTGGCCTCCTCCTTTAACAAATTGACTCACCACCCAGATCTTCGTTCTGGTCTGAAAAAGTATCCTTTCCCCCACCACCTCTTCCTCCCACCAGCAGCACAACCTGGCTCCCAGCACCACCACCAGGCCCACGACCACCACCACAGATTCCAGCCGTTCCCCACTGGGCCACCATTGCTGCCTCCTCACATAGCCATGCCTCAGCAGACCTCCATCTGAATGTACACCATTGGAGGCCCCCATTGGGGAGATGCTGGTTCTGATGCAGGAGCAAGTGGATGCTACATGGGGCTTTAGACCAGTGACTCCTAAAACCAGCAGACTGCGGAGGCTCTATAGGGAGATGAGGAGGCACAACCTCATGATGAAATCCTACATGGCCAGGCTCGGATAACTAGAGCTCGCTCATCCGACTGAACATTGATGCCACCCAGCATGCTCTGGTTCCAAGTTCTGCTTCGTCCACCCCAGGGCCTTCCCCACACACCTGCAGCCTCGCCACTCCTCACCTCCCTCAATACCTCCACCACCTCCGGTGCTGCTGCCTCCAGGGGGGTTGCCTCCTCCTCCAATCCCACCTCACCTAAAGAGAAGGCATGTGGGCATGAGGGAGGAAGATTTAGGGGCTGCACACAGTTTTGAACCTTCTCAACAGCACTCCTCGGTGACAATCTTTTGGTCCATCTGTTAAGATAACTACAGAAACTAGAATCATGGCCTATGTGATGGTGATTTTTTGTTAGCAGGCGTCTACCCCCAAACACGTGGTCCACGATACTATTCTCTGTGGACACGTATGGTTGTGTTTAACATTTCACCAATTGATGATCACTGAGGGATGCAGTTGAAGAGAGATGGTGCAGTCCCTGTTTTTTTTTCAGGCCTTAGATTTTTTTTTATGTTTGGAATTTAGGCACAGTTCAGGTCCATGAAGACACCTTCTTCATCTGCAAACATTGCAATAAAATGAATTAATGTAAATATATTTCAGTGACGTCCCCTCCAAAAAATGTAGCTCAAACGTTATTAATGAAATCATATTTTCAGTTTTAGTATACAGGGTTGTTACTACCATTGATTTAGACCAATGAAGATATGGCAGGGGACTTGCAAAGTCCCACAATGACATTTTAATCAAAGCCAGCATTAATACATGCATTATTGAAGGAAGTTGTCCTCTCCTCAATTTTAATATGAGAACAGATTATGGCTGCTGACCTTTGTGTCTTCTCAGTATTAATGGGTAGGCATTAAGACATCATGATATCATAAGATTAATTCAAAATGTGATAACACCTGTATACCAGATACATGTGATATATCATATATAGATGGTGATAGTACTCTTGGACCACTGACTGTTATCACAGCTAATCATTTGTTGTGGGAGGACACATCATTATTAATGGTTATGGCTAGGGATGTATCATTAAACCCACCTAATGGTTAGTAATGCTTGCAGATAAAGATCAGGAAAAATGGTTTATTGTTACAGTTACGGTATTTAGCACTGTACTGTACATGCAGGTTTTTTTTTTACTTTTTTTTTTATCTGTTTAAAAAACTAAAAATATAAAAAAAGGCACACTGAATGTGTGTAACTGAATTGGATTACATAGTCCAGAAATGTGTGTCTCTCCTTAATTGAGAAGATGGAAACCAGATGTAAGTGCTATGCACATTATTGGTTACTTCTGTTAAATGGAATGATGTATTATGAGATTTATATTCAGCAGATGCTGATTACTGTGGTGTAGTGACCACATGTGATACTAGTAGATGATATGCATCATTATTATTATGCAGTATTATCTTTAACCCCTTAGGTTTTGCCTCTTCTCCTACTGGGATCCACCTCACCCATGATATTTATGCACAGTCGTATACATTTATGAGTGTGCTCTGTGTATATACTAAAGATTTGTTATACCGTTATCACTGTTTCTGTTGTTTTTAATGGTTAATGTTTTGGGACATCAACATAGCATTTATGTAACAATCATATTTTTATACGTAGATCACCTTCTTGTATAGCCATCCCTTCATGCATTTCCATTCCCCTGAAGGGTTAATCATCACATGATAGCATTTTTTTATTAATTCATTATTACAATAACACTAGCTCTAATGTCACATAATTATTATTGGTACACATCTTGCAACATGACCAACAGGCATGTTGCAGGAATTTACAGGATGGGTGTACCCAAGATTGGCCTTAATGGAGGTCAGTTTCCTATTGATCCATGTGCCTCTCCACAGCTTCCTTGTGTGTTTTTTTGCCTTCCTGAACATCCTGATCACATTAGTGCAATTCCCTTTGTCATGATTTGTCTCTGAATCCAATGTCTCTGTTCCTCTAACAGCATGTTACATACTCCCTAGGATAACGAAGTGTCTGACCTGTGCTATGTAGTGATATACTCATGTAGCCAACATCAATGTCACCCCTACTCTATTTAAGGCCAGAGGCTGCCCATGCTGACATTTCTGCCACCCCATTTTTCTGCTGTAGATGACATACCTTCCCATGGATGTGGGTAGATGATCTGTGTCAGCAGTGTGCTGTGGTGAGGATCAGTAGTGTTGCTGAGTATTATTTGAGTTGTGTCTATTCTTTTAATAGTCATTGCATAAGAGCATCTGTTGTGGTCCCTCTGTGTTTCCAGATTGGTATTATACTCTTGTTTACTGTGGTGTATGTTCCCCTGGTAATTGATATATGGTGCCTTGCAAAAGTAGTCACCCTTTAACTTTTTAACTATTTTGTTACATTACAGCCTTAAGTTCAATGTTTTGTTAATTTGAATTTTATGTGATGGATGAGAACATAATAGTTTAAGTTGGTAAAGTGAAATGAGAAACATATATACATAAATTTTTTTTTAGAAATAGAAAACAGAAAATTGGCATGTGCGTATGTGTTCACCCCTTTTGTTATGAAGCCCATAAAAAGCTCTGGTACAACCAGATACCTTCAGAAGTCACATAATTAGTGAAATGATGTCCACCTGTGTGCAATCTAAGTGTCACATGATCTGTCATTACATATACACACCAAACACACACTTACCAAACAAGTAAGGGACAATGTTGTTGAGAAGTACAAATCAGGGTTAGGGTATAAAAGAATATCCAAATCTTTGATGATCCCCAGGAGTACCATCAAATCTATCATAACCAAAAGGAAAGAACTTGGCACAACAGCAAACCTGCCAAGAGACAACCGCCCACCAAAACTCACGGACCGGGCAAGGAGGGCATTAATCAGAGACATAAGGTAACCCTGGAGGAGCTGCAGAGTTCCACAGCAGAGACTGGAGTATCTGTACATAGGACGACAATAAGTCATACGCTCCATAGAGTTGGGCTTTATGGCAAAGTGGCCAGAAGAAAGCAATTACTTTCAGCAAAAAAGAAAATGACACGTTTTGAGTTTGTGAAAAGGCATGTGGGACACTCTCAAAATTTACAGAGTAAGGTGCTCTGGTCTGATTAGACTAAAATCTAACTTTTCAGCCATCAAAGAAAACACTATGTCTAGCGCAAACCCAACACATCACATCAACCAAAGAACACTATACCCACAGTGCAACATGGTGGTGGCAGCATCAGGCTGTGGGGCTGTTTTTCAGCAGCCGGGATTGGGAAACTGCTCAGAGTTGAGGCAAAGATGGTGCTAAATACAGGGATATTCTTGAGCAAAATTTGTACCACTCTGTGCGTGATTTGAGGCTAAGACGGAGGTTCACCTTCCAGCAGGACAATGACCCAAGACACACTGCTAAAGCAACACTTGAGTGGTTTAAGGGGAAAAATGTAAAAGTGTTGGAAAGGCCTTGTCAAAGCCCAGACCTCAATCCAATAGAAAACAGACCTACTCTACAGTACACAAATATCTAAACACATCCTCCCTTACTTTGCAGTCATTCAGCCTTTGCTCTGTCACCTCACTGAAATTACCAGCATGCTGAACTGCTTCAGACTGGCACATATTGGAGATTCAGTAGAAATGCTCTTTTTTTTGACAAGCATTGAGGTGGGGTCCCAGAGGTTCCCTACACTGCAAAGAAAAAAAAAATATTTAAAAAAAGGAGGGCCTTGGTGCATTGTTCTAAGTGGACTACTGGTAGTTCACACCTTGATTTTTGGACAATTACAGTTTGCGAGCAGAAGGCAGAGTAATTATTGATTAATACTGTGATAGTGCTCTCAGTTGGTGTCTTATATACAATATATACTTAACAATCTCATAAAATCCCTGGATCAGCATGAGTCACACTAATGTTTGGTGGGAGCTTACTTCATATTTTGTAGGGAATGTGATGTATCATAGCTCATTTCTACCCCTCATGGTTTAACCTAGCTACATTAATCAAATGACAACATAGAAGTCGTTTATATTGGCAGTCACAGAAACTAATTTAAAAAATATGCCACTAAGTAGCATAATGTTTTTTATTTCACAGTAAATGACAAAGTTGCAGATTGTTTAATACAGTATATTTAGAATTAGAATAGGATAAACTAGAATAATTTTGTCAATACACACAGAAAGGAAATTCTGAGTGAACCTCTTAATCAGCTGTCCTAAATTAATTAAACACTTGGAGCCTCATTCAATTAAGCAATTGTAAGTTACAATAGTCCATAATTGCGGTCGTAAATTAATTCAGTTGGTGTTTTTTTTGCGAGCCAAAAACGGCTTACATGTTAAGGGGCTTGAAATCCTTGCGGTTGGTAAAACCAAAACTTACAGCCCACCTAAGCCTTTAATCTTTCACATCCACAAGAGTTACAATCGCAAATCGCTATTCAATATCTAAAATTCCTCAAGCCTGCAAATGTTTTCACACCTGTAATCGGCAAATGTAGAAGAAAATCCTACGAGTATTAGAGATGACCTGCAAAGGGGTTAAAGACATATCCGTAGCACTGTAAAATCAAATAATTAATACTGCACTGTAAATGATAGAGAAAGCAATGAAAGACATTAGAATGATTTGCACAACAGTCTCAAGCTCGCAAATCAAATTATTTTATTTTATGTTTCTTTTCAAGGCTATATCCATCTTGGGAATCAATGAGTTAATATATATCAGGCCACCCACATGGACTAGAACAGTATCAGCATTCATTTTTATTATTTTGTGTTTTGCGGGTCCGATCGCATATCGGACCTCTAAATGCCAATTGATTGACATGTAACCTCCATGTTTTACTGACCTAATGATGATGGTCTCATTTTCTATTGGCTGTTTCTAAATCCATTGTTACGGCCTTGATTAATTGATCATGTTCCTGCCCTGAAATTCTAAGTACAAGTGCATGGTTTACAGTTTTGTCTTTCGGCCCCTAACTTGTGGGCTTGTTCAATTGAATAGCACCAGAATTGTAGCAGACTATAATCCCACAGTAGGCCCGCAGACATAAGGCCTATATGCCACGAGATGCAGGCTTCAAATTGAATGAGGCTCTACATACATAATAATGAAAACAACAACAAAAATACTTATTTTGTGAATAGTACTAATAAAACAAATCTATAATGCTTAGCAAGTCGGTCAAAAATACATTCTCAGTTAAATAACGAGAATTGTTAATCAGAGCAATTAAAAAGAGATAATAAGAAGATTAGATAAATTAAGAGAAAATGTACAAAGCGAAACAAAGAGATAAGGGAGAAAAAACTGAGGGAACTAAGAGAAAAGAATGAAAAGCTGATCTTCCACAGATTTTGCTCTTCTTGTTTGTGTGCCCATTATAACATATGTACTATTTTATTTTTACAAAGCTTGCTAATGCATTTTTGATTCTTTAACATAAAATACATTTATATTTTTAAGAACGTTAGTGTAACACATATTCTAGCATATTTGTAAATTTCATATAAAATACTAAATGGTTTGTAATTATTATTTTTTTCATTTCTTCTTATATTACACCTAGGCCCTATTAAATATCCTTTAAAATGGATAGGAGGAAGAATAAAAAAGCAAGTTTGTTTCACAAAATTTTAAAGGCAGTGTATCGTACATAGTATCGTATAAAGCCCTCAATAATGATGCACCACCTTATTTCTCTGCTCTTGTCTCTAAATATTTCCCCAACTGACCTCTTCGTTCTGCTAACGACCTTTTGTTCTCCTCCTTTCTTAGCACCTTCTCTTGCTTCTGTCTTCAGGACTTTTTTCGGGCTACCCCTATTCTTTGGAACTCTTTGCCGTGCTTCACTAGACTATCTTTCTGTCTCAAAATCTTCAAAACCTCACTAAAAACACATCTGTTCAAAGAAGCTTATCACCCTCTGCCTCACCCATACCCTTTAGAATTAATTTTTGTAATTTTGCTAGTTTTCAATATTGCTCCGTGCTTTAGAGAAATCACTATGTACATTTGATTTTAAGCTCAAAGACAGGGCCCTCTGTTCTTTTGCATTGAGATAATATTGTTAATGCTTTTGACTTGTACTTACCCATGTATAGCAAATTGAAAAAAGTTTGAGAATTGCAAATAAAGGAATAATAATAATTTCTGAATGGTAATGTACAGCATGGGCATATTGCTAAGTATTTATCTTTTCAAATTCCACCTTTTTGGAGCCCCTAGGCAGTGAAGTGGGGGAGACCCTGCGAGTATGCACGGACCCATTTCTGCATTTTCTGTGCATTTAAGTTCTTTTTCCTGTAAGTTCCTTCTTGTCCTAGGTTGTTACCCCTAGTAGCCAGTCTATGAACTGCAGCATTTCATTTTTTAAGCCAAGAACCACTTATTTTTTTTAAAAAGTGGTGCCCCTCACAGAGAAGTGCCTACTTGGACGAATGTGTAATCTGCCATGCCCAGGACCATCCTATTGCAACTAATATCCCATCAACATACAATCTTCTATAGAACTGTTTATCACTACTCCACCTTAATCTTGTGGCCCTCCTATTCCCCAATCCCTCTAGATTGTGATCTTGAAAGAGTAAGGCCTTCAAAGCCTTCCATACTTGCTGGCTGACTTACTAAAGTTAATTGAAACCACCTACAACTGTACAGTGCTGTGAAAAATGTTGACCCTTATTACATATTTATTAATAATAACAACAGCATACTGCTTAAAAAAATTATGTATTTTGCAGGATTTTTTATACATTCCGTTCTATTTTTCAATGATTGACTTTGGAAAGTCTGGACTGCAGTATATTGTCATTAAGGATCATTTCTACCTGCTGCAATTTTCAATACGTGAATCAAACGATTTTAGCTTTTCATTCACTCACTTTTTTCATTTTGTATTTATCATATATTTTATGTTTATGTTTCATTGTAATTATTGCTACATATTAAGGATGGGAGGCTTTTGTTGGGGAAGGGAGCATGTGCAGAGCTATTTCAGCGAATGAATGCATACATTCTTTAAACTGGAAAAGAAAATTACTTATAGTAAGATATTTTGCTTGTTTAAATTAATATTTTACATCTAATGACATTAAATATTAACTCAGAAGATCCAAGTGTTACAATAAGTCTGTAACGAATAGCACGTAACAGGAGAGAAGAGAAAAGAAAAACCTTTCAGATACATTAAAGGGGCATTGACATTTTTTTTTTCTTTGTTGTAGTTGAAAGAGGGGTTTGATAATGTGCCACTGCGTGTTTTCTTTTTTTTAATTATGCTCTCAAAGCAGAAAAAATTTACTCCATTTTTAACTGAACTGGGGGCGGCCAATGTGCATTAATATAACTGTATGAGTAATACATGTCTGCCAATAAAATCTACAGATGTACATATGTTCTGTGCAATATCTGTTAGTTTCAGTTAAGTTTAAACATGTATTACTTAAATTATTTCCTGCAAAACACAGCTTTGGTAATTTTTAAAGCATAAACTCATCTTTTAAAAAAGTGTATCACCTTAATCCTTAATATGAACAATATATTTTACCTCACCTTTCTATACCTCACCCATACCCTCTAGATGGTACATTTGTAAGTCTTCAATCATATTGGGTGCTTTAGAGATAGCACTTTGTATGGTTGATTTTAAACTCAATAACAGGGCATTGTTGGAGAGGAGAGGAGGAGAGGATAGGAGGAGGAAAGGATAGGAAATAAAGAGGAGGAGAGGAGGAGAAGAGCAGAGTAGAGTAACATCTGTGTTGGAGAGGAGGAGAGGTATGAAGAAAGGGAGTAGTGAAGATAGAGGGAGGGAACAGGGGGGTAGCAGCTTAGGGAGAAGTGTAGGATAGCAGGATGGGGGTAAGGATGTACCCTAGATGCAGACACACAAAGAGCAGGGGAAGAGGGACAGGGGAGGGATAGATGAGGAAGGAGTGGATCCCCATATACAGTCGGGAGCCTAAGAGGCTGCAGCAAGGCACAGGGCCCCTAATTATACCCCAGAGGCGATGAGAGCACTCTTCATCACAATCAATGCCTGCTACAGTATCCTTCATGTGGGCAGGGAAGTGAGGCCTAGTGGGAAGGCACAGTCTTGGAGTGAGGCTGCTACAATTTCATCTGCTTTGGGCTTCGCAAAAAGGGATGTGAGGTCTGTCAAGCACAAGTAAGATGGAGGTAAGTGTGATGATATATGGTGAGATGAGGAGGTACAATTTAAAGATGGAGGTACAAGGCCAAGAGAATTTGGGACAGGGAGTCCCAGAGTGCATTTATGTAACTTCAAATTAAAATGTACCATCACATTCTCCTAGCTCTGCACCACCATCTGAATATCAGTTTACACATTCTTATTTCGCCATATACCTCTAACTCCAGCTGATATGCAGCTACAACAGGAGGACATACCACTCCATACAACTCCAACTGTTGCAAAGCCAGAAAAGGAAGACATACCACTCTTACTAATACCTCCTCTTCATGATAGAGGGAGAAGTAATTGTGGCAAGGAGGATGGGAGCCCTGTGCTCAGAAAGAGGAGGAAACAGGGGCTTATAAAATGTAACCTTGTCATCAACACTACTCACTGAATATCTATTCGTTAAAGTTGTTGAGATACCCCTGCTAGAAGTTCATGACCTATGTGGTAGACATTATTTGAAATCATGTGGCTTTCAACCATTGCACAGACCATGATCCTCTTCTCTTTGGAGATGTATGGTTATGTTTAACATTTCACCAATTGATGTTCAGTGTGCGATGCCATTGAAAATATGTGGTGTACTCAATATTATATCAGCTATCTCCTCTACTGATTTAATTTTTTTCTTTTTTTCTAATTAGGCAAATCACACATCCATTTAGGCCTGTTCATCATCTTCAATCAGTGATATCATATAATGTAAGTAAACTATAAATCCAGTGTATATCAGGCATTAGATCACTGATATTCCCCCCAGCAGAATGATCTGACAAACTACATATATCATCTGAAAAAAACACGACTGATGTTATGTTCAATTACTATCAATACTGTCATAGCTGTTGACTTGCATAGTCCCTTTAGCATCTACTAATCACACCCTGTAGTTATACATGCATTATTGTTAAATGTCATCCTCTTAACACTATGATATCAGAATCATTTGTCTGATTTAATTTACAGACATAATGGCCTTTGTCTTACATCAATCTAAATGGGTGTTTACAAATCATACAATCGTTCTAATAATCGTTCAGATAACACATGCATACCAATGATATGTGATAACAGTGTGGCTCATCTATTTAATATGGAAATTACACATCTTTACTGATGAACATGGCAGATGATTGTCCATGACACATTAACTGGTTACCACTGCTCGTAGATGATGATCATGTGATTATGTTTATTGTTACAGTAATAGCACAAAACACTGTACTTTGTAAATACAGTTATTGATAGATGTTTTTTCCACTTTTGTTTTAGAATATTTACCATCATTTTTTATTCTATTGCTGATTTTCAGAACAAAATGTAGGAAATTGGATTACATAATCCATGATTTAGTGCATCTGCTGAATTGAGTAGATGAAGACCATATGTAAGTGCTATGTGCATTACTTATGTATGATGAGATTTGCTTTCATCAGAATATAGTTACTGTGGTTTAGTGACCACATGTGACCCTAGTAGATGCTATGAATCATTAGTATTATACAGTATTACCTTTAATCCTTCAGGTGTCCTTTTTTCCTCTTGCCCTTCCAGGATCCACCCACACCACACGCATGATAATAATGCACAGTTGTGTGTATAACAATGTTTTGTTTTACCGTTATCACTGTTTCCATGTGTTTTGAATGGTTAAGGTTTTGGGGCATCAATATACACAACATTTATGTAATGATAATATATTTATAAGTAGATGATCTTACTGTACACCCATCCCTTCATGCATTTGAGTACTGTAATCAGATACTTGCATGTCATGAATCTTCAGTTAATTGTTATGGACGAGTGTTTCATTGTTAAAAGTGATGTTTATATCATCATCATTTTTAGCAGCATTTCACATTCTGGTGCACCTAACTCCTAAAATCTGCATGAAGTGTGCCAACCTTCTAAAATTATTATCCCTATTTAATGTCCAATACATTGTTTTTTTTTGTTTTTTTTTAAATTCTTTATTTTACAAATATAAATTCTCCATTTTTACATAAATAATACATTACATATTATATACACAGCCAGACAAAAAGACGGAAGGCATACATTTTGTGCCCTGACATTATAACCATAATCATAAGAATGTACTTATAGGTATCACTCTCCTTAAATTAAATGATTCCTTCCTTATCCCTTTTTCTTTCCTTTTTTCCTCCTTTTCCTTTCCTTCTCCTTCCTTCTCCCTTTCCCCCTTTTTTTTTTTTTCCTTCCTTTGCCCCTCTCCCAATATATGGCCTCAAATGGTCTGTTTTGCCCAGCTCATCTATTTAATCATATCTTCCCCGGCCAAGGTTTCCACATGGGCTTCCGTGGTCCTATATATGGGGGGGGGGGGGGTATGGGAGAGATCCCTTTGCGTACTGTTCTATTATGTTCATTGCTATCAATGAACTTTAAGTGCATCAATGTATTAAACTTACATATGGCTGTGAATAGATTCCAAACTTTAATATTTGGTTGAATAATCTTCAACCTAATGGAGAGATCAACCAGTTAAACTTCTCTCTTAAATTCCTTACATATCCTATCACACCCTTTAGATCCACTCATATTCTAGCCAGCTTGGTGAGGGGAGAGAGGAAGAGCCAGGGAGGGAACGATCTACCAGGGAAGACATGATGTATTCGTGAGATTACCCCGTAGAGGTTACTTAGAAATGGAGTCCCAAACTGGCCATTTTACAGGATCCTGTTTTAGCTGGAATGCCATATTAAAATCTCTCTCTAGTTTCCTATTGTATCCCATCATGACCAATATTTCAGTTAGTTTTGGAAGATCCTCTTTCCTCCAATTTCGTGCAATTACAGTTTTTACTACCTGGAAAATTTGAGTCATAAACGCTTTATTTTTTATTTACATCTTAGGGGGAAAAATATTAAACAAGGCCATCTGCGGTTTTACTATCATTTCTGTCTTAAATATATTAGATAAGTATTCAAAACACTCCTCCCAAAGTTGAAGGGTTATAGGGCATTCCCACCATATATGGAACATATCTGCTGATTTTCCCCCAATATCTCCAGCATAATTTAATTTCTGGTTTAAATGTTATAAAGTAGATTTTGGAGGGAACCCAGTACCATCTGTTAAGTAGTTTAAATTGAATTTCTCTTTGGTTTGTATTTTTAACAAACCTATTTAGAGATTTTAAGGCTTGTTGCCATGACTCTTTAGATATCCTTAACTGCATATCTTTAGCCCAGACGTCCATAGGTCTAGTTGTATCCATCTGTATTTGCTTATAAATGATCTCACTACACTTAGAAATCAAGTGTCTAGTATTTTGGGACATTATTAAAGTTTCAACGTTGTTTAAGCTTTGCCGAGTAATGTCTTTATTTATATCCTTCAAAACTCGTGAAATTTGGTGTGAAGTGAACCAAAGTTTAGTTGAAATATTATATTTCAACTTTAGCATGTTATAATCTAACATTTTACCTTTTTCTTTATCTAGAATGTGCCCCAGTAGATATATTCCTTTGTCTTTCCATTCTGGTTCTAAGTAGATATAATTCATGCGTGCTAATGTTGTCAAAGGAGTAAGTTCACTATATTGCTCTAGGAATTTAAATTTTTTGTTCATTTTTATCCACTCTTTTACCATTATAGTCAAAATAGTTGCTCTCGGGTCAATGTATGCTAATGCTAGTTTTGGAATGAACAATAGAGAAGTAAGGTCGATATTGTGTAGCATATCACTTAAAATCTGGTTCTCCGGGTGAGTGGAAAGAGATTGACTCCACTATATATATTGCACCAATTTGATTGCTTCCTGATAGTGAAAAACCATTGGGTATGTGATGCCACCTTTTATAAATTTTCTACTCATTATTGCTTTTTTAACTCTGATCTGACCGTTCTTGTTAATATATCTATCGATCATCTTCTGGAATTTAGCTGTCCATTGGCTTGAGATTGAAAAAGGGAAAGATCTAAATACATAGTTAAGTTTAGGAAGGAGAGACATCTTGATTGATGCAATTCTACCAGAGAAGGAAATTTGATTGACCGGCCAATTCTCAATAAGCTCTTTAGATGATTTATATAAATTGTTCAAGTTGGAGGTTTGAATACTTCTTATATCATCACTAAAGTTAATTCCCAGGTGTGTAAATCCCTTTGTGTGAGCCAGCCGATACCTACTAATCAGGCGCTCCTCGTCTTTCTCTGGAATATTAACACTTAGTGCTTCAGATTTCTCTATGTTTAATTTATAATTCGACACCTTACTATAGTTTGCAATAATTTCCATCAGCGCCTTCATAGATATATGAGGTTGCTCCATATATACTACTACATCATCCGCGAAGAGGGAGATCTTATATTCCCTTTTGCCTACTCTAATCCCCTTAAACTCCGACAAAGCCCTAATAGCTATAGCGAGGGGTTCTAGGATCAATGCGAATAAAGTGGGAGACAGCGGACAACCCTGACGGGTTCCATTTGTTACCATAAAATAATCTGATTGTACCCCTTTTCCCAAAACCGATACCGAGGGAGCCTTATATAGGGCAGCTATAGCTTTCGATGCAAATGAGTCAAACCCATATCTATGGAGGGTCTGCATCATAAAATCCCACACTACCCTGTCAAAGGCTTTTTCAGCATCCATAGATAGGAATAGGGTGGGGATGTCTTTTTTCTTCGCATAAGTTATTAAATGAATCAGTTTATGGGAATTATCGGCGCCCTGCCTCCCTGGGACAAATCCTGTTTGGTCGGACGCTATTAATGATTTAGATATTTCTGTAAGTCTTAGAGCCAAAACTTTCGCATATATTTTAGTATCTATATTCATAACCGAAATTGGTCTAAAATCTTTGCAAGAGTGTGCTTCCTTATTTGATTTTGGTATAGTAATTATATTGGCTCTAAGCATCTCTGGTGGGAATATACCTGTGGTTTTAATTTCATTAAATGTAGCTACTAAGGTTTGCATTAACTCTTCCTCAAATATTTTATAGTATGTTGTAGAAAATCCATCTGGGCCTGGTGCCGTGTAGTTTTTTAGGTTTTTAATAACTCGTCTAATTTCTAGTTCCGTTATCTGACTATTTAAAGCTTCCTTTTCCTCATTTGAGATAGCTGGAAAATCAATCTGATCTAAAAATGATATGTCTTCACTTGGGTGTTATAAAGTTTTCTTCCGAGCTTAGATTATATAAAGCTTGATAACATTTCGCAAATTGATCCGTAATTTCTTTAGGCTTAAAAATTTTTATTCCCTGTTTTACGAGGTAAGGAATATTGCAATCTTGATATTTTTGTTTTTTAATTTTATTAGCGAGATCTTTTCCTATTCGATTATTGAAATTAAATGATTTTTGTTGTAGTCTCCAAAGACTCATATCTGAGCGTTTTTGGTTAATGTTTTTAATTTTGTTCCGAATTGTTATTATCTCTTGGGTAAGAGTGTCATTTATTTTTATTTTGTTTTCTTGTTCCAATTTGTACAATTTTATATGTAAAAGTCGTAGGGACAATCCTCTCTGTTTGACCCAGATGCTTTTCAACTTAATTAATATACCTCTTATATATGCTTTTAGTGAGTTCAATATTGTTGTGTTTGATGGAACTGACCCCATATTAATTTCCAAAAATGTTTTAATTTCTATTCTAATAGGCCCTCATTCAATTGCGATTTGGCCAATTGAATAGGGCTCTTAATAAGCACATAACATATTTTTTTAAAGAAGTTTTACGTTAGTAAACATCTATCCAAAAGCAAGGTTTTTACTAACTAAAAACTTCTTTAAAAAAATATGCTATGTGCCTATTTAGAGCCCTATTCAATTGGCCAAATCGCAATTGAATGAGGCCCATAGTATTTAGTCTTTCCTTATTTTCTAAGATTTTATCATCCATTCTCCATGCCCTGCTAGATTTTATCTCCCCCTTTTCCTGTATTTGGAGGGTACCTGGAGCATGGTCCGAGATGGTTATTAAACCAATTTTAACTGATTGAATTTCGTTTAACAAAGTCTCGTTCACTATTATATTATCGATTCTTGAATACATTTTATGATATGCAGAATAATAGGTATAGTCTCTTTCATTTGTATTTATAAGGCGCCATGCTTCATATAAGTGGTTTTCCACCAATAATTTGGAAAAATCCTGAGCTGATTTTTCTATAAATTTATAGTTTTTGGGAACTTTTTTATAGCTTCTGTCCATCTTAGAGTCAGGCGTCATATTAAAGTCACCACCTACGATGCATCCTCCTATAGCTATCTTATCCAGTTTCTTTAATACTCCCTTCAAAAATATATTTTGTTTATTATTAGGGGCAAATACGTTTACTATTGTCATATGTTCGCCATTTATTTCTCCTACCCAGATAATATAACGGCCTTTACTATCCAGAACCACTAATTCTTCTTTTAATTTTAATTTTTTATTAAACATCATTAAAACTCCTCCTGAGTTTTTTTTATGGCAAGCATTAAATACTTGAGGGAATCTATGTTTGGCCATATGAAATATTCTTCCCTTATCCCAATGGGATTCCTGAATTAATACAATATCTGGGTTTGTATTGATCAGCCTTCTCGAAATGGAGGCTCTCTTTGATGGAGAATTTAATCCCCTAACGTTGTAACTCACTATCCTCAAACCCGGCATTTCCTTTCCTCCTCTAGGCCCTCCCCCCTGCCTTCCGTCCCACAACCCCTGGCTACATCCATACTTCCAAACATATCACACTCTCTCTTAGAACCATACCTGTCCAGTCTAACCATTCACTCCCTTCCCCTTCAAAGGGGATTACAACTGCAACCACCCAGTTGTACCTTATGGACGTAAACGATGAAGGGATATGTTAAGTCCTCCATGGAGGTTTCCCCACGCCTGTATATCTTGTATTCCTAATTTACCTTCTGGTTCCCAACCATCTCCCTACCCCCCCCCCCCCAATTATATTACTTTACCCTTGCTCTCTCCAAGCCTTTTAATCCTGGGTATGCTCTCTTTGCCTGATCATTTCTATTAATTAATAATTTACCTAAACACGATTTCCTATTGTAAATATACCCCTCTCCTCCCTTTCCTGTCATTTTACATTTCTATTTCTATTTTTATTCGCTTTTGTAATTTTCTTAATTTTCATATTCTTCGTAAAATTCCTTGAACATTCTACAATTTGTAATATTATATTTATGTTCTGTTATTACATTTTGTGCAGATGCTATTCCTTAAAATGAGTTCTAAATAGTAATTATACAAATTTTTACCATGATCGAATTGTCTTCACCCATTTTTCATTTACTTACTCTATCACTCTTAATTTTCAAGCATAATCTAAATTAGGTCTACATATCCCCCTTAATCTTGTATTGCAATCATGTGCTACAAATCCATCTTAATCATAATATCAATTAATATATACAATTTACATGTGCAAATTAGCATAATTTTACGTGTAGAATTATTCCATTTCATTGCATATACTGGTTTAATCTATTACATTAAATTTGTGCATCCAAAAATTCCTTCCTTTGTCTTTTCTCTTTCTTTCCTTTCCTTTAAAATCACCCTGTAGTTGATTCAATCATATGCTGGTGAACCTCTTATTAAAATAATGTGGCTTCAATATGTTTAAATTAAAAAAAAAAACATCATTAATACCCAAAATTCATAATAAGGTTAAAGTGCATTCAATACAAAAAAAAGTGCTGTGCAATTTCTTATGAGCAAAATCAATATGCAATCTCAGACCCTTTAAATATTGCATCTAATTATAATTGCGTGACTACAATTAATATAAAAAAACAAAAAAAAAAACCTGTATCTAACCATCCTATTTCCTTCCTTAATACCCATAATACATAATAAGGTTTAAAGTGCATTCATTCCATTGTTATGTGAAAATTCCGGCCCATTATAGTGAGATAGGCGTGGTTTTTAAGTGATCACATGTATTAATTATTTCCAAAATGTGTTCAAACACTATTTTATGTGTTATTCTCACCCTTTGGATATCATGATTGAAGGAAATTATTGGTGATGTTTGTGAGTTACTTATGAAAGTATACATTGTAGTACTGTTCAGTATCAGCATTCCCCTGAAGGGTTGCATACAACACTTGCTATAATTTCACAAAATTAATATTGGCATGTATCTTGCCACATACCCAACAGCATGGGTGTTCCTAAAATTAGCGTTGAAAGAGGTGAGTTTGCTGTTGCTCCATATGCCTCTCTGCAGCCTCTGTGTGTGTTTGTTAACATTCCTGCAGAGCTTGAACAGATTAGTGCAATCCCCCGTGTCCTGATTTGTCTCTGAATCCCCATATCCCTGTGCCTCTGGGGTATCTTTCAGCAACTTTTATTCCAAAATATTAAATTTTTTTTTGCCATATTTGTTCCTTGGAGACTGTTGTGCAATTAATTCTAATGCATTTCTATGCATTGCCATGCTTTTAAAGTACAGTAGTGTATGTTTAATTGTTGGAACAGCTTTAATAAGTGTTTGAAAGAGCTTTTGCAAGCCCTATTTAGTAAACACAATATTTTTGATAGAAACGTGATACATTTTTCAGCTTCAGGTCAGACTTCATTTGTGATCTAGTGCCCCAGGTCTAATAGAGTATCGATTTTGTAATATTCAAGCTGTGCTAAAACCAATGAAGTTCTAAGGCCAGTTTTCCGGATTTGTCTGGCCCGTAACTTGTAATCAGAATATGGAGTAGTTAATAGAATATGTGGCAATTTTCAGAGTTGTTTTAAGTGTGTATAAATTTACGAATTGGGCAATAGAATAGGGTCTTATGTCGGTTCATTACAAATAAAGGTTAATAATAATAAAAATAAATAAAATAATATTAAAACGTATGAGACAAATAGCTCTGTTCCATGTTCCTTTAAGGGGCTTAAAAATACAGTGAAAATGTATTTTAATCAAAGAGAAATGCTAGAATAATAGATTATGCTCTAAAGAGGTGGGAGGCTTAAAATAAATGCAAGCCAAGCCGTTCTTATCTGCTGTTTAAATGATATTTATGTTTAAAAGGGTGAACTTATTTTTAAATATGTAAAAAAATATTTTGACATTTTAAATAAAAAGATTGGTAAAATGTGTGGGTGGTATTCTGTATAGGTGTTTAAGTTCTGTCATTCCTGTAAAATACAGAAGTTAGGAATTACATTCAAAGTTAATATTAATGCAAATTGATTGAGGACTGTCAACCTTTTGCTTAATACAAGTAACAGTAATCATTCATACACTTTCACATGCTCGAGATCACAATTGCACCCAGTATTACATCTCACAACAAAAAGATTACACAGACCTTGATGACTATAATCTTACTATGTGTATTCAGCCTAGTCCTGTACATTTATAAATAGGTCCCTCCCTCCAAAAAGTGCCCTTTTATTTGGAAAATGCACGTTTTCAATTTTTGCATGGAGGAAGGAAAATTGAGGGACAGTGGATTCTTATTTTTGTAAAAGCTCTGGCATTTAAGGCAATGGCTGTTGGCATTTTCAATATATATTATTGGCAGGGTGTGTTTTAAATTTGTCATTTTAGAGCGTAGTTGTGTCACTAGTGAGTTTTATTGACTTCTTTCATTGGTTTAATAATTATTGAGATGTAGTAAGCTAATACTCTTTTAGCAAGTGGTTGTGTGGATAGAAAAGCAAAGGGCCCTATTAAATTCAAAGCCCGCAGTGGCCGTTGTACAGAGCAGGAGTTACAGATCGATTAAATTAGAAAATGCCACAACGACATGGCTGGAATTCAAATCCATAAACCATGCTTCCGCATGTAGCATATCCGGGCATGAACATGATAAATTATTCAAACCCGTAGTTACGGGTTTAGGCGGAGCCAATAGTAAAAGAGACCGTCATCATTACGTCACTAAGACATGTAGGTTAAATTTCAATCGCTTACGGTTTTAAAGGCAGAGTTGTGATCGAACCCGCATTACAGAAATGATGCAATATGAAAAAATCAATAGTTATAATATTCTAGTCCATGTGAGTTCTATTATATGTATTAACACATTGATTGCCAGGATCGATATAACATGGAAATTAAACATAAAAAAATGACTTCATATTGCAGATTTACAAGCTTGAGAATGTTGTGCTATTAATTTTAATACCTTGCATTGCTTTCCCTGTAATATAAAATACAGTAGTGCTACAGATAGGAGTTTAACCCCCTTGCGGGTCCTCTCTAGTACCAGTAGGCTTTTTGACTACATGTGCCATTTACGGGTGTGAAAACAGTTGTGGATTTGAGGACTTGTAGCAATTTAATAGCAATTTACAAGATCAAAGGCTTAGCTGAGTCAGAGTTCAGATTTTGACAGCCCGTAGCGATTTTCAGCCTGTAACCTGCAGATCTTTGGCGGGTAGCTAAAAGAGGCCAATTTAATAGCCGTAACTTTTGCGGCCTCCTTTACGGGCTTTTGAAACTACAATTTGGCGAATTTATTAGGGCCCATGGTTTAGCAAGCGTGTTTAAGATGGCTGGTTATTATTAATTAAGCTATTTTTACTTGTTTGCTTTTTTTTTATTAATTATTAACTTGGACCAAATAATAATTTACCCACATATTCTATACATCTATATAAACACCGTTTTTTCTTGTTTCATTTAAGGAATAAAGTTTCTAAAGGGCTACAGAAATAAGTACAATGACTATTTAATAAACAAAGCAGACAAGACATACTGTAAGTATAGATACGAATACAGAAAGAGTGGAAAACCTTGTAAGAGCTCACTGCGTAGGATGTTGATAGATTTGTTAGAGCGACAAGATATTGACTGATTTGTAGATATTGTTCTGGACTGGAATCATTGGATGGAAGTTAATTTTAAAGTGAGTGTAGCAGGCTTTAGGGTACTATGTAACAGGCATGTAGTAACCGACAGAGCAAGGTAAAGGATATTGCAGTGCAGCCACAGTTAGGGAAGAACACTGCTCATATAATATATTAAAAAGTCCTACAGGAAGATGTGTTTAGTTAGAAAGGAATGCTTGCAGAGTATTTTACAGTCTCACATGAATGTAGAGGGTTCTGCAGTTTGATTTTATCATGAGAGGCTGCAGTGGTATATGAAACACATATGCCTATTTCCTATTCTGTTTATATGTGTGTTTGTTTATTTGTGAACATGAGTGCTTGAAATATATATATGTTTTCCTATTAGCAAATATCAAATAAAACTGTATGAATAACATACTTCTGATTTTTACAGCCTCACATTTAATGATAAATTAAACAAACAAAGCAATATCCTAGGAATTCTATTTTTTTTTAATAATGTATTTTTTATTGCCTTCATAAACAGCCAAATGCATAGGATTTTTTTAAATATGTTTGCACATGTACATTGTAAGTAAACTATGCTAGATCCAGATAGTAAAATATTTTTGTTAAAATAACATTTCTTCTGTTTTGTTAAAATTACTACAACCACTGCAAATACAATTGGGTGCAACATTCATTCTATTCTGTTTTATGTGTTAGGCCTTTTCTATGATTGAAAAAGATTTTGAAAATGTTCCTATTCTTGGCATGATATGAAACTAGAGGAGACAATTATTTTCCTTTTTGTAGTGTAAAGCCAAGATGAAAAACAGCTAGGTCATGGGCGCAATGCCTCTTACATACATTGTTATAGTCCTAATTTGGCAGATCTTTCAAAAGCCTGAGCTTCAGCATCAAACTATAGTATTATGATGGAGTGCTGTTTGAAAAATCCATCACAGTCCAAGTCAAGGTGAAACACAATGCTGATATAAAATCCTATTCCACATTCTTTTTCACTAAAATTGGCTCCCTGTTAAGTCCAGCCAATGTAAGAAAACAGTGGAAACAGTGTTTGAAACTCAAAACAAGATAGCAATTTTGTTTGTTTCTCAACCACTGTGAAGATTTAATATTGCAAGGGTTTGACAATTGTTTTCTCGGCTATAAAATCATTTTGTAATCTTTGTTTCTAGCTTGTCCTAGGAACCATATAAAATAATGCAAACTAGAAAAAATAGTATATGTAAATTGATATATGGGGTTAGGTTTCTATTCATTTAGAAAAGCAATGTTATCTCTCATGGATTGAAATATTGTGTAAGGTCAAGTCACAATCTATTTATTTTTACATATTTTGTTGGGTTTTTAAACTACCTGCATTCAGTTGTGCATGTTAACTTCAAACTTCTAACTATCTAATAAAACAGGAGAAAATGCTGTATTATACCCAGACATTAGAATAACCTAAATACATTTCATATTGAGATTACTTGTGTGAGAGCTGCTCATAATCTTTGTAGGTTGTATATGAACATTATTGCCAGTTAAAAGAACATTGATGCTGATTTCCAACAGCTGGCCTATAAGTAGTCAACATAATTAAGAAGAAAACATGTATATTTAACATGTTAAAAATACATGTGTGGTCATATTATGTGATACTCCCTAAATGTATAATTTGTAAAATCTAGATTCTGGATTATATCATCAAATAGTTTAGCAAGCGTATGTTAGATAGCTTGTAAATATTTCAGCAATTTTTACTTTTAGTGTTTCATATTAATAAAGTTATAACTCAAAATTAAAATTGTAGGTCCCTAAATAAGTAAAGAGACACTGGGACCCTTCTGCTTTTCGGGATGTGATCAAACTCTAAGGGCTTAAACACATTAAGCAAGGCAAAATCTGAAATAAGTATGCAAACTTCACATACAGTGCCCCATGATAATGATTTTACCATGGACTTGATACGATTTTGGCTCAGAAAACTGTTGGACTTAGTTTCTATGATATCACTCTCTTAGCAAATTAACTTTAATAGGGGCCCTGAATCTTAGAGGACTAATGAGACCTTTTTTTTTTATATATGGACATTTGCACAACAAGTTTGATAATGGACAAAATGATTTAGAAAGCAACAGATCACCGTAAAGTAAAAACGGTAGATTCCAAAGCAGCATCATCAAATAATATCATTAAGGCGAGCAGTGGAGGTAATGAAACACACTGGACTTAGCCTCAAAACACTTACAAAACACAGGATCACCTTAGGCTGCAAGCAGTTACCAAACGCGGGACTTAGAAAAAAATAAAAATACGAGATGCGGCACAGTAAAAATACAAATAACAAAAAACAAGAAAAACACAAAAAATACAAAAACAAATACAACAAAAACATCACACACAGCACAGGAGAACAGCCAGGACGACTGAAAGTGAGGTGGAACGTGAATTTAAGTAGAATTTAAGCAGTTTCAGCACTTGAAAAAACGCCTATGCAAGAAAAAAAGTGAAAACGAGGCTACACGACCCCGCAAACTGCTCACGAAATACGTAAAACATAGACTAATGCTGCCATTTTACAGCAATAATTTTTACATTTACACATTAAGCTTCAGAAATGGCGGCTTTCCCGCCTAAACCAACGGTTTTGTCTCGTGCACTTGCCACAGAGCTGGCACTTTTTCCTCATGTGATGACAGTCTGAGTGGACATTTTCTGCTGTTGGAAAATCCAAAGAGATTGTTAGCTCTTCAGGATACTGATTGCTGAATATTAAATACAAATAGGTAAAGTATATTAATTTAAATTAATTATCATTAACAAATAATTACCGTATTTTTCGCCCTATAAGACGCACCGGCAGATAAGACGCACCTAGTTTTTAGAGGAGGAAAACAAGAAAAAAAAAATCTGAATCAAACACAAATACACTCAAACACAAATACACTTTACACACAGATACACACCTACATTACACACAAATATATATATATATATATATATATATATATAGATACACATACATACATATACATACACACATAAATATACATACACATACATACATATATACACACACATACACACACATACACACACACACACACACATACACATACATACACACACACATACATACACACACAAACACATACATATCCATATACTGCAGCATTTGGGAGCCCTTGACCCTCCCTGACCCTCCCTGACCCCCCTGATCCCCCTGATCCTCACCTTCCTTCTGATCTCTGCCATCTTGATCTCACCCCAGCGCTTCCTACCAGCACTCCACGTGTACTGCAGCGTTGCGTGTGTGACGTCACTAGGACGCACCGGCCGACGCGATGCTGGTAGGAAGCGCTGGGGTGAAATCAAGAGGACAGAGGCAGTTTGAAAAGGTATATTCGCCGTATAAGACGCACCAACTTTCCTCCCCCAGTTTTAGGGAAGAAAAAGTGCGTCTTATACGGCGAAAAATACGGTAATAAATGAATTAGTCTTAAGAAAAGGTATATATTATTAGTTAAAAAAATTGAGCAACAAACTTATAATTTACACTTGCTTTAGTTTATCAATACTTTTGTGCTTAGCTGTTTGTAATATATGAATTCATTAAATAATTAATTAGTAATGTACATTAATGTATTAATTATTAATTAGTAATCATTATCAAAATCAATTATAAAATGTTAAACTGCCTTTAGTTTATAAATACATTAATGCTTACCTCTTTCTAATACATTTAGACATTGATTAATTATAAAAAAATAAAAAAAAGGACCACAAACAATATGTCTACTTTACTATGCACTGACATATCCATGTTGTTGCTGATTGCCTGATAGGGATGAATCCAAATATTACAAATGCTTTCCATCTTATTTGACAGTTTCATCAACTCTGCAGCTGACTGAACACAGAGAGTGACATTTGCAGCCTTTGACCAGCAGAAAGATCACCTTTACAGGTATATCATTTAATTATGTTCTTATGGAGCAAAAAAGGATTATGTCTTTTTATTTCGGATTGATGACAGAGTTTACATTAATTAACATATATTAATATATTAATTGATTAATAATTAGAAATCATTACAAAAAAGGTTACATTGTATACTGTAATAATAATAATAACCATGTTTAACCTGCACTTATATATCTGACTTACTAATCATTCATGTACATTGCTTTTGGAAATATTAATTAATAATAATAAAAAATAAAAAAAATAAAACATTCATAATAGATCAAAAAGATGTACATTTTACAAAGCACTTATGTATCTGGAGTGCTTATAAGGGATAGGACCTTCAAAGCACTTACATATTTAAAGCAGTTTCTTAGATTCTGACATGTGCTACATTTAATATTTTATACTGCTTTTATTTATGAATATATTAATGATTATGCATTTATGTTTTGCTTGTATGCCAATTAAACATCATAGTTTCAATGAGTCACAAATTCATTGAATACAAACATTACAAATGATTTTCATGTCATTTCACCGATTCCTCATCACCTGACTGAAGACAGAGCGAGCTCTGCAGAATTGTATCTGCAATAAGCTCAATTGCACAGGTATATGATTTCATGATGCCCTTTTTGTTTTGCATTGATGACAGTTAATGATTAATTAATTAACCTATATTCATATAGGGCCTCATTTAATTGCCATTTGCCCAATTGAATAGGGCTCTATATAAGGACATAGCATATTATGTTTACATAACTTTTTATTCAAGGAACATCTATCCAAAACCAAGGTCTTCACCAACTAAAAACTTCTGTAAAAAAATATGCTATGTGCTTATATAGAGCCCTGTTCCATTGCATAAATTGGAAATGAATGAGTCCCTTAGTATTTAATTATTCATTAATAATAAAAAAATATACATACATATATGCTTACCAAATTAACTTTTAAAGAATGCAAATTACACCTCATAAGTTGATTGATTTCTTCATTAATAAAATAACAAAATTGCACATTATTTTAAGCCCGATCTATACTTTGCTCATAGTTCTTTGTGTTTCCCCTTCTTTAGGAAAACATAATTATCACTTTAGGTTTACCATTGATGTATGTTATTGGTTCATTCTTTTATGTACATTCATTTATTAATGACTTAATAATTAATTATTATGAAAAAAAAAAAAAAAAAACATTATTTATCAATATATAAATGTGCACTGGTTTCATTTTTAATGTATGACAATAAATAAAAAACTTAATGGATTAATTGATTTAATGGAAAAATTACAAATGCTTTTCAAATCATTGCATTCTTTCATTAATGCTATTTAGGTTTTGCATTGAGAACAGGTAAAAACAATATGTACAATACAAAAATAAATTAGAGCTTACACCTGTATTTACAATTACAGATTACAATGGCGGACAAGGGAGAAGACAGCATTGAATGCAAAAGAAGAGCGGCAAGGGAAAGGAAGTAAAGGTGGAGAGATGCACAGTCACCCGAGACTTACCAATGCTTAGGAGAAGAAGACAGACAGAGACTTTTAAATAAAAGAAAAATGAGTAAGAAAGCACAAAGTGAGTGTGGTAGAGTTTCAAAGAAAAGAAAAAGTAAACAAAAACATGTCTGTGAAACATTTCCTAATGATCCAATATTGCCTCAGGACACCAATGTTCATACACATGACACCAATGTAGATATAGAAAGTTGTAGTGATATCTATGTTGAGGAAGCTCAGGATAATGCGTTTATTAGAGCACTAACAGTATACAATCATATTATGGATTACTCAATGTTGTTTGTCAGTTTTGTGGGGCCTATCATTTTCTCAAGGAAAGACCAGCTGACGGAGATTTCGTTTGTTGCTGTCAGAAAGGAAAGGTAAGACTTCCAAAAAGACACACTTTTCCAGATTACTTACAAAGTATAATGAGCGATCCAACATTCAAATGATACCAATTTAAAAAAAAACATCAGGTCTTATAACAGTGCAATTTAATTTGCTTCTATGGGTACTACATTAGCAGAAAATGTCCCATGACATGGTCCATATTGTTTTAGAGTTCAAGGACAAATTTACCACTGCACTTCACATTTACACTCACAAGAAGGAGAACAAGGGAAATTTACACAGTTAAATGTCTTAGATACAAAGGAAGCCGTTGAACAATAGATGTCGCTTCCAGAAAATAAACAGTGTTTGTGCATAGTCTTTGAACAGCTGGATAAAATTATAGCCAACAA
This sequence comes from Discoglossus pictus, assembly GCA_027410445.1. Classification (NCBI taxonomy): domain Eukaryota; kingdom Metazoa; phylum Chordata; class Amphibia; order Anura; family Alytidae; genus Discoglossus; species Discoglossus pictus. The sequence continues at coordinate 241,594,780 of CM050165.1, read as the reverse complement.
CCCTACAGTCAAGCATACAAACAATTAGCACAGGTTGAAAAAGAACAACAGCAAAATGCTCAAATACATAAATTACCAATGCCAAGAGTAAATATGGTTTTGAAAAGAGATAGCAATACTGATCAAAGACGGTATCATTTACCAACAGTAAATGAGTTTGCCATGGTCTTTAAAAATGAGGATGGTGAACCACCTTTTCAGTGGGATATTAGAATATATCAACGCAATGAAGACCAACCTTTTAGAAACATAAATATAATAAGTTGTAATTTGGATTCAATGACACATCCCATTTTCTTTCCAAATGGTGGACCAGGATGGGAACCAAAATTACAATTTGAAAGTTATTCCAATAGTAAAGTTCGATGCAATATTTCTATGCTGGAATACAAAGTGGCATAAACTGCTATTCAGGATCATTTTAATCCTATTTTATGTGGGGGCAAACTCACACAACAATGGATTATTGAGTCCTATCTACAAGTCGAAGCAAATAATCTAAATTTTATCAAATTTCAACAAAATAGGCTTTACATAGAACAATATTGTGGATTGATGGATTATGTTGCTGAACAATCATGTTGCCATCCACTTTCCAAGGATCTCCTCACAATATGCAAGAAAGATATAATGATGCCATGGCTATTGTCACTAAATTTGAAAAAACAGATTTATTCATTACATTCACATGTAATCCATAATAGCCAGAGATCCACGAAAATCTGAATCTTGGACAAAATACTTCTGATCCACCAGATTTAGTGGCAAGAGTATTCAAAATAAAACTCAATTCATTAATACATGATCTCACTAGAGCACAGTTATTTGGGAAATGTGTGGCTTTTGTTTATACCACTGAATTTCAAAAAAGAGGCCTGCCAAATGCACACATGCTTTTAATCCTGCAGGAAAAAGATACACTGAACACTGCAGAGATAGTGGATTCAGTAATTACTGCTGAATTGCCACATCCAGAAACATATTCAAAACGTTATGAGATTGTAACACACAGAATGATTCATGGGCCATATGGAGATATCAATCCAAATTCACCATGTATGGAAAATAAAAAATGTACAAAAGAGTTCCCGAAACAATTTCAAATGCAAACTTATACTAATTGTGATGGATACCCTTTGTATAAAAGAAGAGGACAAACAGATATTATCAGTGGCCAAAAGGTCGATAATAGATTTGTCGTTCCATACAATCCACATTTGCTTATGAAGTACAATGCACACATAAATGTGGAAGCTTGCACTTCTATTGAATCCATCAAATATGTGTATTAATATATATACAAAGGATATGATGCAGCGACTGTTATTGTGCAAGGTGCAGCAAACGAAAAGGAAAATCCCATTTTACATGATGAACTTTCTAATTATTTAGATGCTCGCTATGTCAGTGCAACGGAAGCAACGTGGCAGCTTCTGAAATTTGAGATGCATGATCGCACATGCTGTGTATCGATTAGCTGTACATTTGTCACAAAGTTAGTTTGTTTGCTTTACTGCAGGCAATGAAAGAACTACCATAGCTCGAAGTGAACACAGACAAACAACACTTACTGCATGGTTTAAATTAAACTGCCAGGACATGCAGGCCAGACAATTTTTATACATTTGTAAATGGTCTATGGCGACAACAAAAAAGAGATGCGCATAAAATATACCACAAATTTATACCGTCAGTCCAAGAGACATTGTTACATGTTCCCGGTGCACAAAGTTTGGACATTTACGCACAGTGAATGACATAGTTTATGAGGCTTTCCTATTAGCTGCAAGACATCAAAACCTCTTAGCAGATGATACAGAATGGGAGAGGTGTATGGAAGAAGAAGCACTATGTCAAATGCCAAAGCAGATGAGAGAATAATTTGTATTCATTTGCATCTTTTGCAATGCTCCTGATGCATTTACTTTGTGGGAAACATGTAAATTAAATATATCGAAAGACTTCTGGAAACGTTACAATAAGCCAATTGCACTGTTAAAAACTTTAATGGAAATTCAAGAAATATTTCTTGCTCATGGATTAAATTGTGCAAGTTTTAATTTGCCTGATCTAGGACTTATAGATGACATCAACTTTGATGACTATGACACTGACTTTCAAAAAACACAAGAAAAACTGGCAACTTTATATACTTTACATTGCAAGCATTTAATGCCATCACAAATGCTACAGATGATGAAATGGTCAAACACCATTATTTCTATCTAGATGGCCCTGGTGGATCAGGAAAAACGTATCTGTACAATTGTTTGATAAGTTATATTCGAGCACAGGGTCAAATAGCAATGCCATTTGGAACAACTGGAATTGCTGCACTTTTGTTAGAAGGTGGCAGAACTGTGCATAGTGGATGTATACTGCGAGTTCCCATTTTAGAAACATCAGTGTCGGATATTCGACTGAATTCTTCTCAAGCAAAAAAAATTAATAAAAGTGAAATTAATTATCATAGATGAGGCAACAATGATGTCATGTCATGCCTTGCAATGTATTGATAGATTATTAAAATAAGTGATGGATAATAATTTGCCATTTGGTGGAAAGGTGATGTTGTAAGGAGGAGATTTTAGGCAAACATTACCTGTTGTGCCACATGGAAATAGGACCGACATCATTGAAACATGTATCAAGACAAGTAAACTGTGGAAAATATTTACACACCTGAAATTAGAATTAAATATGAGATCTGAAGGCCAAAATTAATTCAATGATTGGCTCATTCAAATTGGAGAAGGAAAATATCCACACATACATGATTTACCCAATGATACCATTGAAATTCCATCACAAATGGTTTGCAAGGAATCACTCATATCGGCCATCTTTCTAAACACTCTCAAGTGATATTAACATAAAAAAATATAGATGCCTTGAATCTAAATAACCACGTTTTAAAATTCATCAACTCACCCCAGAAGAATTATTACAGTGCAGATTTAGTTCTGGCTGATGATAAAGACAGTGAATCTAACTTTAGTATTAAATTTATAAATTCTTTAATACCATCTGGAATGCCACTACATGCCAATCGTCATGCTATTGAGAAATATGAATCGCAAAAAAGGACTTTGTAATGGGACCAGATTAATTGTGCAGGATTTAAAAGGAGAACAAGTTTTTACACCACAAATTGATTTGGCTCCAAGTGAGAGTGGTTTGCCTTTTGTCCTTCAAAGGAGTCAATTTCCAGTTATCATGGCATTTGCCATGACCGTCAATAAATCCCAAGGACAAACTTTTTAGTCTGTGGGTATTTTTTTTATAGGAACCTGTTTTTTCACATGGACAACTCTATGTTGCTTTATCAAGGTGCACCATTCCAGATGATATTAAAGTTTCAAGACACCCCAAGTCAGGGTGATCTATTACACAATGGATGCATTTTTACAAAAACATTGTGTACCAAGAGATTTTGTAAGCATAGAGAACAGTGGTTTTATTTCAAGGACGAAACTTTACATACAATTTTACAAAACTACAAAAACAACAACAAAAAAATGGAAAAGAAAACAACAAGAATAAACAGTGGTTATATCCCATAGACAATATTAAAAGTCTGCTGTGCTCTTTTTAAAAAGTATTGGAATGTTTTGGAAGTGGCCATTTGCCAGGATTGGCCCCATAAAACAGTTACATTGAATTTTATGACTTCTACTGTATACATTTTAATACATTAACTTAATGTTGGTAATAGTGATGTCGCAAACATCAAATTTCGGTTCGCGAACAGCGGACCCGAACTTTCATCAAATGTTCGCGAACCGCCATAGACTTCAATGGGCAGGCGAATTTCAAAACCCACAGGGACTCTTTCTGGCCACAATAGTGATGGGAAAGTTGTTTCAAGGGGACTAACACCTGGACTGTGGCATGCCGGAGGGGGATCCATTGGAAAACTCCCACTGAAAATTACATAGTTGACGCAGAGTCTGGTTTTAACCCATAAAGGGCATAAGTCACCTAACATTCCTAAATTGTTTGGAATAACATGCTTTAAAACATCAGGTATGATGTTGTATTGATCAGGTAGTGTAAGGGTTACACAGTAACAGACCAATCTCTCCGTTTAATGCACCGCAAACAACCGGAAACAGTCCCTTTGCACAACCGCAAACTCCCCATTTGCACAAGGTTGGATACACAACACAGTCACCAAGGGTCCCCAAAAGGTGACAACAAGCCCCCTGGGAAGCCTGCTGTGTTTGGTCTTCCACCTCCTCAAAGCCACCTTCCTCCTCTGTCTCCTCTTCTTCAGACTCCCAGAGTCTGGGGGCTTCCACTGCCCAGCATGGAATATTATACACAGGTCATAGTCTGGGGGCTTCCACTGCCCAGCATGGAAGATTATACAGAGGTCAGAGTCTGGGGGCTTCCACTGCCCTGCATGGAAGATAATACACAGGTCAGAGTCTGAGGGCTTCCACTGCACAGCATGGAAGATTATACACAGGTCAGAGTCTGGGGGCTTCCACTGCACAGCATGGAAGATTATACACAGGTCAGGGCCTGGGGGCTTCCACTGCACAGCAGGGAAGATTATACACAGGTCAGAGTCTGGGGGCTTCCACTGTCCAGCATGGAAGATTATACACAGGTCAGAGTCTGGGGGCTTCCACTGCACAGCATGAAATATTATACACAGGTCAGAGTCTGGGGGCTTCCACTGCCCATCATGGAATATTATACACAGGTCAGAGTCTGGGGGCTTCCACTGCACAGCATGGAAGATTATACGCGTTGCCTTTGTCTGCGTTATTATAAGGTGTGTACTGTTAAGTAGTTATCGGTTTAATCCCTGTTACGTCCACTATTAGGGGACGTGTATATGGCATTTATTTTTGGAAAATCTAAAGTGCCACCAGATATGAGTGTCACTGTGCACTGGCAAAAGTTGGCAGAGTAGGCGCTGTAGGCCTCACACACAAGCCTGTAGGCAGGCAATTGCTATTCAATCTATTACAGTCAAAAAAGTGTTGTTTTATGTCACTGAGCACAATATAAGCTGTGAGCCTGACACAGGCAGGCAACTGAAATTAGATTACAGGAAAAAAATGGTTGTTTTCAATGTATGTTACACCACCAGGTATGAGTGGTGAAAATAAGCACAATATAAGCTGTTAGGTGTTAGCCTGTCACACACACACGCTGGCAGGCAGGCATAGATTACACAAAAAAAAATTATAAAATAAAAAAAATGATGTTCAAAGTTTCCTGAATGATAAAGTATAGGGGGCGAACCGAAAAGCGCATGTGTTCGCCGTTCGCGGCGAATGCGAACATGCGAAAATCGCCGTGAATAGTTCTCCGGCGAACTGTTTGGGACATCACTACATACAATACAATACAATTACATACAATACAATACAAATACAATACAATTACATACAATACAATACAATACACCCCTATCTAATATACATCACACAATCTATCTAAATAAATACCATAATCTAATATACATGCTATCTATATAATAATACATCCCCAATCTATCTAAATAAATACCACAATTTAATATGCAATACATCCTATGCTATCTATATAAAACGCATACCCCTAGCTAACATACAATAAATGCTATCTATATATAAACTAATCTAATTCTAAGCTAAAATAAAATAATTAAGACCACTTACCTTTGCAGATGTCCATTGAGATCAGCCACCTATGGGGAAAAAAATAAACAAATTAGTGCAACACGTTTACAGTACAAAAATAAACATTCTATACATTCTAAATATTCTACTCACCTTTCCGGCATGTCCCGTCCTTATTCTTTTAATCCTTCTCCGGTGCGGCACCTGTTAAAAAAAACATAACATTAATACACATACATCAAAATAAAATACATTCTACTTACCTCCCCGCGATGTCTCCGGCCTCCTCCGGATCCTCTTCTGCCACGCCCTGTATAAAAAAACTATATATATACTTACATCCGCACTCCCGGACATCCCCGCCGCTAATGAGGCTCCCGGAGACTTTTCCGGAAGAAAATAAGCAATGGCGCCTTCTGATTGGTTGAAAACGCTGTCTATCAAGCTCACCCAATCAGGAGGCGCCAATGTGTGAACCAATCACAAAGGGATACACCCTAAAATCCCACTCTGATTGGATAATGCACCTGTCAATCTTTATTTAAACCAATCACATGGTGCAGATGCCTTCAGCCAATCACAATGGAATACACCCCCACAGGGTGATTGGTTGGAGCCTCTGCGCATTATGATTGGTTGCACTGACAATAGCCGAACACAATGGAATACACCCTCACGTACTGATTGGTGAAGGATTTGCGCATTCTCATTGGCTACTGTTTAAATCAATCAATATTACAGCCAATGGGAAGGCGCAGATGTCTTCACCAATCAGTACGTGGGGGTATATTCCATTGTGATTGGCTGATGGCAGTAAAGCCTTAGGATTGGTTCAAATATAGATTGACAGGTGTGATATCCAATCAGCGTTGTATTTTGGGTGTATACTTTTTTCATTGGTTCACAATTGGGGTCTTCTCATTGGCTGAATTTGATAGACAGCTTTTTCAGCCAATCAGAAGCCGCCATTGCCAATTTTATTCAGTAACACTCCGTAGGAAGCTCATTAGCGTCGGAGACATCCGCCAGGGCGGATGTGTGTCGCTTTTTTTTTTAACAGGAGTAGCGCCGAAGAAGACGCAAAGATGGAGGACGGGACATGCTGGGACGTGACATGCTGGAACGGGACATGCTGGAAAGGTGAGTATAATCTTTAGAATATTTAGAATGTTTAGTTATTTCATGTAAACATGTTGTATTGTTTTTTTTTATCTTTTTTACCGTAGGTTGCTGATCTGAAGAAACATCTCAAAGGTAAGTGTCTTTTTTTGTAGCTTAGAATTAGGGTTGCTATATATAGAGATAGCATGTATTGTATATTAGATAGATAGATAGGGGGATGTATTATTAGATAGTATTGTATATTAGATAGTGGGATGTATATTACATTATATAGTGGGATGTATATTACATAGTGGGATGTATATTACATAGTGGCATGTATATTGCATGTATATTACATAGTGGGATGCATATTACATAGTGGGATGTATATTAGATAGTGACATGTATATTAGATAGTGGCAGGTATATTAGATAGGGGTGTATTGTATTTAATTGTATTTTTTTATATTTTGTAATGTACCTTTTTTTATTTTTTGTGACTTAGGTTTTTTTTGTTGTTCTGTAATGTTTGTTTTTTTTGGTGATTTTAGTTTTTCTTATTTTATATAATGTAGATTTCTGCTTTTTGATGAATTTATTTACTTGAGGCACACAGTACACTCACATTGTGTGACAAACAGCATTTCAACACTTTCTTTTATTGACCGTGATTTTTTGACAGGCAAGTCGCTAGTATATATATATATATATGCATTAAAAGTAATATCTTCATCTGCTCACATTTTTAGATGGCAAGTCTAAATTTACTTGCAGATTACGGATATTTCAGACACTATTTGCTTATTGAAAGTCTCGTAAATCACATTTGCTCTCTTCACACAATGAAAGTTGATAATAATTAAATGTATACATTTGTTAATATATTAATCGAACCTCTAGGATGGATGCACATTAGATTTTGAAACATTTTACATTTCGCTGACAGATTTAATCTGTCAATTACAATTACAGACCTGTGTGACATGAATTAGGGCTTTTAGTGTTATTCCCTCTAGGGAGTTGTTCACTTCCTATTGTGAATAATAAATGTATAAGCTGTGCTAAACTATTTCTGTATTAAGGCCAAGAGTGAACTGGACATGGAAATTGAAGTGCCCTGTTCCATCATTACAGCGACCTTTGTATTTCATGCATATTGAGTGCAACTATGTTTTATAAAAGCAATGTCTAATTTACATTGAGGATTGAAGATATTTTTCTTGACAGAAATCTACTTCAGCAGAATAAAACCATAAATACTTTTTAGTGAGTACATATTTAACAAGACCGGTAGCAGGAGGTCGTGTGTACTTGAATATAAATGTAAAGAGATTAACATAAACAATATTCAAATTAAATAGTGTAGGCCAACTATTATATTAAAAAATATTATTTTTAAATGTATAAGTTAAGGTCAAATCAGGAATTATATTTCTTGTATTAGGAGGATGTATTAGGAGAATTATATTTCTTATATTAGGGGGATGAATATTTGGGTTCTTCTACAGAAGCAAGTAAGAGAAGTTAGTTTACAAACCATAATGATTTCATGTTATACTTTTATACTTAGCCATGGTAGGAGGTATTTTATTACAATAGATATTTTCCTTTACCCCATAGAAGAGGGCAGTGAAGAAATGACCCCTATGACTATAAAAAGGTCTGGGGGACCCTATGTTTTCATCATTACACCCACCCAGTTATAATAGAGGATGGGGAGGTGGAGGGATCCCTTATGCCAATGCACTTAATTAAAGATTTTTAAACAAGCCTGTTTTAGGATATTCTTAAAGATCATGGAAAACTGGCTACACATTGTAATTGCCATTTTTATTCTAGTGGACCATTCCTGAAAACAAATTATTTTAACTTGTGCTGCATTTGCATGCAAATGAGCATCTCTTAAATACTAATTAGTTATTTTGATATGCTAATTTGAATTACTGTCTGCTTTTCCCTTTAGTATCAAAACAAATCCCACCAATTATATAATTCCCTTAGAACCCCACCCCAGTCATTTCATAAATTCTGAGTCACAAATTAGAACATTGAGCTCTACATTAGACACATAAAAAAAATGCTGTTCTTTTCACAAATTAATAACTGTAAAGAAAAAAAAGGCCAGTACAAAATATAGTCAGTATATCCCCAACCTTGTTGTGGTTTGTTAAGGGAAGACCAAAGAGTCCCAATTCTATTGTTATTATGACAAAGTGGCCAGTGAGGCTTATTTTCATAGGAGATGGAATAACTAATGTATGCAAGAAAAACTTCAGGGCCTTAGATAAGTCATGCAATTTAAGCTACCTTCAGCCAAAAGTCCATTGCAATCTATTGTGATGGTCATCTCACAAGTTACTAATGCTGCATGGTAGCTACTTTTTCAACAAATAACATGTACTAAATACCACTTGTAAGGGCTCTAAAAAGCTTTGCTGAGCTATGTCAAAAGTTATTAAAGAGACATTACTGTAACACAAATTAACAAATTAATAAATACAAAAAAACATCTACAGTATCTCAAAATAGTGAGTACACCCCTCACCTTTTTGTAACTATTTTATGATATCTTTTCATGTGACAACACTGAAGAAATGACACTCTGCTACAATGTAAAGTAGTAAGTGTACAGCCTGTATAACAGTGTAAATGTGCTGTCCCCTCAAAATAACGCAACACACAGCCATTAATGTCTAAACCGTTGGCAATAAAAAAGTGAGTACACCCCTAAGCGGAAATGTCCAAATTGGGACCAAAGTGTCAATATTTTGTGTGGCCACCATTATTTTCCAGCACTGCCATGGGCATGGAGTTCCTCAGAGTTTCACAGGTTGCCACTGGAGTCCTCTTCCACTCCTCCATGTTGACATCACAGAGCTGGTGGATGTTAGAGAACTTGCGCTCACCCACCTTCCATTTTAGGATACCCCACCGATGTTCAATAGGGTTTATGTCTGGAGACATGCTTGGCGAATCCATCACCTTTACCTTCAGCTTCTTTAGCAAGGCAATGGTCGTCTTGGAGGTGTGGTTGGGGTCGTTATCATGTTGGAATACTGCCCTGTGGCCCAGTCTAAAGAAGCTGAAGGTAAAGGTGATGGACTGGTCTGTCTCAAGCCACGCTTGGGATTACCGCTAAGGCGGTTAAAGAGAAAAGTGATGGACACTGATTCTAGCTATATGTGGGCTTGTAATACATGCTGGAGGTGAACCATAACAGAATTATTACTATACTAGCGACATGCCTGTCAAAAATGACGGCAATACATTTTAAAGCCTGGCAATAGTGTTTGCCACACATTCCGAGCCTCTCCCCCCTCTACTTTACTGGCCTCGTGATGAGCGCTTTTGGCGCTCATCAAAGACCTTGCAATGAGTGCCTTTGGCGCTTAATGCGAGCCTCCCCCTATCTACCTCTCCCACCCTCTACTTGACGGGAGTCGCTCATTGTGAGCTTCTCCCCCCTCTACTTTACTGGCCTCGCGATGAGCGCCTTTGGCTCTCATCACAAGCCTTGCAATGAGCACCTTCGGCGTTCATTGTGAACCTCTCCACTCCTCTACCTCTCCCACCCACTATGAAACGGTAGTCGCTCGTTGCGGGCCTCTCCCCCCTCTACTTTACGGGCCTTGCGATTAACATCTTTGGTGAGCATTGTGAGTCTCCCTCCCCACCTCTACTTCGTCTGCCTGCCCTGTGTCTTTTTCCACCTCCCCTGTGTCTCTTCCCCCTCCTCCCTCCCTTGTGTCTCTCCCCATCCTCTGTGTCCCTCTCCCCTCTCCCTCCCGTGTTTCTCCTTCCCACATCTTCCTCCCCTGTTTCTCCTCCTCCTCCCCTGTGTCTCTCCACCCCCCTCTGTCTCTTCCCCCTCCTCCCTCCCCTCTGTTTCTTCCCCCCTTCCAACCCCCTCTGTGTCTCTTCCCCCCTCCTCCCACTCTTCACCCACTCCTCTCCCTCCCCTGTGTGTCTTTCCTCCTCCTCTCTATCTACTGGGTCTCTCTCCCCCCTTCCTTTTCCTCCCCTGTGTCTCTTCCCCCTCTTCTCTATCCAATGTGTCTCTCTTCCCACTTCCTCTTCCTCCCCTTTGTCTCTCTTTCCCCTTTCTTGCCCTCCTGTGTCTCACTTCCCCCTTCCTCTCCCTCCCCTGTGTCTCTCTTCCCCCTCCTCTCCCTCCCCTGTGTCTCTCTTCCCCCCTCCTCTCCCTCCCCTGCATCTCTCTTCCCACTCCTCTCCCTCCCATGTGTCTCCCTTGCCCCTCCTCTCCCTCCCCTGTGCCTCTCTCCCCCTCCTCTCCCTCCCCTGTGTCTCTCTTCCCCCTCCTCTCCCTCCCATGCATCTCTCTTCCCACTCCTCTCCATCTCATGTGTCTCTCTTCCCCCCTCTCTCCCTCCTCTGTCTCTCTTACCTCCCCCCCTCGGCCTCTTCAGACCCCCCCAGCCCCCCCTTTGAATCCCCTCAGGCCCTCCCTCCCTCCAGATCCCCTCATGCTGCCACACTCCCTCCAGATCCCCTCATGCCACCCCCTCCCTCTGGATCCCCTCATGCCACCTTCCTCCCTCCGGATCCCCTCAGGCCGCCCACCCCCAGTTTCCCTTTAGCCTTCCACCCCAGATACCCTCAGCCTTCACCCCATCCCTGGATCCCCACAGACTTACTGGTACTGGCCTTACTGGTACTGGCCTGCACGTTCTATTGCAGAGGCAGGGAAGTCAGAGGGGTGAAGGACGCCCAGGAGCAGGGTGACAGAAGAGCAGAAGCAAATTTAACAGTAAGTCTGCGGGGTGGGATGAGGGCTGAGAGGATCCGGGGGTAAGGGTGAGGGGATACGGAGGAGTGAGGGGATCCGGAGGGGATCCGGAGGGGGTGAGGGGATCCGGAGGAGGGAGAAAGTGGCAGGAACTAGGCAGGAACTAGGTACGATGGTGGGGGTGATTCGGGGGTGAGGCGGTCATTGCAGCTGGTGGTGATGTGAGCCCTGGGGGCCTTAGGCGCTCATTGCAGCCCCCTTCGGTGTTATTGGTAATGCCAATTTAATTCAGGACAATGCTTTGCCAGCCCAGCAATTTTAACATTGCGTTACCAACAACGCTGGGCAACCCTGCAATTATGACAACTGTGTATATGTTACTAGAGAATTGCCCGTCAAAAAATGACGGTCATAAAATTGTAAGGCAGGTAATGCTGTTTGCCACACAATGTGAGGCTTTTTGTCCTCTGAGTACCTTTGTCGCTCATTGCAAGCCTCTCCCCTTGTGCACTTTTGCTCCTCTCAGCACCCTCGGCGCTCATTGTGAGCCTCTTCACGTTTTTTTTTCTTATAAAATAATATTTTTTAATAATAATTAATTAATTAATTAATTAATTATTAATTAATATACTTTACCTATTTCAAATTAATATATCCAGCAATCAATATCCTTTGGAGCTAATTGCAAGCCTCTCCCCTGCTCTTTTTTTTTATATAAATATATTTTTGTAATAATAATTAATTAATTAATTAATTAAATAATAAATTATATACATTACCTATTTTTTATTAATATATCCAGCAATCAATATCCTGAAAAGCTAACATTTGGACTGTTGCAGACCTGAGGTGTAAGTGTCAACAATGTGGCAAGTGTGCAGTATAAATAGGCTGCGTGCGCAAGAGCAAACCATTTGTTTAGTTGTGTAAAGCGCCATTTTCGAATGGTAATGGTATTAGTTGCAAGTTAGTGTTGTAAAATGGCTGCGATTGTCTATGTGTTCCGCGGGTCTGCAGTATTTTCCGTTTTTCCTAATAGTGTATTTTGTGCCTCGTACGTTCCTGGTTAAAAGTCTTCTGCCTGGCGGTGTTTTGTGTGATTAGGGATCATGTAGCCCCTTTTTTTTTTTTTGTTCGTGATTGTCGAATGCCAAAACTTGGCAAATGGTGTTTAAATTGTTGTGCAATCTCACTCCCAGACGACCTGGCTGTACCCCCGTGCTGGGTGTGATGTTTATTTATTTATTTATTTTTTGTGTTTTTGTTGTTTTTGGATCTGCACAGTTCGTCCTTTAACTTCATATTTTTTTGACCTTGTGTAGCCACGTTTTTTTTTTTTTTTCGTCACCATTTTTCTTGTTGCTTAGGCAATTTTTCGAATGGCGAAACTGGGCAATTTGTGTTTAAATTCTTGTGCAACCTCACTCCCAGACATCCTGGCTGTCCCCCCGTGGTGTGTGTGATGTTTTTTTTATGTTTTTTTCATTGGCATTGTGTTTGTCTTGTTTTTGTATGTGCGCGGTTTGACTGTTAACCTCATATTTTTTGTACCTCATCTTTTTCTCTAAGTGTAGTATTTTTTTTTCTAAATCCCGCTTTCCTTTTTGCAAAGGGTTACGGGCCGTAATTTTTCCACTGGATTTTTTCAAAGTGCTATGGGTCTCGCATTGTGAATTGTCTAATTGAGATTTCTGTTGATGTGTAGTCCTGCTGGTCGTAGGGATGAGCGCCTATGGTGCTCATCTCCACCATTGCAGTGAGCGCCTTGCGTTACTAACATTTTTTGGCAAGCCTGCACTGCCGAGAACTATATATGTGATAGCGCAGTCCATGCACAGGATTAAGTTAGGGAGCAGGAAAGGGACAAAGGGTTTTAGGGCTAAATGATGAAAACAAGGTCTGCATTGATGTGGATGTATCTGTTGAGGAAGAACAACAAGAGCATAAGGAGGCTGTGGAGAGGCAGAAGAAGCCCCAGAAAACTTATCTCTATCAATGATTACACCTGTCCTGTTTAGTCTAAATATAATAAATATGTTACATAGTTACATAGGATTTAAGGTTGAAAAAAGGCATTCAGTCCATCAAGTTCAACCTTTCAAGATCTCCGCCGATCTGCAATATGCGGATTAACTATTAGTTAATTAGTTGTATTAAAAAAAAATTTTTTTTTAAAAAATTCCTCCTGATCCCAGACACCAGCAACCGGACTTCTCCCTGGATCAATACTGCCTCTCTTATTATCCATGATAACCCTGAATTCCCTTTTTAATTAGAAATAAATCCAGTCCCCTTTTAAAGCTATCTATCGAATCCGCTGTCACCACCTCCTCTGGTAGAAAATTCCACAGATTAACCACCCTTACTGTGAAGAACCCTTTTCTTTCTTTAAGGTGGAATCTTTTTACTTCTAACCTCAGGGGATGTCCTCTTGTCAGTTGAAAACCTCTTGGCCCAAAAAGCTCCCTTGACAAATCTTTATACTGGCCCTGGATGTATTTATATAAGGTAATCATATCTCCTCTGAGACGCCTTTTTTCTAGAGAAAATAAGTTTAATTTGGTTAGTCTTTCTTCATTACTTAGCCCCTCCATTCCCCTTTTTAGTTTTATTGCCCTCCTCTGTACCTTTTCCAGCTCTAAGATGTCCTTTTCATGAAGTGGTGCCCAAAATTGTACTCCATATTCCAAATGAGGGCGTACTAGAGATTTGTATAGTGGCAGAATTATATTTGCTTCCCTGGCTTCTATACCCTTCTTAATACATGCTAATATTTTATTTGCCTTTGCAGCTGCTGCTTGGCTTTGAGCACTGTTACCTAGGTGGTTGTCCACAAGCACTCCCAAATCCCTTTCAATATCTGATACATCTAGATTTGCTCCATTAAGATTATAAATTGCATGGCTATTTTTCCTTCCCAGATGCATAACTTTACATTTATTCATATTAAATCTCATCTGCCATTTAGATGCCCATTCCTCAATTTTATGTAAATCCCTTTGGAGGGAAGGCACATCATTATCTGATTTAGTTACCTTGCACAACTTCATGTAATCAGCGAAAATGGAGACACCACACTCCAATCCTACCTCTAAGTCATTAATAAATATGTTAAAAAGGAGAGGACCTAATACTGAACCCTGAGGAACCCCACTTACCACATTAGTCCAATCGAAGTATGTTCCATTTACAACAACCCTTTGCTTCCTGTCTTTTAGCCAGCTCTCAATCCATGAGCAGATATTTACTGCAACTCCTGTAACTCTTAGTTTGCACAATAGTCTCCCATGTGGCACTGTTTTAAAAGCCTTTGCAAAATCCAAAAAGACTACATCCACTGAGTTGCCTTGATCCAGGTTCCTACTAACCTCCTCATAGAAACTAATTAGATTTGTTTGACATGACCTATCCCTCATAAATCCATGTTGACTCCTACTTATAATCCTGTTCAAATAGACATATTCTTGTATATTATCCCTTATTAACCCTTCAAAGTGAGGCTCACTGGTCTATAATTCCCCAGATTTGCTCTTGCCCCTTTTTTAAATATAGGTATCACATCAGCTTTTCTCCAGTTATCTGGTAGAGACCCTGTGTTGAGTGAATCTTGAAAAATTAAATATAATGGTTTGGCTATTACAGAACCCAGTTCCCTTAGTACCCTTGGTTGTATTCCATCACGACCCGGGGCTTTATTAACATTTATTTTTTCCAACCTCTTTTGGATTACTTCCTGTGTCAACCCATTATTTGGCAAAGGTAGTGTAGCCCCATTATGTTGCTGTGTCCCAACCACTGGTACCTCCCTTGTGTATACCGAAGAAAAGAACCTATTTAGCTCATCTGCCTTTTCTTGGTCACTAATTATCAGACGGCCTGTGTCACATTGTAATGTTCCTATAGCTTCCTTCCTCGCCTTCTTCCCATTAATATACTTAAAAAATATTTTAGGGTTAGTCTTACTCTCTTTTGCAATTAATTTTTCATTTTCTATTTTAGCCAGTCTAATTGCGCTTTTGCAAGCCTTGTTGATTTCCTTGTATTCCTGTAAGGCAGTCTCTGTCCCCTCTTGTTTGTATAATTTAAATGCCTGTTTTTTACTCTGTATCTTGATCTTTAAATCATTGTTAAGCCACATTGGATGGGATTTACTCCGTTTACTTTTATTCCCACACGGTATATGCAGATGTGTATGTATATTTAGTAAGGATTTAAATGTTGTCCATTTATGTTCAGTGTTTTTACCTGCCAGTTCCAGTCTATACTTTGTATTGCTTCCCTTAGACCGTTAAAATCTGCCTTTTTAAAATTAAGAGTTTTCGTTGGCCCCTTAAAATTGAGTTTTTTTAATTCAATCTCAAACGAGACTGTGTTGTGATCAGTGTTTGTGATGAGTAAATCTAAGATAGCTTCATTTCTAGTAGGCTCTTGTACAACCTGGGCCAGATAATGATCCCTGAGTGTACTTAAAAACCTGCTAGATGAACTGCTGGTCTCATTTATCCAGTTTATTTCCGGGTAATTAAAATCTCCCATTATTAGAACCTGACCATGCTTAGCTGCATTTTCAATCTGCAACAATAATTGTATTTCCTCACTTTCAGCTATATTTGGGGGTTTATAGCATACTCCTACTAATATTCTTTTGGAATTTGCTGCTTCACTATTTAACTCTACCCACAAACATTCAGCTTTATCACTAGGCCCACCATAAATATCTTCTCTGACTATAGGCTTAAATTCAGGCTTAACATACAGACAAATCCCTCCTCCTCGTTTACCATTGCCTCTATCTTTCCTAAATAGGTTATAACCATCCAGATTAACAGTCCAGTCATGAGATTCATCCCACCGCGTTTTAGTAATGCCTATTAAATCCCATTTTTCATTAATTGCTAATAATTCTAACTCTCCCGTTTTTTCCTGGCAAGCTTCTGGCATTAGCAAGCATACACCTTATGTTATGAGTCTGTAGTTCTGAAGTGCCTGCCACTGTACTTGAATTACTTAGTACTACCTCCCTATTGACTATACTACCCCTCCCCCATCTACTCCCCTATGAGTTGTTAATTATTCCCTAATACCCTCTACACTTTCTACCCCATTACTTATATCTAGTCCCTCCCCCTCAACTACTAGTTTAAAAACTCCTCCAGCCTTTCTACCATCCTATTCCCTAGTACAAAAGCTCCCTCATCATTAAGGTGCAATCCATCCCTACTTTAGAGATTGTACCAAAGTGAGAAGTCAGCCCAGTGCTCTAAAAACCCAAACCCCTCCTTAGTGCACCACATATTTAGCCACGCATTAACCTCCCTAAGCTCCTTCTGCCTCCCTGGGCTAGCACGTGGCACTGGTAGTATCTCAGAAAATACTACCTTGGAGGTCTTTGACTTTAGTTTCTTACCTAGTTCTCTAAAATCATTCTTTAGGACGCTACGTCTTCCACTAACTTTGTCATTGGTAGCAATATGTACCAAGACCGCCAGTTCATTTCCAGCCCCTCCCAATAATTTGTCTACCCGATCCACAAAATGATGAACCCGTGCACCCGGGAGACAGCAAACTGTTCAATTGCTGGGATCTGGGTGACAAATCACCCTGTTTACCTTCCTAATAATAGAGTTCACTACAACCAAAACCTGTCTGTTGCTCTGCCTTTTCTGCCCTCCCTCTCCTCCAGTAGAGCTGTTCTCCCGGCTGTTAGAGGGAACAGCTCTGTCTGGCATTGCCATTCCTGAATGGACATCCCCAACAGTTTCACTCAATCTGGCAAATCTGTTGGTGTTTGCCAACTCAGAACAGGCCTGCCTCCTCCTGTTCCCCCTGCTTCCCCTTGTAACTGTAACCCAGCTACCTCCCTGGACATCCTCACTAGCCCCAGCTCCGCCCTCCATGCTAGGCCCAACTAAACTGTGCTCAGTGAGCACCAACCCCCTTTCCAGTGGAGCAATAGCACTAAGTGCTGCAATTCTCCGCTCCAGATCTCCAATTTGAGCTTCCAGAGAGTCAACATGCTCACAGCTCTCACAGAGGTATGGACCCTGGATCATCTGTTCCAGTATTGCATACATATGACAGGATGTACACTGAGTGAGGTTGCCACTGGACTGACTCATAATTATTATTATTGTCTAAAAAATTTCTGTAGAAAAATAAAAATATAAAATTATATTTGTATAAAGTTTTCCTCCTTTGCACTATAAATCTGCCCTCCCTTTTCTTTGAAGTCCCTACCCCTATTTAAACTCCTACACTTTCACTAGAACTGCACCTGATACCGAAAATGTTTGCAAGCTCACAAGTTCGCCCCTTCTCCCATTTATACTAACTTCTGCCTTCTCACCTGGGCACAATTAGTGCACTCTGCCATTTATCAGCCTTTACTTGTATGGAAAATCCACTTGTAAACATATGTTACATCACATATAATAATTGTCAAACTACAAATCGTCGTCACGCTTTGAGAGCTCGCAAAACGAGCTTGCAAGAACTGCGTCCCTCGCAAAGCGAGGCATGCAGTTTGGTCCGCAAATGCGGAGCCTCGCGAAGCGAGGGGCCCGCATTTGCGGAGGTGGAGGCTCTACGGCGCCTCACAAGCTCTGATTTCCAATATTCTCCTGGAATTAATTAATCCAGTATACCCTAATGAGGAAAAGCAGATGGGCAAAGATGAAGAAGAAGCAGTCTTATAGGAAAACTGGTATGTTACTACCACAGAAAAGGTGCTAATATCATAACACTTAAAAAACCCATAATTCAAGAAGCCTTACATATATCTTCTTATCTAGGCACAGGGCCCCTAATTGAACTTTCTAGGAAATATCTAATAATTCTTCATCTTAACAAATATACCAAGAGAACTGTATACAAATGTATTCCCTGTGCAAAGAACAATGCCAAAGTATCCTTGAGTAAATCACCTGGAGTACAAAGAAGAAGGATCACCCCTTTTGTCTTTTCGGAAGTGGTTTTCACAGAGATGCCAAATGGAACTGATACCTCCTGGTCTTTGTGGATATATGGATAAAGGTGTATCACTGCAGATCAGCACCTATTACATGACATCACCCATGCCATGGGAGTTGAAAATGATACCGTACTAGCCTTCAATGCAGAAGTGGTCAAGACAGCAACAACCCTTGACATTGAATAGATGCTACACAGTGCTTGGCACCTGCAGTCTAGTGGGAAGGTGGAAATAATTAACTGTAACCTGAAGACTCATCTGTCTAAAATGTGCAAAGAAACTTAAGAGAAAAGGAAATACCTCCTGACGCTTGTCATGTTCATTATTAGTACTGCCCCCAGACAACCCATACACCTGTCCCCGTTTCAGCTGATGTATGATAGACCCCACCTATCCCAGGGAAAGGGGTTCTGCTAGACATAGATCAGATAGGATATTTGGAACAGTATCTGTCTTGTGTCGTGTCTTCTCTCCACAGGTTTATGTTGGAGAGAATGTCTATATAACTGACAAAACCAGTGCATAATACATTGCCTTGTGATGAGAAGGATAAAGGCATGGAAGACTGACCCTATCAACTTAAGTGGATTGGCCCCAAGTAGGTGCTTAAAACCACACATAATGTTCTCAAAGAAAACGAGTGCCTGCCTGGATCCATCACACCAAAGTCAAGAAATACAAAGTTTTTTGGGAAGTGAGTCCACAAGACGACTCTCTAAAGCTCAAGGTTATGAGAAGGAAGTGAGGCACGCAAGAGCCCACTGAACAATGCGAAACTCTTTGACTAGCAAAGAGAGGAGAAAGAAAATGCATTGTCTTATTGTGGAAACTGTGGTTATCATTGCCATCCTGTTTTGCATCATACCCTTAACTTTGAGAGAATAAGATAAATCATATAGATCATATATGGCCAAATTGTGAGTGTCTCCAAAAGAGTGTGGGGGGGTGGATTGAACCCCTTTTTACTATGGCTGGCTCTTACCATTAGATGTCCAATGATGCAGATGCAAAATAAGAGTATGGCAGAACACAGTGATACTGTTTTAATTTAACAAACATTCCATTTAAAGTAACATGCTTTCAAAAGAGTTATAACACTTGAAAGCTTGTCATACTAAAATATTCCTATTTGCCCATACTGTAGCAGGCAAATTAATGCTGTTGTCAAATGAACCTGCATTTAATTTAATATCTGCCCTTTTTTGCAAGCATCATTCAACTGGCTATTAACAGGCCTGAATTTACAATTAGGCAGAATAGTTAAGTGGTTAGGGGCATTTGCCTACATGGGTGTTATTCTTTACACTTAAAAATGTATTAAAACAGACTTAGAACACACATATTGTACTTTACATATACTTCATGGCAGGAAGTGCTATGCCTTGGGGTGGGAATAACAAAGCTCCTCTCTGACTGCTATATAATCACGTAATGTCTCTCAGCAGCAAAACATGCTGTTGAGAGACAGTCTGTGACTGGCTAATGTAGTACATCTAGTACCAATAGACACACTGTGTACATGAAGGTACAGGGGGCAGATGTTTATAGGAAACATGAAGGTTTTCGTAAGTAAAAACAAAACTTTTAAGCACTTGGTAATAAAATGATGTTTAGATATGCAAATAAATACTTAATACATTGAATATTAAAAATAGAGAACATTCCATGTCCCTTTAAGACCAAGATAAATAAGGACCCCTGTAGCACGTTATAATTAACCCAATGTCACAAAGGTCATTTAAGCACTTCCATGGCATCCAATATTAACACTTGTCAAGGAGGTCCTTAACGGAATTACGTGGCACCTAAAGTTTACTCAATACAAACATTAACCCTATCCATGTGCATCTGCATTGGTCCCCTTGGCTACTAACATTAACCCCTTATGCCATGGAGGTCCATATGAACTTCCACAGAAGCTATCATTAACCCTTTGTGCCACAGGGTACCTCAGGGACCCCATGGCAGCCTATAAACCACCAAAGGATTCCACATTGCGCCCCCATGTAAACAAATCCCCCATGGCATCCATAAGGACCGCCATTCCCTCTATCCTAAGTAATACATAAAAATAAAAACAATACATAAAATAAAATAAAAATTACAAAAAATAAAAAAATTATAGAAAGCAATAAAATAATTAACAAAAAATAAATACAATAAAAAATAAAAATAAAAATAAAAACAATAAATAAACTTGAAAGGGATTAAAAATATACTTAACTACCCGGTGACGCCCTCCAGTAATGATCAAATATGCCTTGGTTCTCAATTACAGAGTGATTCAATTGAATAAGCCTGCAAGTTACGGGCCGAAAGCCAGAACCGTAAAACATGCAATCGTATGTAGCATTTCAGAATGTAATCATGATCAACTAAGCAAGGCCATAACTACCCATTTAGAAACAGCCAATAGAGAATGAGACCATCATTATTAGGTCAGTAAAACATGGAGGTTACATGTCAATCAATTAGCGTTTAGGGGTCCGATATGTGATCAGACCCTCAATCCTGCAATGTACAAAATAATAAAAAATAACAAAGGAAATTTTCTAGCCCATGTTGGTGGCCTGATACGTATTAACTCATTGATTCCTGAGATTGATATAACAACAAAATGAAACATAGAAAAAAAAAATAGATTGCAGATTTATGAGCTAGAATTTGTTTCTACATTTGACATTCATGGGTGTGAAAACAATAGCAGGTTTTGCAGAATTGTAGCAATTGAACAGCGATTTGCGATGTTAGCGATCGTAACTCTTGCGGACGTGAAATATCAAAGGCTTATGGGGGTACGTTACGGTTGTAATAACCGCAGGTATTTTCAGTCCGTAACCCCATAGATCATGTGTGGCTCGCAAAAGATACCAATTGAATAGTAAATTAGTTTACGGGATACATTACGGGCTCCCGTAAGCTACAATTTCTCAATTGAATGACGCCCCAGGCCTTCTATCTTGGTTGCAATGGCCTCCACCTAAAAAAAGCCTGCCGCTGTAAAAAGAAACATTTTGACTGAGCTGATCCTAGGAGGAGCTCCTGTGCTGATTAATTACTTTTGGTACACTTACCTGGCTTAAATAGTTTTTGTGCAGATTCTGATTGGCTGAAATGTGTGTCAGTGATCAAAATCTAGATGCCACGTTGTGGGAACCCTATGTGAGGGTTAATATTAGATGCCACAGAAGTGAAGGGTGTAATTCTGTTTGAAGGGAACCCTGTGTAGGGGCTAATTTTAGATGCCAGAAAGGTGAAGGGTGTCATTCTATTTGAAGGGTTTTTTGCATATTATAATTGTCCAACTACGATTCGTCGTCACGCTGTGTTGGGTGGTGCGTACGACTTAGCGATGAGCGTCTCATGCGCTGATCGCGCAGCGAGCCATTAAACCGTACCACTTTTGCCGATCTTATGACTTAGCGATGAGCGCTCATTGCCTGGCGAGCCTCGCACAGCGAGGCAAGCCGTTAAACCGTAGCACTTTGGCAATGAGCGCCGCAGGCGCTCATTGCAGGCGAGCCTCGCATAGCGAGGCGAGCCGTTAAACCGTAGCACTTTGGCAATGAGCGCCGCAGGCGCTCATTGCCGGCGAGCCTTGCGTAGCGAGGCGAGCCGTTAAACCGTAGCACTATGGCAATGAGCGCCGCAGGCGCTCATTGCATGCGAGCCTCGCATAGCGAGGCGAGCCGTTAAACCGTAGCACTTTGGCAATGAGCGCCACAGGCGCTCATTGCAGGCGAGCCATTAAACCATAGCACTTTTTTCCACAAGACTTTTGCAATGAGCGCCGCAGGCGCTAATTGCAGGCGAGCCTCGCGTAGCGAGACGAGCTGTTAAACCGTAGCACTTTTTTACACAAGACGCGGGACTTAGAAAAAAAATACGAGATGAAAAAAATTACGAGATAAGTGGCGGAACCAAAACAATTAAAAAAACACTCAATACACACAAAAAAATAACAAAAAGGTCACTTACAGCATGGGGAACCAGGTAGGACGTCTGGGAGTGAGGTGGAACTCCAATTTACATCGATTTAGACAAGTTAGAAAGATTGAAAATCGGCTAAGCGAGAAAAAAATGGCCGCCGAAAAAACTGAAAACCAGGCTATATTACTACGAACTGCGTAAAACACAGCCACAGACGTATGTGCTCGAAAAACAACGAGACAAAGGTTGCGCAATAACTGCACAATGAGTAAAAAAGACAGTAGCGAGTACATTTTACGAAACGCAATTACAGATTTACGCATTTACACAGATTTCCCGCCTTTGTCTCGCGCCACATCAGATTTCCCGCCTAAAACAACGCATTTGTCTTGCGGAACATCGGATTTCCTGCCTAAAACAATGCATTTGTCTCATGCACAAAGCCTATATATAGGGCACACTTGACACATAACACACTTTCTCCTCAGGTGATGACAGTCTGACTGGACGTTTTCTGATGCCGGAAAATCTCAAGAGATTGTTTGCTCTTCAGGATACTGCTTCAGCAATATTACATTAAAAAGGTAAATATCATTAATAATTATCATTAATAATTATTAATTAGTAAATTATTACTTACTTAATAAATAAATTAAAAAAATAGTACATTTAATTAATAGAAAAATAATATTGTGCTTACCTGTGTGAAACAATTGTTAATAACATTCATAATGTACATTAATTAATTAATTAATCATTAATATCAAAATTAGTTAACATTTAAGAATGTGAATAAAAAAGCAAAACATTGATTCATTAATTATTAATGTACATTAACTTAATAATTAATTTGTTGTATATCGTGATTACCTGTTTGAAAGAATTGTAAATAACATTCATAATGTACTTTATTTAATTAATTAATTAATTAATCATTACTAATCATTAATATCAAAAAAGGTTAACGTTTAAGAATGTGCATAAAAAAAGGAACACGTTGATTAATTACTTATTAATGTATATTATTTTAATAATTCAGTTCTTATATATTTAGTATAAAATAAACCAAAAAAAAAAGGCTATATACTTATTCTTACATCTTAATGTTAGATTTAGTCACACATTACTTTAATATTAATGAACATTAATTGATTCTTATTTCATTAGTAATGTACATTATTTTAATAATTCAGTTGTAACATACTCATTTTAAAATACCCCTCAAACAAAAAAAAGGCAATAGACTGATCCTTACTTCTTGATGTTATATTTAGTCAGACATTAATTTAAGATTAATACACATTAATTGAGTCTTATTTAAAGACTAACAGTAATTTTGATTGTATGTTTTTAATCTATGCTTACATATGTATGTTCATGTTGATTGATTGATATATTTATGTCATGTTTTTAATCTATGCAAAAATATGTATGTTAAGCCTCATTGATTGATACAGATGAAGCAACATATTATACATTACTTTTACTATTTTGGATAATTGCAGTGAACTGTAGCTAAATGAACAGAGACAGTGACGTTTGGACACATTGAACATCATAAATATAATTTTGACAGGTACAGAATTTAAATTATATTACTACAGCAAGATATTAAAAAATATGCTTTTAGGTTTTTAATGTAGCCAAATATATGTCTGTTCATTTAATGATATCGATGAAGCAAAAGATTAAAAATATTCTCAATTTCATTTAACAGTTTGTTTGTGTCTGCAAGGGAATCAACACACAGCGTGACGTTTGCAGCCTTTAAACAACATCAACATCATCTTCACAGGTATAACATTTAATTTTGTAGTGATGCATACAAAAAGGCTATATTATATTTTGTGAAAATGGAGAGTACTTATTGAGTCATTAACGTATGATATTTAGTCATAACTTTGCCAACATTTTTAACATGCACTTATGTAAAGTTGAAAAGACAATACTAATAAATAATAATATTTAAAAAAAATAACAAGCTTACAACACTTGCGAAAAAATAAATTGATGGTATGCAGTGAATTCAAAAAGTACAAAAAGGCAAAAAAATGTATACAAAACAAAGAACAAACAATAATTACATCTCTATTTAAAATCACAGATTAAAATGGCGGACAATGGAGAAGACAAAATTGAACGCAAAAGAAGATTGGCAAGGGAAAGGAAGCAAAGGTGGAGAGATGCTCAGAAACCGGAAACTTCACAACGCTTGCGAGATGAAGATCGACAGAGACTTTTGAATAAAAGAAAGATCAGTAAGAAAGCTGCAAGTGAGTGTGTTGGGGCTTCCAAGAAACATAAAAGTAAACAAAAACATCTCTGTGAAACATTGTCCAATGATACTATTTTGCAGAATGACTTAAATGTAGACACACAAGAAAACAATGTACAGATAGAAAGTGGGTCTGATATCTATGTTGAAGAAATGCATGACAATGTGTTTACTACTGCAGTACAAGTAGATACTCATTATTGTGGGTATTGTGGTTTGTCAGTTTTGTGGGGCCTATCATTTTATAAAGGAAAGACCTACTGACGGAAATTTCATTAGTTGCTGTCAGAAAAGGAAAGGTGAAACTTCCACTAAGACACCCATTTCCATATTATTTAGAATGCATTATGAGCGATCCAACATTTCCAAATTATAATAATTTCAAACAAAACATAAGGTCTTATAACAGTGCAATTTAATTTGCTTCAATGGGTGCAACATTAGCAGAAAATGTACCAGGACATGGTCCTTACGATTTTAGAGTTCAAGGTCAAATTTACCACCGAACTTCACATTTACACCCACAAGAAGGAGAGCAAAGGAAATTTGCACAGCTATATGTCTTAGATACAATGGAAGCTGTGGAACAAAGAATGACACTTCCAGAAAATAAACAGTGTTTGCGCATAGTCTTTGAACAGCTGGATAAAATTATGCAAAAAAAAACATATAGTCAAGCATACAAACAATTAGCACAGCTTGAAAAAGAAAAACAGGAACATGCTGAAAGACATCAATTGCCTACACCAAGAGTAAATACGGTGTTAAAAAGAGATTGCAACACTGATCAAAGAAGATACCATTTACCTACAGTAAATGAGGTTGCCATGGTGTTTAAAAATGAAGATGGTGAACCACCTTTTCAGCGGGATATTAGAATATATCCATGCAATGAAAAACAACCATTTATCAACATCAATATATTAAGCTGTAATTTAGATCCAAGGACATATCCCATTTTCTTTCCAAATGGGGAACCTGGATGGGAACCAAAATTACAATTGGAAAGTTATCCCAATACTAAACTTCGTTTTAGATCTAATATTTCCATGCTGGAATATAAAGTGGCACAAACGGCTATCTGGGATTGTTTTAATCCAATTTTACATGGAGGCAAACTCACTCAACAATGGATTATTGATTCATATTTACAAGTTGAAGCCAATAATCTAAATTTCATTAAATATCAACAAAATAAATTACGAGTAGAATAGTATTGTGGATTAATGGATTATGTGGCAGATTTAGCTTCCAGTCAGTTGGTTTGCTTTACTGCAGGAAATGAAAGAACTGCATTATATCAAAGTGAAGACAGAGATACCACACTTACTGCATGGTTTAAATTAAACTGTCAGGATACGCAGGCCAGACAATTTTTATACATAGAGATATCATATCACTATGTATTTGTAAATAGTCTATGGCGACAACGAAGAAGAGATGCACATAAAATTATGCCACGCATTTATACCGTCAGTCCAAGGGACATTGAACGTTTCAGCTTAAAATTACTTCTGCTACATGTTCCCGGTGCACAGAGTTTTGAGCATTTACGTACAGTGAATGACATAGTTTATGATACATTCCTATTAGCTGCAAGACATCAACATTTCATAGCTGATGATACAGAATGGGAGAGGTGTCTGCAAGGAGCAGCACTATGTTAAATGCTTTAAGCAAATGAGACAACAATTTGCATTCATTTGCATATTTTGCAATGTACCTGATGCTTTTACTTTGTGGGAAACATTTAAATTAAACATGTCAGAAGATTTCTTGAAACGTTACAGAGAACCAATAGCTCTGTTAAAAACATTGATTGAAATACAAGAAATATTGTTGGCTCATGGATTAAATTGTGCAAATTTTAATTTACTTGATCCAGGACTTATAGATGACATCAATTTTGATGATTATGACACTGAGCTACAAAAACAAAAACAACAAGAAACTCTGGCAACTTTAAATTCTTTACAGTTAGAAGCATTTCATGCAATCACAAGTGCTACAGATGATGAAATGGTCAAAGACCGGTATTTCTATCTAGACGGCCCAGGTGGATCAGGAAAAACTTATCTGTACAATTGTTTGATGAGTTATATTCGATCACAGGGTCAGATAGCTATGCCATTTGCAACAACTGGAATTGCTGCACTTTTGTTAGATGGTGGTAGAACTGTGCATAGTGGATTTATGCTGCCAGTTCCCATTTTGGAAACATCAGTGTCAGATATTCAATTGAATTTCTTACAAGCAAAAAAATTTAAACTAACTAAACTAATTATCATAGACGAGGCAACAATGATGTCATGTCATGCATTGCAATGTATTGACAGATTTTTAAAAGAAGTGATGGATAATAAGTTGCCATTTGGTGGAAAGGTGATGCTGTTAGGAGGAGATTTTAGGCAAACATTACCTGTTGTGCCACACGGAAATAGAACGGAGATTATTGAAACATGTATCAAGACCAGTAAACTGTGGCAAATATTTACACATCTCAAATTAGAATTAAATATGAGATCTGAAGGCCAAAATGAATTCAATGATTGGCTAATTAAAATCGGAGAAGGAAAACATCCAGAAATACAAAATTTACCAAATGATACCATTGAAATTCCATCAGAAATGGTTTGCAATGAATCACTCATATCAGCCATATTTCTAAACACTCTTAATAATGAGGATTACTCAGACATTGCAAACAAAGTGATATTAACATCAAAAATATCGTAAAAGAATTATTACAATGCAGATTCAATTCTGTCTGATGATAAAGACAGTGAATTGAATTTTAGTATCAAATTTATTAATTCGTTAACACCATCTGGAATGCCACCACATATTTTACAATTGAAAAAAGGCGCAATTGTCATGTTATTGCGAAATATGAATCCAAAAAAAGGACTTTGTAATGGGACCAGATTAATTGTGCTTGAGTTAAAAGATAATTTTATACATGCAGAAATTATAACTGGGACCCATAAAGGTGAACAAGTTTTTATACCAAGAATTGATTTAGCTCCAAGTGAGAGTGGTTTGCCTTTTGTCCTTCAAATGAGACAATTTCCAGTTATCATGGCATTTTCTATGACCATCAATAAATCCCAAGGACAAACTTTTAAGTCGGTTGGTATTTGTTTAAAGGAACCAGTTTTTGCACATGGACAACTGTATGTGGCTTTTTCAAGGTGCACTAATCCAAAAGAAATTAAAGTGCATGTTGAAGAAAACGAAACTCAGGGTCATTTATTGGACGATGGATGTGTTTACACCAAAAACATTGTCTACTATGAGGTGTTGGAAAGATAGAGGACAATGCTTTCATTTTAATGCCAACATTTTATGGTACTCAATATGATTGCACAAAAACAATATTTCAAGTAAAACATCTAAAGAATGGACAAAAAAACATAGAGAACAGTGGTTTGACTTCCAGTACAAAATTAAAGTACTCTGGGACTTTTTAAATAGGGGACCACTATTTCACTTATAAAAATCAATGTGATATTTGCAGAAAGTAGAAACAGAAAAAAAAAATTACAACAAAAACAACAGTAAAATATCCTTAAACAGATTGGAATGGGTTCATAGTTTCATATTAACATGATTGGCCCCACAAAACAATTAATTGACTTTTTCATGATTTACAAGAGTTAAATGTTATTGTTTGATGTTACAATTTCAGATGTTAAATATGTGTATTTTCAATTTTTAAAAAAAGTTTTTTAAATATATATGTGGTATAGTCAAACATGTATTGTTAGTATAAAATTGAAGCATTTCATCATAATTGGAAATGTATTATTTAAAGACAAAGTATTGATTCAGGGAGTAATCCAATCGCCAGTTAATGGGGTCAGGAAGGATTTTTTTTTTTCCTCTTTGATACAATTGGCCAAATTTTAATAGGGTTTTTTTATTGTTTGCCTTCCTCTGAATTCAATGCAAATTTAGTTTAACAAGAGTTTAACAAAAAAGTTACAAATGATAAAAAGCATGTTATTGTTAAAACAATTTACTTACTCAAAGTTAATACAGTCCGCAGTTACTCAGTGATAAATATGTATTGAAAAGTGTTGATATTGTTAAAAAAATGTTCAACGAATGTTTAATATACAAGTTGCATGTTACAAAGTTTCATGTTAGACTTTAAAATATGTATGCATTAAAAAGTAAGACATTATTATATTGTTATTATATATATCACAATTAAAAGACTGAAGATTGAAAAAAATATATATGTTGGTGAAATATAAGTTGAAAGTTAAAAAAATAAAAAGTAAAAAAATAATGTGTATTTATTTGTAGAAAAAAAAACAAGGGACAAATGTTGCTGACTCATTTTGTGTTGCAAACAAATTTCACAACATTTAATTTTTATTGACCGTAATTTTTTGACGGGCAAGTCGCTAGTAAAAATATAAATAGGGAAAGGGAGGATGTTAGGGCTAGTGTAGTGTTAATGTAATGGGTACCACTCTTCAGCATTGCCATGTAGACAACTGAGCTTCAGACTGAGAGTCTCCCGTGAGCAAGCTGCGTACACATGTTAAAGACAGAAAGGAATCAGGAAAACCCCAAGTCACATACGTTAAGGTTTCAGAGTTTTTGGAGACTAGCAATGTAATGGCTCATTAGCATGGAGAAAAAAAGCTCAGTTACATGCAGTGCCAGATCTAAATTTTTGGAGCCCCTAGGCAGTGTAGTGGAGGAGCCTCTGTGAGTGTGTGCACAAGGATTGCATGCACCCATTTCTACCTTTTCTGTGCGAATATCTCTCTCTCCTTGCTGTGTGAGCAAATCACAGGCATTTTCCCATAATAACCATAGTAACAACATAGCTACTCTTACACATAACTAATTGTTTATTAAATGCATTTGATGGTGGGTCATATTATTTATGCTTTTCCATGGGAGGACAGCAAGCACATGTTACACAAACACAAATCATAATCATTTGTATCACATGTAAAAAGAAATTATGAGAGTTAAAAGGCCACTGCACAAAGTAAACACAAATTGTTTAAAAAAAATCTAATTAAGAGTATAAGTATAAGATTATAAGTAATCAGAAAAAAAAGTCATGCAGCTAGTTTTTAATTACAAAAAAATAAATGCTGATGTCTTTGCTTTGGCCGGTGTGTGTGTGTGTGTAGTTAACATTACTTGAGAGTAGTGATGTCCCGAACAGTTCACCGGAGAACTATTCGCGGCGATTTTTGCATGTTCGCGTTCGCAACAAACGGCGTACATATGCGCTTTTGTCGGGCCGCCCCCTATTTTTTATCATTGAGATAACTTTGACCCTGCAACTTACAGTCAGCAGACACATCCCAGCCAATCAGCAGCATACACTCCCTTCCAGAGCCTTCCATCTGTATGACAGCCTCCATTTTAGAATCATTCTGTAGCTGCATTCGTGGAGAGAGGAGATATATTCTACCTGATCTTGATTTAATAGGGAAATAGATAGCCAGGCTGTGTATTCAGCTTTAACTACACACCTGAAGGACCCCTTTAAAATCTGCTGCAAGGACAGCAAACCAAAAAGCCCTTTTTAGGGCTAGAACTAGTGATGTCGCGAACCGCCGCAAATGTTCGCGAACCCGGCGAACCGCCATAGACTTCAATGGGCAGGAGGATTTTAAATCCCACAGGGACTCTTTCTGGCCACAATAGTGATGGGAAAGTTGTTTCAACGGGACTAACACCTGGACTGTGGCATGCGGAGGGGGATCCATGGCAAAACTCCCACGGAAAATTACATAGTTGATGCAGAGTCTGGTTTTAAGCCATAAAGGGCATAAATTACCTAACATTCCTAAATTGTTTGGAATAACGTGCTTTAAAAAATCAGGTATGATGTTGTATCGATCAGGTAGTGTAAGGGTTAGGCCCGCTTCACAGTGACAGACCAAACTCCCCGTTTAACGGACCGCAAACAACCGCAAACAGTCCATTTGCACAACCGCAAACTCCCCATTTGCACAAGGTTGGATACCAAGCTAGCCATGTCCCGTTCCTTGTCCTCACTGATGTCATTGAAGGTCTCTTCCTCCACCCAGCCACCAAGGGTCCCCGAAAGGTGACAACAAGCCCCCTGGGACGCCTGCTGTGTTTGGTCTTCCACCTCCTCAAAGCCAACTTCCTCCTCTGACTCCTCTTCTTTAGAATCCTCTCACTGCATTGCCTCTCTCTGCATTATTATAAGGTGTGTTAAGTAGTACTACTCTTATCAGTTTAATACCTGTTACAGCACCTGTCAGAGGGCGTGTATAAGGCCTGGATTTTTGGAACCGGGAGATGGAAAAAGATACTTGGTTGGTCATATCACTTCAAATTTGGGGCACGGCGCGTGCAATCAAAGGTGCCACCATATAGGAGTGGCGTGTTTGTAAGTACTACTCTTATCGGTTTAATACTTGTTACGTCACCTATCAGGGGGCGTGTATAAGGCCTGGATTTTTAGAACCGGGAGATGGAAAAAGATGCTTGGTTGGTCATATCACTTCAATTTTGGGGCACGGCGCGTGCAATTAAAGGTGCCACCATATAGGAGTGGCGTGTTTGTAAGTACTACTCTTATCAGTTTAATACTTGTTACGTCACCTATCAGGGCACGTGTATAAGGCCTGGATTTTTTGAACCGTGAGATGGAAGAAGATGCTTGGTTGGTCGTATCACTTCAAATTTGGGGCACGGCACGTGCAATCAAAGGTGCCACCATATAGGAGTGGCATGTTTGTAAGTACTACTCTTATCAGTTTAATACTTGTTACGTCACCTATCAGGGCACGTGTATAAGGCCTGGATTTTTAGAACCGGGAGATGGAAAAAGAAGCTTGGTTGGTAGTATCACTTCAAATTTGGGGCACTTTGTGACATTAGCTTCTTACGCTCAAACATGTCCTTTACAGGCACCTGACTATGGGCAGATGAGCAGGAACTGCTCAAGGCGAGAGACGGAGTGGCGGATGGTTGAGAGGGGGCAAGGAGGACAGCAGTGGTTGATGTGGCTGATGATGCTGGACCAGGATGAGGATGGCGGCTTTGAGTTTGTGTGCTGCTTGTACTTATGTGTTGGTCTGGAGTCACCCAAACATTAGGTCTCAACCTGTAGAGGATAAAGGAACCAGGCTACTCTAGACCTCATTCATCATTACAGGTTTTGACAGATTGGTACTATGCGTGCAAGCTACTGTGACAACAGATATGAGTGGCAAGTTGGCAGAGTAGACGCTGTAGGCCTGACACAGACGCTTGCAGACAAGTAACTGCTATTCAATGTATTACAGTCAAAATTGTATTCTTTGTTTAAATGTGCACTACTGACTGTTACACCAGATATGAGTGGAGGCACTGACTGGGCAAGTGGGGACAGTATACTATGTGAGCCTAAGACACACACGCTGGCAGGCAGGCAAATGAAATTAGATTACACAGAAAAAAAGTGTTGTTGTTTTTTTAAATGTAGAGTGCTGGTACACCACTAGATTGGATAGGTTGAACTTGGCACAGTACTTGTAAGCCTGACACAAACACTGGCTAGCGGTCAGGCAAATGAACTTAGATTGGCGGTCAGGCAAATGAACTTAGATTTAAGAAAATAAAATTATTTGTTTTTTAAATGTAGACTGCTGGTACCCCAACTAGATTGGATTGGTTGAACTTGGCACAGTACTTGTAAGCCTGATACACACACTGGCTAGCGGTCAGGCAAATTAACTTAGATTGGCGGTCAGGCAAATAAACTTAGTTTTAAGAAAAAAAATGATTCCTTTTTTTAAATGTAGACTGCTGGTACACCACTCGATTGGATTGGTTGAACTTGGCACAATACTTGTAAGCCTGACACACACACTGGCTAGCGGTCAGGTAAATTAACTTAGATTGGCGGTCAGGCAAATGAACTTAGATTTAAGGAAATAAAATTATTGCTTTTTTAAATGTAGACTGCTGGTACACCACTAGATTGGATTGGTTGAACTTGCCACAATACTTGTAAGCCTGACACACACACTGGCTAGCGGTCAGGCAAATGAACTTAGATTGGCGGTCAGACAAATGAACTTAGATTTAAGAAAATCAAATTATTGTTTTTTTAAATGTAGACTGCTGGTACACAACTAGATTGGATTGGTTGAACTTGGCACAATACTTGTAAGCCTGACACACACACTGGCTAGCGGTCAGGCAAATGAACTTAGATTGGCGGTCAGGCAAATGAACTTAGATTTAAGAAAATAAAATTATTGTTTTTTTAAATGTAGGCTGCAGGTACACCACTAGATTGGATTGGTTGAACTTGGCACAATACTTGTAAGCCTGACACACACACTGGCTAGCGGTCAGGCAAATGAACTTAGATTGGCGGTCAGGCAGATGAACTTAGATTTAAGAAAATAAAATTATTGCTTTTTTAAATGTAGACTGCTGGTACACCACTAGATTGGATTGGTTGAACTTGCCACAATACTTGTAAGCCTGACACACACACTGGCTAGCGGTCAGGCAAATTAACTTAGATTTAAGAAAATAAAATTATTGTTTTTTTTAAATGTAGACTGCTGGTACACCACTAGATTGGATTGGTTGAACTTGGCACAATATGTGTAAGCCTGACACACACACTGGCTAGCGGTCAGGCAAATAAACTTAGATTTAGGAAAATACATTTTTTTTTTTAAATGTAGACTGCAGGTACACCACTAGATTGCATTGGTTGAACTTGGCACAATACTTGTAAGCCTGACACAGACACACTGGCTAGCGTTCAGGCAAATGAACTTAGATTGGCGGTCAGGCAGATGAACTTAGATTTAAGAAAATAAAATTATTGCTTTTTTAAATGTAGACTGCTGGTACACCACTAGATTGGATTGGTTGAACTTGCCACAATACTTGTAAGCCTGACACAGACACACTGGCTAGCGTTCAGGCAAATGAACTTAGATTGGCGGTCAGGCAGATGAACTTAGATTTAAGAAAATAAAATTATTGCTTTTTTAAATGTAGACTGCTGGTACACCACTAGATTGGATTGGTTGAACTTGCCACAATACTTGTAAGCCTGACACACACACTGGCTAGCGGTCAGGCAAATGAACTTAGATTGGCGGTCAGACAAATGAACTTAGATTTAAGAAAATCAAATTATTGTTTTTTTAAATGTAGACTGCAGATACACCACTAGATTGCATTGGTTGAACTTGGCACAATACTTGTAAGCCTGACACATACACACTGGCTAGCGGTCAGGCAAATGAACTTAGATTGGCGGTCTGGCAAATGAACTTAGATTTAAGAAAATAAAATAATTGTTTTTATAAATGTAGGCTGCAGGTACACCACTAGATTTGATTGGTTGAACTTGGCACAATACTTGTAAGCCTGACACACACACTGGCTAGCGGTCAGGCAAATGAACTTAGATTTAAAAAAATAAAATTATTGTTTTTTTAAATGTAGACTGCAGGTACACCACTAGATTGGATTGGTTGAACTTGGCACAATACTTGTAAGCCTGACACACACACTGGCTAGCGGTCAGGTAAATGAACTTAGATTGGCGGTCAGGCAAATGAACTTAGATTTAAGAAAATAAAATTATTGTTTTTTTTAAATGTAGGCTGCTGGTACACCACTAGATTGGATTGGTTGAACTTGGCACAATATGTGTAAGCCTGACATACACATTGGCTAGCGGTCAGGCAAATAAACTTAGATTTAAGAAAATACATTTTTTTTTTTTAAATGTAGACTGCAGATACACTACTAGATTGGATTGGTTGAACTTGGCACAATACTTGTAAGCCTGACACAGACACACTGGCTAGCGTTCAGGCAAATGAACTTAGATTGGCGGTCAGGCAGATGAACTTAGATTTAAGAAAATAAAATTATTGCTTTTTTAAATGTAGACTGCTGGTACACCACTAGATTGGATTGGTTGAACTTGCCACAATACTTGTAAGCCTGACACACACACTGGCTAGCGGTCAGGCAAATGAACTTAGATTGGCGGTCAGACAAATGAACTTAGATTTAAGAAAATCAAATTATTGTTTTTTTAAATGTAGTCTGCTGGTACACAACTAGATTGGATTGGTTGAACTTGGCACAATACTTGTAAGCCTGACACACACACTGGCTAGCGGTCAGGCAAATGAACTTAGATTGGCGGTCAGGCAAATGAACTTAGATTTAAGAAAATAAAATAATTGTTTTTTTAAATGTAGGCTGCAGGTACACCACTAGATTTGATTGGTTGAACTTGGCACAATACTTGTAAGCCTGACACACACACTGGCTAGCGGTGAGGCAAATGAACTTAGATTTAAGAAAATAAAATTATTGTTTTTTTAAATGTAGACTGCAGGTACACCACTAGATTGGATTGGTTGAACTTGGCACAATACTTGTAAGCCTGACACACACACTGGCTAGCGGTCAGGCAAATGAACTTTGATTGGCGGTCAGGCAAATGAACTTAGATTTAAGGAAATAAAATTATTGTTTTTTTTAAATGTAGACTGCTAGTACACCACTAGATTGGATTGGTTGAACTTGCCACAATACTTGTAAGCCTGACACAGACACACTGGCTAGCGTTCAGGCAAATGAACTTAGATTGGCGGTCAGGCAGATGAACTTAGATTTAAGAAAATAAAATTATTGCTTTTTTAAATGTAGACTGCTGGTACACCACTAGATTGGATTGGTTGAACTTGCCACAATACTTGTAAGCCTGACACAGACACTGGCTAGCGGTCAGGCAAATGAACTTAGATTGGCGGTCAGACAAATGAACTTAGATTTAAGAAAATCAAATTATTGTTTTTTTAAATGTAGACTGCAGATACACCACTAGATTGGATTGGTTGAACTTGGCACAATACTTGTAAGCCTGACACAGACACACTGGCTAGCGGTCAGGCAAATGAACTTAGATTGGCGGTCAGGCAAATGAACTTAGATTTAAGAAAATAAAATAATTGTTTTTATAAATGTAGGCTGCAGGTACACCACTAGATTTGATTGGTTGAACTTGGCACAATACTTGTAAGCCTGACACACACACTGGCTAGCGGTCAGGCAAATGAACTTAGATTGGCGGTCAGACAAATGAACTTAGATTTAAGAAAATCAAATTATTGTTTTTTTAAATGTAGACTGCTGGTACACAACTAGATTGGATTGGTTGAACTTGGCACAATACTTGTAAGCCTGACACACACACTGGCTAGCGGTCAGGCAAATGAACTTAGATTGGCGGTCAGGCAAATGAACTTAGATTTAAGAAAATAAAATTATTGTTTTTTTAAATGTAGGCTGCAGGTACACCACTAGATTGGATTGGTTGAACTTGGCACAATACTTGTAAGCCTGACACACACACTGGCTAGCGGTCAGGCAAATGAACTTAGATTGGCGGTCAGGCAAATGAACTTAGATTTAAGAAAATAAAATTATTGTTTTTTTAAATGTAGGCTGCTGGTACACCACTAGATTGGATTGGTTGAACTTGGCACAATATGTGTAAGCCTGACACACACACTGGCTAGCGGTCAGGCAAATAAACTTAGATTTAGGAAAATACATTTTTTTTTTAAATGTAGGCTGCAGGTACACCACTAGATTGCATTGGTTGAACTTGGCACAATACTTGTAAGCCTGACACAGACACACTGGCTAGCGTTCAGGCAAATGAACTTAGATTGGCGGTCAGGCAGATGAACTTAGATTTAAGAAAATAAAATTATTGCTTTTTTAAATGTAGACTGCTGGTACACCACTAGATTGGATTGGTTGAACTTGCCACAATACTTGTAAGCCTGACACACACACTGGCTAGCGGTCAGGCAAATGAACTTAGATTGGCGGTCAGACAAATGAACTTAGATTTAAGAAAATCAAATTATTGTTTTTTTAAATGTAGACTGCAGATACACCACTAGATTGGATTGGTTGAACTTGGCACAATACTTGTAAGCCTGACACATACACACTGGCTAGCGGTCAGGCAAATGAACTTAGATTGGCGGTCAGGCAAATGAACTTAGATTTAAGAAAATAAAATAATTGTTTTTATAAATGTAGGCTGCAGGTACACCACTAGATTTGATTGGTTGAACTTGGCACAATACTTGTAAGCCTGACACACACACTGGCTAGCGGTCAGGCAAATGAACTTAGATTTAAAAAAATAAAATTATTGTTTTTTTAAATGTAGACTGCAGGTACACCACTAGATTGGATTGGTTGAACTTGGCACAATACTTGTAAGCCTGACACACACACTGGCTAGCGGTCAGGCAAATGAACTTAGATTGGCGGTCAGGCAAATGAACTTAGATTTAAGAAAATAAAATTATTGTTTTTTTAAATGTAGGCTGCTGGTACACCACTAGATTGGATTGGTTGAACTTGGCACAATATGTGTAAGCCTGACATACACACTGGCTAGCGGTCAGGCAAATAAACTTAGATTTAAGAAAATACATTTTTTTTTTTAAATGTAGACTGCAGATACACCACTAGATTGGATTGGTTGAACTTGGCACAATACTTGTAAGCCTGACACAGACACACTGGCTAGCGTTCAGGCAAATGAACTTAGATTGGCGGTCAGGCAGATGAACTTAGATTTAAGAAAATAAAATTATTGCTTTTTTAAATGTAGACTGCTGGTACACCACTAGATTTGATTGGTTGAACTTGGCACAATACTTGTAAGCCTGACACACACACTGGCTAGCGGTCAGGAAATGAACTTAGATTTAAGAAAATAAAATTATTGTTTTTTTAAATGTAGACTGCAGGTACACCACTAGATTGGATTGGTTGAACTTGGCACAATACTTGTAAGCCTGACACACACACTGGCTAGCGGTCAGGCAAATGAACTTAGATTGGCGGTCAGGCAAATGAACTTAGATTTAATAAAATAAAATAATTGTTTTTTTAAATGTAGGCTGCAGGTACACCACTAGATTTGATTGGTTGAACTTGGCACAATACTTGTAAGCCTGACACACACACTGGCTAGCGGTCAGGAAATGAACTTAGATTTAAGAAAATAAAATTATTGTTTTTTTAAATGTAGGCTGCTGGTACACCACTAGATTGGATTGGTTGAACTTGGCACAATATGTGTAAGCCTGACATACACACTGGCTAGCGGTCAGGCAAATAAACTTAGATTTAAGAAAATACATTTTTTTTTTTAAATGTAGACTGCAGATACACCACTAGATTGGATTGGTTGAACTTGGCACAATACTTGTAAGCCTGACACAGACACACTGGCTAGCGTTCAGGCAAATGAACTTATATTGGCGGTCAGGCAGATGAACTTAGATTTAAGAAAATAAAATTATTGCTTTTTTAAATGTAGACTGCTGGTACACCACTAGATTGGATTGGTTGAACTTGCCACAATACTTGTAAGCCTGACACACACACTGGCTAGCGGTCAGGCAAATGAACTTAGATTGGCGGTCAGACAAATGAACTTAGATTTAAGAAAATCAAATTATTGTTTTTTTAAATGTAGTCTGCTGGTACACAACTAGATTGGATTGGTTGAACTTGGCACAATACTTGTAAGCCTGACACACACACTGGCTAGCGGTCAGGCAAATGAACTTAGATTGGCGGTCAGGCAAATGAACTTAGATTTAATAAAATAAAATAATTGTTTTTTTAAATGTAGGCTGCAGGTACACCACTAGATTTGATTGGTTGAACTTGGCACAATACTTGTAAGCCTGACACACACACTGGCTAGCGGTCAGGAAATGAACTTAGATTTAAGAAAATAAAATTATTGTTTTTTTAAATGTAGACTGCAGGTACACCACTAGATTGGATTGGTTGAACTTGGCACAATACTTGTAAGCCTGACACACACACTGGCTAGCGGTCAGGCAAATGAACTTAGATTGGCGGTCAGGCAAATGAACTTAGATTTAAGAAAATAAAATTATTGTTTTTTTAAATGTAGGCTGCTCGTACACCGCTAGATTGGATTGGTTGAACTTGGCACAATATGTGTAAGCCTGACATACACACTGGCTAGCGGTCAGGCAAATAAACTTAGATTTAAGAAAATACATTTTTTTTTTTAAATGTAGACTGCAGATACACCACTAGATTGGATTGGTTGAACTTGGCACAATACTTGTAAGCCTGACACAGACACACTGGCTAGCGTTCAGGCAAATGAACTTAGATTGGCGGTCAGGCAGATGAACTTAGATTTAAGAAAATAAAATTATTGCTTTTTTAAATGTAGACTGCTGGTACACAACTAAATTGGATTGGTTGAACTTGCCACAATACTTGTAAGCCTGACACACACACTGGCTAGCGGTCAGGCAAATGAACTTAGATTGGCGGTCAGACAAATGAACTTAGATTTAAGAAAATCAAATTATTGTTTTTTTAAATGTAGTCTGCTGGTACACCACTAGATTGGATTGGTTGAACTTGGCACAATATGTGTAAGCCTGACATACACACTGGCTAGCGGTCAGGCAAATAAACTTAGATTTAAGAAAATACATTTTTTTTTTTAAATGTAGACTGCAGATACACCACTAGATTGGATTGGTTGAACTTGGCACAATACTTGTAAGCCTGACACAGACACACTGGCTAGCGTTCAGGCAAATGAACTTAGATTGGCGGTCAGGCAGATGAACTTAGATTTAAGAAAATAAAATTATTGCTTTTTTAAATGTAGACTGCTGGTACACCACTAGATTGGATTGGTTGAACTTGCCACAATACTTGTAAGCCTGACACACACACTGGCTAGCGGTCAGGCAAATGAACTTAGATTGGCGGTCAGACAAATGAACTTAGATTTAAGAAAATCAAATTATTGTTTTTTTAAATGTAGTCTGCTGGTACACAACTAGATTGGATTGGTTGAACTTGGCACAATACTTGTAAGCCTGACACACACACTGGCTAGCGGTCAGGCAAATGAACTTAGATTGGCGGTCAGGCAAATGAACTTAGATTTAAGAAAATAAAATAATTGTTTTTTTAAATGTAGGCTGCAGGTACACCACTAGATTTGATTGGTTGAACTTGGCACAATACTTGTAAGCCTGACACACACACTGGCTAGCGGTCAGGAAATGAACTTAGATTTAAGAAAATAAAATTATTGTTTTTTTAAATGTAGGCTGCAGGTACACCACTAGATTGGATTGGTTGAACTTGGCACAATACTTGTAAGCCTGACACACACACTGGCTAGCGGTCAGGCAAATGAACTTAGATTGGCGGTCAGGCAAATGAACTTAGATTTAAGAAAATAAAATTATTGTTTTTTTAAATGTAGGCTGCTCGTACACCGCTAGATTGGATTGGTTGAACTTGGCACAATATGTGTAAGCCTGACATACACACTGGCTAGCGGTCAGGCAAATAAACTTAGATTTAAGAAAATACATTTTTTTTTTAAAATGTAGACTGCAGATACACCACTAGATTGGATTGGTTGAACTTGGCACAATACTTGTAAGCCTGACACAGACACACTGGCTAGCGTGCAGGCAAATGAACTTAGATTGGCGGTCAGGCAGATGAACTTAGATTTAAGAAAATAAAATTATTGCTTTTTTAAATGTAGACTGCTGGTACACCACTAGATTGGATTGGTTGAACTTGCCACAATACTTGTAAGCCTGACACACACACTGGCTAGCGGTCAGGCAAATGAACTTAGATTGGCGGTCAGACAAATGAACTTAGATTTAAGAAAATCAAATTATTGTTTTTTTAAATGTAGTCTGCTGGTACACAACTAGATTGGATTGGTTGAACTTGGCACAATACTTGTAAGCCTGACACACACACTGGCTAGCGGTCAGGCAAATGAACTTAGATTGGCGGTCAGGCAAATGAACTTAGATTTAAGAAAATAAAATAATTGTTTTTTTAAATGTAGGCTGCAGGTACACCACTAGATTTGATTGGTTGAACTTGGCACAATACTTGTAAGCCTGACACACACACTGGCTAGCGGTCAGGAAATGAACTTAGATTTAAGAAAATAAAATTATTGTTTTTTTAAATGTAGGCTGCAGGTACACCACTAGATTGGATTGGTTGAACTTGGCACAATACTTGTAAGCCTGACACACACACTGGCTAGCGTTCAGGCAAATGAACTTTGATTGGCGGTCAGGCAAATGAAATTAGATTTAAGAAAATAAAATTATTGTTTTTTTAAATGTAGACTGCTGGTACACCACTAGATTGGATTAGTTGAACTTGGCACAATACTTGTAAGCCTGACACACACACTGGCTAGCGGTCAGGCAAATGAACTTAGATTGGCGGTCAGGCAAATGAACTAAGATTTAACAAAATAAAAGTTTTGTTTTTTTAAAAGTAGACAACTAGTAAACAAGATTGTATTGGTTGCACTGTGCACACACAGTATAAGCTGTGAGCCTGACACACACACTTGCTAGCAGGGGCTAGCAGGGAGACAGGCAAATGAAGTTAGATTAGACAGAAAAAAACAAACCCAAAAAAATGATGTTATAGCCCTAAAAAGGGCTTTTTGGGGTGCTGTGTTTACAGCAGAGATCTGATGAGTCCTTCAGCACTGCACTGGACACTGAATAAACTTGCCTAGATATTGATTTCCCTTTTCAATCAGCATCACCTACACTCTCCCTCCTCTCAGTAAGACTGCAAGTTACTTATAATTCCAAAATGGCTGCTGTCCATGAGGTAGAAGGGTCTGGAAGGCAGGGTATGATGCTGATTGGCTGGAATATGTCTGCTGACTGTGAGGTACAGGATCAGAGTTTGCTCAATGATAAAGTATAGGGGGCGGATCGAATATTGCATATGTTCGCAATTCGCCGCGAACGCGAACATGCTATGTTCGCCGGGAACAGTCCACCTGCGAACTATTCGCGACATCTCTAGCTAGAACATCATTTATTTTATTTTATTATTTTTTTCTGCTAATTTAATAGGGAAATAGATAGCCGGGCTGTGTATTTAGCTTTAACTACACACCTGAAGGACTCATTTGATATCTGCTGCAAGGACAGCAACCCCAAAAGCCCTTTTTAGGGCTAGAACATCATTTATTTTATTTTATTATTTTTTTCTGCTTATTTAATAGGGAAATAGATAGCCAGGCTGTGTATTTAGCTTTAACTACACACCTGAAGGACTCCTTTGATATCTGCTGCAAGGACAGCAACCCAAAAAGCCCTTTTTATTTTATCTTAATTATTTTTTCTGTGTAATCTAATTGCATATGCCAGCCTGCTAGCGTGTGTGTGAGGCCTATTGCTTCTAGTCTGCCAACTTTTGCCAGTGCACAGTGACACTCATATCTAGTTCCACCGTAGTGTGCAGTGAAATAAAACAACCCTTTTTTTACTGTAATCGATTGAATATCACTAGCCTGCCTAAAGGCGTGTGTGTGAGGCCTATTGCATCTAGTCTGCCAACTTTTGCCAGTGCGCAGTGACACTAATATCTAGTGCCACCGTAGTGTGCAGTGAAATAAAACAACCCTTTTTTTACTGTAATTGATTGAATATCAGTAGCCTGCCTACAGGCGTGTGTGTGAGGCCTATTGCATCTAGTCTGCCAACTTTTGCTAGTGCACAGTGACACTCATATCTAGTGCAACTGTAGTGTGCAGTGAAATCAAACAACCCTTTTTTTACTGTAATCGATTGAATATCAGTAGCCTGCCTAAAGGCGTGTGTGTGAGGCCTATTGCATCTAGTCTGCCAACTTTTGCCAGTGCGCAGTGACACTCATATCTAGTGCAACCGTAGTGTGCAGTGGTATAAAACAACCCTTTTTTTACTGTAATCTATTGAATATCACTAGCCTGCCTAAAGGCGTGTGTGTGAGGCCTATTGCATCTAGTCTGCCAACTTTTGCCAGTGCACAGGGAAACTCATATCTAGTGCAACCGTAGTGTGCAGTGAAATCAAACAACCCTTTTTTTACTGTAATCGATTGAATATCAGTAGCCTGCCTAAAGGCATGTGTGTGAGGCCTATTGCATCTAGTCTGCCAACTTTTGCTAGTGCACAGTGACACTCATATCTAGTGCAACCATAGTGTGCAGTGAAATCAAACAACACTTTTTTTACTGTAATCGATTGAATATCAGTAGCCTGCCTAAAGGCGTGTGTGTGAGGCCTATTGCATCTAGTCTGCCAACTTTTGCCAGTGCGCAGTGACACTCATATCTAGTGCAACCGTAATGTGCAGTGAAATCAAACAACCCTTTTTTTACTGTAATCGATTGAATATCAGTAGCCTGCCTAAAGGCGTGTGTGTGAGGCCTATTGCATCTAGTCTGCCAATTTTTGCCAGTGCACAGTGACACTCATATCTAGTGCAACCGTAGTGTGCAGTGAAATCAAACAACCCTTTTTTTACTGTAATCGATTGAATATCAGTAGCCTGCCTAAAGGCGTGTGTGTGAGGCCTATTGCATCTAGTCTGCCAACTTTTGCCAGTGCACAGTGACACTCATATCTAGTGCAACCGTAGTGTGCAGTGAAATAAAACAACCCTTTTTTTAATGTAATCGATTGAATATCAGTAGCCTGCCTACAGGTGTGTGTGTGAGGCCTATTGCATCTAGTCTGCTAACTTTTGCCAGTGCGCAGTGACACTCA
The DNA here is from genome assembly GCA_027410445.1 of Discoglossus pictus. NCBI lineage: Eukaryota > Metazoa > Chordata > Amphibia > Anura > Alytidae > Discoglossus > Discoglossus pictus. The sequence continues at coordinate 241,551,444 of CM050165.1, read as the reverse complement.
TATCTAGTGCAACCGTAGTGTGCAGTGAAATCAAACAACCCTTTTTTTACTGTAATCGATTGAATATTAGTAGCTTGCCTACAGGCGTGTGTGTGAGGCCTTTTGCATCTAGTCTGCCAACTTTTGCCAGTGCGCAGTGACACTCATATCTAGTGGAACCGTATTGTGTAGTGAAATCAAATAATCCTTTTTTACTGTAATCGATTGAATATCAGTAGCCTGCCTAAAGGCGTGTGTGTGAGGCCTATTGCATCTAGTCTGCCAACTTTTGCCAGTGCGCAGTGACATTCATATCTAGTGCAACCGTAGTGTGCAGTGAAATCAAACAACCCTTTTTTTACTGTAATCGATTGAATATCAGTAGTCTGCCTAAAGGCGTGTGTGTGAGGCCTATTGCATCTAGTCTGCCAACTTTTGCCAGTGCACAGTGACACTCATATCTAGTGCAACCGTAGTGTGCAGTGAAATCAAACAACCCTTTTTTTCCTGTATTCGATTGAATATCAGTAGCCTGCCTAAAGGCGTGTGTGTGAGGCCTATTGCATCTAGTCTGCCAACTTTTGCCAGTGCACAGTGACACTCATATCTAGTGCAACCGTAGTGTGCAGTGAAATCAAACAACCCTTTTTTTACTGTAATCGATTGAATATCAGTAGTCTGCCTAAAGGCGTGTGTGTGAGGCCTATTGCATCTAGTCTGCCAACTTTTGCCAGTGCGCAGTGACACTAATATCTAGTGCCACCGTAGTGTGCAGTGAAATAAAACAACCCTTTTTTTACTGTAATCGATTGAATATCAGTAGCCTGCCTACAGGCGTGTGTGTGAGGCCTATTGCATCTAGTCTGCCAACTTTTGCTAGTGCACAGTGACACTCATATCTAGTGCAACTGTAGTGTGCAGTGAAATCAAACAACCCTTTTTTTACTGTAATCGATTGAATATCAGTAGCCTGCCTAAAGGCGTGTGTGTGAGGCCTATTGCATCTAGTCTGCCAACTTTTGCCAGTGCGCAGTGACACTCATATCTAGTGCAACCGTAGTGTGCAGTGGTATAAAACAACCCTTTTTTTACTGTAATCTATTGAATATCAGTAGCCTGCCTAAAGGCGTGTGTGTGAGGCCTATTGCATCTAGTCTGCCAACTTTTGCCAGTGCACAGTGGCACTCATATCTAGTGCAACCCGTAGTGTGCAGTGAAATCAAACAACCCTTTTTTTTTACTGTAATCGGTTGAATATCAGTAGCCTGCCTAAAGGCGTGTGTGTGAGGCCTATTGCATCTAGTCTGCCAACTTTTGCCAGTGCACAGGGAAACTCATATCTAGTGCAACCGTAGTGTGCAGTGAAATCAAACAACCCTTTTTTTACTGTAATCGATTGAATATCAGTAGCCTGCCTAAAGGCATGTGTGTGAGGCCTATTGCATCTAGTCTGCCAACTTTTGCTAGTGCACAGTGACACTCATATCTAGTGCAACCATAGTGTGCAGTGAAATCAAACAACACTTTTTTTACTGTAATCGATTGAATATCAGTAGCCTGCCTAAAGGCGTGTGTGTGAGGCCTATTGCATCTAGTCTGCCAACTTTTGCCAGTGCGCAGTGACACTCATATCTAGTGCAACCGTAATGTGCAGTGAAATCAAACAACCCTTTTTTTACTGTAATCGATTCAATATCAGTAGCCTGCCTAAAGGCGTGTGTGTGAGGCCTATTGCATCTAGTCTGCCAATTTTTGCCAGTGCACAGTGACACTCATATCTAGTGCAACCGTAGTGTGCAGTGAAATCAAACAACCCTTTTTTTACTGTAATCGATTGAATATCAGTAGCCTGCCTAAAGGCGTGTGTGTGAGGCCTATTGCATCTAGTCTGCCAACTTTTGCCAGTGCACAGTGACACTCATATCTAGTGCAACCGTAGTGTGCAGTGAAATAAAACAACCCTTTTTTTAATGTAATCGATTGAATATCAGTAGCCTGCCTACAGGTGTGTGTGTGAGGCCTATTGCATCTAGTCTGCTAACTTTTGCCAGTGCGCAGTGACACTCATATCTAGTGCAACCGTAGTGTGCAGTGAAATCAAACAACCCTTTTTTTACTGTAATCGATTGAATATTAGTAGCTTGCCTACAGGCGTGTGTGTGAGGCCTTTTGCATCTAGTCTGCCAACTTTTGCCAGTGCGCAGTGACACTCATATCTAGTGGAACCGTATTGTGTAGTGAAATCAAATAATCCTTTTTTACTGTAATCGATTGAATATCAGTAGCCTGCCTAAAGGCGTGTGTGTGAGGCCTATTGCATCTAGTCTGCCAACTTTTGCCAGTGCGCAGTGACATTCATATCTAGTGCAACCGTAGTGTGCAGTGAAATCAAACAACCCTTTTTTTACTGTAATCGATTGAATATCAGTAGTCTGCCTAAAGGCGTGTGTGTGAGGCCTATTGCATCTAGTCTGCCAACTTTTGCCAGTGCACAGTGACACTCATATCTAGTGCAACCGTAGTGTGCAGTGAAATCAAACAACCCTTTTTTTCCTGTATTCGATTGAATATCAGTAGCCTGCCTAAAGGCGTGTGTGTGAGGCCTATTGCATCTAGTCTGCCAACTTTTGCCAGTGCACAGTGACACTCATATCTAGTGCAACCGTAGTGTGCAGTGAAATCAAACAACCCTTTTTTTACTGTAATCGATTGAATATCAGTAGCCTGCCTAAAGACGTGTTTGTGAGGCCTATTGCATCTAGTCTGCCAACTTTTGGCAGTGCACAGTGACACTCATATCTAGTGCAACCGTAGTGTGCAGTGAAATAAAACAACCCTTTTTTTACTGTAATCGATTGAATATCAGTAGCCTGCCTAAAGGCGTGTGTGTGAGGCCTATTGCATCTAGTCTGCCAACTTTTGCCAGTGCGCAGTGACACTCATATCTAGTGCAACCGTAATGTGCAGTGAAATCAAACAACCCTTTTTTTACTGTAATCGATTGAATATCAGTAGCCTGCCTAAAGGCGTGTGTGTGAGGCCTATTGCATCTAGTCTGCCAATTTTTGCCAGTGCACAGTGACACTCATATCTAGTGCAACCGTAGTGTGCAGTGAAATCAAACAACCCTTTTTTTACTGTAATCGATTGAATATCAGTAGCCTGCCTAAAGGCGTGTGTGTGAGGCCTATTGCATCTAGTCTGCCAACTTTTGCCAGTGCACAGTGACACTCATATCTAGTGCAACCGTAGTGTGCAGTGAAATAAAACAACCCTTTTTTTAATGTAATCAATTGAATATCAGTAGCCTGCCTACAGGTGTGTGTGTGAGGCCTATTGCATCTAGTCTGCTAACTTTTGCCAGTGCGCAGTGACACTCATATCTAGTGCAACCGTAGTGTGCAGTGAAATCAAACAACCCTTTTTTTACTGTAATCGATTGAATATTAGTAGCTTGCCTACAGGCGTGTGTGTGAGGCCTTTTGCATCTAGTCTGCCAACTTTTGCCAGTGCGCAGTGACACTCATATCTAGTGGAACCGTATTGTGTAGTGAAATCAAATAATCCTTTTTTTACTGTAATCGATTGAATATCAGTAGCCTGCCTAAAGGCGTGTGTGTGAGGCCTATTGCATCTAGTCTGCCAACTTTTGCCAGTGCGCAGTGACACTCATATCTAGTGCAACCGTAATGTGCAGTGAAATCAAACAACCCTTTTTTTACTGTAATCGATTGAATATCAGTAGCCTGCCTAAAGGCGTGTGTGTGAGGCCTATTGCATCTAGTCTGCCAATTTTTGCCAGTGCACAGTGACACTCATATCTAGTGCAACCGTAGTGTGCAGTGAAATAAAACAACCCTTTTTTTACTGTAATCGATTGAATATCAGTAGCCTGCCTAAAGGCGTGTGTGTGAGGCCTATTGCATCTAGTCTGCCAACTTTTGCCAGTGCACAGTGACACTCATATCTAGTGCAACCGTAGTGTGCAGTGAAATAAAACAACCCTTTTTTTAATGTAATCGATTGAATATCAGTAGCCTGCCTACAGGTGTGTGTGTGAGGCCTATTGCATCTAGTCTGCCAACTTTTGCCAGTGCGCAGTGACACTCATATCTAGTGCAACCGTAGTGTGCAGTGAAATCAAACAACCCTTTTTTTACTGTAATCGATTGAATATTAGTAGCTTGCCTACAGGCGTGTGTGTGAGGCCTTTTGCATCTAGTCTGCCAACTTTTGCCAGTGCGCAGTGACACTCATATCTAGTGGAACCGTATTGTGTAGTGAAATCAAATAATCCTTTTTTACTGTAATCGATTGAATATCAGTAGCCTGCCTAAAGGCGTGTGTGTGAGGCCTATTGCATCTAGTCTGCCAACTTTTGCCAGTGCGCAGTGACACTCATATCTAGTGCAACCGTAGTGTGCAGTGAAATCAAACAACCCTTTTTTTACTGTAATCGATTGAATATCAGTAGTCTGCCTAAAGGCGTGTGTGTGAGGCCTATTGCATCTAGTCTGCCAACTTTTGCCAGTGCACAGTGACACTCATATCTAGTGCAACCGTAGTGTGCAGTGAAATCAAACAACCCTTTTTTTCCTGTATTCGATTGAATATCAGTAGCCTGCCTAAAGGCGTGTGTGTGAGGCCTATTGCATCTAGTCTGCCAACTTTTGCCAGTGCACAGTGACACTCATATCTAGTGCAACCGTAGTGTGCAGTGAAATCAAACAACCCTTTTTTTACTGTAATCGATTGAATATCAGTAGCCTGCCTAAAGACGTGTTTGTGAGGCCTATTGCATCTAGTCTGCCAACTTTTGGCAGTGCACAGTGACACTCATATCTAGTGCAACCGTAGTGTGCAGTGAAATAAAACAACCCTTTTTTTACTGTAATCGATTGAATATCAGTAGCCTGCCTACAGGCGTGTTTGTGAGGCCTATTGCATCTAGTCTGCTAACTTTTGCCAGTGCGCAGTGACACTCATATCTGGTGTCACAGTAGCTTGCACGCATAGTACCACTAATCGTAAAAAAAAATTACAGGCAGAGGCAGGGGCCTTCGTGGTCGTGGCCCAGTTTTCAGAGGCAACGTACCCTGAACTTGAACAGTTCTGAGGACATGGTTGACTGGCTAACACAGGACACCCAATCTTCTACAGCTTCCGCTCGGAACCTAGACGCACCATCCTCCTCCAGCTTAGCTTCGGGCACCTGTCCAGTTACCACTCGCCCGCCTGCCGCCACCACCAACACTAGCACCACAGCCGCTTCACTTGATCCGTCAGCAGAGTTATTTACAGATCCATTGGAAGAAATGAGTGATGCACAAACATTAGTGCCAGAGGATGTAGATAACAGGTATATGTCCCAGTCAGGCAGCATTACACACATGGACGTACGGTCTGATGATGATGATGATGTTGTACCCGGTGCTGCTTCCTTTGTTGAGTTGTCAGATACAAGTGAAGCGGTTGATGATGACGATGCGTCCGTGGATGTCACGTGGGTGCCCGCTATAAGAGAAGAAGAACAGGAGGAAAGTTTAGATGGGGAGACAGAGAGGAGGAGGAGACGAGTTGGAAGCAGCGGGAGGTCGTCGAAAGTAGCTAGTGGCACAGTCAGACAGCATGCATCGGCACCCGGGGTCAGCCAGACAGCCCGCCAGTCAACGCATGCTTTTGCCACCACCAGAATGCCGTCATTGCAGAGCTCAGCAGTGTGGCAATTTTTTCGTGTGTCTGCCTGTGACAACAGTGATGCCATTTGCAACCTGTGCGAAAAGAAACTGAGTCGTGGGAAGTCCAACACCCACCTCGGTACAACTTCTTTACGAAGGCACATGATGTCACATCACAAACGCCTATGGGATCAACACATCAGTACAAGCAGCACACAAAGTCAAAGCCCCCATCCTCCTCCTGGTCCAGCATCTTCAGCCACATCAACCACTGCTGCCCTGCTTGCCCCCTCTCAACCATCCGCCACTCCGTGTCTCGCCCTGAGCTGTCATTGCTCATCTGCCCACAGTCAGGTGTCTGTCAATTACATGTTTGAGCGTAAGAAGCCAATGTCACAAAGTCACCCCCTTGCCCGGCAACTGACAGCTGGCTTGTCTGAACTCTTAGCCCGCCAGCTTTTACCATACAAGATGGTGGAGTCTGAGGCGTTAAAAAAATTTGTAGCTATTGGGACACCGCAGTGGAAGGTACCCGGACACAATTTCTTTGCACAAAAGGCAGTCCCCAACATGTACTCGATTGTGCAAAAGGAAGTAATGGCATCTCTGGCACACAGTGTTGGGGCAAGGGTCCATCTGACCATGGATACCTGTTCTGCAAAGCATGGTCAGGGCAGGTATAACACCTACACTGCGCATTGGGTAAACCTGGTGACGGCTGCCAAGCATGGAATACGTGGCTCTGCTGAGGAGTTGGTGACACCGCTACGACTTGCAGGCAGGCCTGCTGCCACCTCCTCTACTCCTCCTACTCCACCCTCTTCCATAACCTCCTCTTCTGCTGCTGCTATGTCTTGCTCCACATCAACGGCACCCCCCCCCCCCCCACCCCCAGCTCCACAGGTACTATTCCACATCCCGGATACGGCAGTGTCACGCCGTCTTGGGGTTGACTTTCCTGAAAGCCTGAAAGCAGAGAGTCCGGACCAGCACTCCTGTCCGCTCTGAACGCACAGGTGGATCAGTGGCTGACTCTGCACCAACTGGAGATCGGCAAAGTGGTTTGTGACAACGGAAGAAATTTGTTGGCGGCATTGAATTTGGGCAAGTTAACACATGTGCCGTGCATGGCACATTTGTGTAATCTGATTGTACAACGCTTTGTGCATAAGCACCCAGGCTTACAGGACGTCCTGAAGCAGGCCAGGTAGGTGTGGGCCCTTTTAAGGCGTTCCTACACGGCCATGGCGCACTTTACAGATATCCAGCGGCGAAACAACATGCCAGCGAGGCGCTTGATTTTAGACAGCACCGACACATTGGAATTCAACACTCCTAATGTTTGACCGCCTGCTCAAACAAGAAAAGGCAGTTAATGAGTATTTGTATGACCGGGGTGCTAGGACAGCCTCTGCGGAGCTGGGGATTTTTTTGCCACGTTACTGGACACTCATGCGCAATGTCTGTAGGCTTATGCGTCCTTTTGAGGAGGTGACAAACCTGGTCAGTCGCACCCAGGGCAACATCAGCGACATCATACCATTTGTTTTCTTCCTGGAGCGTGCCCTGCGAAGAGTGCTGGATCAGGCCGTAGATGAGCATGAAGAGGAAGAGGAAGAGTTGTGGGCACCATCACCGCCAGAAACAGCCTTATCAGCATCGCTTGCTGGACCTGCGGCAACGCTGGAAGAGGATTGTGAGGAAGAGGTGTCAGAGGAGGAATGTGGCTTTTGAGGAGGAGGAGGAAGACCAACCACAACAGGCATCCCAGGGTGCTCGTTGTCACCTATCTGGTACCAGTGGTGTTGTACGTGGCTGGGGGGAAGAACATACCTTCAGTGAGATCAGTGAGGACGAGGAACGGGACATGACTAGCTCGGCATCCAACCTTGTTCAAATGGGGTCTTTCATGCTGTCGTGCCTGTTGAGGGACCCTCGTATAAAAAGGATGAAGGAGAACGACCTGTACTGGGTGTCCACGCTACTAGGCCCCCGGTATAAGCAGAAAGTGCTTGAAATGTTGCCGAATTACCACAAGTCGGAAAGGATGCAGCACTACCAAAATAAATTAAAAAGTATGCTTTACACAGCGTTTAAGGGTGATGTCACAGCACAAAGGCAATCTATCGGTGGAAGAGGTGAACATAATCCTCCTCCTCCCACGACCACGCCGGCAAGGAGAGGACGCTTTACAGACGTGTTGTTGATGGAGGACATGCAGAGCTTTTTAAGTCCTATGCATCGCCACAGCCCTTCGGGGTCCACCCTCAGAGAGCGACTCGGCCGTCAGGTAACAGACTACCTCGCCATAACTACAGATATCGACACTATGAGGAGCGATGAACCCCTTGACTACTGGGTGTGCATGCTTGCCCTGTGGCCTGAGCTATCCCAATTTGCCATAGAACTTCTGTCCTGCCCCGCTTCAAGTGTCCTGTCAGAAAGGTCCTTCAGTGCAGCCGGAGGTTTTGTCACTGATAAGAGAAGTAGCTTAGGTCAAAAAAGTCTAGATTACCTCACCTTTATTAAGATGAATGAGGGATGGATCCCGAAGGGACTGACAATGGGCGATACATTTGATTAAAAAAGGCCTGATAGATGAGCTGCCTTGAGCTAATAATGATCCACACGTTGCTGTATTTTATCCCTGAATGCCGGATGACTTGTGTGACTTATCCACCAACTAGGGTACAAGACGCAATGTTTTAGGGCACTTTCTGCCTGGCAAACTAACATCAATTTTTCTGGTCGCTGCAACAATACCTAATTTTTGCATTTAAATTATTTTATTTTAGAAGTCGTACAGCATGAAATGAAAAATAAAGCATTTTTGAACAGTCTTGCATAACAGTTGTGCAAAAATACATATTTACAATAGAGACATTTTGTGAAAGTTAGCTGGCTAGTCCTTCTTATTTTTACTTTTTAGGTTAATAATTTTTCTTATTTTTTACTGTGATTGCAATTTAAGAGATACCTAAAACATGGTAAAAAACAGGCAATAGTAAAGAGTATATCTGCAGGAAACACCAAAGTCCTATTAGCTATCATCCCTCCAGCAGTATTAGCTTATTATTTACAATATCTAACCTGGGCAATCACCCTTGGGTTACCCTAGGGCAGGCTTCAGTAAGCGACCTCTCCTTTCCTGGGATGATTTTGCCGCCGGTTGCTTCTGAAGGGTCTCCAGGGCTCCCCCACTCCGGTCCTTCCCCCAGTGTCTCTTCAACCAGTAACAAATGTTTTATATTTGTAAAGTGACCCAATTATCCCCCTTGATAGAGGTTTATCTTTACAAATTTTGGAGAAGCAATTTAAGACCGGTGTCCCCTGTTTCTGGGTCAGGGAGTGTGTGAAATGCCTCAGCCTACAGTAATTGTAATGTTCTGACAGCGGTAGCTCATGCTTGTCCCTCAGTTCCTCATAGGTGAGCATCTGGCCCTTTACTAACCAGTCTCCCAGTCTATCTAGTTTCCTTGACCTCCACCAGTGTTGTGATGTTGTGCTCATGTGTTTCGGTGCCTGAGGGTGGTCAAGAATTGGGGTCATTTGGGTGGATCCAGGGAACAAACCCGTGTGTTTCTTGGCCCATTTCCAGTATGATAGTGAGTGTCTGATTAGGGGGTTTGGTGAGTTTTTAAGGCTCTGAGGCAATTCTGATAATGAGTATTACAACTTAATGCAACTCTCCTATCTGGTGGCACCTTAGATTGCACGGGCAGTGCCCCAAATTCGAAGTAGTAGGTCCAACCAAGCATCTTTTTCCATCTCCCTGTTCCAAAAATCCATGCCATATACATGTCCTCTGATAGGTAACGTAACAGGTATTACACTGATAGGAATGAGTATTACAACTTAATACAACTCTCCTATCTGGTGGCACCTTAGATTGCACGTGCAGTGCCCCAAATTCGAAGTAGGAGGTCCAACCAAGCATCTTTTTCCATCTCCCTGTTCCAAAAATCCATGCCATATACATGTCCCCTGATAGGTAACGTAACAGGTATTACACTGATAGGAATGAGTATTACAACTTAATACAACTCTCCTATCTGGTGACACCTTAGATTGCACGTGCAGTGCCCCAAATTCGAAGTAGGAAGTCCGACCAAGCATCTTTTTCCATCTCCCTGTTCCAAAAATCCCTGCCATATACACGTCCCCTAATAGTGGACGTAACAGGGATTAAACCGATAGGAATAGTACTACTTAACAGTACCCACCTTATAATAACGCAGACAGAGGCAACGCGTATAGTCTTCCATGCTGTGCAGTGGAAGCCCCCAGACTCTGACCTGTGTATAATAATCCATGCTGGGCAGTGGAAGCCCCCAGACTCTGACCTGTGTATAATATTACATGCTGGGCAGTGGAAGCCCCCAGACTCTGACCTGTGTATAATATTATAATTTTCCGTGGGAGTTTTGCCATGGATCCCCCTCCGGCATGCCACAGTCCATGTGTTAAACCCCTTGAAACAACTTTCCCATGACTATTGTGGCCAGAAAGAGTCCCTGTGGTTTTTGAAATTCGCCTGCCCATTGAAGTCTATGGTGGTTCGCCGATGTTCGCTCGTTCGTGAACATTTGATTGAATTTGCCCCCGCGGTTCGCGAACCGAAAATTTGATGTTCGCGACATCACTATCTGAGAGGGCTAAACAATGATTATTTGTAATATTGACATGATCTAAGTATATCTTACTGTCTTTTTTATTTGTTAAATTTGCATTAAAGTAAACTGAATTTGTATGACTACTGTTATCTTGTATTTATTGCATAATTCATTTGGTTCCCCTAAAATAAAATAAACATCTTCAAACAAATAAATATAAACAATTTAGTTCACATAAACATACATATCATTCAAAATAGTAATTACATTTCCAACCTTGTCAGAGCGGTTTCTCCTTTAGAAATAGAGGGTCTCCTTTACAGGTTCCAGGCCCCCATCATGACCATCGAGCCCAGTCCCCCTCCATGCAAGGATATGTTAATTGTGTGAACGCAAGGGTTGTCCCTCTCTACTCTCCAGCCATGGGACCCAAACCTCCGTGTACTGAGGGATAGAGTCTTACAGAGTGTGTGTAATTTTTTCGTTTATTGCTATATAGTTCATTTAATTTTAACCGTTGATAGATCAAGTTTATCAGACCTCCAGTTCTTTGCTATACGGCTCTTTGTAGTTATATAGAAGAACTGTATGAGCTTGTTTTGAGGGGGTGTAAGGGTTTTCACTGGAATCCCTAGTAGACACACCTTTAATTCCCCCCTTATTGGGGTGCAGAGCAACTTTGTGGCTACTTGTGAAACAGCTTTCCATAGCTATTGGACCTTGGACAAAGCCACCAGATATGGATAAAGGACCCTGTAACCAGGCAGCCCCTAAAGCAGTATGGGCCTTCTGTTGTTTTCCACTTGGAAAGTTTTTCTGGTTTTATATATGTTTGGTTCAGTACCTTTACTGCAGTTTCCAGTAGATTTTGATTAAGAGACTCTCTATAAATGCCTTTCCAGGCAGTTTCCCATTTCTCCATATCCCAGATTTGATACAAATCCTTCTCTCACTTCCTAACATTGTTGTCTTTGGTGTTGCTGAGAGGAGAGTTGTAGATGTCATATATCCTCCTATTATTTTTTTTTTAGAAAGAGATAGTTTCTGACTGATTAGGGATGGACAATTTTTATTACAGAGTTCACAAAGTGGCTGAATTTACAGAAGTCGTAGTGTTCGCTTAGTGGCAGGTTGTGTTTATCCATAATTATATCAAAAGTTATAGGTCATCCCTTTTCTATCCAGGCACACAGTTTATCATGCCCCCTCGACTTCCACCAAATTATGGCTTCCCTACTCAGGTCTTTAGGGGCCCGGGGATGGGAGATTATTGATGTCATATGTGATGGATTGAAGAATAAGGTAGAATGTTTCATCGCTCACTTCCAGCAGTGAAATGTATGCAGAATCACTGGGTGTTTTAATCGAATGACCTGCTCCAGGGCACTATTAAGCCAAACCTGAGTATCCCACAAATAGGGATGTATGGACTGATTTTCAATAAACGTCCACGAGGATTGGTGCAGGGGTGAGTGTATGATAGAGATGAAAGAAAGTTGCTCAGCCCTATCGTATTCTATGAGGTCCTGGCAGGCCAAGCCCCTTTGTTTTGTGTTTAAACATAGTAGTTTTACTAATTCTTGTCGGTTTGTCTTGCCAAATGAACCTAAAAAACCTTACTCTAAAAAAAACTTCAAATCCCTTATATTCACTGAAACTGAGAGAGTTCTGAACAAATATAATAGTTTCAGAAGGCTATTCATCTTAAATTAATTAATCCTCCCTACCCAGGAAATATGGTATCTAGACCATTTTTTTATGTTTTCAATCAAAGACTTAAAGAGGGGGATGTAATTCACCTTATATAAGGTGTCCAAGCGGGCAGTGATTTTCAGGCCCAGATATTGTATAAATTATTTAGCCAATTGGAACTGATAATCCTCCTGCAATGTATCCTTAACCTCTGTTGGTAGGTGAATTTCTAACGCTTCTGTTTTATTTTCATTAATAACTAGCCCCGAGATTAAACCATATTCATGTAGGGCTTGCATTAATTTTGGTATGGAATGGGTCGGATTCATCAAAAGTGCACGGTATATCATCTGGGAAGAGGCTAATTTTAAAATGGTGATGACCTATGGCTAACCCTGTGATCTCAGCATCCAATGTAATTGCCTGGGCCAGTGTCTCGATTGCCATAGCAAAGAGCAAGGGGAAAAGAGGGCATCCTTGCCTTGTGTCCTTGCAGATATTTATTGTTGGCTGTTTTTGGACCCGGTAGTTTTAGGTGGGCCAAGGTTTTTTTATAGTATGTCTCAATCAAATTTGTGAATTGACCGCTGAATCCGAATTCACCTAGGACTGCTCGGAGAGAGGGCCATTCCAGTGAATCAAATGCCTTCTAGACATAGAGGGCCAGTAGGCACATTGGAGTTTTAGAACTTTTGGCCTGGTGAATTATATTTATAACCTTTCTTATATTATCTCTGGCCTGTCTATGGGGAAGGAAGCACACTTGGTCTTTGTGTATTAACCTTGGTAGAAATGTTGTGCTGCGGTCAGCCATGATCTTGGCCAGAAGTTTAATATCCCTAGCTAGTAAAGATATGGACCTATAATTTTTCACCTCCAGGGAGTCCCTGCCTTCTTTTGGGAATAAGACTGTTTCAGCAAGGTTCGTTTCTGGGGGAATTTGTTGTCCTTCAAGTATGAAGTTCTACAGTTTAGCTAAATGGGGTGTTCGTTTTATAGAACATATTGGAGAAGCAATCAGGGACCAGAGCCTTGACTATTTTCATATCTTGAATCCCTTTCTTTATTTCCTCTTAGCTAATTTTAAAGTTCAGAGTTTCCAAATCCGTACTGGTCATAGCAGGAAGATTGCAGGAATCCAAGAAGGATTGCATGCAATTGTTTGATTTGACCCCTGAGGCCTTGTATAATTTTTGAAAAAAATTGGTGAAGGTATCTTAAATTTCCATTGGGCTTGCATTAACTGCATCTGAAGAGTCCTGCTTGTTTGCTTTAGAAAAAATATTGATGCTATATCCTTCTCATGGCTTTTTCCATGCATTCTGCCAATATGGAGTCTAATTCAACCCTTATTTTTTCAATTTGTTCCCTAATTTTGTGTGATGGACTCCTCTGGTTGGTTAATTCAAGCCCACTCAATTCCTTCACCAATTTAATCTCCCTAAGTTTCTGTTCTCTTATGTGTCTTGCCACTATATGCCTCTAATGTAGGCCTTATGAGAAGCCCAAACCCACCCAATCTCCACATCTGGGTTTAGATTAGTGTCAAATTAGAGATCCAATTCCTTAGAGATCGGTCTGGAAGTTTTGGGATGGTCAGGAGCAACTCATTAATCCTCCATGTGAATTGGGGTTTAAGGTTATTAACTAGATTTATGGAGGCTTTCACTATGGAGTGGTCTGACCAAGTACTGGGGGCAGTCTCCGCTGCACTGGTGCAGTCCATTAGAGAGAAGTCTATCAATAGATAGTCTATTCTGGAGTAGGTCTTATGTATATGGGAGTAATATGTATACTCCCTATCTAATAAATGTTTTCTCTCAATATGTCTAGTAGATTTAGCTCTGATAACAGGGAATTAATTCTCTTTGGCTTATTTGAATATCTATTTCCTATGTTGCTACCAGATCCGTCGACTGAAGCATTTAATACTAGGTTAAGGTCCCCTCCTAATAGGATTTTGCCTTGCTTGACTTGTACAGGGTGATTTAGTAGTTGGGTCAGATTATTATGGGGCATGGTGGTATATATTGGAATATACTGGGATATCTAATGTTTTCCCCACAAGAATAATATATATATATTAATATGGGGTTTAGTATTTTGGATTCCAGATTGAACAGGACATTTTTGTCATTCTCTCTAGAGAAGAAATGGATTAAAGCATTTACAATTACTGATAAAATAATTAAAAATGCTCCCTACAGAGAAAATTTCTTTAAACTAATTAATAGATGGTACTTAGCTCCGTATAACATGTACCAAATTACTAGAAATGAATCTCAAAAATTGTGCTGGAGGGAATGCGGCCAAGTGGGGACACATCTACATGTATGGTGGTCCTGTCCGGTCATCAGACAATTGTGGGAGGATTGCTTTCACACATTAGACAGACTTATGAAATTTCAATGAGTTTTTCTCCTGAAATGATTTTGTTTCATAAACTTCCTGAAACCTGTTCTAATGAACTCAAGGCATTCTTAATACGGATTTTAATGGCCGTTAAGTGCAGTATTGCACTGAAATGGAGACAAAAAGTAACCTTCTCTGTTCCAGAAATATTTACTAAAATCTCTAAAATCCGTGCGTTGGAAATAGATCTTGAGGATATAGGTATTATTATGATTCCTAGATATAAATGTAAAATATGGGATAATAAGTCTAGTGGGTGAGTGTGACCAAAATTAGCATTGTTCCGCCTCTTCCCTCCCCCCCGGCTCCCCACGCTCCCTCGCCTCGCAAACAGAGATTAAGAATATCTTATTTTTTTTTTTTTTTTGGTGGTTTGTTTGTTTGTGTGTTTTTGTTTGTTTTTGAATGTTCATTTATGAATATAAGTTAGATTGTGGTAACATCTAGAGAATCAAGTATAAATCCTCTGGAAGGCCCGCTTATGGTTGCGGGTGTCACCGCTAGTGAATGGTCTTTCTAGCAATGAAGATATTTGTAATTGTACCTGTCACATGCTAGGCTGTAAATTTATAATATACAACAAAACTTGCGGAAGGAAGGGGGAAAAAGAAAGGAGAAAAAAGGAAAGGAAAATGGAAAAGCGTAATAAAAGGAGTAAACTCTATTGGCAGGTAGGTCCAATGGACCACCTAGAATTTGAGATAAAATGGTATTATAATATAAAAAAAGAAAAAAAAAAAAAGGACATTTTTGTGAATGGTTGCGCCTTCTTTTTTAGAGAAGGTTGCTTATTGTGTAGAATGTCGGATAATGTTTATGTAGGAATTTGGGGACATTGTTTTTTTGAAAATGAGTCTCCTACATGAAAATGACTGCTGGTTTATGTACTTTATAATAGAGAAAGGCTTTATGCAGTTTGAAAGGGGCGTTAAATTCCTTAACATTGTGCGTTAGGCACACATATTCAGAGCTACCTATTGTTAGGTTTAGATGAATGTGCTGACGTGAGGGTGCACTTACCTGCCCCTGGCTGGAGGGGGCCATCTACCCAAGGAAAGGCCCGGAACATTTGGAGATTTTAAGTTGCTTTTTCCTGCAATACTGGCTTGATGGAAAAAAGATATATAAATGATAAAAAAAACATCATAAACAATAAAAGAACTTTCAAGCACATTTCTCATGTAACAATTAAGTATACACCTGAGGTGCCTAGGGTAAGGGAGGACTAAATACTCCTAGGAATCCCTAGAATGAGGAAGTCGAAAACAAATTACACTAATTCAGAGAATACCAAACATTGGCATACATTTGCAATTAGTATTAATTTGTCCAATTACATAGTTCCATAGCTACATAGTTTACATAGTAATTTAGTTTGAAAAAAGACTTTCAGTCCATCAAGTTCAACTTTTTAAGATCTTCTCTGATCTGCAATATGAGGATTATTTATTAATTAATTAGTTGTTAATTGTTAATTAATTATGAATCAACTATTTATTATTATTTTTTAATTATTAATGAATTAATCCAGAGTAGGGCAAACAGAAAAAAAACAAGTGATCATCTCAATCTTACTTCTAATCTCAAAGGGTGTTCTCTTGTCAGTTGAAAACCTCTTGGCACAAAAAGCTCAATTCTTTATATTGACCCTGAATGTATTTATATAATGTAATCATATCTCCTCTTAAACGCCTTTTTTCTAGAGAAAATAAGATTAATTTGGTTAGTCTTTCTTCATAACTTAGCCCCTCCATTCCTCTAATTTGTTTTGTTACCCTCCTCTGTAGCTTTTCCAGCCCTAAAATGTTCTTTTTAGGAAGTTGTGCTCAAAATAATACTCCATATTCCAAATGAGGGCGTACTAGAGATTTGTATAGTGGCAGAATTATATTTGCTTCCCTTGCTTCTATACCCTTCCTAATACATGCTAATATGTTATTTGCCTTTACAGCTGCTGCTTAGCTTTGAGCACTGTTCCTTAGGTGGTTGTCCACAAGTGCTCCCAAATCAATTTCAATATTCAATACCCTTATATTTGCTCCATTAAGATTATAAATTGCATGGCTGTTTTTTCTTCTCAGATGCATAACTTCACATTTATTTGTATTAAATCTCATCTGCCATTTAGATGCCCATTCCTCAATTTTATGTAAATCCCTTTGAAGGGAAAGCACATCATTGTCTGATTTAATTACCTTGCACAACTTTGTGTCATCAGCGAAAATGGAGACACTACTTTCCAGTCCCACCTATAAGTCATTAATAAATATGCTAAAATGGAGAGGACCTAATACTGAACCCTTAAGAACCCCACTTACCACATTAGTCCAATCAGAGTATGTTTCATTTACAACAACCCTTTGCTTCCTGTCTTTTAGCCAGCTCTCAATCTATGAGCAGGTATTTACTGCAATTCCTGTATCCCTTAGTTTGCTCAATAGTCTCCCATGTGGTACTGTATCAAACGCCTTTGCAAAATCCAAATGGACTACATCCCCTGAGTTGCCAAGTTCCTACTAACCTCCTCATAGAAACTGATTGGAAACTAATTAGATTTGTTTGACATGACCTATCCCTCATAAATCCACGTTGACTCCTTCTTATAATCTTGTTCAAATAGACATATTCTTGTATATTAATTATCCCTTATTAACCCTTCTAAAAGCTTTCACACTAAAGAAGTGAGGCTCACTGGTCTATAATTCCCCGGATTTGCTGTTGCTCCCTGTGTCACATTGTAATGTTCCTATAGCTTCCTTCCTTGCCTTCTTCCCATTAATATACTTAAAAATATTTTAGGGTTAGTCTTACTCTCTTTTGCAATTCATTTTGTATTTTCTATTTTAGCCAGTCTAATAGCCCTTTTGCAAGCCTTTTATATTTCCTTGTACTCCCGTAAAGCAGTCTCTGTTCCCTTTTGTATGTATAATTTGAATGCCTGTTTTTTTACTCTGTATCTTGATCTTTAAATCATTGTTAAGCCACATTGGATGTGATTTACTCCTTTTTCTTTGATTCCCACTTGGTATATGGTGATAAGTATGTATATTTAGTAATTCATATTATGTTGCAGTCTCTCCACTATCTGTGGGCCTCAGTCTCTTCTCTCACACTCTCTCTGGAACAACAATCAAACACACTGTCTGAAGCTGTGCTGAAGTCTCTCCACTATCTGTGGGCCTCAGTCTCTTCTCTCACACTCTCTCTCTGGAACAACAATCAAACACACTGTCTGAAGCTGTGCTGAAGTCTCTCCACTATCTGTGGGCCTCAGTCTCTTCTCTCACGCTCTCTCTCTGGACCAACAATCAAACACACTGTCTGAAGCTGTGCTGAAGTATCTCCACTATCTGTGGGCCTCAGTCTCTTCTCTCACACTCTCTCTGTGGAACAACAATCAAACACACTGTCTGAAGCTGTGCTGAAGGTACCTAAAGACACTATGGAGTCATTTCAACATGTACTATATGTAATATTATCAATATTTGTATGAATGTTTCTGTGATATAATATCTGATGAGATAGAAACTTTTACTAAGCAAATCCATACCTTTGCATTTGTCTGAAACCCCCCTTACCTTGCCTGCTCCCCCACCCCCAAAGCCTGGGTTTATTGCTTCTTATCTGTGAAATAACATTTGTCCATCCTTCTCATATTCTGTTGCAGGCTCTCCACTATCTGTAGGCCTCAGTCTCTTCTCTCACACACTCTCTCTGGAACAACAATCACTTCCCACCCCCCTGCCCCTCACCCACCAGCCCCTTGTTTCTCTTGATTTATTGAGTCACTCAAATTTCCTACAGCTGATCAATTAGCAACATCTGCTAACTATACCTAATTAATCTTTTACATAATGTTTCCTCATGCCTTTTCCTTCCTCATTACATCCTGTTTTTTCCTCAAGCTTCTCTTCTCTTTTCCACATCATGTCTCCAACCTAACCATCTCACCTTACATGCTCTCCTCTCCTCTTTTATGCTCCCATGAGCTACTCTTATTCCTCCATTCACCATCTCCTCCCCCTTCTAAAGCTCATAAGCAGAAACACTTCTGCAAGTCCAAATCCCACTTCCTCTCCCTCTCTCTCTTTCTTCTGCTGGCTTCTTGGGACATACCTCCTAACACAGGCCCCTCAACTCCCACTCGTAGATTATACTATCTGACCACTAGGGGCAGATAACATATTACATACTAGGATCACTTACCAAATTACTTTCTCAGTTGCTTTCCTTTTCCTTCTATATGAAAAACATTCTAACTTTGCATACCCTCCTACCTAATGAAACTTCACTTTCTTCCTGACCCTTGCTATTTGTTATTTGCCTCTTCCATCCCCTTTAGATTGTAAGTAGAGAGTTTTCAATCTTGTAGAGTGCTTTGGGAAAAAACACTTTCTACAAAGATTCTAAGCTCAAAACAGGGCCATCCATTTTTTGCAGTTTGTTAAAATGTATATATTTCCTTGTTAATTTCCTCTGTATAGCGCTACAGAATATATTGGCGCGTTACAAATAAAAGTAATAATAATAGTAATAATAATAGTATATTTAGTAAGGATTTAAATGCTGTCCATTTATGTTTAGTATTTTTACCTGTTTGTTCTCTGTCCCAGTCTATACTTTGTATTGCTGCCCTTATGAGTTTTTGTTGGCCACTTAAAATTTAGTTTTTTTAAATTCAATCTCAAATGAGACTGTGTTGTGATCAATGTTTCCCAAAGGTTGCCCTAATTCAACACTTTATACTATATTGATATTATTTGTGATAACTAAATATGAGCAATCCATCCCTGCTGTAGAGATTGTACCAAAGTGAGAAGTCAGTCCAGTGCTCTAAAAACCCAAACCCCTTCTTAGTGCACCACATCTTTAGCCACACATGAACCTCCTTTTGTCTCCCTGGGCTACCACGTGGCCGTTCAGCTTGGAGGTCCTTGCCTTCAGCTTATTACCTAGTTCTTCTTTAGGACACTCCATCTTCCACTAACTTTATCATTGGTACCAATGTGTACCAAGACTGCCAGTTTATTTCCAGCCCCTCCCAATAATTTATTTACTCCGATCCAGAACATGCCGTACCCGAGCACCCGGGAGACAGCAAACTGTTCAATTACTGGGATCTGGGTGACAATTCACCCTGTCTACCTTCCTTATAGAATCCCCTACCATAAAACCTGTCTGTTGCTCTGCCTATTTTGCCCTCCCACTCCTCCAGTAAAACTGTTCTCCCAGCTGTTAGAGGGAATAGCTCTATCTGGCATTGCCATTCCTGAATGGACATCCCCAACAGTTTCACTCAATCAGGCAAATCTGTTGGTGTTTGCCAACTCAGAACTGGCCTGCCTCCTCCTGTTCCCCCTGATTCCCCTCGTAACTGTAACCCAGCTACCTCCCTGGACATCCTCACTAGCCCCAGCTCCACCCTCCATGCTAGGCACAGCTAAACTGTGCTCAGTGAGCACCAACTCCCTTTCCAGTGGAGCAATATCATCAAGTGCTGCAATTCTCCTCTCCAGTTCTCCAATTTGAGCTTCCAGAGAGGCAACATGCTCACACCTCTCACAGAGGTATGGGCCTAGGATCATCTGTTCCAGTATTGCATACATATGACAGGATGTACACTGAGTGAGGTTGCCACTGGACTGACTCATATTTATTATTATTGCCTACAAAAATTCAGTGGGAAAAATAAACAAGAATAAAAATAATAATATATTAGTATAAAGTTTTTTTACAAAAAAATTGTACAGCTCTTTCAGATTTATCAGTCCAAAGATTTTAAATCCCTGGATATACAAAACAAAGTTTAGGTATTTAAGTCTGCAAAGTTAATTTCTTCTATCTTATGTTGTTTGAGGTCATTCGTTTGTATCTTATAAGGAGCTACTTGTTGTGTAGAGGGTTGCCTGGTGGTGTTTGATACATTTTTGTGAATTTTTGGTATGGAATAAAAAGTAGCTATTTGGGGATTACATTTTACTGTAACTATATACAATTTGTTCTCAAATATAATAATATGTGTAAAAGACAAATATACATCCAACTTGATTGATTGTCATATCTATTTTAGGTTTTTCTTTGTATCTGGAGCCCATTAATAATTTGAGGTTGAATTACATTGTTTTGATATGCTGGTGTTAGGTTCCTATGTTAACAAGCAGGTTACAAATAGGAAGACTTGTTCACTCCTGAAGGTAGTCAGTTAACAAGAGAAATGTGTTCTGGTTGTAGACAGAGAGGATGTGGTGACATTGTTAGGAAGCCCAGTATTAAGAAATCCCAGCATACAAGATAAACGAGAGTGGAAAGTAGCATATAACTGTAATAGTATATAACTGTAATGTAAGAAACCAAGGGCCCCATTCAATTGAGGTTTCGTGAGATCCGGAGACCCGTAAGTGAGGTCGCAAGCTACTTTGCTATTCAATTGGCTTTTTGTGGGCTCGGAACGGCTTCCGAGTTACAGGCTTGAAAAAATGGTGATGGCTAACCTCGCAAGTTACAGCCTCCAGAAGCCTTTAATCTTTCGCAAGGCTAAATCACTATTCAATTGCTCAATTTCCCCAAGCCCGCAAATGTTTTCACACCCGTAAATGGCAAATGAAGAAGAAAATCCAATGAGTGCTAGAGAGTACCTACCAGGGGCTTAAACACCTATTCTTAGCACTGTAACCGCAAATACAAAATCAATACTGCAATGTAAATAACGGGAAAGCGATGTAGGACATGAGAATTAATTGCACAACAGTCTCAAGCTCGCAAATCTGCACAAAATGCATTTTATTTTTATGTTTTATTTCATGGCTAAAACGATCTTGGGTATCAATGATTTAATACCTATCAGGCCATCCACATGTACTAGAACAGTATTGGCATTCATTTTCATAATTCTGTATTTTTCGGGTTTGCGAGCCTGATCGCATATTGGACCCCCGAAGCTAATTGATTGACATGCAACATCCATGTTTTGCCATAATAATGACAGTCTCCTTTTCTATTGGCTGATTTGAAATTGGAGGTTACGGGCTTGCTTGATTGATCACGTCCCCGCCCTGAACTGCTCCGAACCAGTGCATGGTTTATAAATTCAGCTTTGGGACAGTAACTTGCGGCCGTGAGGAAATGAAAGCATCGCAATCAGAGACCAACAAGAGCCCGCAACTCTCTTGTAGACATTCGGCTGTCTGTGATCGAGTTGCGGGCTTCAATTTTAATGTTGCCCCAAGTCATTAAGAGTGTTATTTAATTGGTGCATTCAAAAAATTGAATTACAAAGAAACTGTATGCGTAAACTGTAAGTATTGGCTTTCATTTTGAATTCTTCCTATGAATTTACTTATTTGGTAAAATAAAATTGTATGAAGGTACAAGGCATCAGCAGGTTCAATCTCAGTGATTTCCTTAGAAATAACTGTAAAAGGACCAATGTGGCCAAAAAATAAACACAGCCTTTAATATTTTATCTTTCATACCATATTATTCTTTACACCAGACTTTTTCATTTTCTTTTATCAACTAGGTTTGTATGTTATTCTCTAAGGGGTGTGTGTCCTTGTAATCTAATGATAATTTTACATTCTACTGACAGCTCTGTCAGCTGTGGAAGCCAAATGAACACTGTGTGAATAGAATATTCCTATTAGGTCCGTATCTCCTCCCACTTCAGGAGGTTGATTATCAGAATCCAGTAGAATCCACGGCAGTGTAACTGCATATAACATAGGCTGTATTGTTTTATTTTACATTCTAATAACATTTTGAATATTTTTAAGTGTTGTTATTTTTAAGTGGGGTAGGAGTGGCATCTGGTGAAGGTGAATTCCTCTTAAAGGGATTTTAAATAATTGATAAAAATAATGAGACATATGGACCAAAAGGTGACAAGTATGGATTTTGTAGGGAACCGTGTAGTGCTGACTTAGATGCTCTGATATCTCTTGCCGATTTGGCGATTGAGGGTGGAATAACAGATGATCAAGCGGGCCTGGACTCTGCTCTCATTGACCGGATTGTTACAAGAGAGATAGAGGACATTGCTCTAGATTATGAAAACTCTAGCTATAAGCACACAAATTACCCAATTCAATCGCAGGGTAACTTTATCCCAGTGTTTAAACAGTTAGTACAGGGAAAATTTGACCTTATGGCTAAGAAAAATGTTGTTAAACATAGGTCCAATTTATCCCACAAAGAAATTGAAGCTTTGGCTACTCTAAAAAACGACCAGTCCATCATTATCAGGCAGGTAGATAAGGGAGGAGGGTTGGTATTACAAGATAGGGATGTGTATCTCAGGGAGGCCTTTAACATCATTAATGATGGTTCCACGTATATTCAATTAGAAGGGGACCCCTCCTTGGCTTTTCAGGCTGCCTATGACTTGCTCATTAGGGGAGCAAAGGATAAGGGCATTTTGAATAAAAAAGAATTTGTTTTTTTGACCATCACACATCCAAAGACTGCTATCTTTTACCACCTTCCCAAGGTTCACAAGAATCTGTCTAACCCTCCGGGAAGGCCTATTATCTCGGGTATTGGGTCTCTGACTGAGAGACTCTCTTTGTATATAGATGAGGATTTAAAGCCCATGGTTCCCAATCTAAGGTCATATATCAGAGACACTCCACACCTTTTGGAACTATTGTCACATCAAGTGTGGAGTGACGATCTCTGCTGGATTAGCCTAGATGTCTCGGCGCTCTATTCATCTATCCCCCAGGATTTGGGGATCGAGTCAACTAGATACCATTTGGACCTCTACAATAATGTGGAACACTCTCAGGTGGATTTTATCTTAGAGGCCATGGGATTTATCCTTCACCATAATTTTTTTCTATTTGAGCAGAAATTCTATCTACAAACTACCGGTACAGCTATGGGGACCAAATTTGCCCCTAGTTTTGCGAATTTGTTTATGGGGCAATGGGAAGATAAGTACATCTGGAAAGACATTCCCTTTGCTGAGAATATGTTTTTTTACAGAAGGTATATTGACGATATTGTCATTATTTGGGACAAATCCATACAGGGTTCTAAAGAGCAATTTTTAGAATTTGTCAACTCATATACTATGAACCTTGAGTTTACCATGGTGACAGCAAAACAGGAGATACCGTTCTTGGATGTCCTACTCAGAGGAGGAGAGGGCAGGGTCACTACGAGTTTATATACCAAACCCACGGATACTAATGGTTATTTAGATGCGACCAGTGGCCATGATCCAAAGTGGATCAGAAACATACCCTATGGCCAATTCCAAAGGGTGAGGAGAAACTGTAGTGACCTTGCTGACTTCGATAAAGAGAGTATACGATTGGGACATACATTTTTGGCTAAAGGATATAACCCTCATGTAGTGGAGGGGGCTAGACAGAAAGCACAGGATTTGGATAGAACAAGTCTTCTATATAAGAAGGACCCCTGTAGAGGAGAGAATATTCATAAAACATCAGATGTACGGTTTCTCACTAAATATAACGCAGCAGCCCCATCTATACGCCATGTTATGAAGGAATTTTGGCCCATTCTATTACAGGATGATCTTTTGAGAGAGATTTTACCTGCAAATCCCATAGTCACATTCAGAATTTTTTTTAATTTAAAGCAGAGATTAGCTCCTAGTGAGCTTAGGCCAGTTAAAAAGGATGAAAGCATGTGGATTAGGGGGACAAAAGGATCATTTGGCTGTAGTACAAAGAATTGTGGTACATGCCCATTCCTCAAATCTAGACAGAGACATATGGTAGTA
Source organism: Discoglossus pictus (assembly GCA_027410445.1). NCBI lineage: Eukaryota > Metazoa > Chordata > Amphibia > Anura > Alytidae > Discoglossus > Discoglossus pictus. The sequence goes on along the minus strand of CM050165.1, from coordinate 241,527,322 downwards.
TCCACTAGCAATAATAATAATACGTTTAGAATTAAATATTTTACTTTGTGCAAATCAGAGTATGTGGTCTACACCATTACTTGCAAATGTGGCCTACAGTATGTGGGCCGCACCAAGCGTTCTTTAAAAACCAGATTTAGGGAGCATCTGTATAATGTTGATAGGGGGATCCTTACGAATGGTTTCTCCGCTTATATCATTATGAAACATAACAAAGATGTCTCTGGCATAATGGTTCAGGCAGTGGAACAAGTAAAACCAAATACAAGAGGGGGGAATAGACTGTTAAATTTGAGACAGAAAGAAACAAAATGGATACATCTTTTGGGCACCTTGGAACCGCTAGGTCTAAATAGGGATATAGACCTGGCGGCCTTTTTAGAAGACTAATATAGATAGTAGTCTATCTATAAATGCCCCCTAGTCTTGTTTTAGGTGTCTATGATTGTCCTCCCATCCTTGAGTTCTATATGAAGTCTCCCCTGTTGCATTTATGAATGACAGTAGTTTCTGTATATGTTTGCTTTTTATTAATCTCTGTCTATGAGATATATGTGTACTGCTTTTGTTTGACAAGAGTGGGGATATGGATTGTGCAATATGTTGGGATATTGTCCTTTATTGATTTTTATATATTTACATGTCCTTTTTTGTATTTATATCCTCTTTTATATGTATTTTAATTAATCATGAGATATATGTGCAATGTTTTTTGATAGATAAAAGTGGAGATATGGATTATATCATATATTGGGATGTTGTTCTCTATTGATCTATATATTTTACATGTATTTTATTTTATATATGTTCTATATTTATGTATATCTCCTTTTTATATGCATCCTGATGTATCAATGTCTTTTTTATATATATTTATTCATTCTTACCCCAGGGTGATCCCCTTTCTTGGGGGTATACATGTATGTGTATGTATATATGTATATGTAGGTGTGTGTATGTGTATGTATATATGTATATATATATGGGTAATATCTATATTAATATCTTAAACAATATTTTACTTTGTGTCATGTGATGTTATTTTAATTGTGTAACCTTTGTAGAAATTTAAAGTAATTTTAATGATGCAAATATTTCTTAGCTGACAGATGATTGATGATTTGCCTTCTTTATGTTTAATCTCAGTTACCCTGGTGACCCAATATGATTGTAATTTAAATGTGAATTTATTTCATATCTCTAGAAAACTGCAGAGCTGCAGGGAGTGTGTGTGCAGTGCAGTACATTTATAACTTACAGCAACCACTGTGCCTCTGTGTCTTGATTTAAGTTTTCTATTTTTTGTTAATTAAAAAATATATCTGATTTAGCCACGCTGTGACATAAAGCCGTGCCAGACAGTAAATAGTTCCCTTTTTATTCATCACTACTTGGTTAATTTAAAGTACCATTGCACTCTAAAAATAGACACTGTTAAAATGAAAGTACACCCATAGGACCACATTATTTTTAAATGTTTACATTTTGACGTGCTAGAAGTTATACTTTAAAGCTCTAACATTTATAGGTTTCTGCATGTTGCTCTGTACTGTCAAGATCCACCCTTTAGCATAATTAGGGATGGAACAGTATTCACCCCCTTGACTTTTTACCTATTTTGTTACATTACAACCTTAAATTCAATTTTTGGTTAATCTGAATTTTATGTGATGGATCAGAGCACAATAGTCTAAGTTGGTAAAGTGAAAAAGGAAAAATATATACATAAAACTATTTTTTTAAAAGAGAAAACTTTGTCATGTGCGTATGTATTCACCCCCTTTGTTATGAAGCCCATAAAAAGCTCTGGTGCAACCAATTACCTTCAAAAGTCACATAATTAGTGAAATGATGTCCAACTGTGTGCAATCTAAGGGCCTCATTCAAATGCGATTTGGCCAATCAAATAAGGCTCTATAAAAGCATATAGCATTTTTTTTTACAGAAGTTTTTAGTTAGTAAAGTCTTTAGAAATTCACTACTAAAAATGTCTGTAAAAAAAATGTTATGTGCTTATATAGAGCCCTATTTAATTGGCCAAATCACATTTGAATATGACCCTAAGTGTCATATGATCTGTCATTACATATACACAACTTTTTTGAAAGGCCCCAGCGGCTGCAATACCTAAGCAAGAGCCACCACTAACCAAGCACTGCCATGAAGACCAAGGAACTCTGCAAACAAGTAAGGCACAATGTTGTTCAGAAGTACAAGTCAGGGTTAGGTTATAAAAAAATATCCAAATCATTGATGATCCCCAGGAGCACTATCAAATTTATCATAACCAAATGGAAAGAACATGGCACAACAGCAAACCTGCCAAGAGACAGACACTCACCAAAACTCACGGACCGGGCAAGGAGGGCATTAATCAGAGAGACAGCACAGAGACCTGAGGAAACCCTGGAAGAGCTGCAGAGTTCCACAGCAGAGACTGGAGTATCTGTACATAGGACGACAATAAGCTATACGCTCCATAGAGTTGGACTTTATGGCAGAGTGGCCAGAGAAAAGCCATTACTTTCAGCAAAAAACAAAATGGCACATTTTGAGTTTGCGAAAAGGCATGTGGGAGACTCCCAAAATATACGGAGAAAGGTGCTCTGGTATGATGAGACTAAAATTGAACTTTTCGGCCATCAAAGAAAATGCTATGTCTGGCCCAAAACCCAACACATCACATCACCCAAAAAACACCATCCAGCAGCCGGGACTGGGAAACTGGTCAGAGTTGAGGGAAAGATGGATGGTGCTAAATACAGGGATATTCTTGAGCAAAACTTGTACCACTCTGTGATTGATTTGAGGCTAGGACGGAGGTTCACCTTCCAGCAGGGCAATGACCCCAAACACACTGCTAAAGCAACACTTGAGTGGTTTAAGGGGAAACATGTAAATGTGTTGGAATGGCCTAGTCAAAGCCCAGACCTCAATACAATAGAACATATGTGGTCAGACTTAAAGAATGCTGTTCATAAGTGCAAACCATACAACTTGAAGGAGCTGCAGCAGTTTTGCACGGAGGAATGGGCAAAATCCCAGTGGTAAGATGTAGCAAGCTCATAGAGACTTATCCAAAGCGACTTGGAGCTGTGATTGCTACAAAAGGTGACTCTACAAAGTATTGGTTAATAGTTATGCACATTGACTTTTTCTGTTATTTTGTCCTATTTGTTGTTTGCTTCACAATAAAAAATAAAAAAAAATCTTCAAAGTTGTGGGCATGTTCTGTAAATTAAATGATGCAAATCCTCAAACAATCCATGTTAATTCCAGGTTGTGAGGCAACAAAACACGAAAAATACCAAGGGGGTGAATAACTTTGCAATGCACTGTATATCAGACATCCTATTGTGTGCTCCTCTGTCTGACTGATGTAAATTTGAGGTCTGATCTACATGAAAAATAAGCTTAACTGATAATGACAGTTAATAAAGTTAATGCCCCCCCCCAAACACACACACACACACACATCCCAATTAGTAGCAGATTGGTATATTGAGACTCATATGAGTATGAAGGAGGATAATCAAATTTGAGAAATGAATCACTGAAGAGAAAAATGACTAGTACCATGTACAGAAATGTTTTAGTGCTATTTAAGATGAAGCCAATTTGTTTGTGTTTCTAAAGTTCCATTTAAGACAAACTAGAAGCAAAGTTCCATTTAAGACAAACTAGAAGCAAAGTCAAATTGTGTTTCTAAAGTTCCATTTAAGACAAACTAGAAGCAAAGTCAAAGGCAGGGGTGGGCAATCTGATCATACAAGGGCCACAAACCATCCACATTTTTTGTAGCTTTCTTTTTGTGTTTTCAGGTTTTCTCAGCTGCAGACTTGAGTGACACAGTTTTTAAATTCATTCATTCAGATTCGCCCTCATAGGACCATATTATCCAATACTGCTCTAAGGCGAGTAAATAGTTCAGGAGGCATGACTGCAGAAAAGGACAGTGTTGTGGATAATTAAAAAATCACTGCTGAATTGACTTATGGCAAAGTAAAATGCATAATCCCCAGGTCAGGACCAAAATCAGAATAAATTAATCTGTCTTGATCACAACACATTGCAAATTTACTATATCAATGCAGCTGCCTAATATGGAATCTACCATACTTGTATGGTAATTGGCTTGAAGTGAAATAGCTGATCTGGTAAACATTCATAGATTCCTAATACACAGATACACAGATAATTGTATATGTGTATGTAGTATTTTGGTTATACACTGTAGAATATTTCACCCTGCTGTTATAAGTTTTAGCTTGTTCCCGTCAAAATAAATTACGTAGACAGCAGAATTTTTTTTACATGATTATCTTGAGAAAAAATGTTTGACCTAAGTTTTATTTATTCACGTATCAAATTTTCATTATTTTTATGTATAATTAAAATATATAAACAAAAATTACTTATGCAAGGAAATCTTTTTGTTTCAACTAGTCAATACACACTTGGAAATGTATATAATCTGCATTTCCTTTTATGTTAACAAATATTCCATTGTAAGATACCTTAGAATTAATTAATGTCCATTTATTCAGCTGAAGCCAAGTTTCTCAATGTGCTTGCTTGACATAGATTGATAAAGTCAATTCCATAATGTGGTTTGGCGAAGTTTCTCTTCAGTTTGTGATGGTAATTATCATGAGAAGTGGTAAAAATGATTGATGACTGTTTGTGCCATGGAAAGATTATCAAAAGTGCCCTACATCATTTCTCTGAAAATATTCAAGATGTTCTTTTTTTGCACAGCGGTTATTTTATTCAAAAAGAAAAACATAAATTAAAAGTTAACTCTCTTTTTTGGGATGTCAAAACCGAATACATATGGGAAATTGGAAAACTGATCATTATGTTAAAAAAATATATATTTATATATATATATATATATATATATATATATATATATTTTTTTTTTTTTTTTTTTTTTTTTCTAACACTATTTAGTGACTGAGAATTGGATTTCATGTAGAAGTAGAATATGACGTTTGCAGATAAAAAAAATCTATGTCTGCCCACTGAGAACAGTGACCTTCACTCAAAATCATGTGCCTACAACACCTCTCTGCAAGTCACTCCTCTGGCTTCCCACAGGACCCAATATAAAGTTTAAAATCCCAACTTTAACATACAAAGCCCTGCGCACTGCCTTATATTTTCCCCTTATGTCCAAATTCCCAAATCTCCCCCTTTGCTCTACTCGTGACCTGTATTTTCTTTCACCTTTGTTACCTTCTTTACATGACTTTTACATGAATTATCTTGAGTTGTCTATAATCTGTGGAACTCCTTGCCTCACTCAGATACCATCCTTTTTCAAACGATCATTAAAAAAACACACTCCCAATCATACCATCTAGATTATATGCTCTTCAGAGTAGAAATCTCAGCCATGATGCATCAATTGTATAATACATTACTGCACTACATTACTGCACTGTATTCGCTCTATATTACTCTACCTTATAACTTCTCACATCATCGTTATTGTATGCTACTTTAGTTTAGACTTGTAAATAGAGATGCAGAAAAGGCTGGTCTTTTAGAAATACAGTATAATAATAAAAATAATTGCATCTGCTTTTCTCAATCATCCACCTTCTCTGACATCTTTTCTCACCCACTAATACTCACTTTTGAGTTCAGTCTAGACTCACGACTGGTCACCATGTACATATCCTATTATACTCTAATAAATGTCAATTCATTTTATTATAATCAATTGCTGATGACACCAAATCTATCTTTGAGCAACAGATCTAAAAACTCTTCACCAGCATGTAATATGCAGCCTGTCAATCATCTATTCAACTTCTAAAAAAACTGAGCTCAAATGCTTTTACCCTTTACTACTTCCCTCATCTCAACTAATTAGGTTTGGCAACATATATATGCTACATCCACCAAGCCAACCACCAGGATTTTTATTTTGGGTACTAAGTGAATGTCACCAGAGCAAAGTGGGAGGTATTCTAGTATAATTTATGACCATAGCTAGAGCATTGATCTATTGTTTAATTACGCACAAAACATTTGGTAATTGACTCATTTTTATGTTCCCCATTATTATCTGTCTTTTAGGTTGCTTTTTCTTTAATTTGTTTAAGTTTGCATTTTCCATAGATCAATGAGCATTTAGAAAAGTGGAGTGTTGCCCCTTTGGTTCCATTTAGGATATTTTTGCTGATTATGGAAAAAAGCATAGTGGTGCATTTTCTAGCCTTGAATGCTCTTTGTACCTTTTCATAACAAAGGTATACTTGTCACCTGGAAATACTGAGTCATCATTCTGATGTAACACCTTAACACTGTTGTCCTTCACAGATATCACACACAACAAAAAATGCCACAGCTCCACTAAATATATTCCATACACTTTAAATTTCATGGGTTCTAAAACATCCAAAAAAATTCCCATGCATGCAATGCATTATTTAATAACTTGGCAGATTTCAAACTTTGACTCATGGTTACCTAACACAATAGGCCACATATAGAATGGTCATACCAAGTGCACAGCAAACATTTCACACTTTACCTAAAGCTAAATTAGAATAAATTATATTTGTGCTGTAAGCTTCTGCCTTAAACTATTGTACATAACTGTAAAAGTACCAAAAGGTAAAGTCCTAGCACAGCATGTAGGTAAGTAAAATAAACAAATCAGAAAAACGGGAAAAAAAAACCTAATAAGGTATTAGTATTATTATTATTACTCTTTATTTAAAAAGGACCAGCATTTTCCGTAGTGTTATATACAAAGTAGATTAAAGTACAGAAGGTACAAATAGCAAATTACAATTACAGGTACAATACAAAAATGTGACAGCGGGTAGCTCACTGCAATAGAAAAGAGGTCCCTACTCTGAAGTGCTTACAATCTAGAAAGGTGGGCTGTGAAACAGTAGGATGACAAGTGAAATATGACAGTGATTAAGGCAGCAGAGGTGGTTGTGTGTTACAATGTAGGTTGTGTGTCTGAGTATGGTAAGGTATGCAGAAATACAAATGTAGTTCAATACAATAAGGCAATATAGAATTTAATGCAACAGAGTTGAGGTCCCTACTCCAACAGAAATATTAGATCTATTAGATAGATAGATAGATAGATGTAAAGTTGTGATGTCACTTAAATGTCTTTATCAGGAACCAGGTACTTAAAAATTCCGAACCTTTAGTGGTGAGGTTGCAAAAAGAACTTAATGAACAAAAAACAGGATATACAAAGCTTGGTGAGTATACCTTTAAATCAAAACCAATTTTTGCATCAGTCCAGTAGCAGAAAAACCAGTGGAATCACATTTAAAACTGAAAGCAAACTAACAATGCAGCAGATATCTGAAACTGGGAAAAGAGGTCTTCATAGGCAGACTCGTAGCTGAAGGCACAGGGGGAAGGTTAATGCTGGAACAGAGCAGAATAGTAGGTGCAGGCAGAATACTTGCCAGACAAAAGAAGCAGTAGTAATGGACTGCTGCATCAGTAGTAAGTAAGCTGTTTCAACAGTGAATCAAGCAAGACAACGAATGGAGCAGGATAGCACAACATTTTTCTTACAAATGGCACTTTGGTGTGAGCTCTGCTGGATCTTAAAGTTCGCAGTTTATGCAGATTGGCTCAGCCCCATCACCTGTTAGTGACTAGGGGTGGAGTTATGATCCACAGGAGTAGTCTCCTCTTTCCTGGGTCTCCCCCGTGGCCTACTCAGTCTGTGGATTGACCAGAACAGCAACATTGGCCTTCCTTGTCCTATCTCGAGGCCTAACAGAACATGTACTCCTGGTAGTACCCCCTGACCAGTGGCCCTGACTCTGGACAGCCTCTGGAAGGTTTGAAGTGGTGCAGCTGATGGAACCATTGACCCAAATCTGGTGCATGAACATTAAATATTAGATGCTTGGAGCCACATGCTTTTTTCTTCAATTCCCCTCAAGCTATTGGAGATTTGACCTAAAGGACCTTGATCCAAGAATTATTTTTACCTCAAATTATTAATGTCCATCCATAATAAGAGGAGGTAGAATGGTCAAGGAAGTGGTGAACTGGTTTCTGACTCATGGTTTTGAGGAGCAACACATGCAGTCCTATTAAATTCCCTCAACGGCTATTAAATTGGACCCCTAAAGCAACCCACCAATGACTTGCGGGGTAAGGGTGAAATAACCCTACGTGATGTCGAAAATGTTACATAATGATGATGATCTCTTTTGCCATTGGTTCCGTCTAAACCCATAACTACGGGTTTGACTAATTGATCATGCTCACGGCCACACATGCAACGCGCGCAAGAATGGTTTATGGGCTTGCGTTTACGGACCGTAACTCGTGGCGTGGTGGAATTTAATAGCTCTGTAAAGCAGCCAATTTCAAGCCAACAGCAGCCTTTGTGGGCTTGACGATGCTGCTACGGGCTTCAAATTTACAGTTATAGGGCTGATGGAATACAGGATGGATACACAGTGAGGAGGAAGAGCCAACTTCTAAGCCACAGAGTCAACCTTGGCCTTAATTTGAAAAGGGTCAATGTATTTCAGGTCCAACTTGTGGGGCAGCTGACATAACTTCAGTTGCTTAATGGAAGATCTGGAAAGTCTGTACATCTGCGGTTTGCAAACGTTTTTTTGGTCAACAGCCTCTTCTAGCGCTCTCTTGGTGATAGACCAGATCTGTTGGAGATCTTATGCTCACCCAACAGCAGTAGGGTTTCCAGTGGCCACATTGGTCATCAAGATGAAGGGAGGGTGGTACCCAAAGCTGTTGAGTTCTTATGTAGTCATGTCTTGCACTGTTATGTGCAAATTCGACTAATGGCAAGAGGTCCGTCTTGTCTTCTTGCTCGGCTGAAGACATTTTTGGTGGGAAACAATTCGTTGGTATGTTCAGTAAGACCATTAGTTTGGGGATGATATGGTATCAAGAATAATACACCTAACAAATCTGTAATCTCTTCATAAGGGTTTTCCAGAATTGTGATATGAATTGTACTCCTCAATCTGAGACAATTTCAGAGGGAAGCCAAACTATCTCCTTGGGGAAAAATTCCACCAGGTCAGAGGCAGCTGGCAATTTGGTAAGTTGTATGAAATGAGCTTGCTGGGAGAATCTATTAACAAGAAATGCAAATAAAAGTATTACCTCTGAAGGAGGTAATTATGTGGCATAATGCATGGCCAAGTAGATACATGGACAAGATGATACTTCTAGGGGCTGGAGCAGACCAAAGGGAATAGCTTTGGGAGTGTTAGTGTATGCACAGGTTTTATAGGCTGCCATAAAGATCCTTGAGACCAACTCAAATGTCTTCCTGATTCCTTGATGACCAGCAATGGGAGGAAAATATATGTCCAAAACAGAACCTATGCACAATGTTCAGAAGGAACATAACAGTGGGTAGCAAGAAGCTGAATACAGGGTGCAACTCACTCCTGTACTTCTGATATGATTTGAAGCAGAGGCATTGAAATGCAAGCCACAAGCCAGGAAGGTGGCATGATCCTTTTTGGTGCTCTTTCCAACTTAGCATCTTTATAATAGATGCAGCGGAAGGTATTTGTTTTGTTATTCTTTAACCCTGGACAGTGTGTAATAATGTAGGTGGAAATGGGAACAGAATAAAAACCATGAGTCTTGTCTCAAGTTCAGTCTTTCTGTGAATTTCTCAAATGCCCTTTTAATAGCAAGGAGCTCCCTGTTTCCAATATCACAGTTATTTTCTGCTGGATAAACTTTTTAGAAAGGAATGCACCGGGGTGTAGAGGTCCATTGGGGAATTTGCTTGATACAGGATGTCTTTGTCTCGTGCCTCCAAGTTGTCACCTTCAACTAGGAATGAAAAACTAAGGTCTGGGTGGAAAAGCAGAAGGGCTCTTTCACATGCTGAAAAGCTTGTAAAGCTACTATACTCCAAGTCTTTGGATTAGCTTTTTTTGTCAGTACATTAATAGGAACAATAACTTTACAATAGTTCATTATGAATTTCCTGTAGACGTTGGCAAAAGCTCTTCAGATCTTTAGGCATAGGCCAATTGCAAAACAGCAGAGACCTTATCAGGATCCATAGAAAGTCCCTGAGGAGTGATGATGAATCCTAGGAATGGCACAGAGTCTGTTTCAAAGATTTCCCTTAACCATTGGAGCACTTGTGTGACATGTAAATAAGTCTGCAAATCTCACCTCATCAATACTCTGCCTGTTTGTCTTGGAGATGTCCTAACATTTGGTCTCTTTCTGCAGGTGAGCTGTATTTACTACCCAGGTGCATGGGTTCTGGGTTAGAAATCTCCCTAATAGTAGTTAGGTACCATTTTTGAAATTTTGAGAACTCTTAGCTTTCCACTTGCTGCTTAAGGAAGCACATGTTCAGTTTCAAACAGAAGTCCATTAGACCTTCCAGATGTTTAGCTACATGCTTGCAGACCAGCTGATCTTTAAATCTCTTAGACAGGTGGGGCTCAAAGGAGGCAGATAATGCCTCATCATTCCGCTTTAGTTCAGAAGCCAGAGTATGGCACTCTACAATGTACCGACAGACTTTGTGAGTACCATGAGATACTTTGTATAGGGCTTTGAAAATTTAAGAATGGCTTTAAAGAAAGCTTTGAAGTTATCAAGGAGTGAAGAATCCTGTTCTCACAGAGGTAAGGCTCGTGCTATAGCATCTCCATTCAAGTACACAACACAAGCACAATTATTTGAAAAGCCTTCATTCGCCTAGCCAGAGGTCTACCAGAAAAAATACTCCTGATATTATGACCAAGTTCAACTAAAGTTTTCCAGTGATACCTCGGTTTAAGTCGGCCTTGGTTTAAGTCATTTTCGGGTTAAGTTGCCTCTCCTCTGGAAATTTCAGGCTTGGTTTGAGTCGCTACCTTGGATTAAGTCATGCTTGTGAAACTCAAAGCACAATTGTGACTGCTACAGGCTGCTGCAATTGCTACAGCAGGAGGAGCCTATGCCTCCAATAATTCTAGTTGCCAGTGCCTGAAAGAGCCCAGATTGCTTGTGCGTGCAAAAGCCCATATTGAGCCCAAATCCAGCCTATGCCTGCAAGAGACCAAATTGAGCCCAAATCCAGCCTGTGCCTGTAAAAGCCAAAATCCAACCCATGCCTGCAAGAGCCTAAATTGAGCCCAAGTCCAGCTGGTGCCTGTAAGAGCCCAAGTCCAGTAGGTGCCTGCAAGAGCCAAAATTGAGCCCAAGTCCAGCCTGTGCCTGCAAAAGCCCAAATTGAGACCAACAGAGCTCAAGTCCTGCGGCTACATCATGACTTCAAAGAAAGTTACCACTCAGAAGAAAAAAGAGAGAATTACCAAGTATGACGGCGGTAGCTGCAAGTGTGATCTTACTGCTGAGTTCAAAATACCAAAAACAACAATTGCTAGCATTCTGAAAAATAAGGAAGCCATTAAGAGAGCTAACAAAAAAGCCTGGATAACCAGAATGTTTTTCACTGAATGGATAAACCAAATGTTTGGCCCAATTGTGAAAAAATATTTGGAGGAGACAGAAATACCGCTGATGGCTCTGTTAATCATTGACAATGCTCCTGTTCACCTTCCAGGCATGGAGGATAACTTGCTGGAGGACTTTAAGTTCATAACTGTGAAGCCTCCTAACACAACACCTCTTATCCAGCCCATGGACCAGCAGATCATCTCCAACTGTATACCAAGGAGGTGCCTTGAGGTGACCTTCAATACTCAGTTGACACTCAGAGAGTACTGAAAGGACATTTTCAATATCCTCCACTGTGTCAATCTGATAGATAAGGCCTGGCATGAGGTCTCTCACAAAATCATGAGCTCTCGCTGGAAGATACTGTGGCCAGAAGCTGTAGCTCTGGTAAACTCAAAGGCTAAACCTAGGAGAATAGTGGAGGAATTATGTCTCTGAGCAAGGCCATGGGCCTGGAGACATCAAAGAGCTAGAAGAGGAGCATAGAGAGGAGCTTAGCACTGAGGAGCTGCAGGAACCTCAGAGAGAGCAGCAAGAGGGAGTGGATGATTAACTTGCTTTTTTAGATAAAGAGGAGGGAAGGGAGGAAGCACCATCATCAAATAAATGTGTGCTAAATGGACTGAATTACAACATTTTGTTGAACACTATCACACTAACAAAGCTCAAGCAAGCAGCGTTGTGGACTTCTTTCATAATAAAGCAAAGTCTCACTTCAGAACAGCAGGAACAAGCTTCCCTTCATAGGTTTCTATCAAAACTGTCTACATCACAGTCTCCAGCAGAGACTGCTGCAGGGTACAGGGGTTTTAAGAGGCATAAAGGACAAACATCCCTATGAGCAAGTGTTTGATGTTGTAATGGAAGAGGACTCCTCTTCCAAGAAATAACCTGTCTCCTCCTTCTCGTCCTCTACATTGCCACCATCCCATTGGGCCTCCAAGTGCTCCAAGAACTGTAGAGTTAAAGTGAAGTTAAATTCTAAATTATTTGATGTAATTATTGTTGATTAGTAATGCCTGTTTAGCTTTAAGGTTTTGTTCACAATTAAATGTGAGAACATTTGAAAAATCTGGGGTCTAGATCAGATTATTTACATTGATTCCTATCGGAAATGCTACCTCGATTAAAGTTTTCGGTTTTCATTGTGCAGTTGGGAATGGATTTACCACTTAAACCGAGGTTACACTGTGTATTGCAAAATAATTTAAAGAAAGACTAATGTTGAATTTACAAAATCATTTTTTGAAAGTTTTCTATCATGGAACCTTACATTCATAAAGCAAAACGTGATAAAATTAGATACATTGATATGCCTAATTGTATGTAATACTAAAATGCAATATGAGATATGAGGATAAATGTATTAAGCATACTGAATATATGTGACTAAAGATAACTATGTCCTTTGAAGCAGGAAAGCATACTATTTACCCTTCTGTAAAAAAAAAAAATATATTAAAGTTTAACATATTTTAGTGGCATGAGTCAACCGGCCTCTAAAAGCAAATATTTATCTTGTTTTTCTTTAGCTTTCATTCTGTTTTTTCCTCTGTGATGTTTCTTTGTGTAGCTTTCACTTTGTCTGCTATCATGGCATTTCACTCTTCAAGGTAGGTAATAAGAAACGTTTTTGCACCTAGAAGGGAAGGTAGACAGGCTGGCATTGTGCCCATAGGTGGAAGTTCCTAGCTCCTTCCCCGCTCCTGTACTTGAAAACCCTTCCAATCAGGAAAAAGTATCTCAAACCCTGATTGGCCCAAATCAAAACTACCTAGCCAATCACATTAGCTCTGACAAATAGCAGTCCCTGATTTGTTCCTGTAGCCCACATGGAAGAAAATGGCCAAAAGATGCTAAGTTGTATTGTTTTATGGAAATACTTATTGTTGTATTGTGCAAAAATGGTATAAAATGGATAACTGAAACTGAAACTCCTATAGAAGCTGAGGTTATTATAGGAGATGAATCTGTGAGAGAGACCACTCCTGAAGAACCTCTAACAGCTTCAGCATTAAAGAAAACTATGACAGCTCTTTTAATGGAGTTTCAGATATCCATCAGGGAAGAATTGATAGGCGAAATTAAAAATAATGCTAAGAATATAAAAACATTAACAGATAGAACAGAAATTGTAGAACAGACTCAAGAGGTTATTTTGAAGAATAATGATGAATTAAAGAGAGAGATAATGGGACTTAAAGAGGAGATCCAGACGCTAAAGAGCCAAAATCTCAGATTAGCGGAAGCTGAAAAACGATATAATATTAGAATCTGTGGTATATCAGAGTCTGTTACCTTTAAAGACCTCCATCAATTTGTGGAAGCCTTTCTGTTAAGCTTAGTGGAGCGCCAGAGCGAGAAGCCTATAGAGAGATTATACTGAATTCCTCCTCCACCTAACATGGGCAAAGAAATTGCTAGGGATGTAATTGTAAAACTGCATCATATGTCCTTTAGAGAAGCAATACTAAAAGCTTCATTCAATAAAAAATGTTTTGAGAGTCCATATGAAAATCTTAAAATATTCCCAGATTTGACAGGAGAAATTTTATTTCAACGTAAGAAACTTCAATTTGTGACTAAAGTATTGAGAGACAAACAGATTTCCTATAGATGGGGAAATCCCCCAAAATTGATTTTTTGGTATGAGAATCACAGATACATTATTAATGACACTTTGGAAGGGGAGAATTTCCTGACAAAATTAAATAAAAGTCAGTAATTATAGGTTGGTTCACAGCGGTTATTTAAATATGTATTGGAATATAAATATTAGATTGTCTTCAATCAAAAAAAATTTGTAAAGAGTAGTGTATATGTATTATTTTGATAGAAAAAGAAAAAAAAAAAAAGGGAAAAAAAATTGAATGGTATTTTTTGCTGCTAATTTAGAAGTAACATACAGATGGTACACTTTAATGAATTTAGATAATGGGGAAAATACACCATGTTTTGATTAATATTTTTAAATTACTGTTTTACTACGGGAAATTTAAAGAGTAAAATATAAACTCACTAGTTGTTGGGTAATTTTTTAGATGTGAATATATATTCTCACTTTTTTTTATTATTAACACGAGGGAAACAATAAAGAAAACACTAACCTAGATAATGGGTAAAAATATATTAGTATTTAATAATGACACTAAGAAAATTTACTTTTATAAATTAGTGAGCAAAATACAATTCAGTAGTTGATTGCTATAAGGGAAGGGGTTCACAACTGGAGTAGGGAATTTAAAGGGAGAGTTCTGTTTGAAATTCTCTCAAATTAAAGGGAATAATATAAACATCTAGAGTAGGATTTAAAGCTTGGACACCCAAGATAGTAGTAAAAAACAGATAGAGGGTACAATAGAGCTTCGGCGAAGGCTTTCAGATGTATTTATCTGACATTGTTGCATCACAGGAGGGACTCTTCCTCTTCAAGGAGGACTGCCTCCCGATATGCCTCAATGAGTTGAGGAGGGATGAATGTTTTATGTTTAGTTTATGTATTGGTGTATATTTGTATTTGTGGACTGGAATTAAATTTATTCCAGGGGAACGGGGACTGACCATCATTTCTACTGTGATACTAACAGCATGTCATTAAAGATAGTAACGCAAAACGTTCAGGGACTGAATCATCCAGCTAAACGTAGTTTTTTTCTAAAGAGCTTTCTGCAGCAAAAAGCAGATATAATCTGCTTGCAGGAGACTCATTGGCAGGGAGCTCCAATTAAGTTTTTTAATACACATTATAAAGTCGCATACAATTCAATATATAAGAAAAAGGCAAGGGGTACCTCAATTTTTTTTTAGTAACAAACTTACGGTCACAGAGGAATTCGTGGAAATAGATCAGGAGGGTCGTTATATAATATGGATAGGCACAATTAACCACCAAAAATACTCAATATTGAATGTATACGTGCCGAATAGATCCCAAATTAAATTTCTTAGTAAAATCTTTAAAAAGTTTAATAAACTGATACAGGGATCTCGTATCGTTTGTGGAGACTTCAATATGCTCTCAGACCCAATTAAAGATAGAAAATCTGAAAATCGTTCACCTCCAGACTCATCAGTTATAAGATTGTCAAAACAGTTTATTTCTCTGATGACAAAATATTATTTAATTGATGTTTGTAGAGTACTGCACACCAATGAAAAGGATTTTACTTGTTTTTCTCCAAGTCATCATACATATTCTAGGTTAGATTATTTTTTTGTTGATATCAATACACTTAAAAGAACTTTGAGAGTTGATATTGGGCCAAGAGTGTGGTCGGATCATGCTCTAGTTAACTTGGAATTGTTTTCGAAAAATTCTTCCATTAACTCCAAATCTTGGAGACTTGATTCCTCACTCATTGATTCAGAGACAAGTCGGGATTATCTTAAAAAAGAAATTGATTTCTTTTATCAAGTAAACTCAGCTTCAGTAGAATCTAACATTACACTTTGGAACACACATAAGGCTTTTATAAGAGGGATCCTGATTAAATTGCAAAGTCAAAGGAAAAGAGAAAGAGGAACTCCTTTGAGAGAATTATATATCCAATTATATAATCTGGAACTAAGAAATAAAATTAATCCTAATGCTTCTGATGTTGATTAAAAAAATCCAATTACAGATTAAATCCATTAATCAGATGAGAACTGATAAGTCTATATGGCTTTTACAACAAAAAATTTACCATTATGGGAGTAAACCAAGTAAAATCTTAGCAAATAAACTTAGATCTCATGCTACTAAAAAAAGGGTTGATTATATTTATCACAATGGAACCTATCTTAATAACCCAGTCCAGATAGCAGAAGCATTTGAACAGTATTATTCTAGGCTATATAATTTGGAATTGGATCCTTCTTTTCAGAAGCCATCTCTGGAGGTCATTCAACATTTTTTGAATGAAATAGATTTGCCGTAAGTTTCACCAGAGGAAGTTTTAACACTAAATAATGATTTTTCTGAAAAAGAGATTTGTGACGTTATTTCTAAATTGAAGTTGGGTACGGCCCCAGGCCCAGATGGTTTTGGAAATCATTACTATACGTCTTTGGTAACAACCCTAGTCCCCCATTTAAAACATATTTTCAATGAGATTAAAAGAAAGGGACATATTCCTTCAGAAATGTCAGAGGCACTGATTATCACTGTACCAAAAAAAGACACAGGTATATTGGAATGTAAAGACTTCCGCCCCATTTCACTTTTGAACGTTGATGTAAAAATTTATGCTAAAATGCTGGCGGATAGATTGAGTGAGGTTATTCACAAACTTGTATCAATTGTTCAAACTGGATTTGTACGGGGACGTTTGGGCTCTGACAATACCAGACGCATGTTGGATTTGATTTCATATTCTAAACACAAACTTCTCCCAACAGTGTTTCTATCAATGGACGCAGAGAAGGCCTTTGACCATGTCGGATGGGATTTTATCAGGTGTGTACTCCAGAAATATGGCCTTGGCTCTTTTGGGTCTAAGTCCATTGGAGAATTATACTCTTCCCCATCCGCTTCGGTCATTGGTAATGGGTTTAAAACGCAGAGATTTGCAGTTACTAATGGAACGAGACAGTGGTGTCCCCTTTCGCC
This sequence comes from Discoglossus pictus, assembly GCA_027410445.1. Taxonomy (NCBI): domain Eukaryota; kingdom Metazoa; phylum Chordata; class Amphibia; order Anura; family Alytidae; genus Discoglossus; species Discoglossus pictus. The sequence goes on along the minus strand of CM050165.1, from coordinate 241,510,272 downwards.
GATAATCTTTGCATTTATAATGGAGCCCATGGCGGTTTCTATAAGAGATAACCCCTCTATTCATGGAATTACAGTTGGTGGGATACAGCATAAAATAATGCTGTATGCCGATGATGCGGTTGTGTTTGTGTCTAACCCCATTGACTCTTTGAAAACTTTGCATGTAATAATAGATAAATATTCCAAAGCCTCTAACTATAAAATTAATATCTCCAAGTCACAGGTTTTTGCTCTTAATTTAGCCAGTCCGGAAAAAGATTACTTGAAATCCATCTACCAGTATAATTGGCATTCTAATACCATAACTCATATGGGAATCAAATTTTATAATTCTATCCAGTTAATAATTAAAAACAACTATAAGGAGCTATTAAATAAACTTACGAAAATTGTTTCCTCTTGGAGACCTTTGAATTTAACTTTAACAGCTAGAATAGCAGCAGCCAAAATGTCGCTTCTTCCAAGATTAAGCTATATATTTAGATCTATTCCTATACCTTTATCCAAAACTTTTATAGTACATTTTCAACAAATAATAGACAAATTTATCTTTCAGGGGAAAAACAACAGAATAAAGAAAGTTATAATTTCCAGAACATTTAGAAAAGGGGGACTAGCATACCCAATGATTCAGACCTATCATGATGCTACAATGTTTTCACATGCAGTCAAATGTATAGAAAGTTTGAAAGTGGCAGGTTGGCTGCAGGTTGAAAGATGTTCAGTAGTTAAGGATTCTTTAGGCTGGTTGATGTTTAGGAAGGAGTTAAAAAAAGAACTATTTTTAGATGGTTCTGATATTGTTCGTGAAATACTTGAATTTTGGGATAAACATAAATTGAGATCTCAATTAATGCCTTTTCCTAGCCCTATCCTTCCGATTTTATTATTAGAGAGAGAATTGAACTTATCATTTTTGGGTGGATGGAGAGCATTTGGCATTTGTTGTTTGAGAGACTTATATATTGGCAACTCTTGGGCTTCTTTTGAAGACTTGAAGGAAAAATTTGGGCTTCCTCATAAAAGTTGGCTTGAATATAATAGACTTCTGGCTGCGTTCAGAGATTCAATCTATTCTAGTTTTAAAGTTAGATCTTTAACTTCTTTTGAAAAACTAATGATTCTAGAAGATAGAAAGCACTTAATATCTAATTGTTATAACATCTTGCGGGAGGAAATGGATAAATGCCCTTTTAACAAATCTAAAATGTGCATATATTAGTAGTGGGAAGTGTATTTACTTTCTCTTGGTGCTTAACACCTATTTCACATATATTCAATAGAGAATTGGAGAAAACAAAAATAATAAAGTTTTATTTACATTCTTAGGCGACAACGTCGATTAAAAACTCTTTAAAATCAAGGGAAGTAGGAAGTAATTCCTTAAAAACATTTTAATATTGAATCCCATATTTTCCACACTTTTGATAAGTGAATTACTAATATTTGAGGGATCAATACCTGATCTTATTTCCTCTTATCTTATCTTACTAAGTGTGTGATTTTGTTAGGTTTGGCTTCCAGACTGTTTTAAGTATATATCTCTCTTTTTATCAGTATTAGAGATATTGTGCTTATATCTTAGTGTCCTGTCACCTTCAAATTCTTTTAGATCTGTATTCAGTTTAGTATAATTCTGAAGTTGACATATCTGACGTTCTAATTGTTGTTATATAACCCAGGTGCCCTTTGAATCTCTATAACAGTTTTAGATTGTACTGGTATATTTCTCCAGTTGTTATAGTGACTCACTGTTGGAGATTATTTACAACATAGAGGTTTTGGCTGGAAAAAAGGTTTTCTGGCAAAATGACCCACATTTCCACCCCTCTATTGTATCTGTAGCATTTCTTATAACCCCCATTTCGGGTACCGCATTAATATCAGGTCTTAAAAATTCCAGAATTTTATAATGCGTTTCTTGTTGTCTAGATACACAGATTCCTCCTATGTCAGTGATGGCGAACCTTTTTGAGCCCGAGTGCCCAAACTGCAATACATGCCAACTTTTTTTTCCTCTAAGTGCCAACACGGCAATTAAACCTGAATACTGAGTCTTAGACGAACAACGACAGGAACGCAGAACATTGAAAATAAAACAAATGGCAGTTAGTGCGCGCCACGCAAATGGTGCTCAGAGGAGCAAAAGCCTCACATTATGTGGCAAACAGCATTGTCAGCCTTACAATTGTATTCCCGTCATTTTTGATAAAATTATAGACTGATCATTTCTTTGTCATGGACAAAAAAAATTTGAAGGGGATCAAATACTCCCCTACTCCCCCCCCCCCCCCCACTGTATGTATATATATATACATTTTTAGAGAGAGGAAATTAATATTACATTAATAAGCCCATTCACATGTCTAAAAGGCAGGGCCATGCAAATGAGAATACAATGCACCTCACTCTTTTAATCCAAAAATAGCAATTTTATACATTGCTCCCTTAATGCATATGCCCGCTTCCCCTTGTCGCCCCCTTCTCCCTTGTCTCTCCCCTTCTCTCTTGACTACCACTCCCTCTTGTCTCTCCCTCCACTCTTGTCTCTCACTTTCTCACTCCCCCTTGTCTCTTACACCCTTCTCTCTCCCATTCTCCCTTGTCTCTCCCCTGCCCCTTATGTCTCCCCTTCCCCCTTGTCTCTCCCCCACCCTTGTATCTCCCCTTCCCCCTTGTATCTCCTCTTCCCCCTTGTCTCTTCCCCCATTTTTCCCTCTCCCCCCACCCTCCTCTCTCGCCTCTTGTCTCTCCCCTCCCCCTTGTCTCTCCCTCCACTCTTGTCTCTCCCCTTCTCCCTCCCCCTTGTCTCAACCCTCTTCTCTCTCCCCCTCTCCCTTGTCTCTCCCCTGCCCCATAACTCTTACCTTCCCCTTGCCTCTCCCCCTGCGGATCTCGAGGAGAGTCTGTTCGCCTGCGCTGCGCGCGCGCGCGCACGCTAGCACAGCCCTTCCTTTTTTAAGTGACGGGAGAGTGCTCAGGCGCCGTGCTCGCGCACGATGAGCAGACCCAGCATGCTGCCGGCGACCTATGGCCGCGTGCCCACAGAAGGGGCACGGCGTGCCACCTGTGGCACGCGTGCCATAGGTTCGCCACCACTGTCCTATGTAGTACCAGGCTCTCCCGTGTACTACAAGTTAGGGCACAAGGAGGTGACTATAATGGAATTTGAAGGTGACAGGACACTAAGATATAAGCACAATATCTCTAATACTGATAAAAAGAGAGATATATACTTAAAACAGTCTGGAAGCCAAACCTAACAAAATCACACACTTAGTAAGATAAGATAAGAGGAAATAAGATCAGGTATTGATCCCTCAAATATTAGTAATTCACTTATCAAAAGTGTGGAAAATATGGGATTCAATATTAAAATGTTTTTAAGGAATTACTTCCTACTTCCCTTGATTTTAAAGAGTTTTTAATCGACGTTGTCTCCTAAGAATGTAAATAAAACTTTATTATTTTTGTTTTCTCCAATTCTCTATTGAATAAATCTAAAATTTGGCAACATTCTTTTAATCTCTCTTGGTCAGAAGAAGAATGGTCCGATTCATTTATTCTCACAGATCAAATAATTAAAAATACATCATACAGAGAGCTACACTTTAAATTAAGTACTCAATGGTATTATGTTCCAACAAAAATGGCTCTGATTACTAAAAAAGATAATCTGAAGTTTTGTTGGAGGAACTGTGGTTTGGTGGGTTCACATGCCCATATATGGTGGAGTTTCCCGATAATTCAACAATTTTGGGAAACTTGTTTTGGGCATATTAGGAATATTTTGGGCATTACCATTTCCTTTTCTGTAGAAAATGTTTTATTTCACATTTTTTCGAATCAGCTTGCTCTGGACGTAATTGCGTTTTTACTTCAGATATTCATGGCATCTAAACTGTTGATAGCAAGGAGATGGGGTCAGTCTTCCGTTCCCTCTTGGGGTGAAATCACATATATGGTAGATAGAAACAGAAATCTTGAAAAATCTCTTCAAGAGCAAGGTCTTATAAAAATAAAACTTTACAAATGGAAAATTTGGGATCAAAATAAAGATCTTTCTCGGTTATGATCTAAGTTTTAATATCTCTGGGACTTAGCTCCCAGCAATTATAATTTCTGGTACAAGTTCACAATATGCATTGTAAATGTATGTCTTGTCTTTTTCTTTTGTCAGTTTTTTGTTTTGCTGTGTATTCTGTTTTATATATTTATATTGTAATTGTCTACTTTTGATACCAATAAATAAAAAAAAAAAATAAAAAAAAAATGGATAACTGAAAAATAAATACATGCTTTGCTGGGACACATTTATATGGTGTGTTTCATTTAGAGGGAGGGCCTTTTTATTATTTTATCCTACGGCAAAACCTTGCAACTTGTCCTGAGAATCTGAAACTTAGTACGAGAATCTGCAACTTGTCCTTAAATCCTGATAAGCCGAACTATGTGAAGGGATATTGAACAGAGTCAACCTGTGGGTCTAGATACCTATTCAAGCCCAATGTAGAGCAGGGTGTGCCTGTTTGCAAACTGTTTCAACCACATAATAAATTTATCATGCAAGCACTTTGTCATGCAACCACTCCAGAGTCCTTTACCCCCAACATGGGGTGTTTCTTTTGCAGTCCACAGATTTTGAACAATAGGTTCCAATTAGGATAAGATGTTATAATAAGACTAGCGACTTTCCCGTCAAAAAATAACGTTAATAGAATTGTAAGGCAGGTAATGCTGTTTGCCCCAGAGATTGATTTTTTGGGTGGTCCGAGATCCTTCGGTGCTCATTGCGAGGCTGTTGCTATTATTGTTTGGTCTGCGCTGATCTGCTTTTTGCGCTTACTGCAAGTCTTTTGTGCTATGAGCAGCGGTGGCACTCATTGTAAGTGGCGCTATGAATGGATTTTGCGTTTATTGTAAAAAAAAAATGTTTTGGGGTGTATATGTATTTTTGGATGCTAATTAAATAATTAATAAATTAATATACTTTACCTATTTGGAAGTAATATATGGAGGAAGCATTGTGCTGAAGAGCTAACAATCTGTTTGATGTTCCTGCAACATACAATGTCGGTTTGCACTGTTGTGGAGCTGAGGTGTAAATGTCAGCAATCTGTGCAGTGTGTAGTGTAAATAGGCTGCGTGTGCGAGGGAAAGTTAGTGTTGTAAAATGGTGGCGAATGTGTATGTGGTACTCGGGTGTGGATGATTTAGCATCCTTGCTAAAAGTGTATCTTGTATCTCGTACAGCTTTTTTGAAAAGCTGTATGTGCTTGGTGGTGTTTTGCATTTTTAGGGTCTTGAATTTTCGTTTTTTTCGGTGGCCATTTTTTCTTTCGCTTAGGGGACTTTCGTGTGTCTAAACTTGGGAATTTGGTCTTAAATTAAGGTGTAACTTCACTTGCAGAGGGCCTGGGTGCCCCCCTTGCTGTGTATAAGATTTTTATGTATTTTTTGTGTGTATTTAATGTGTTTTTAATGTTTTCAGATGCGCTGGGTTCGGCCGTTAAGGTCGTATTTTTGCAAAGGACTCCCGCGTCTCATATTTTTTAATGCTAAGTCTGTAAATTTTCCGTTGTAAGTCCTGCGGTTCATATTTTTTGTGTAAGTCCGTATTTAGTGATTGCATGTTAGATCTATTTTGGTGAAGTGCCGCTTGTGTGGGTGTTTGTAACCGTAGAGCCTCCACCTCCGCAAATACGGCCCCTCGCTTTGCGAGGGTTCGCATTTGCGGTCTGCAATGAGCCTTCAGCTCATTGCAGCCGACATTGGAGCCTCCACCTTACGCAAATGCGGCCCCTCGCTTTGACAACTTTTATATGTGATGGTTGGTCCTACCTCTTTACTCTGTTACTTGCCACACTATACCATGATCAGCGACAAGGACCAGCCATAGGCATACTGCAGCCATCTCAAAAACTATTACCTAATGTAGTATTAGATCTCAACTTATTTTGAGAGCACTGATATAGACACAAACTTGTGTTCAGCCTAACTACCCATGTCCCACTTTCTTCTGGGTTTAAGGCTTCTTCAATGCAAACTGATAAATCATAACACTAACTATTTAAAGGTAACTGCCTGAAGTTGGGAAATATACTGAGTTATATCTGTGAAATATACTGACATATACGTTTTTGTATACCACATAACTTACTATGTTCCAAATTTCTATTATTTTGTTAATCATATTTATAAGCTATCCTACTGGTTTCAATACTCCACTCTATCATTTGTATGTTCTGCTATAAGACTTTTTTGCATTGTTTTAGTTTCTCCCACATACAAATTGGGACATGTACATTGTAATACTTAAATCCTCCCAATGGTTTGACAGTTTATGAAATCATCAATCTTATATTCCTTTACAGAAACACCACCAAAAATGTATATATATATATATTTAGAAACAGAGAAATCTCCACATGGGCATCGACCACTGCTCCTTCTAATTTGTGTCTACCAGTTCTATGTTTGTAGTTGTTTGTTTGTAGCAGCAGTCGTAGTATGACTGGCACATATTTCTGCTTTCTAGAAAGTTAACTGATTTTTTGCTATACTCATAAGTACAGTTTAGATTGTTCTCACTCATATTTTGCAAATGCTGTAAAGCCCCCACACTTCCTTCCCACAGGACAAAAATATAATCCACATACAGCAGCAAGAATACTATGTATGCCTACCATGCCTTTAGGGACAGACATGTGTAAGTAAGGGTCTATGTAGCATCGATGGTTGCACCTACCCATTGCCTGTAATAGATTCCATTGAAGATAAAGACATTATTTAAAAAAAAATCTAATAATGTGATCACAATATCAGTATATTTCATATGGTATATTTCTCCTAAACTCCAGTAATTTTCTTCAGGAATGCATCCTCGCTATGTGAAAAATTCTGATCTGTAGAATAAAGAGACTCTGCATCAAAATACACTAATATCATTCCATTATTAACCTGAATTCCATGAATATCTCCTAATACATCAGTGGTGTCTCTAACTCAGAACTGTAAAGTCATCAAAATGGTCTCAAAAAATGGTCCACCTAACAACTAATGTTGCTAATGTGCTCAGTCATACTGTTGAAGAAAAACATTTTCGCTGACTCGCCCTCGCCCTCAGAAGAATAAGATAGGACACAAAAACTCTGTATTTTTAGTTTAATACAAGCTTGGAGTGAATTGACAGATTTCCAGCAATTCTGCAATTCAACTGAAGATCTACTCCAAATCCTACATTCTTATACAGTTTTTTTCAAGGATTTGTAACTAATGTTGACAAATGAGTAACTCTTTCTTGTGATAGCAGTGTATATTTTACAAACAACTTTAGTTATTCAGTAAACGTGTATAAGGTTCTACACACAATGCTAGTTAGTCAATAAACATACACAAGGTTCTACAATGTTAGTTATTCAGTAAACATACACAAGGTTCTGCACACAATCCCCCCCTATCCAACAATGCTTTATCTCTACTCACATATACGTTTAGTTGTATTGAAGGAATCAAAGTTTGCAGAAACCTTGGAGTAAAAGCAGAATTAACTCCTTCTTAGGTTTTTTGATTAATAAGGTCAGCAATTACTATTTTCTTATATATTTATATCTACTTAGGAATTATAGATATTTAACTCCTACAATACCTCCAATGCTTGTAACAATAAAACAACCTGGTATTTTTTTTTCCTTATGCATTTTTGATAGAGAGGAGATTGTTGGCATTACTGGATCAGTTACGTTAAAATAGCCAGATTCTTTTTTTTTGCTACTCACTGTTCCTGGATCAAAACTATTGGATCACCAAAGAACAAGTTATACTGTTGCCATCCCTCAGTTGTCTTAGTTGTCTGCTAGTATAAATACAGTATAAACTCTTTACACTCCAAATGATCCCTTAGAGCTCAACTTTTAGAAACAAATTGACTTTTTGGTACCTACACAGGACTTGCACTCTGATTTCTCAAGAGGTCTGGGTTTTTATTCTCCCATAATAAATATTGTGTTTCCTTTAAATCCTATCTATGTGGAAATAAATGTATTTAAAGGATTTACTGGACAAAAAGAAAAGCACTTACATAATAATTTCACATGAGCTTCATTTAAATGGAAACTAGCCAGATTTTAAATTTTCTATTCCTTAAGATTATATGTTTTTTTAATCTTCATTTACTCTGTTTGCTCTAGTATCGTGTCACTCTGGACATCACATTCTGTTGGGATTGATGGTATTATATTTCTTCTTTTTTGAAAACTTCTGCCTACCTTCCCTCTTAGTCTGCCTAATTGTCCTTTCTAAAAAAATCACTACCACTAACGGTTCCTGAGCATCTTTCCGTGTTCCTTTATTGTCTGTTATTCTTTATCCTTTCCTAAAACTTGAAAAAATCTCATTCATTTGGTATACACGCGATTATTTTTAAAATCTTCTATAATCCTTTAGTCTTTTCTAGTTTATCCCACTATTTCATTCCTCAATTAATATCATAAACACTGATGGTGGGGAAAGGGAATGCAACAATTTTTGGGAAACAGCAAGAGTGGAGCATGAGAGGTGAAAGAAGCTAAATGGATGGAGTGGGGGAAAGCAGACTAAGAGGGAGAGGTAGAAATTAGACTATAAAGTGTGAGAGTAGGTATGCTGTGTACTGAATAGAGAGTAAATAAGGTTGTAAACAGAGACAAGAAGAGGTGGAAATGGCAGGGTAAAAAAAATTGTAATTGAAAGAATGTGTGAGGGAGAGGAGGATGGAAAGTATACAAGGATGAGTTATGAGACAGGTGAGGGAAGAATAAGTGGGTAAAGATAAGATTACTCATTTCACTGCAGATTCTTCTGCCAGTGAAACTGTTAAGGAAGGAGCATTAAATGGATCAGTAGAAAAAGAAGATGGGAAATTTAAAAGGGGCATTAGCACAGGAATAAAAAATAATGTGCAGTACACAACAGATTATTTGACAAAATCAGATTTTAAATGTAAATTTATGTATTTAAATTGTGTTTTCTGAAATAATTCGAATTTTAAAAACTGAGACTTAATATAGAGCAAACATGCAGAACATATTGCCCACATGTAAGGTAGATTACTCCTTCTTTCCTCCCATGCTGTTGGAAGAGAACAATGTGACAAAAGGGGTCATTAGGTTTCATTAGCTTGGTTAAACATGGAAAACAATTCTAGCCTGGGATAAATACATATTGTTTGGGGTCTCTGAGTATGCCACTACCCAACTCTCAAGCCTTCTCCTTCTGAAAACCTTTTGCAGTGCTCCTGGCAAACAATGTTGCAACCCCAAATGCATTATGGTGCCAGGCTAATTTTTCAAGCTGCCATGGCAAGCTGGCTTCCAAGGTTTGTTAAGACCTAAATAAGTATGAAATTGAAAACTGTACAAATGCATGTTATTTACTTTCTGATCTAGTATAAAGTGTATACTAAACAGTTACCAACTATTGTATATCTGCTTATATAGGTCCATAAGTTTGTGTTTAATGATATCACAAACATATTACATATGGATAAAAATGCACATTTAAAATAATTATGGCTAAACTATTAATGCAAATTCAATGAATTACTAGGCTAAAATCTCTAATGTACAAATCTAGGGCCCTATTAAATTCTCCCTCGTAGTTCTCTCGGTGCTCGCAAAAGGCAGTTTTCCTGCTGTTTGCGAGAACCGAATCTCTCGCAGCCTGCTTTACGATATGACTGCGAAAAAATGGCCGAGAATAGGCTCCGAGAGAGCTACGTAGCCTTAAATCTATGCACGAGTCTCGCATATCGTAAGAATCCCTACGTGGACAAAAAGTCCACGCAAGGGATCCGAAAGCCTCTACGTGCTGCCTCGGAACAGCCCGAGACAGCAGCGTGAGGCTCCCCCCTGCACCCTATACACATCCCCATGCTGCAGGGGTCTCTATCAGGACCCCTGCAGCACCCCCACATTAACCCCTTGCAGCGGGGGTCCCCGATCTGCATAGATCAGGCCCCCCGCTGCATTTAAAACTTTTAAATTCCCCGCCGCGGCTCCTTAAAGGGACCGCGGCACACTATTAGCCAATCCCGGCCGCGGCACTTAAAATTAACCCCCCTCTATGCTGGGGGTCCCCATCGGGACCCCCGAAGTGTCCCCACATAAACCCATTGCAGGGGGGGTCCCCGATCTGCATAGATCAGGCCCCCCGCTGCATTTAAAACTTTTAAATTCCCCGCCGCGGCTCCTTAAAGGGACCGCGGCACACTATTAGCCAATCCCGGCCGCGGCACTTAAAATTAACCCCCCTCTATGCTGGGGGTCCCCATCGGGACCCCCGAAGTGTCCCCATATAAACCCCCTGCAGCGGGGGGCCCCGATCGGCACCGATCGTGACCCTGCTGCAATTCAATTTTAAATTTCCCGCCTCGCGGGTCCTCAAAGGACCGTAAAGGTCCTGAAAGGACTCGCACTAAAAATAATAACCCCAGGCAACTATAATTACCCCATTAACTCATGATGGTCAATCCAGACCACCATAAGGCCTAAATTAACCCATTAACTCATGGTGGTCAATCCAGACCACCATAAGACCTAAATTAACCCATTAAGTAATGATGGTCAATCCAGACCACCATAAGGCCTAAATTAACCCATTAACTCATGGTGGTCAATCCAGACCACCATAAGACCTAAATTAACCCATTAAGTAATGATGGTCAATCCAGACCACCATAAGGCCTAAATTAACCCATTAACTCATGGTGGTCAATACAGACCACCATAAGGCCTAAATTAACCCATTAACTCATGGTGGTCAATACAGACCACCATAAGGCCTAAATTAACCCATTAACTCATGGTGGTCAATACAGACCACCATAAGGCCTAAATTAACCCATTAAGTAATGATGGTCAATCCAGACCACCATAAGGCCTAAATTAACCCATTAAGTAATGATGGTCAATCCAGACCACCATAAGGCCTAAATTAACCCATTAAGTAATGATGGTCAATCCAGACCACCATAAGGCCTAAATTAACCCATTAACTCATGGTGGTCAATCCAGACCACCATAAGACCTAAATTAACCCATTAAGTAATGATGGTCAATCCAGACCACCATAAGGCCTAAATTAACCCATTAACTCATGGTGGTCAATACAGACCACCATAAGGCCTAAATTAACCCATTAACTCATGGTGGTCAATACAGACCACCATAAGGCCTAAATTAACCCATTAACTCATGGTGGTCAATACAGACCACCATAAGGCCTAAATTAACCCATTAAGTAATGATGGTCAATCCAGACCACCATAAGGCCTAAATTAACCCATTAAGTAATGATGGTCAATCCAGACCACCATAAGGCCTAAATTAACCCATTAAGTAATGATGGTCAATCCAGACCACCATAAGGCCTAAATTAACCCATTAACTCATGGTGGTCAATACAGACCACCATAAGGCCTAAATTAACCCATTAACTCATGGTGGTCAATACAGACCACCATAAGGCTCTATTTAACCCCATCAGTCCCATAAGGGTATATTATTACCATTATGGGCCTGTTACAACCCAACATTAACCACATAAGTGCCATGATGGTCCTCAAGGACCATCATGACACTAACTACAAACACTACACTATAACCCCCAATAAACCATTTAATCTAAACTAACCCCCCTCTACACTAATCTTTTAACACTTACACTACCTACCTACACTACCTACCCCCGAATAAACCTCCCCAACACTCTAATTACAAAAAACAATAAACCTACAGCACAGAAAACAAAAAACCTACAGTACAAAAAACAAAAAAACCTACAGTACAAAAAACAAAAAAACCTACAGTACAGAAAAAATAAAAATTACAACCCCACCCCCCACTACAGAAAACAAAAAAATACATTACAACCCCACCCCCCACTACAGAAAATAAAAAAAATTACACACCTGAAAAGGAAAGACAGATAAACACAATACAATAATACATATAATACATTACATACATTACATACAATACATGACATTACATATAATATATTAAATATAATATATTAAATATAATATATTACATATAATACATTACATACATTACATACAATACATGACATTACATATAATATATTAAATATAATATATTAAATATAATATATTACATATAATACATTACATACATTACATACAATACATGACATTACATATAATATATTAAATATAATATATTAAATATAATATATTACATATAATACATTACATACATTACATACAATACATGACATTACATATAATATATTAAATATAATATATTAAATATAATATATTACATATAATACATTACATACATTACATACAATACATGACATTACATATAATATATTAAATATAATATATTAAATATAATATATTACATATAATACATTACATACATTACATACAATACATGACATTACATATAATATATTAAATATAATATATTAAATATAATATATTACATATAATACATTACATACATTACATACAATACATGACATTACATATAATATATTAAATATAATATATTAAATATAATATATTAAATATAATATATTACATATAATATATTACATATAGTCCTAATCAAATACCCCCTATCTATCTAACATACAATCTATTTAATTTAAAATAAATCCTAACTATATCAAATACATCCCCCTATCTATCTAATATACAAAAAATCCTAACTACATACACAGACCCTTATTCTAAAATAAAATAAAATAATTACAGTCCTAACTACATACACAGACCCTAATTCTAAGCTAAAATCAATAAATTAAGACCACTTACCTTTAAGATGTTGCTTCAGATCACTAACCTATGGGTCAAACAAAAAAAAAAATTAGTACAAAACATTAACATCAAATAAATAAACATTCTATACATTCTACATATTCAACTCACCTTTACAGCATGTCCAGTCACTGTTAAGCTCTTCCGGCGCGGCCCTGTTAAAAAAAAAAAACACAATACATGAATACATGAATACAATATATAAACAATAAATAAAATACACAAATAAACATCTAAATATACATTTAACTTACCTCCCCGCGATGTCCCCGGCCTTCTCTCCTTCAGCCCCGGCTGGGCCGCGGAACCATCCGCGCTCTAAAAAAAAAAAAGAAAAAAAACTAACGGAGGTCTGCACTGGCAGACCTCCCCGACGCTACTGAACCTCCCGGAGTCGTTTCCGGGAGGAAATTGGCATTGGCGGCTTGTGATTGGCTGAAAAAGCTGTCTATCAATTTCAGCCAATCAAAAGTCGTCAATGTGTGAGCCAATCAGGATGGGATACACCCCAATATCCCACCCTGATTGGCTAAAACACTTGTCTATCTTTATGGGAACCAATCACAACGCTCAGATGCCTTCAGCCAATCACTATGGGATACACCCCCACGGAGTGATTGGTAGAAGACATCTGCGCATCCTGATTGGCTCCTACATTGACGACTTTTGATTGGCTGACAGCTTTTTCAGCCAATCACAAGCCGCCAATGCCAATTTCCTCCCGGAAACGACTCCGGGAGGTTCAGTAGCGTCGGGGAGGTCTGCCAGTGCAGACCTCCGTTAGTTTTTTTTTTATTTTTTTTTAGAGCGCGGATGGTTCCGCGGCCCAGCCGGGGCTGAAGGAGAGAAGGCCGGGGACATCGCGGGGAGGTAAGTTAAATGTATATTTAGATGTTTATTTGTGTATTTTATTTATTGTTTATATATTGTATTCATGTATTCATGTATTGTGTTTTTTTTTTTTAACAGGGCCGCGCCGGAAGAGCTTAACAGTGACTGGACATGCTGTAAAGGTGAGTTGAATATGTAGAATGTATAGAATGTTTATTTATTTGATGTTAATGTTTTGTACTAATTTTTTTTTTTGTTTGACCCATAGGTTAGTGATCTGAAGCAACATCTTAAAGGTAAGTGGTCTTAATTTATTGATTTTAGCTTAGAATTAGGGTCTGTGTATGTAGTTAGGACTGTAATTATTTTATTTTATTTTAGAATAAGGGTCTGTGTATGTAGTTAGGATTTTTTGTATATTAGATAGATAGGGGGATGTATTTGATATAGTTAGGATTTATTTTAAATTAAATAGATTGTATGTTAGATAGATAGGGGGTATTTGATTAGGACTATATGTAATATATTATATGTAATATATTATATTTAATATATTATATTTAATATATTATATTTAATATATTATATGTAATGTCATGTATTGTATGTAATGTATGTAATGTATTATATGTAATATATTATATTTAATATATTATATTTAATATATTATATGTAATGTCATGTATTGTATGTAATGTATGTAATGTATTATATGTAATATATTATATTTAATATATTATATTTAATATATTATATGTAATGTCATGTATTGTATGTAATGTATGTAATGTATTATATGTAATATATTATATTTAATATATTATATTTAATATATTATATGTAATGTCATGTATTGTATGTAATGTATGTAATGTATTATATGTATTATTGTATTGTGTTTATCTGTCTTTCCTTTTCAGGTGTGTAATTTTTTTTTATTTTCTGTAGTGGGGGGTGGGGTTGTAATGTATTTTTTTGTTTTCTGTAGTGGGGGGTGGGGTTGTAATTTTTATTTTTTCTGTACTGTAGGTTTTTTTGTTTTTTGTACTGTAGGTTTTTTGTTTTCTGTGCTGTAGGTTTATTGTTTTTTGTAATTAGAGTGTTGGGGAGGTTTATTAGGGGGTAGGTAGTGTAGGTAGGTAGTGTAAGTGTTAAAAGATTAGTGTAGAGGGGGGTTAGTTTAGATTAAATGGTTTATTGGGGGTTATAGTGTAGTGTTTGTAGTTAGTGTCATGATGGTCCTTGAGGACCATCATGGCACTTATGTGGTTAATGTTGGGTTGTAACAGGCCCATAATGGTAATAATATACCCTTATGGGACTGATGGGGTTAAATAGAGCCTTATGGTGGTCTGTATTGACCACCATGAGTTAATGGGTTAATTTAGGCCTTATGGTGGTCTGGATTGACCATCATTACTTAATGGGTTAATTTAGGCCTTATGGTGGTCTGGATTGACCACCATGAGTTAATGGGTTAATTTAGGCCTTATGGTGGTCTGGATTGACCATCATTACTTAATGGGTTAATTTAGGCCTTATGGTGGTCTGGATTGACCACCATGAGTTAATGGGTTAATTTAGGCCTTATGGTGGTCTGGATTGACCATCATTACTTAATGGGTTAATTTAGGCCTTATGGTGGTCTGGATTGACCACCATGAGTTAATGGGTTAATTTAGGCCTTATGGTGGTCTGGATTGACCATCATTACTTAATGGGTTAATTTAGGCCTTATGGTGGTCTGGATTGACCACCATGAGTTAATGGGTTAATTTAGGCCTTATGGTGGTCTGGATTGACCATCATGAGTTAATGGGGTAATTATAGTTGCCTGGGGTTAATATTTTTAGTGCGAGTCCTTTCAGGACCTTTACGGTCCTTTGAGGACCCGCGAGGCGGGAAATTTAAAATTGAATTGCAGCAGGGTCACGATCGGTGCCGATCGGGGCCCCCCGCTGCAGGGGGTTTATATGGGGACACTTCGGGGGTCCCGATGGGGACCCCCAGCATAGAGGGGGGTTAATTTTAAGTGCCGCGGCCGGGATTGGGTAATAGTGTGCCGCGGCCCCTTTAAGGAGCCGCGGCGGGGAATTTAAAAGTTTTAAATGCTGCGGGGGGCCTGATCTATGCAGATCGGGGACCCCCCCCTGCAATGGGTTTATGTGGGGACACTTCGGGGGTCCCGATGGGGACCCCCAGCATAGAGGGGGGTTAATTTTAAGTGCCGCGGCCGGGATTGGGTAATAGTGTGCCGCGGCCCCTTTAAGGAGCCGCGGCGGGGAATTTAAAAGTTTTAAATGCAGCGGGGGCCTGATCAGTGCCGATCGGGGACCCCCGCTGCAAGGGGTTAATGTGTGGGGGCTGCGGGGGTTCCTATGGACCCCTGCAGCAAGGTGTTCATGTGAGGACACTTCGGGGGTCCCGACAGGGACCCCCGCATTGAGGGGGGGTTCATTTTAGGTGCCTGGGGGGGGTTTGGAGTACCCCCCACGGCAATGCTTATGTGGGGGACTGCCGCGGAGGTCCCTTTTAGGACCCCCGCAGCACTTGATGAGGAGTGGGAGCCTGCGATATCATCTCGCAGGCTGTCACTCCTCATGTACATTTACGCAGTGTAGATACGTACGGGCCTGCTGCGTAGCTCACACGTTGCTCGCAGCAGGGCTAATTTAATAGCATTGTAAGTTAGAGAAACTTTGCAGTACGTAGGGCTTAAGTAGAAGCCTCTTATTTACGAGGCTGGAATTTAATAGGGCCCCTAGTTAGGAAATTTCAATAAAAAGAGAATTTTCAACAGATTTAAAATCAGATTCAAATTTTTGACCACAAGCTGACACATAAACCAATAACAAAAATAGGGCATACAATTCAGTGGCATAAAGATGCTATAATTCCCAGAACATATTAATAGTAATTTGTGTACAGGGTAACCTAAGAGAAAAATAGCAGAAATCCTTATTTTACAATATTTTTTACGCTCACTGGTTAGGAAAGCTGTATGATATGATATAAAGCAAAAGCTATTTCTACAATGATAACTTATACTGATTAATATAAATATAGATTGAAATCTACTAAGACATAAATACTTTAAATAATTAACAGACTGCAAGCTGTTTTACAATAAAACAAGATATATATACTCTCAGGATGGTGGGTGACACGGGCCAAACAGCCCACTGGAATAGTGAAAGTGTATGCGCAATACATTGCATTTCCTTTTCCTGTGTAGTGATTGCTGGCTCGCTAGTCAGAAGGTCATTGCATATGGCCTCTCCTACAAATACTTCATTCGTAGCAACAACTACTGGTTGGTCCCCTCTGTTTTCACAGAGTTTGCTACATTATGATGCGACCGAGTGTCTGGTGGAATAACGTGTAATACCAGGATAGGTAGGCTGGACTCGTTAGCTTTGGTTGGAGCCATCCTAAGAGAAGGAAACTGATTTCAAATGCACCCAGATGTCACTCATTAGCCCTGTCAGGCAATTCATCTAAGAGAAGGACACTCCAATATAACACTTACAACTCGAGGACTTGCCAGCTTGCTAGGCCATGACAGATGAACCCTGAGTGTAAAGGTTGGGGCCAGTACCGTGCACACTGCATCTCACCTAAAAACTCTATTGCTCAGACCTAAGGGATATGACTACATCTAGACAGAAGACATTCTCAAGCCCTGCAGGGAAAGGGGCGAAATGGCAGGTGGAAGATGTCACTGGAAGCTGCATTCTGAATCCTGCATCCAGGCAGTTCAGGTGTATGGGTCACCTGATGCTGACCCAGGAGATGACGATATCATTCGGCAGCACTCTGAACGACAATGTAGACTTCTCTAGGGACAGCACTACTTGCCTCACATGGAGAGAGGCCTAGAAAAGTTGGCCTGTCTACCTAAGTTCTTTCTTGGTGAAAGAACTTAGTTTTGTGTAGTCAGCAACTACAGGAAGCCCTGAAAGTGGTGTAAGGCCCTACGCACCTGGTCCAAAGCAGTGCAGATGGTCAAACACTCCTTATAGACAAGGTGTTGATTCTGAACTGGTGGTCTGGCCACTTTCAGGCTCTATTCTATGCCAACACGTAGTTTCAGTCTCAGTGCTCCGTCGCATTCCACAACTACAATTGAAAACAGAACTGGATGAAATACCTATTCTTGAAGAGACTGTAAAAGCTATTGAGCAGCTAAAGATTGGTAAGGTGTTTATTGGTTTTCCAGCAAAGGATTTGTAAACATGGGGGCCCAGTATATTACACTAAGCTCCATGAGCTCTTTGTTTGCTGCTGGCGAAAAGGCAAACTGCCCCAGGACCTTTGTGATGCAATCATTGTCAACCTATACAAGAAGAAGGGAAAAAAGCCAGACTGCTCCAATTACCAGAGGATAACTCTGCTCTCCATCGCAGGGAAAATGCTTGCAAGAGTACTCTTCAACAGACTGGTGCCCACTATCACAGAACTCCTCAGTCAGCATTTAAAATGTAAATTCCCTGCCGTGCAGGTACTTAAAGGATCTTAAAGGTCCTTAAAGGACCCGCACAACAATTCTAATTAACTCCTTCACTCATGGGGCACTATACAGACCGCCATGAGCCCCTAATTAACCACATCAGTCCCATAAGTGTCTAAATAGACCCTTATGGGACAATAATTAATCCTCACATTAACACTATACGTGCCATGAGGGTCCTCCAGATCCCTCAGGACACTAAGTCCAAGCACTACCATACACTACACTATTATCCACTCCAATAAACTAATACATCTAAATAAACCCCCACTAAGTAATTAACCCTCCTCTAAGTAATTAATTCCCCTCTAGTCCTACAGTATCTCACAAAAGTGAGTACACCCCTCACATTTCTGTAAATATATTATTATATATTTTCATGTGACAACACTGAAGAAATGACACTCTGCTACAATGTAAAGTAGTAAGTGTACAGCCTGCAAACAGTGTAAATTTGCAGTCCCCACAAAATAACTCAACACACAGCCATTAATGTCGAAACCGTTGGCAAAACAAAAGGGAGTACACCCCTAAGAGAAAATGTCCAAATTGGGCACAAAGTGTCAATATTTTGTGTGGCCACCATAATTTTCTAACACTGCCTTAACCCTCATGGTCATGGAGTTCACCAGAGCTTCATAGGTTGCCACTGGAGTCCTCTTCCACTCCTCCATAATGACATCAAAGAGCTGGTGGATGTTAGATACCTTGCACTCACCCACCTTATGCTCAATAGGGTTTAGGTCTGGAGACATGCTTGGCCAGTCCATCACCTTTACCTTCAGCTTCTTTAGCAAGGCAGTGGTCGTCTTGGAGGTGTGTTTGGGGTCATTATCATGTTGGAATACTGCCATGCTGCCCAGTCTCCGAAGGGAAGGGATCATGCTCTGCTTCAGTATGTCATAATACATGTTGCATTCATGGTTCCCTCAATGAACTGTAGCTCCGCAAGTGCCGGCAGTGGTGTGAGCCAATCAAAATGGGATGTACCCCTGTATCCCATTCTGATTGGCTGAAAGCAATAGCGCTATTGCTTTCATCCAATCAGAAGGCGCTATTTTTTTCAGCCAATCAGAATGGGATACACCTGTGGGGTGTATCCCATTCTGATTGGCTCCAAGCATCTGCGCATTCTGAATGGATGAAATCTGGTTGACAGTTACATCAGTCAATCAGAATGGGGTACAGGGGTGTATTTTGATTGGCTCACACCATTTGCACATTCTGAATGCGCAAATGTTTTTTTTTATATCGTTGCAGTTTTTTTTAGAACGTCAAGTTATTTTTTAGAGGGGCCGTCCCTTGGCCTGAGGACTGAAGAACAAGGCATCCCTGGACACTGCTGGAGGGGCATTTTGGCCAGGTCAGTAGACTATTAACATTTTTTTTTTTTTACGGGCTGCCAGTATATGTT
This sequence comes from Discoglossus pictus, assembly GCA_027410445.1. Taxonomy (NCBI): domain Eukaryota; kingdom Metazoa; phylum Chordata; class Amphibia; order Anura; family Alytidae; genus Discoglossus; species Discoglossus pictus. The sequence continues at coordinate 241,490,691 of CM050165.1, read as the reverse complement.
TATTTACTGTAATGTTTCTTTTTTTTTGTAGGTGTTATAGGATGTCGGACATTGTTGGAGGAGCCTTTCCTGGCACTGAAGACAAGGGCATCGCTGGACACCGCTGGAGGGGCATTTTTGACAGATCAGTGGACTAATTAACCCTTTCTTTTTAACAGGTTTTAAGTTTATTTTTATATATTTATAGTGGTTTTTTTTATGTGTAATTCTTTTTTATTTTATGTGTAATTTTTTTTTTCTGTAGTACTTTTTTATTTTCTGTAGTTAGTTGTTTGCTATTTTTTGTAATTAGTGGCGGGGTTTATTTTATGTAATGTGGGTGTTTTCATTTTTTTGTAATTAGTGAGGTGTTGGGGAATTTAATAGAGGTTAGCTAGGTAGTGTAGTGGTTAATAGGATAGGGTAGAGGGGGGTTAATAGGGGGTTAGATACATAGTGATGGGGTTAATAGGATTGGGTAGGGGGGTTAATAGGATAGAGGGGGTTAATAGGATAGGGGTTTACTGGGTCCAGTTAGGGTTAAATAGGTCCAGTTAGGACTAAATATGACTAGATAGGGATAACTGGGTCTAGTTAGGGTTAAGTGGTTAGAAATAGGGTTAATCAGGTATGGTGAGGATTAAATAGGGTTAATTACTTAGAAGGGGTTCATTACCTAGAAGGGGGTAATTACTTGGGGGGTTAATTACTTAGAGTGGGGGTAATTACTAAGAGGAGGGGGTTAAATAAACTAGCTTTATTTAGATGTATTAGTTTATTGGGGTGGATAATAGTATAGTGTAGGGTAGTTCTTAGACTTAGTGTCATGAGGGTCCTAGAGGACCCTCAAGGCACTTATAGTTTTAATGTGATGGTTAATTATTGTCCCATAAGGGTCTATATAGACCCTTATGGGACTGATGGGGAACTGAAGGGGTACATGCAGGTCTGTATAGAGCCCCATGAGTGAAGGGGTTAATTAGAATGTTAGCACAGGTCCTTTAAGGACCTGCGTGGTGGGAAAATAAAATTTTAAATGCTGCAGGGGTCCCAATCTGAACACCCGCAGCAAGCGTTAAAGGAGTGACCCTGCCAGGGTCCTGATGGGGACCCCTCTGCATGGGGGTGTTAATGTTAGGTGCCGAGTAGGGTACTTACAGTATGCCAGCGACATGGGGAATTTTTAATTTGTATATGCTGCAGGGGTCCAATCTGGATCCCTTGCAGCAACGGTTAATGTGGGGACCCTGCGGCAGTCCCCTGCATCAAGGGGTTCATGTGGGGACCCTGCAGGGGTCCTGATCGGGACCCCTGCATCATGGGAGTAATGTGGGGACCCTGCACAGGTCCCGTTGTGACCCCTGCATCATCGGGCTAATGTGGGGAACCTGTTGGGGGCCCAATCAGGACCCCTGCGTCATGGGGCTAATGTGGGAACCCTGCGGTGGTCCCCATGGGGACCCATGCACCATGGGGTTAATGTGGGAATCCTGCGGGGGTCCCAATAGGTACCCCTACATAATGGGGTTAGATTTGAGGGTTTGCCGATCTGATCACATATCGGAGTTTGAATCGATGACGGGCTCCATGTCTATTGGCTGTTTCTGATTGGGGAGTACGGGCTTGCTTAATTGATCATGTTCAGGCCCGGGAATGCTACCTAGGATGGCATGGTTTCCGATTTTCACTATCGGACCATAACTTGTGACCTTGCCTAATTGAATAGCATTGCAAATGAAGACCTAATGGAGCATGCAACTCGATCGCAGGCATTTGGCTGTCTGCAATCAAGTTGCAAGCCCTGAATTGAATGAGGCTCTATGTATTTGTGATTGTCGAGGGATATAGCAATGGCAATCAACTGGAGTTTGAATTACAACAGGGGAAACAAGTAATTTCTTACCAGTCTTCCACTCCACCCTACCTTTTGTACTCCACTACAAGTCAATCCATTTAACACTTGTCGTCAGTCCCCTATGTCTGCTTAAATTTTGTTTTGCTAGTCCTAAAGTTTGATTAATTCATGTCTGGTCATTCCCTAATTAAATCTTATATGACCACCAAGTCTATTTAACCACTTTCTGTTCCTAAGCCATTTTCATTAATCATCATTCCGCAAGTTGGGCTAATGAGCCCCTTTATATCAACTCCCCATATTTGATTAACTTGTTCCTCTCTCTTTCTCTTGTCTTTATGATTAAATCTTGCCTGACAGTTCCCCATGTGTGTATGATTAATGCCTTTGTGACCAATATCTGTGTGTGTGTGATTATCTCAATAGTGTATATTTCAATCTCTCACCCTGTGTATCAATCACAGCAGGAGTATCATCTCCAAACAGGTTCTGTGTTACTTGTGTTAATATCCACAAATGCATCTTTGGAGGACACCCTACTGCTTAACCCTGAAATTGTTTTGGTGTGCTACATGCCTTTTAGCCCCACAATACATCATGAAATTGTATGGTGAATAAAAGTAGATCAATATTCCCCTGAATGGTTAAGCAGTAGAGTGTTCCCCAAAATTATATTTGTATGTTTGTGCGATTAGTAAATGCTTCTCACGTCTGCTTTTAACACCTGTTTAGCCATTAATTCTTCTTTGCTAGCTCCCAAAGTCTGTTTAATGCTTGTGACCAAAATGCGCTTCTGATTGATTAACCCTTGCGTGGTGTTTCCTCATATATTTTGTATAATAAATACATGACTCCAAATCAGTATGACTAATCCACCAATAGATCTGATTGTTTTATCCAAGTGTGCCCATTTCCCAAGTCTGTGCTATTATGTCTGTTCAATTGATTTCTTGCATTTACCCATATCTATATGGCGTCTCTACTAAAAATCATCTTATTCATTCACTATTCTGTTAAGCACTCTCTCACACTCTAGGCAACACCACAATCTCACATTTTTTTATAAGCATCTAAGCAAGTAGTCTTTAACGTTGTAGCACGACTGAAGCCGCGCCGACTTAGGGGTGCCGACAATCGGGCATCACACACATGTGCGCAGGCCAGGAAGCGCGCAAGCGCAATAGCACGCCCCCACCAGCTTCCCCTGCCTGTTATACCCCTGCCTATTATATGTACTGTACCCATGCCTTGTTCTCTCTCTCCCCTCCTCTCTATCACACATCACTCCCTCCTCCCATCCATAGATATTACTTACCCCATCCCACGGGCTCACAGGTGAGTAAAGGGACTTCACAGATGGGAAACATAGATGTCGGGGCACACTATTGACCGTGAGATGGGGTAAATAATATCCGTGGATGGCAGGAATGAGAGATGTGTGATAGAGAGGATGGGGGAGGGAGAGTACAGGCAGGGGTACACAGTCGGTGCAAGCAGGGGTGCAGTGCATAACATAGGCAAGGATATAACAGGCAGGGAAAGCTTGTAGGGGCGCGCTATTGCGCGTGTGCACTTTCAGGCCTGCGCACATGTCTTTGATGCCCAATTGTCGGCACCCCTAAGTCGCCGCGGCATCACCACACGCGCTGAGGACAGTGTGCCCTTTAACACAGAACCAAAGCTGCTTTACACTCAAACATCCCCCTTAATACGCCTTCCATCTTGCCTCCCGTGGAGCACAGTCTCTTATATTGTTCACTCCTGGTCTTCTTCCATTTATCAGCTTTGCTGTCACTTCCCTCCCTGGATCATAATATACATTCACAATTTACTATTACCCTTAGCTATAACAGGTGTTTTTTAAAATACTAATATTTTATGTAGAAACCCTCCCTGTTTTATTTGCTAACACGTGCTTATACATAATAAAACACTGTTTTGTCATTCAATCTAGCAGTGAAACCTTCTGGCATCTGTAAGTAAATTATACACACATGCCACATTGTAAAATGTTTTAAATATGTCATGTAAAATATTATGTTTTTGCAAATATAATTAGCTTAACATGAAGTTTAATACTAATAGGCTAAAAAATCCCATAGCTATTATAAATTAGATTTTATACCTAGACATATAAATATATACTAGAATACATACATTGCACAAAACCCCAACTGAGATTAAACCTAACATTTCCCATTTACATCCAATAATAAATGTACTTACAACTAAATAATTATAGTGGGTCAGTTCATTTTTGTCAGCTAAATTCACAGTTCATGAGATTTGGCCCAGCTGCCTCAGTGTATCTATGGTATAACTGTACGTAAAGTGCAGAGAGACATTGTAAATTTTTGTACTGTGTTATGCCAAACCAATTTTTACTACAATTTCTACCAAACTCTGCTAGAGGCAATGGAAGCATATGTATTATTGTCTTTATTTATTATCCCTAGAATTTTCTGTAGAATAATATCTAATATTAAAATCCTTTTTAATAAATTAAACATGTCTTGCAACAATAATCTGCATAAGAAAAATTGGAAAGACACATTATCAAACATAGACCTTATTAAAAGCAAAATGAACTATAATTACAAACAGAGTTGCCTACATGCATTTACAACAGGAACCACAGTGAGGGGCCCACCCTAAAAGGGGCTCATAGATTAAATTATTATTAGAATTTTATTACCTGCAGGATAAAAATCTGTGCCCATTGCTACTTTAAATGTATGATGACTAACACTGAAGGAATTCTTGGCTAAGACATCTCAGTCTACCAGAGGCTTCCTGGACTGCCCAGAAAGCTCTGGGGTGTGTCATGTGACACTCCTGGCTCAGTTCTGAATCGCTACCTTGTTGTGGTGAAGGGGCTTGTGTACCTCAATGAAGCTGTGAGCTAAACCATGTAGGGTCACCCAAGATGGGAAGATCATAGCAGAGAGGTCAGACAAATCACGGTCCGCTGGTGAAGGAGCTGGCAACCACTTCCATTATCTTTGCAATGAAAACCTTATAGACAAGCATGACCCCAGCATGATCCATACAGCACAAACATCCATACAATAACTGAAACCAGTATAGGGTAACAACAGGCCACAGCATTCATTGAAATATTTCTTTGCAAACATTTTAACCAATAAATTATGGGAGGAGCATGGCAAGCGGCAGTAACCTCCAAACCTGGGCATGCGCCCAGGGGCCCACCTACCCCTTACTGTAACACGCCAAGGTATAACAGACAGGAAAAAGCTTGTAGGGGCGCGCTATTGCGCGTGTGCAATTCCAAGCCTGCGCACATGTCTTTGATGCCCAATTGTCGGCACCCCTAAGTCGCCGCGGCATCACCACACGCGCTGAGGACAGTGTGCCCTTTAACACAGAACCAAAGCTGCTTTACACTCAAACAACCCCCTTAATCAGTCCTTCCATCTTGCCTCCCATGGAGCACAGTCTCTTACATTGTTCACTCCTGGTCTTCTTCCATTTATCAGCTTTGCTGTCACTTCCCTCCCTGGATCATAATTCACATTCACAATTTACTATTATCCTTAGCTATAACATGTGTTTTTTAAAATACTAATATTTTATGTAAAAACCCTCCCTGTTTTATTTGCTAACACGTGCTTATCACATATATAGTTGTGAGCATGCGAGTTGTTGCTAACGCTTGCGGGCTCGCGTAGCGAGCAGCGGTCCGAAGGCGCTCCATGCCAGCAACTGCGACCCTCGCAAACTTAACATCGCAACGCAAACAACACGACACACCAATTACGACACTCGCTAAATTTTACAACCAACGCAAAAAACATACGGCACACGTTAACACACATTACGGCCTCGCAACAGTCGGACGCAACTCGCGAACATTACAAAATTAAAAACACAATACATACACACAGCACATACATAAAAAGCTTACCTACAGCAAGAGGTAGCATCCAGGACCTCAAAAATGCAACTTACACCTTCATTTCACTCAAAATAAAACAGTTTAAACACAAAAAAATTTGCTAAGTGGCAGAAAAAATGGCCGCCGAACAAAACGAAAACGAGGCTACACATGCAAACACCAAACGAGACACGTTATCAGACATTACGACCTCGCAAACATCGGACGCAACACGCCGACATACAAACATTTAAAACACAATAAATACACACAATACACACATAAAAAGCTTACCTACAGCAAGAGGAACCATCCAGCACCTCAAAAAAACAAGTTACACCTTCATTTAAATAAAAATAAAACACTTTAGACACTAATAAAATCGCTAAGCGAGAGAAAAAATGGCCGACGAACAAAACGAAAACGAGGCTACAGCACTCTCAACACGTAAAACACCACAACACACTTGCAAAACACCACACGAAACTCGAAAAACACCACAAAGCACCTAGGGATAATCCGCTAAGACGCATACCACAGATAACCCGCCACTTTATGCCAATGCGGAAGTACACCACTACGCTAACGGTTTCGTCTTGCGCACGCACAGTATACACTGCACACATTCACAACGCTTACACAGCAGCTCCACACCACTAATGCTGCAGCAACCTCAAAACACATTGACAGCTCTTCCAACACAATGCTTCAAAATAGGTAAAGTATATTCATTTATTAATGTATTATATATTTCATTATTACACACCAAACAGCATTAGCTCACTTACAATTTCATTGCCGTCATTTTTTGACGGGCAATTCGCTAGTACATAATAAAACACTGTTTTGTCATTCAATCTAGCAGTGAAACCTTCTGGCATCTGTAAGTAAATTATACACACATGCCACATTGTACATTTTTTTTAAATATGTCATGTAAAATATTATGTTTTTGCAAATATAATTAGCTTAACATGAAGTTTAATACTAATAGGCTAAAAAAATCCCATAGCTTTTATAAATTAGATTTTATACCTAGACATATAAATATATACTAGAATACATACATTGCACAAAACCCCAACTGAGATTAAACCTAACATTTCCCATTTACATCCAATAATAAATGTACTTACAACTAAATAATTATAGTGGGTCAGTTCATTTTTGTAAGCTAAATTCACAGTTCATGAGATTTGGCCCAGCTGCCTCAGTGTATCTATGGTATAACTGTATGTAAAGTGCAGAGAGACATTGTAAATTTTTGTACTGTGTTATGCCAAACCAATTTTTACTACAATTTCTACCAAACTCTGCTAGAGGCAATGGAAGCATATGTATTATTGTCTTCATTTATTATCCCTAGAATTTTCCGTAGAATAATATCTAATATTAAAATACTTTTTAATAAATTAAACATGTCTTGCCACAATAATCTGCATAAGAAAAATTGGAAAGACACATTATCAGACATAAAAACCTTATCAAAAGCAAAATGAACTATAATTACAAACAGAGTTCCCTACATGCATTTACAACAGGAACCACAGTGAGGGGCCCACCCTAAAAGGGGCTCATATATTAAATTATTATTAAAATGTTATTACCTGCAGCATAAAAATCTGTGCCCATTGCCACTTTAAATTTATGATGACTAACACTGATGGAATTCTTGGCTAAGAAATCTCAGTCTACCCGATGCTTCCTGAACTGCCCAGAAAGCTCAGGGGTGTACATCATAGTCATGTGACACTCCTGGCTCAGTTCTGGATCGCTACCTTGTTGTGGTGAAGGGGCTTGTGTACCTCAATGAAGCTGTGAGCTATACCATGTAGGGTCACCCAAGATGGGAAGATCATAGCAGAGAGATCAGACAAATCACGGTCCGCTGGTGAAGGAGCTGGCAACCACTTCCATTATCTTTGCAATGAAAACCTTATAGACAAGCATGACCCCAGCATGATCCACACAGCACAAACATCCATACAATAACTGAAACCAGTATGGGGTAACAACAGGCCACAGCATTCATTGAAATATTTCTTTACAAACATTTTACATTTTAACCAATAAATTATGGGAGGAGCTCGGCTAGCGGCAGTAACCTCCAAACACGCCGATGGGTATATATATTAAAATGAACACTGTGTATATATTGTAAATGGTCTTTATATGGTTACATATAAAGTTCAATATATGTTAAAGGCTGTGCATAATGCATACACATTGTAGAGAGCTAACTTAAGGTTGGGGTTAAGGAGAATTAAGTAGGATGTTGAAAATGTATGCTGAAAAGAGGTCAAGGACCCTAACTGTAAAATATAGACTCAGCTCGAAGATTTCTGAGGATGATCCTGATTTTAAATTAAATACAATACTTCTGATTTTAGACATTTTTGGATTTGAAGAATACAATATTATCAACATAATTTATATTTCAATATTTGATTTCATATTTTGCCTTTTTTATTTAATTTATTGTTCAATTATGAAATTAACTTAATAATTAATACATATTTAAGTTTTTTTTATATATATAGATTGTAAGTCTGCAAGTTTCTACCCTAAGTACTTTGGGAATTCACCATGGACATTGGATTCCTAGATCAAAGACAGGGTCCTCCTTCCTTTGCTAAATGTTAATCTGTATTTATCACTGTCTGAACCTAATTTATGTACAGCACTACGGAATATGTCGGCGTGTAATAAATAAACTATAATAATAATAATAATATAAAGGGTTAATAAATCTAAATACATATGATTTATCTATTGTCTTTTAAAAATAAGTTATGTATATTTATTTTACAATACTTTGACTCTGCCTTACCCAAACCATAAACTACTAAAAGTATGCTTATTTGTTTCCATACATTTCCTGCTATAAAGTAAGCATGTATAGCTTGTTATCAAGATGTAACAGCTGTGTATATGCTTTTTTTGTATAGTAAAGGTACAATATAACATAGTGATCAATATTTAACGGTCCTATTCTAAAGCAAAAATTCCCTGGATTATTAACCATTCAGAGATCCCTTTCAGCACTGAAGGAGGTTTAATCAATTGCAGTGGGAAACATCAAGTAACATTATTAATACTAAATGAATGTGTAGACACATTACAGGTACAGTATCAGATTGACAGCAATTCACATGTTAACAAGTGTAATTTTAGCTACTGATTGCAATCATTGATTGCTTTCAAATTGTAGTACCATATGTTATTTAAAAATGAAAGTATGGTTGTCAAAATGTGTCAAATATTAATTATTTAGTTATTAAAGGTAATTTCAGACTACTGCAAGTCTTGAATGTTTACAAATGAAAATACTTTCTTTTGCGAGCATGTGTGAGATGCAAAAGTATATCTCAATGTTAGTTATTGAAAAATCTATTCAACTGTTATTGAAGGAAAAAATATGCAAATATCAACAAACAGTTGATATTCCAATGGAGTGCCTAATTGAATTTCCTTTGGACAGTGACTGTTCTTGAATTTTAATTAATTTGATTGGCTACTGTTGCATATTTTATGCCTCGACCTAAATAAGGATTTGTCACTGAGGAAGCTGCGAACCACAGCAGCGAAACGCGTCTGTAACTTATTTTATTGTATTCATCAAGGGTTTTTACCACTGTAACTGAACTCATACATTATCAATAAAGATTTATTCTTTTGGATACCGTCTATGTATACTTGTGCTTAGGACCACACTATTGTGAATGCTTGACAAGCACAAGACAATGGATTGAGTAAGAGTATACACCTCAGTATACTTATCCCGAGCCGACCCACAAAGAAATATATATTGGGCATTTGGCACTTAGTATATGACACACTATCTCAGAACTGATTTACAAGAGTCATTAGAGGTGTACATCAGATCAGATACACTACAGATTGTGCGCTATACAGTCTTGCCCCACTCTCTTCTCCCCTATATAGCTCTACAGAATATGTTGGTGCATTACAAAAAAATGACAATAATAATGATAATGATAATAATAAGTAGAAAATTATAGCAAGCGACATATGAGAAAAGCCAGAGACCAATGTGTGAAGAGGTAAAGGTTTAAAAGGAGAGTAGTACATCACAGGCAGACTGATTTGGATGTGTTAGGAGAAATGAAGATTTTAGTGAGTAATTAAGTTAGGGGAAGAGGAATCTGGAAGAAATATCCATAATGGATATCAGTGTGGAATGTCAGTTAGGATGGGTTTGTAGTATGCATAATTGGACATGTTAAACAAGTAAGCTGATGTTTTAATTGTCACAAACTAGTAAAGGATAATTTCTGAAAATGTCTGTAAGTTACACAGAAGAGTTTAGTAAGTTATTTGAAGTGGGGATGGAGTAGAAGGCGTGATAATGCATACCCCTGAGTTGAGTCTCTTGGAATATTGGTTGATTGGTGAGTTATAAAAATAATAGAAATTTCATGTGATGTGTTGCAATAAAAAGGAATAAACAGTAAAAAAGGTTTTCAAGTTTTTTTTTCTATAGATGGACAAGAGCCACTAGAAAATGGACAGATTGGGAGAGGTGAGATTGTTTTGGGTGTCACAAGAATAGTTTGTGCAAAGAAAAGGACCACAATAGGCTTCTACAATACCATGTATATATGAAGAAAATGCTGTGGGCCATAGACTGGGCCTATGGGAGAGAAAAAGCTAACAGACATTTAAGGTGACCTTTGTAAACAATATGAAATATGAAAAGTGGAGACGACTTTGGCCTTAACAGTGTTTTGTTTCCTATTTTGGTGAGTGCAGTTTTAGTAGAAAGTCAGATATTTGGTGGTTGAGTAAAGATTTTGTTAGACAAAAGGTTAAATTATTGGAAACGTCTTTCAATAGATTGAAGGTTATGTGGCTGAAGGTAAAGGGGTAGATAGAAAGCTTGGCTGAATCAAGAGACTACAGTGCAATGGGTATAATCAATGCTTATTAACACATTGGCAAAAAATTCTGGTGATGACAAAGTGGAAGAAGAGATGTATAGTATCTTGTTTATTCATTAAATGATTGTTCTGTGAAGCCATTAATTGGAGAAGGTGCTGGGAGCTGTTAAATATATTATTATTGCTAATAAAAATGCTATTATATCAACTCTGATATTTTTATAACAAAAAGTGTAGTTCACACATCTTGCTTTCTACAGTTCTATTTATTGTGTGAGGAAAATAATGCATACATACATTACATGTCTGAAACAACTCATTGAACTAGCAAGGATCCATACTATATGTATTTTGCTAATAATGTAGGTATAAATGGTATAGTTTTCACAGACATACAGTAGTTACCACATAACTGTTCACTGCCACAACAAACATCCTTATATCTATTCATTTCTCACCATCCCTGTGATTCCTCCTCTATATAAAGTTTCCTGTTTATGTTAGAAACCTATTTGCTCGCTACCTCATCTGAGAACGAACAATACCAAAGTAGGTTTGTTCTATGGGTCTGGTTACCTACTCAGAGATCAACCTCTTTTAGCTCACTTGTGCCCTTCACAGGGAGAAATATCCTGTAGCATATCAGTCTGCTTTGGAAGTACCGCTGCATCTCACTGATGAGGCCTAAGAGAGGCCTACAAATACATCTGGGGTTTGCTGTTTCTCCAGTTCAGAGTAGAATTGCCTGGTATTTCTGGGCTGGATCACTCTTTTGAGTGAGACCAGACTGATAGATAGGTAACCAGACCTAATGTTCTCAGATGTGAGCCTCTGACTATTTTTATTTAGTTTCTTAAATTGTCATATGCCAGTCTGGATGGCTTAAAACCTTAGATAATACATTTATCCATCAAGAATAAAGCAGGGACATGCAAATGTGCCTACAAATGCCTCGCTCTTCATTCCATAGACCATATAAAATGATTGGTGTGAACTACCTACTCATAAGGTCCACAACACAAGCTGGGATCCTGCCCACGCCTATGATTCTCAGAATTCTGAGCTGGTAACAGGTTTTTTAACTTGTTTTAGACATTCAAATGGGAACATAAATGTACTATTTATTTACTGCACTACTTTACGGTAGAGGGCTTCTATCGCTCTTTTGCCCACCATATATTAAATGATTGTTGTGGTGAGTTACCTACTCATAAGGTCCACAACACAAGCTGGGATCCCGCTTCATGCTGATGATAGCCAGTAATCCTGAAACATCTGCATGTGGATAGGATTCCCAGCTTGTGTATAATCCAAACTTGGCATAAAAGTTGTGTAATACAGCAGGCATAAACTTAAAAGAAGCCATGTTTAAAATGGGCTATGGATTACAGAACGAGGCATTTGTGGGCATTCAAATGTGAACACAGATGTACTATTTATATATTATATACTGTATATATATATATATATATATATATATATATATATATATATACAAATCTAGGGGAGAATAATCTTTAATGTCATATATTAAAATATTTGAAAAGTGCTGAGCAGTGAAATAAAATATGAAGGTATAGCCTTAATCGTTTACCTTTCAAACTACAAGTAGACCAGTAATAGATATCTATGAAATGACCCCTAAGTAAAAAAAATGATATAGAGTGTGAACTTGCATAATGTGTAAGTATTGGGGATTAGCCCCTTGTAAGAATAATATATATTTAGACCAAAGCAAATGTCACATAAAGGAAACTCTTATTCTGGAAAAGTGTGATAAAGATAAACATTCATATGTTATATATCAATGTTGGGATGTGACCCTTTTGAGGTTAACTAGTGCTTCAAAAATAGAAATACAATGAAAAGACAAACCAACAATAATGAGGCATATAATAGCTTATATGGCTAAGTGTACTGCATAAACAAAGTGCAGATGTGCAAAGTTAGACTTGTAACATTAGTAATGGGGGCCCAAACAATACCCTCATAAAATAAATGGCATGCTTGAATGTTTTTATTTTTACATTTTTAAATCTCTGAAGGCTGACTTCAACTTATTGTTTGTCGTCATCCAGGCAGACTTTATTATGTGAGGCTATTTTGCCGAAAACAGTGTGATTTTAAAACCAAAGTAAACATAGTGGCAAATGCTATACAACATGTTTGTATGAGTAAGTGTGGACTTGTCACAGTATCCAAAATACGCTGTGTACGGACAGCTACAGGTTGCAACTACCCCTTTACAATTAAAGCATTTGCTGCATTATGCAGAGGGGTTTACCCTGAACAGGGAACCTTGCAGCTGTCATCAAAAAAATGCTTATAAGCATAAGAACAACACCCCATTTGTGCTCCAACCTGCAACCCAATGCTTGTCTGCAAATGCTCCACACCTCTAGCTGACCGGTTTTGTCACAATCAAGTGACTTCCTCAAGGGCTTAGCGTCCTGCTGTCTGCTCTTGGTGCATTCTATCTAAAGGGAAGACATTTTCCTGCACTTCTGTATACGTCATCTACCACTTTCACCAATCCGATTGGCTGATCAGGAACTTGTGCTCTTTAGACAATCGTGACAAATCTGCTTCTCAGAAAAATTAACCCTATAGTGTCTAGATTGTCTATGCTAGTAATATTGTCTACACTTTTATCAATTACTAGACTTGATGAGTCTGATCCTTGAGACAGAACAATCAAACTTGGATTTAATAAGTAAACGCGTTTTTGTCAATATAAAGAATTGCCAGATTTTTAAAACATGGAGAAATATAAAAAAGAACTCTCCATGAGAAAACAAAAAAACATTCTTAAGAGATAGGATAGATTTTGAGGGCCAAAAAGCATATAGAGTTATGACTACAATAAAAAAAGGTTGTAAACAACAGATGTAAGTTCTTCGGAATACTGTGACCAGGAGGAACTGCCAACCTCCCAATTGAGACAATAACTGGATTCACAGAACCCACTAATGCTGCCAACTTATCCAACAAGAGCAAGAAGACACATGATTTGTCTTTTGCTTAGGTCCTAGGAGGACAACCATCAACAACTAATGAGAAAGAGCCTAAGGAGTAATTAATAAAAGTGTAGATAGTATTACTATCATAGATGATCTAGACACTGTAGGGTTAATTTGTATGAGAAGCAGATTGGTTACGATCGTCAGAATACCACGAGTTCCCGATCAGCCATTCGGATTGGTGAACGCGGTCAATGGCATATATGGAAGCGCAGGGGAATTTCTTCCTTTTAAATAGAACGCATCAAGAGCAAACAGCAGGACGATAAGCCCTTGAGGAAGTCACTTGATTGTGATAAAACCCGTCGGCTACAGGCATGGAGCATTTGCAGACAAGCATTGGGTTACAGGCTAGAGCAAAAATGTGGTATTGTACTTATGCTTACAAGCATTTTTTTGATGATATCTGCGAGGTTACCTCAAAAGGGTCACGTCCCAATATTGATATATGAATGTTTATCTTTATCCCACTTTTCCAAAATGAGATCTTCATTTATGTGACAATTTCCTTGGTCTAAATATATATTACTAGCGACTTGCCCATCAAAAATGACGGGGCAATAAAATTGTAAGGCAGGTAATGTTGTTTCCCACAGACAGTAAGTGTTTTGGTGGTCGGAGATCCTTTGGCGCTCATTGCGAGCCTCTTGGTTGGTGTATTTTTTGTTATTATTGGCGCTTTTGCTGTGATTGTAAGGTCTGTGCTGATCTCCTTTTGCACGCTTATTGCAAGGCTGTCCCCTGGTGTAGTTTGTGTGCTATGAGCACGGTTGGTGCTCCTTATGAGGAGCGCGGTGAAGGGCCTTGGCGTTTATTGCGATAGTGTTTTTTTTTATGTATATGTAGGTTTTTCTGCTAATTAATGAATTAAGAAATTAATATACTTTACCTATTTGGAATTAATATATGCAGCAAGCATTGTGCTGAAGAGCTAACAATCTGTTTTGATGTTGCTGCAGCATCCAAGGCTTTTTGGAAAAGTCATATGGGCTTGGTGGTGTTTTGCGGCTTTAGGGGTCGTATAGCCTTGTTTTCGTTTTTTTGCGGCCATTTTTTTTCTTGCTTAGGGGATTTTCGAGTGTTTGAACTCGGTAAATTGGACTTAAATTGAGGTGTAACCTCACTTGCAGACATCCTGGGTGTCCCCCCTTGCTGTGGGTAAGGATTTTAAAAAAAATTGTGTGTATTTAGTGTTTTTTTACTGTTTTCCGCTGTGCGCATTTCGGCCGCTAAGGTTGTATTTTTGCGAGTTCATCATGTTTTTTTTTTCTAAGTCCCGCGGCTCTTATTTTTTTATGTAAGTCTGTAGTTAGTCATTGCGTGTTAGATGTTTTTTTTCAAAGCCCCGCCTCTGTGGCTGTTTGTAACCGCTTGTGAGGTGCCGTAGAACCTCCACCTCTCTTCCCGAGGGTCCGCATTAGCGGCCTGCAATGAGCCTTTGGCTCACTGCAGCCGCGTGAGAGCCTCCACCTCCGCAAATGCGGCCCCTAACGAATGAACCTTCGGCTCATTGCAGCCGACGTTGGAGCCTCCACCTTCCGCAAATGCGGCCCCTCGCTTCTCAAGTGTCCACATTTGCGGACCGAACTTCGTCCCTCGCTTTGCGAGGGAGGCAGTTCTTGCAAGCTCGCTTCCCGAGCTCACAAAGCGTGACGACGTTTCGTAGTTTGACAACTATTATATGTGATTCTTACAAGGGGCTAATCCCCATTACTTACACACTATGCAAGTTCACACTCTATATTCATTTTTTTACTTAGGGGTCATTTCATAGATTTCTATTACTGGTCTTCTCATATTTTGAGAGATTAACGATTAAGGCTATATCTTCATATTTTAATTCACTGCTCAGCGCTTTTCAATTATTTTAATCTATGACATTATAGATTATTCTCCCCAATATTTGTTTATACCAATTAGTAGGTATATTTACAAGGCTCAACAAAAGCCAGGAGCCAGGTTGTCATGCCATAAAAGACTTATAGGCACCTTGATTGCAATCACTGTATGTCTCTGCAAATCAGTTTTTCCTGGAAGCAGACCGACATGAGTGACTGAGCCAATGCAGTGTTGGCATTACATACCCAGGGTTCAGTACCACACCCTCCAGCCAAACATATCTGTGTGTAAGTAAGTAGGGAAAGCTGCTGCTAGAACAGCCCTCACTGACAAATATACTTAGCAGAGCAACCAGAAACTACATTTATCCAGCATCCATTCCCATGGATGCAGGATAACTGAGTCTACTGTATATATATCATTTTTTATTTGTACTTATATTTAATTTTTAAAAACCACAAAATATAAATATATATATATATATTCACTTTACATTTTAAAAACTACAAATATATTATATATATATATATATATATATATATATTGTGGCAGAGCGCCCCCTTCTGGCGGGATCAGCGCTCTGTTTATCCAACTTTTTATTCTCTTTATGGAGGACTCTGGAGCCTTTGTATGCTTTCACAGGCTTTAATAAGTGGTTGGCATAACATAAATAAACATAGCTTATGGTCAGCATGAAACAAAAATCTACTTAAACAGGCTTACTTACTTGCAGGAACGCAACTGAATAGCCCTGGGACCGCTAATCGGCCTGCAGGTAAAAACAGTACCTTTTGTATCACAGAGGGGTGGTACCTTTAAGTCCAGTCACTTAGCTGCAATGGATCCTCTTCTGCTTGCAGCGAATGTTCTCCTCTAAATCAGGTGTAGTCACACAGCCTGATCCCACAATGGCAGCTTCACTTGCTGCTCTGGCACACTTGCTTCTCAGTCTCTGGTGCTCTCTCCCTCTGGAGCAGTCTCTGGTGCTCTGTCTCTCTGGAGCAGTCTCTGGTGCTCTGTCTCTCTCTGGAGCACTGTGGGTCCACACCCAGCCTGAAACCCCCCTGCTGGTTGCTTCAGGAGGCCTTTTAAAGAAACTTCCAGCTGGGATTTCTCCTTCATTAGGTCATCACTCAGATGTTGGCTGCTCTGAATGCTCTGTCTTTGGTTGTCTGTCTCCATTTTCAGGGCCTTTGTGGCGATGTCCTCAGTAGATCCCAGGGCATTTCTTAGCTCCTCTATAGTGCTCAGCAGGGTCTGGTCCTCCTTCTCCAGTTTCAGAAGCCGACTGAATGCCAGCTTATTCACTTCATGTTCAAGCGACTTCTGTGGGGTATCAAGCAGATCACTCAGTCGCTCCCTCCTTACAACCTGATGGGGTTTAGTGTAGGGCTCAAATATCAGAGAGACAGCTGCCCTCGCCGAGTACAATTCTTGGCCAAATTTTGTGACCTCTTTAGATTGTTGTGCTTCTTTTCTCAGTCCTGTAGGGTCTCCAATTCTCCCCCTGTAGGCTCATCAGTAGCATCCCTTTCAACTTCATTATACAACAGCAACTTCCTGGGCTGTCAAAATCAACCAAGAAGACCATAAATAAAGAGTCTTCTGATAGTGGGGAACAGGTTATGGACACTCATAATTCACAGACCATATCAGCTGAAACTGTATCATCAGAAAAGTTATCTGAGAATGTATGCACAGGAGAGAAAGAGTCTCATGAAGAAAAATTGGCAAATGTGCAATTAACAGAGCAGAAGACACCAGATATAGATTTAGGTAAACAAAGAGATAAACATGAATCAGGACAAGATGGTCAGGGGGTAGAGACATTCCAGAAAGAAAATGAATCTTCTTCTAACCCTGAGGTTGTGAATAGTGACTCGGCAACAAAAGAAGTGCATGACCCATCTGCCCAAAGCATTTCTGAAGAACAAGTGCCAAACCATGAAACCGTGGCTGAAGAATTAGAAAATGAGTCCTCGGAGCCACAAACCAATGACCAACAGGTAATCCATAATATTTGGATGGAAATCTCTCCTTGTCATGCCAATCACACCTTTGTCGTGTGGTTGAAGTATAGGAGCACTTCTCCGGCTAGCTTGTTGCACCCCCAGCGCCTTTATGCTGGCTGTAAAGCACGCCTTCTGTTCATTCTGGGAGTCTTTCCTCATCCTCTCATCAGGGAACCCGTACACTGGCCTGTGGTAGAGATGGGCATGCTCTTCTTCGGTATTCCATCTTCTATTATCAGATTTCTCCCACAGACAGGTAGGGGCCTGTCCAAATTGTGAGACTTCCCCTCTGTACTGTAACTTCTCCTTATTACAACTCAGGTTCTCTTTGTTCTTATATTTCTGGGTACTGATTCTCTGTGCTCTGACATCCCAGGTAACTCCAACTCTGGCAAGGATCTCAGCTTTGAGGTCATCATAATTTTCTATCTTTTCTTCATTCAAGCTCAGATAAGCTTTCTGAGCTTCGCCCGTCAAATACGGGGCAATGAGGCTGACCCAGTACCGTTTGTGCCACGCCTCCCTAATGGCTGTTCTCTCAAAAACGGTGAGGTATATGATCACATCATCATCCTCTGTCAGCTCCAAAAGAAGTTCATTGGCTCTAACTATGGCCGCATCTTTTCTATATTTTTCCAGTATAGCTTCATTCTGGGCTAACTGGATGGCCCACTTTCTATTGAACTCTTGCTGAGCAGCTGTGGCCTCTCTCATGCCGATTATTCCCTCCTCTGCTTGTCGTTGCCACTTCTCTGTGGCCTCTCTCATGCAGATTATTCCCTCCTCTGCTTGTCGCCGCCACTTCTCTGTGACCTCTCCCAAACATGCAGCAGCACCTCTTAGTTTACCCTCTTTTGCAGCATGGGCTCCGTCCGCTGCAATTACTTTTTGCCATTCCTGCTGACAAGCTCCGCCCACTTTCTGGCGTGTAGTGGCATCTACCAGGGCTTTCACTAGTTCCTCCATGGACATCTTGTAAGGTGGGCTGTCTTCTTAATACAGACCATTTAGCATCCCACTTCTGACACCAACTGTGGCAGAGCGCCCCCTTCTGGCGGGATCAGGGCTCTGTTTATCCAACTTTTTATTCTCTTTATGGAGGACTCTGGAGCCTTTGAATGCTTTCACAGGCTTTAATAAGTGGTTGGCATAACATAAATAAACATAGCTTATGGTCAGCATGAAACAAAAATCTACTTAAACAGGCTTACTTACTTGCAGGAACGCAACTGACTAGCCCTGGGACCGCTAATCGGCCTGCAGGTAAAAACAGTACCTTTTGTATCACAGAGGGGTGGTACCTTTAAGTCCAGTCACTTAGCTGCAATGGATCCTGTTCTGCTTGCAGCGAATGTTCTCCTTTAAATCAGGTGTAGTCACACAGCCTGATCCCACAATGGCAGCTTCACTTGCTGCTCTGGCACACTTGCTTCTCAGTCTCTGGTGCTCTCTCCCTCTGGAGCAGTCTCTGGTGCTCTGTCTCTCTGGAGCAGTCTCTAGTGCTCTTTCTCCTTGGAGCAGTCTCTGGTGCTCTTTCTCTCTCTGGAGCACTGTGCGTCCACACCCAGCCTGAAACCCCCCTGCTGGTTGCTTCAGGAGGCCTTTTAAAGAAACTTCCAGCTGGGCCTGATTACACCTCAAGCTTAACTCAGTAGCTCCTGGTGTAAATAATAATGTCTCAGGGATTAGTCCTCTTCCTAGCGCTGCGTCCACACTGGCCTCTGGGGGCAAACCGTTACAATATATACAGTATTGGTCCGAATATAAGCCGCACCTTTTTTCCAAGTTTTAAGCTTGCGAGTTACGGGTGCGGGTTATATTCGCGACCGTAAAAAAAATAATTGCCGATTTGTGAACTTTGCTTGTTACGTGTGCGGCTTCTATTCGAGAATGAAAAATGACTGCCGATTTGAGTCGAGTTAAGTGTGCCGATTTTTGTGCTTGAGACTGCGGCATTGAATAGCGATTTACAGTTTTAGCGATTCTAACATCCTGTAAAGCCTGTAACCTGTAAAAAAAGCTACAGTGCTAATTAGAAAGCCTGTTTCTTGCAATGGCTGATCACTTGGAAAGTATTTTTCTCTCCAATTTTACGGGTGCGGCTTATATTTGAGTACTATCTTTTTTCTATTTTTTTCCCCTTGAACTTTAGGGGGGCTGCTTATATGCGGATGCGGCTTATATTCGGACCAATACGGTATATATATATATATATATATATATATATATATATATATATAAATATATATATATATAAATATATAATATATATAAATATATTTCTATATATGTATATATGTCCATGTGAGCACCTGGAATTGTAGGAGGGACCCGCTCACCCGCAACTATTTAAACCCCACTCACCTGCAACCATCCGCACACACTGCAATCAATCAATGGGGATACTTTGCCGCTCTGCAGCCCTGATCTCCTCGCCGATCACCGTCGCCAACCTTGCCACTGTCCTTCAGTATTCGTCCACATATCCCACTACCTCCTCCTGCCTTGCACGGCCTTCCCCCCTCAGCCTTACCCCCCACCTCGCCCTTCCTACCATTCTCCCGCTCCACCACGCTCCTCCACCACCAGTTCCTGCCTGCTCCAAGCCACCTTGCAGCATGTCTGCCTCCATCTTCCTTTCCTCACTCTCTGCCACCCAATTCCCACTTTTTCTCCTACCCCAACTGCCTTCCCTCCGCCATTCTTCCATGCCCCAGCTGTTTCTGGTAGGGAATTGGTATCTCTGTTGCTTCTAGTGTTTATGACTACTGCCAAGGATTAATGTTTTACTGATATTCTAGTCTTATATTCACGGTCTTACCTAGAATTGCACTTACCTGAAAGAAACACTGTCAAAATATGGCAGTTTCTCATTAATGATACCATCAAATCCTTTTCAAACTCATCATGATGAGTCTAGCTTTCATTAATCTCACCTTAATTGGCATCCCTCTTACCTCTCCCCCATCCAATTCATTTGTCTCACAAGTTCGCTAACATGATATGTGAAAACGTGTTCCTAAATGCTCAAAAACCGGCATCCTAACAACAGTTTAACCAAGCATATCACTTCCTGTGGCAGTGGCTGTGTAAAAGGTATATTTTGCAAAGTAGCAGCAAATCTGATGTTTTTTGCTGACAACCACATTTATCAAAGAGTAATATTTTTTTATATATATAAAAAGGTTCCAAAGACTATGACAATATTTAAACCTTTCCCCCACCAATCACATTTAAAAGTTAAGTAATGTGATAGGATGGGAGGTGTTTGCTGTCAATTTCCTGGAAGAGTGCAAAATTAGTATTTTTTTTCCACAAGTGGGAAATAAATCTTGATGGATGCAGAACATAAATCTAATTGTACTAAATAAATTATATATGTGTCATAAAAATCATATAACAATGATTCATATTCATTAAAAAGGTCCTGCATATCCAGGTGTATAATAAAAGGTCCTACATATCATGGTATGTAATAAGATAAATAAAAGTTGTTGGGTATTGAAATGCATTTCAATACATGCAGAACTAGAACACAAGAAAGTAATTTTTTTTTAACAAAACATGCAAGGATATGTTCCGGAAAAAACTATAAATAAAGGTAGAACATCACCTAAATTACTTACTCTAAATGTAATGTGTATTTGAGCAAAGATTCCCAGTCCCAGGCGTACACTGAGTCCCAGCCATACACTGTAAAGCCAAAACAACATAAATGTAAAAATAGGAACGGATCCATATGTATTTATATCCATATTATATTTAACTAGTGACTTGTCTGTCAAAAAATGACGGTCAATAGAATTTTAAATCTGGAAATGCTGTTTGTGACACATTGTGATTTTCTAACACTCTGAATCTTTTTCTTATCTAAAAAAAGTACCCAAATTTGTATTTGTTTTATTTTTATTTTTTTAACAATGTACTATTAAACCATATCAAACTTGTAATTATCATGTATGGAATACTAATATAACAATCCATCAAATTTCTCTGAGAACGTATTTTAACCCATTACATGAAGTTTCCAAATATTCAAGTCATATCCTAAACAGTGTGTAACTTTTTTATTTTTAACAATACTAACATGAAATTGTTGAACTTTTTGTAAATGAGTCTCTTCAAACATGACATAATGCTTTTTAACATACAAACTTTAATTGAAACTCCTATTAAAACACATAGGTATTGAATCCAGAGGAAGGCAAACAGTAAAAAACCCCATTGCAACTTAGCCAATTGTCTCAAAAGGGGGAAAAAAAGGAATCCCTACTGACCCCATTAAATGGCAATCGAATTACTCCCTGGATAAATACTTTCTATTTAATTATACATTGAATTTTGTTAACAAATATTTCTGCTGCAAATGACATAAATCTTTTTTTAACATTTACTAAATGAATTTATCAAACTTTTTAACATACGATGCAAACATTAACATAAGATACTAACATTTAACCTTAATTTATTTTAAACTATATTGAGCTTGAATATTGAATCCAGAGGAAGGCAAATTTCAATAAATGTAATTTCAACTTTGTAAATTTGTTGAAAGTGTTGTCCAAAAATAATTCCTTTCTGACTCCATTAACTGGATCAATAATCTATATATCATGCAACATTTTAATTTTTCAAGAAATGATGATGCTGCTACTAACATTAAACCTTAATTACAAAGAATGCATCAACTTATCAGTCCTTTTCAAAATATTTTTAAGCTTACAAACCTGAAAGAAACATATTCAATTTTAAACAATTTCTAAAATGCAAACTTACTGTTTTGTGGAGCCAATAATGTCTAAACTGACTTCCAAGACATTCCATTTTTTTTATTTTTCCTTGAAACTGTTTTCCTTTCAAAAAGCACAGCACCCTTTTATTTATGTATATGTGATGTAAGTCCTTTTTTGGTTATTACTGTATTTTTCTGAAATTGTTGACATATTTTTGTAACTTAAATAGTGTTCCACTAAGAAGAGGCCAATTTCTTCCTTCAAATGAAACCACTATTATCTGTGATTACAAAACCTCGTAGTACACAATATTTTTAGTAAAAAAACGGCCATCGTGTAGTAGATCGCCATGACTTGGGTTGTCTTCAACTGAAACTTTAATTGCATCTGGATTTGTGCACCTTGAAAAAGCAACATAGAGTTGTCCATGTGCAAAAACAGGTTCTTGTAATAAAATACCCAGAGTCTTAAACGTTTGTCCTTGGGATTTATTGATGGTCATGGCAAATGACATGATAACTGGAAATTGTCTACTTTGAAGGACAAAAGGCAAACCACTCTCACTTGGAGCTAAATCAATTCTTGGTATAAAAACTTGTTCACCGTTATGGGTCCCAGTCATAATTTCTGCATGTATAAAATTATCTTTTAACTCCTGCTCATTTAATCTGGTCCCATTACAAAGTCCTTTTTTTTGATTCCTATTTCTCAATAGCAAGACAATTGCCCCTTTTTTCAATTGCAAAACATGTGGTGGCATTCCAGATGGTGTTAATAAATTTGATACTAAAATTCGATTCACTTTCTTTATCATCAGCCAGAACTGAATCTGCACTGTAATAATTATTTTGTAATGCGTTGATGAATTTAAAAATTTCGTTATTTAGATTCAAGGCATCTATATTTTTTGATGTTAATATCATTTTGTTTGCAATGTCTGAGTAATTGTTGTTATTCAGAGTGTTTAGAAAGATTGCTGATATGAGTGATTCCTTGCAAATAGAGATGTCACGGACAGTTCGCCCGCGGACGATTAGCAGCGATTTTGGCTCTTTCGCGCTCGCATCAGACGGCGGACACATGCGCTTTTCAGTCTGCCCCTATTCTTTATCATTGAGGAAACTTTGACCCTGCACCTCACAGTCAGCAGACACATTCCAGCCAATCAGCAGCATACACTCCCTTCCAGAGCCTTCCATCTGAAGGACAGCATACATTTTAGAATTATTCTGAAGCTGCATTCGTTGTGAGAGGACAGATAATGAAGCTGCTGGAGATTTAATAGGGAAATAGATAGCCAGGCTGTGTATTTAGCTTCCACTACAGAACTGAAGGACTCATATGATATCTGCTGCAAGGACAGCAACCCAAAAAGCCAATTTTAGGGCTAGAACATCATTTATTTTATTTTATAATTTTTTTCTGTGTAATCTAATTGCATATGCCTGCCTGCCAGCGTGTGTGTGTGACAGGCTAACACCTAACAGCTTGTATTATGGTTATTTTCAATACTCATACCTGGTGGTGTACCATACATTGAAAACAACCATTTTTTTCCTGTAATCTAATTTCAGTTGCCTGCCTGTGTCAGACTCACAGCTAATATTCTGCTCTGTTTCACCAGTCATAGTTGGTGTACCATATATTGAAAAAAAACAACCCTTTTTTCCTTTAATCTAATTTCAGTTGCCTGCCTGTATCAGGCTCACAGCTTATATTGTGGTCAGTGAAATAAAACAACACTTTTTTTACTGTAATCGATTGAATATCAGTTGCCTGCCTACAGGCGTGTGTGTGAGGCCTACAGCGCCTACTCTGCCAACTTTTGCCAGTGCACAGTGACACTCATATCTGGTGCAACCGTAGTATACAGTGAAATAAAAGAACCCTTTTTTTACTGTAATCGATTGAATATCAGTTGCCTGCCTACAGGCGTGTGTGTGAGGCCTACAGCGCCTACTCTGCCATAGTACCACTAATCAAAAAAAAATGACAGGCAGAGGCAGGCCACCCCGCAGGGGCCGTCATGGTCGTGGTGCTGTGATTCCCTTTGGCCCTAGAATAATGCCCAGTTTTCAGAGGCAACGTACCCTGAACAGGATATGTCCCAGTCAGGCAGCATTACACACATGGAAGTACGGTCTGATGATGATGATGTTGCACCCGGTGCTGCTTTCTTTGTTGAGTTGTCAGATACAAGTGAAGCGGTTGATGATGACGATGCGTCCGTGGATGTCACGTGGGTGCCCGCTATTAGAGAAGAAGAACAGGAGGAAAGTTCAGATGGGGAGACAGAGAGGAGGAGGAGACGAGTTGGAAGCAGGGGGAGGTCGTCGCAAGAAGCTAGTGGCACAGTCAGACAGCATGCATCGGCACCCGGGGTCAGCCAGACAGTACGCCAGTCAACGCATGCTGTTGCCACCACCAGAATGCCGTCATTGCAGAGCTCAGCAGTGTGGCAATTTTTTTGTGTGTCTGCCTGTGACAACAGCGATGCAATTTGGAACCTGTGCAAAAAGAAACTGAGTGGTGGGAAGTCCAACACCCACCTAAGTACAACTTCTTTGCAAAGGCACATGATGTCACATCACAAATGCCTATGGGATCAACACATGAGTACAAGCAGCACACAAAGTCAAAGCCGCCATCCTCGTCCTGGTCCAGCATCTTCAGCCACGTCAACCACTGCTGCCCTGCTTGCCCCCTCTCAACCATCCGCCACTCCGTGTCTCGCCCTGAGCAGTCCCAGCTCATCTGTCCACAGTCAGGTGTCTGTCAAGGACATGTTTGCGCGTAAGAAGCCAATGTCACAAAGTCACCCCCTTGCCTGGCAACTGACAGCTGGCTTGTCTGAACTCTTAGCCCGCCAGCTTTTACCATACAAGCTGGTGGAGTCTGAGGCGTTCAAAAAAATTTGTAGCTATTGGGACACTGCAGTGGAAGGTACCCGGACGAAATTTCTTTGCACAAAAGGCAATCCCCAATCTGTACTCGATTGTGCAAAAGGAAGTAATGGCATCTCTGGCACACAGTGTTGGGGCAAGGGTCCATCTGACCACTGATACCTGGTCTGCAAAGCATGGTCAGGGCAGGTATATCACCTACACTGCGCAGTGGGTAAACCTGGTGACAGCTGCCAAGTATGGAATACGTGGCTCTGCAGAGGAGTTGGTGACACCGCCATGACTTGCAGGCAGGCCTGCTGCCACCTCCTCTACTCTTCCTACTCCATCCTCTTCCATAACCTCCTCGGCTGAGTCCTCTTCTGCTGCTGCTATGTCTTGCTCCACATCAACGGCACCCCCCCAGCTCCACAGGTACTATTCCACATCCCGGATACGGCAGTGTCACGCCGCCTTGGGGTTGACTTCCCTGAAAGCAGAGAGTCACACCGGACCAGCACTCCTGTCCGCCCTGAAAGCACAGGTGGATCAGTGGCTGACTCTGCACCAACTGGAGATCAGCAAAGTGGTTTGTGACAACGGAAGAAATTTGTTGGCGGCATTGAATTTGGGCAAGTTGACATGTGTGTAATCTGATTGTACAACGCTTTGTGCATAAGCACCCAGGCTTACAGGACGTCCTGAAGCAGGCCAGGAAGGTGTGTGGCCATTTCAGGCATTCCTACACGGCCATGGCGCACTTTACAGATATCCAGCGGTGAAACAACATGCCAGTGACACGCTTGATTTTAGACAGCCCGACACGTCAGAATTCAACACTCCTAATGTTCGACCGCCTGCTCCAACAAGAAAAGGCCGTTAACGAGTATTTGTATGACCGGGGTGCTAGGACAGCCTCTGCGGAGCTGGGGATTTTTTTGCCACGTTACTGGACGCTCATGCGCAATGCCTGTAGGCTTATGCATCCTTTTGAGGGGGTGACAAACCTGGTCAGTCGCACCAAGGGAACCATTAGCGACATCATACCATTTGTTTTCTTCCTGGAGCGTGCCCTGCGAAGTGCTGGATCAGGCTGTAGATGAGCGTGAAGAGGAAGAGTTGTGGTCACCATCACCACCAGAAACAGCCTTATCAGCATCGCTTGCTGGACCTGCGGCAACGCTGGAAGAGGATTGTGAGGAAGAGGCGTCAGAGGAGGAATGTGGCTTTGAGGAGGAGGAGGAAGACCAACCACAACAGGCATCCCAGGGTGCTTGTTGTCACCTATCTGGTACCCGTGGTGTTGTACGTGGCTGGGGGGAAGAACATACCTTCAGTGAGATCACTGAGAACGAGGAACGGGACATGACTAGCTCGGCATCCAACCTTGTGCAAATGGGGTCTTTCATGCTGTGGTGCCTGTTGAGGGACCCTCGTATAAAAAGGATGAAGGAGAACGACCTGTACTGGGTGTCCACGCTACTAGACCCCCGGTATAAGCAGAATTACCACAAGTCGGAAAGGATGCAGCACTTCCAAAATAAATTAAAAAGGATGCTTTACACAGCGTTTAAGGGTGATGTCACAGCACAACAGCAATCTAACAGCGGAAGAGGTGAACATAATCCTCCTCCTCCCACAACCACGCCGGCAAGGAGAGGACGCTTTGCAGACGTGTTGTTGATGGAGGACATGCAGAGCTTTTTAAGTCCTATGCATCGCCACAGCCCTTCGGGGTCCACCCTCAGAGAATGACTCGACCGTCAGGTAACAGACTACCTCGCCTTAACTGCAGATATCGACACTATGAGGAGCGATGAACCCCTTGACTACTGGGTGTGCACGCTTGCCCTGTGGCCTGAGCGATCCCAATTTGCCATAGAACTTCTGTCCTGCCCCGCTTCAAGTGTCCTGTCAGAAAGGACCTTTAGTGCAGCAGGAGGTTTTGTCACTGAGAAGAGAAGTCGCCTAGGTCAAAAAAGTCTAGATTACCTCACCTTTATTAAGATGAATGAGGGATGGATCCCGAAGGGACTGACAGTGGGCGATACATTTGATTAAAAAAGGCCTGATAGATGAGCTGCCTTGAGCTAATAATGGTCCACACGCTGCTGTATTTTATCCCTGAATGCCGGATGACTTGCGTGACTTATCCGCCACCAACTAGGGTTCAAGACGCAATGTTTTAGGGCACTTTCTGCCTCGCAAACTAACATCAATTTTTCTGGTCACTGCAACAATACCTAATTTTTACATTTAAATTCTTTGATTGTCAGAAGGCGTACAGCATGTAATGAAAAATAAAGCATTTTTGAACAGTCTTGCATAACAATTGTGCAAAAATACATATTTACAATAAAGACATTTTGTGAAAGTTAGCTGGCTAGTCCTTCTTATTTTTACTTTTTAGGTTAATAATTTTTCTTATTTTTTACTGTGATTGCAATTTAAGAGATACCTAAAACATGGTAAAACAGACAATAGTAAAGAGTATATCTGCAGGGAACACCAAAGTCCTATTAGCTATCATCCCTCCAGCAGTAGTAGCTTATTATTTACAATATCTAACCTGGGCAATCACCCTTGGGTTACCCTAGGGCAGGCTTCAGTAAGCGACCTCTCCTTTCCTGGGATGATTTTGCAGCTGGTTGCTTCTGAAGGGTCTCCAGGGCTCCCCCACTCCGGTCCTTCCCCCAGTGTCGCTTCAACCAGTAACAAATGTTTTATATTTGTAAAGCGACCCAATGATCCCCTTTGATAGAGGATTATCTTTACAAATTTTGGAGAAGCAATTTAAGACCGGTGTCCCCTGTTTATGGGTCAGGGAGTGTGTGAAATGCCTCAGCCTACAGTAATTGTAATGTTCTGACAGCGGTAGCTCATGCTTGTCCCTCAGTTCCTCATAGGTGAGCATCTGGCCCTTTACTAACCAGTCTCCCAGTCTATCTAGTTTCCTTGACCTCCCCCAGTGTTGTGATGTTGTGCTCATGTGTTTCGGGCCCTGAGGGTGGTCAAGAATTGGGGTCATTTGGGTGGATCCAGGGAACAAACCCGTGTGTTTCTTGGCCCATTTCCAGTATGATAGTGAGTGTCTGATTAGGGGGTTTGGCGAGTTTTTAAGGCTCTGAGGCAATTCTGATAACCAAGCCACCTTGTCCCAGGTTAAGGGCCTTAAAGTGTGGTTCTCTAAATACACCCAGGCCGGTTGATGCCCTATAGAATGTGCTATTGGGAGGAAAGATAACTGAGCTGCCTTGTGGTAATATTTTAAGTTTGGACACGATAGTCTCCCCTCTGACTTATGAAGGTACATCATTTTCTTTGTGATGCATGAGGGAGAGTGGTTCCAGATAAACTGAAATATTTTCCTTTGAATATTTTCTAATTCTTTTTATTTAATCGGGATTGGAAGTGTTCGAAATATGTAGAGCAACCTAGGAAGGACATTCATTTTTATCGTATTTATTCTCCCTAGCCATGATAACCTATACTTTGTCCATTTACTCAGGTCATTAATTATTGTATTATAAAGTTTGGAGTGGTTGGCTTTGTACAAGTCCTCTAGCTTAGGGGTTAGTCGGATTCCCAGGTAGTTTATGTGGTTCTTATCCCACTTAATTTTAAACTTCTCTTGGAGACCCTGCTTCTCTACTGCTGTTAAGTCAATTGCTAGTGCTTCTGTCTTTTCTATGTTCAGTTTAAGCCCAGAAAACTGACCAAACTCCTCCATAGTTCGAATCAACTCTGGGACCGATTGGATAGGGTTTGAGAGCATACACAGCAAGTCATCTGCAAATAGACAAGTTTTGAAATGGTGATGGCCTATTTTTATGCCTGTGATCCCAGCGTTGGCCCTAATTGTCTGAGCCAGGGGTTCTATTGCTATTGCGAATAAAAGGGGAGAAAGGGGACACCCCTGTCTTGTTCCTCTTTCTATTTTAATTAAGGATCTCTCATCTCCCGGAATCTGTAACCTTGCCCTTAATGATTTGTATAATGAGTGTATGAGATTTATGAAATGCCTTTAATACCAAATTTTTCAAGCGTGGCGTTTAGGTAAGTCCATTCCAGGGAATCAAATGCCTTTTCAATGTCAAAGGCCATAAGACAGGCTTGAATTTTAGAGGTTTTGGTGTGGTACAGTTGGTTCATGACTTTTCTAATGTTGTCCCCCGCTTGCCTATGGGAGACAAAGCCTACTTGGTCATTATGTATTAACTTAGGCAAGAAGTATGACATTCTATCCGTTATTGTTTTTGACAGGATCTTTGTATCACAGTTTAGTAATAATATTGGCCTGTAGTTTTTTGGTTCTAGGGCATCTCGACCCTCCTTAGGGAATAGAGCGATATCTGCCCTGGTCAGCTCTGCTGGTGTTTGCTTGCCTTCTAGAACTCTGTTAGAGTGACCAAGTGCGGGCCTAATATGTCTATAAAATTTTTATAATATAAATTGGTGTACCCGTCTGGGCCTGGTGACTGGTTACAGGTTTGAGGTTCTGGACTGCTTTTCTCACTTCCTCTAGGGTCACTTTGGCATTTAAAGTCTCTAAGTCATTTTCTTCTATTAAGGGGAGATCACAGGAATTAAGAAATCCCCTCATTTTGTGTAGATCTGTGTATTTTGTTGCCTTATAAAGGGTATTGTAAAATTTTGTAAAAATCTTCTGGATCTTATTTGGGTTGGTTGTTTTTTCTCCCTTCAAGGTCTTAATTTGAAGTATCCTATTTTGTGTTGTTTTGGTTTGTAGTTTCCTGGCTAGTAACGGGCCAGGTTTATTGGCTTTATTGAATCCGATAGGAATAAATAGGAGTGGTGTGTTCAGTTGTACTATCTGGTGGCACCTTAGATTGCACGTGCAGTGCCCCAAATTCGAAGTAGGAGGTCCGACCAAGCATCATTTTTCATCTCCCGGTTCCAAAAATCCAGGCCTTATACACGCCCCCTGATAGGTGCTGTAACAGGTATTAAACTGATAAGAGTAGTACTACTTAACATACCTTATAATAATGCAGACAGAGGCAACGCAGAGAGAGGAGTCTGAAGAAAAGGAGTCAGAGGAGGAAGGTGGCTTTGAGGAAGTGGAAGACCAAACACAGCAGGCGTCCCAGGGGGCTTGTTGTCACCTTTCGGGGACCCTTGGTGGCTGGGTGGAGGAAGAGACCTTCAATGACATCAGTGAGGACAAGGAATGGGACATGGCTAGCTTGGTATCCAACCTTGTGCAAATGGAGAGTTTGCGGTTGTGCATATGGACTGTTTGCGGGTTGTTTGCGGTGCATTAAACGGGGAGATTGGTCTGTTACTGTGAAGCGGGTGTAACCCTTACACTACCTGATCGATACAACATCATACCTGATGTTTTAAAGCATGTTATTCCAAACAATTTAGGAATGTTAGGTGATTTATGCCCTTTATGACTTAAAACCAGACTCTGCATCAACTATGTAATTTTCCGTGGGAGTTTTGCCATGGATCCCCCTCCGGCATGCCACAGTCCAGGTGTTAGTCCCCTTGAAACAAATTTCCCATCACTATTGTGGCCAGAAAGAGTTCCTGTGGGTTTTGAAATTTGCCTGCCCTCTGAAGTCTATGGCGGTTTGCCGGGTTCGCCCGTTCGCAAACATTTGATGAAATTTGCGTCCGCGGTTCGCGAACCGAACATTTTATGTTCGCGACATCACTACTTGCAAAACATTTGTGATGGAATTTCATTGGTATCATTGGGTAAATTATGTATTTGTGGATATTTTCCTTCTCCAATTTGAATGAGCCAATTGTTGAATTAATTTTGGCCTTCAGATCTCATATTTAAATCTAATTTAAGATGTGTAAATATTTTCCACAGTTTACTTGTCCTGATACATGTTTCAATGATCACAGTTCTACTTCCATGTGTCACAACAGGTAATGTTTGCCTAAAATCTCCTCCTAACAGCATCACCTTTCCACCAAATGGCAAAATATTATCCATCACTTCTTTTAAGAATATATCAATACATTGCAAAGCATGACATGACACCATTGTTGCCTTGTCTATGATAATTAATTAACTTTTTTTTTTTTTTGCTTGTAAAGAATTCAGTTGAATATCTGACACTGATGTTTTCAAAATTGGAACTGGCAGCTTAAATCCACTATGCACAGTTCTACCACCGTCTAACAAAAGTGCTGCAATTCCAGTTGTTGCAAATGGCATTGCTATCTGACCCTGTGTTCGATTGTAACTCATCAAACAATTGTACAGATAAGTTTTTCCTGATCCACCAGGGCTGTCTAGATAGAAATACCTTGTCTTTGACCATTACATCATCTGTAGCATTTGTGATGGCATTAAATGCTTTTAACTGTAAAGTATTTAAAGTTGCCAGTTTTACTTCAGTTTTTAGTTTTTGTAGCTCAGTGTCATAATCATCAAAGTTGATGTCATCTAAAAGTCCTGGATCAGGCAAATTAAAACTTGCACAATTTAATCCATGACCAAACAATATTTCTTGAATTTCCATTAAAGTTTTTAACAGGGCTATTGGCTCATTGTAACCCTTCAAGAAGTCTGCAGACATATTTAATTTAAATGTTTCCCACAAAGTAAATGCATCAGGTACATTGCAAAAGATGCAAATGAACGCAAATTGTTCTCTCATTTGCTTTGGCATTTGACATAGTGCTGCTTCTTCCAGACACTGCCATTCTGTATCATCAGCTATGAAGTTTGGATGTCTTGCAGCTAATAGAAAAGTATCATAAACTATGTCATTCACTGTGCGTAAATGTTCAAAACTTTGTGCACCGGGAACATGTAAAAGAATTAATCTTAAACTGAAACGTTCAATGTCCCTTAGACTGACAGTATATTTATGGTATAATTTTATGTGTATCTCTTCTTCGTTGTCGCTATAGACCATTAACAAATACATAGTGATATGTATTCTCAATGTATAAAAATTGTCTGGCCTGCGTATCCTGGCAGTTTAATTTAAACCATACAGTAAGTGTTGTATCTCGTTGTTCACTTTGAGCTAATGCAGTTCTTTCATTGCCTGCAGTAAATCAAACAAACTGACTTTGTGGAAAATGTACAGCTAAACGATAGACAGCATGTGACCGATCATGCATCTCAAATTTCAGAAGCCGCCATATTGCTTCAGGAACACTGACATAGGGAGCATCTAAATAATTTGAAAGTTCGTCATGTAAAATTGGGTTTTCGTTTGCAGCCCCTTGCAAAACAACAGTTGCTGCATCATATCCTTTGTATATATTGTAACAAGGTACCCTTTGATGGACTGTAAATGGTAGAGACTTCTGGGCTCTTTTTATATATTTTATTGAGTAGTTACAGAAACACAAATTAAATAGCTTATAGTCAGAAAAATAAAAATCTACGTAAACGGGCTTACTTATACTCTGGAACACCCTGACTATAACCTGAGCAGCTTTCCTACTACAGGTTAAATTATATTTCATAAAGAAAACAAACAGTCTCTCGTAGTGCCACCTTGTGGCCAGGATACAAACAGTCCCGTATAGCGCCAGCTTGTGGCCCGGATACAGATAGTCTCTTACAGTATCCGTAGTCTTGTATATGTGGTGTAGTGCCACCTTGTGGCCAGGTTACGAATAGTCTCTTATATAGTGCCAGCCTGTGGCCTTTCCACGTCTTCACTTAAGTAACCTTGGATGAAGCATAGGGCCCGCCCTTCTCTCCCATATGCTTCACCCCAGGGAGCCTTTGATATTGCAATAGGAACACTGCAATTTAACAGGACAAGTACTCAGCCTCTTCCCTGTGGTATAATATTTTAAGAAAAAGGTTTCTGACCTTATGGTAAATGGATTGTCCGTCTCCTCACTAGCTTCAGTCTGCCATGCAGCTTTCTCGAGTCAGGTAACTCAGCAGTGTCCCACATGTACTTAATAAGGATTTCTTTGCAGATCCAGCAAGACCTTTTACTTGCAGCTCCAGAAAAACAGCACTCCAGCATTCAATATTGCAGCTTCTCAAAAACAGCTCTCTCTGCTCAAGGTTTCTTCCAGGCTCCTTATCTCCTGTGAACTTAGCTAGCCCTCTCTCTGCTCACACAGCAGCCTTTTAAATCCTCCTGACTTAGATCAGGTGTACTGGCTTGATTAGGTCGCAGCTCACACGCTCCCCTTCTGTTCAAGCATGGATGTACAGCCCAACTCATTCTTCTGTTTATGTAGATCCCTTGCTGGATTCTAGTGCAGGTTATCTGTTCTTGCTGGACACCGTTACAATATATTTATACACATATTTGATTGATTTAATAGAAGTGCAAGCTCCCACATTTATGTGTGCATTGTACTTCATGAGCAAATGTTTGTCCCAGATTCAAATTTTCATTTATTCTCTGGCCATTGAGGATTACATGTGAATGTAATGAATAATTCTGGTTTTCCAAATTTTGTGACAATAGCCAAATTGTTTAGGAAATTCTTTAGTACATTTTTTATTTTCCATGCATCGTGAATTTATATCTCCACATGGCCCATGAATCATACTGTGTGTAACAATCTCCCAAAGTTTGGAATATTTTTCTGGATATGGCAATTCAGCAGTAATGACTGAATCCACTCTCTCTGCAATATTCAACTTATCTTTTTCCTGCAGGATTAAAAGTATGTGAGCATGTGGCAGTCCTCTTTTTTTAAATTCAATGGTATAAACAAAAGCCACACATTTTCCAAATCACTGTGCTTTAGTTATATCATGTATTAATGAATTGAGTTTGATTTTGAATACTCTTGCCACTAAATATGGTTGGTCAGAAGTAGTTTGTCCCAGATTAAAATTTTCATTTATTCTCTGGCCATTGAGGATTACATGTGAATGTAATGAATACATCTGGTTTTCCAAATTTTGTGACAATAGCCATGGCATAATTATAACTTTCTCGCATATTGAGAGGAGATCCTTGGAAAGTGGATGGCTAAATAATTGCTCTTCCAGCCGGAATGTCTCTGTTGGTAGCCAATTCAGCGACATAATCCATCAATCCACAATACTGTTCTACTCAAAGCTTATTTTGTTGAAATTTTATGAAATTTAGATTATTTGCTTCGATTTGTAGATAGGAATCAATAATCCATTGTTGAGTGAGTTTGCCCCCACTTAAAATTGGATTAAAAGAATCCCGAATAGCAGTTTGTGCCACTTTATATTCCAGCATAGAAATATTGCATCTAACATGAACTTTATTATTGGGATAACTTTGCAATTGTAATTTTGGTTCCCATCCAGGTTCACCATTTGGAAAGAATATGGGATATGTCATTGGATCTAAATTACAGCTTAATATATTGATGTTGATAAATGGTTATTCTTCATTGCGTGGATATATTCTAATAACCCGCTGAAAAGGTGGTTCACCATCTTAATTTTTAAAAACAATGGCAACCTCATTTACTGTTGGTAAATTATACCGTCTTTGATCAGTGTTGCGATATCTTTTTAACAACATATTTACTCTTGGCATTGTCAATTGATGTCTTTGAGCATGTGCCTGTTGTTCTTTTTCAAGCTGTGTTAATTGTTTGTATGCTTGAGTGTTTGGGTTGTTGGCCATAATTTTATCCAACAGTTCAAAGACTATGCTCAAACACTGTTTATTTTCTTTAAGCGTCATTCTTTGTTCAACAGCTTCCATTGTATCTAAGACATATAACTGTGCAAATTTCCTTTGCTCTCCTTCTTGTGGGTGTAAATGTGAAGTTCAGTGGTAAATTTGTCCTTAAACTCTAAAACAGTAAGGATCATGTCCTGGGACATTTTCTGCTAATGTGGCACCCATTGAAGCAAATGAAATTGCACTGTTATAAGACCTTATGTTTTTTTTTTTTATTGGTATAATTTGGAAATGTTGGATCGCTCATGATACTTTGTAAGTAATGTGGAAATGGGTGTCTTTGTGGAAGTCTTACCTTTCCTTTCTGACTGCAACGAATGAAATCTCCGTCAGTTGGTCTTTCCTTTAGAAAATGATAGGCCCCACAAAACTGACAAGCAACATTAAGTAATCCACATTATTGACTGTCTACTTTTAGTGCTCTACGAAACACATTCTCATGCACTTCCTCAAAATAGATATCACTACAACTTTCTATGTCTACATTGGTGTCATGTGTCTGAACATTGATGTCAATAGGCAATATAGTATCATTGGGCAATGGTTCAAAGACATGTTTTAGTTTACTTTTTCGTTTCTTTGAAGCCCCAGCACACTCACTTTGTGCTTTCTTACTAATTTTTCTTTTATTTAAAAGTCACTGTCGGTCTTCTTCTCTTAAGCGTTGGGAAGCTTCAGGTGACTGTGCATCTCTCCAGCTTTGCTTCCTTTCCCTTTCCAATCTACTTTTGCGTTCAGTGTTTTCTTCTCCAATATCTGCCATTGTAATCTGTAATTGTAAATAGATATGTAAGTTTTTTTTGTTTTTGTTTTCTGTACATATTGTTTGTAGCTGGTTTCAATCTAAAAGTAAATAGGATTAATTAAAGAATGCAAACATTTTAAAATCTTTTTCTTTTTTTTCGATGCAATAAATGAAACCATTTTTTGAGTTTTTTATTGACATACATTAAATAGCAAAGGACTGCACATATATATATTTTGCATTTTTAGGACTACTGAATTATTCATTACTAAATGAATATACGTTAGTGAATTAATCCAAAACTGAGATCAATGTTAAACAAAGTATAGATGTGTTCTAAAGAATGTTCAATGTTCTTAAAGATGCAATGAATGTAGATATGATGTTTAATTGATGTTCTTTAAAACGTAATTACTTAAGCATATATATATATATCTTCCTCTTTTTTTTTTTCTTGTAATGGCCAATTAAAATCTCCAAACGTCCTTCATCTTCCTTTTTTTTTTTTTTTTAATGACATCCTAAAAACCCTCATTTATTTGCAAGTTGTTCCAAGCAATCTGGCACTATATAACCACCTTTTTTATTGATTTTTTATTCAAACTTTATTTTTGGATAGATCCCTAAAATGTTCATTTTAAATAATATGCTATGTGGTTATATACCTCCCTATGAATCCCTAATATACTTTTCTGAATTAATCATTAAGTGTCATCAATCCCAATCCATAAGGGCATGGTAAAATCATATACCTGTGAACTTGCTGTTCTTTGTGTCCACATCCTTGCAAATTCACTCTCTGTCTTCAGTCAGGTCCAGAGATGAGTAATCTGTCAAATAACATGAAAATAAGTTTTAATCATTGAATTTCACTCCTTCTTGATTGAATGAACTCCATATATTTAAGTGCTTAGTAAAATGTAAAAAAATGTCTAAAGTCTTCTAACCTCATCTTGTTTTTTATCTTATTATTAATTAATATTTCCAAACAAATGTACATAAAGCAGCTGTAAGACAGATATATAAGTGCATGTTAAAAATTGTTCTTACTTTTATAGCATTTTTTTAAAATGATGACTAATTATTAATTTATTCAAATATTATTACACTTTAATTAATCAATAACTATTATCCATTTTAGCAACATTTAATGTAGCCTTTTTTGTTCCCTAACTCCAGAATTAAATGATATACCTGTCAAGGTGATCGTTATAGTGTTCAAAGGCTGCAAACGTCACTCTCTGTTTTGAGCCAGCTGCAGATCCGATGAAACTGTGAAATAAGATTGAAATCATTTGTAATATTTTGCTTCATCCCTATCAGTCAATCACCAGCACCACAGATTTATTGGCATAGATGCAAAACATAAAAGCATATTCCTCAATGTATTGTTAAATCAAACCTTTTTTTTTTGTAATGATTACTACCGTATTGATCCGAATATAAGCCGCACCCACATATAAGCCGCACCTGTAAAGTTCAAGGGGAAAAAATAGAAAAAAGATAGTACTCAAATATAAGCCACACCCGTAAAAATGGAGAGAGAAAGACTCTCAAAGTGATCAGCCATTGCAAGAAATAGGCTTTCTAATTAGCGCTGTAGCTTTTTTTGCAGGTTACAGGCTTTACAGGGTGTTAGAATCACTAAAACCGTAAATCGCTATTCAATACCGCAGTCTAAAGCATGAAAATCGGCACCCTTAACTCGCAATCACCCAAATCGGCAGTAATTTTGCATTCGCGAATAGAAGTCGCACGCGTTACAAGCAAAGTTCGCAAATCGGCAATGATTTTTTGACAGTCGCTAATATAAGCCGCACCCGTAACTCGCAAGCCCAAAAATCGGAAAAAAGGTGTGGCTTATATTCGGACCAATATGGTAATTATTAATTAATTAATATATTAATATACGTTAATTAATCAATAAGTGTTATCAATTCCAAATAAAAAAAGTTATTATTTTTTTTTTTGCTCTACGAACATAATTTAATTATATACCTGTTAAGATTATCCTTATGCTGTTGAATGCCTGCAAACGTCACTCTCTGTGTTCAGTCAGCTGCTGGTATGCTGAAACTGTCAAATAAGCTAAAAAAAAAATGTAATATGTTACTTCATCCCTATCAGTCAATCAGCAGTAACACAGATATATTAGCATAAATGGAAAACATAAAAGCAATACTCATCAATGTATTGTTAAACAAAAACATTTTCTTGGTCCTGATTACTAATTATTAATTAATTAATATATTAATATACGTTAATTAATCAATAACTGTCATCAATTCCAACTAAGAATCCTTTTTCTTTTGCCAAGGACATAATTTAATGATATACCTGTAAAGGGGCTGTTTATGGTGTTGAAAGGCTGCAAACATCACTCTCTGTGTTGATTCAGCTGCAGCGTCACTGAAACTGTAAAAAAAAAGTTAAAGCATTTGTAATATTTGAATTAACCCCTATTAGGCAATCTGCATCATCACAGGTATGTCAGTGCATCTTAAAATATACATTTTGTTTTTGGTCTGTTTTTCCCCCCTTTTTTTAATCATAAACAAATTAATAAATTAATGTACATTAATAATCAATTAATCACTGACTAAATATATTCTAAAGATGTAAGCATTAATATATTCCTAAACTAAAGGCATTGTAATTTTTTTTGTTTGGTTTATAATGATTACTAATAATTAATTAATTAAATAATGTACATTAATAATTAATGAATCAATGTGTAAATGTCTTTGCATTTTTTTTGCATGAATCATGTATTAATAAACATTAACCTTTTTTTTCTTAATAATTAATAATTAATTAATTAAAGTACATTATTAATTACTTATTCAATTAATTAATATCTTACAAACAGGTAAGCATGAAAGTATTGCTAAACTAAATCAAGCGTCAATTCTTGTTTCCTCAATTTTTTAAATAATCTTTTTTTATTAATAATTAATTAATTATTTATTAATGATTATTAATATACTGTACCTTTTTTAATTTAATATTCATCAATCAGTAATATATAATAATAATAATTTACTTCTTTGATCAGTACCATTATGGCATTATTCAGCTTTATACATTCTTTGGAGTTCATTTCCATCTTTTAAGAGATGATCTATTAGTTTTTAATGGTGCACAGTGATATTCGTTCACTGTTTTGTTTTTAATCCCGTTTTTTTGCATTGCCATGACAACGCCTGTCTTTAAAAAGGCCCATAGGAAAGGCAGGCGTAACCCCTGATGAAATTCCAGAAACGTGCGTCGGGTGCACGTAGGAACGCCGTCGCGAGTCTATGACGTCATTACCTTGCGTCTAGACCACGGCGTGACTAGCATAGAGTCAGCGTTTTCAGTTTCAGGCCCATAGCATAAAGCCCCTTCACAGCTGCATTAGTTAGGCTATTTCAGCAAAAGTTTAGTGTATTTGGAAGGCAGTAGCTACTGGTTATGGGTATATCCTGAAGGCTACGCTGTTATTTGGGTACTTGGGTATTTGAGATACACAGATATTGAGAACATTACCTATCAGGATATCAGTACTCTGGGGGCATTTATTTCTCAATATCTTTTACTCCTTTCCTTTACCCCTTGCCACATTTATCATTTTGTTTACTGGCTTCTGTTCAGCATATAGCTGCCAATATTTACTTATATTGCACCTTATAGGCAACCATATATAACTTATATACTTGGTTCACTTTCATATATTTCTTATTTGTGTCATAGCACTTGGCACCTTATCACTAATAGCACTATATAGCACTTTATTTCTTATACACTAGCCACTTTATCAGTGACTATACTAGCACATTGCACTTTATATGGTCTACCTCATAGTGGCATTTTCCACAACAGTGGCATTTTTCCCAGTAAACTTCATATACTTTACTCTCTGCTACCTACGTTTATGTATTTTAAGTGGATTTTATTATTACTATTAAAAGTTAAGTTTTAACATTTAGTTCATTCTCTTTTTCTGAGAATTGGATTTCCCAGGTGTGCCCTAAAAAAGGATCTTTTTCTCTCTTTTGGTACTACTTATCCCTATTATCCTTAGGAGCACCCTGTTATCATCCATTTGAATTTGGTACTTATCAATTATACCTGAGCCACCGTCCCTCTACTATTCATCAATCAGTATCCTGAAAAGCTAACAATCTCTTTTGCGTCTGGTATATTTTTTTTCAAGTCCCGCGTCTTGTATTTTTTTTTTTTTGCTAAGTCCCACTAAAAGTGCCCCCAGTTTAACGGCTCGCCTCGCTACTCATTGCCTAAGTGCTCCGAGTTTAACGGCTAAGTCATACGCACCACGCAAATTGCGTGACGACGTCTCGTAGTTGGACAATTATAATATGTGCTAAAAGTATCTTGAAAATCTTCCCACAAAGAATGTTGTGTGTGTTTGAGCAAAGATATGTATAAATCCAAGGCATACAACATAAAACCAGAACAGCAGAATTGTAATAGTAATATGGACAGATCCACATAAAGAACAAGTATGAACCATAAAAATATCTGATCAAAGTATCTTGAAAATCTTACAATTACAACTTTACAGCTCTGATTACCTTTACAGTTCAGCAGAACATGCAAGAAATATGTGATGTCTTTGCTCTAATCTAGTCAGATAGAGATATGCCATATGCAATACATGATTTATTAAAAATAGGGGCTTAGTACAATACATAGGATCTACTCACATATAACAATTCATATAGTTAATTTATATCATAGATATATGTAAGATCTGTGATTTTATGTTACATTCATATGTAACTATCAAGTCAGTACTGGTTTGGCACTTTCAAGGATTTACTATGGATTCAGGACAAAATTTATTTTAGTTAGAACAATATACTGCTCATTTCAAAGTTAAGAATCTAACTAAAAAAATCAGCAATTTAAAATAAAACATATTTTACAGTTACTTTTTTGGCACATTACCACTTTTAATATTTTTTTCACTATCATACTGTATATCAGCAATAGCAGTTCTTATGGCATGTTTAATCACTATTTCTGTAGCTAAAAAACTGTTTACAATTTTCCTCCTAGATATAGAGATTAAATTGTTACGATTTTAGAAATCATAGCCCGTAAAGGAGCCCACAAAAAATACTGCTATTAAATTGGCCTCTTTTAGCTACCCGCTAACGACTGTTGGCTCCATCTAAACACGTAACTACAGGCTTGTTTAATTGATTCCGTTCTAGCCTGCATAGCTGCCAGATGGTTTACGGTTTTGAGTTTCAAGTTCGTACCTCGCAGGCCCTTCTAATTTAATAGCCCGGCAATTTAATGTGGCCCAAAATCTGAACTCCATCCCAGCTAAGCCTTTGATCTGTCAAGTCGCTATTAAATTGCTACAAATCCCCAAAGACACACTGGCAAATGGAGCCAAAAATGTTATGGGTTACAAATAGGACCCTCAAAGGGTTTACAGACAAGTTCTTTTTTAACACTGTAAAAGACAATATAAATACACCACTGGACTTTAAAATCTGGGAAAGCGATGAAAGGCATTACAATTCATTGCACAACAATCCCCTAATAAAAAACTGGCATTTAAAAAAAAAAACATTTTTTGATCATATGTTGAAATGGTCAGGCACCTGCCAAAATAAAAAGCCTTGTTGCCAACATGCATAAAGCAATTAAAGACACACTACCTGATTAAATTGCAAAACAAAAAAAATAATCTGCCTGCCATATTAAACCTCTCTCACTTTGTAGGAGTTAAATATCTATAATTCCTAAGTAGAT
Source organism: Discoglossus pictus (assembly GCA_027410445.1). Classification (NCBI taxonomy): domain Eukaryota; kingdom Metazoa; phylum Chordata; class Amphibia; order Anura; family Alytidae; genus Discoglossus; species Discoglossus pictus. The sequence goes on along the minus strand of CM050165.1, from coordinate 241,449,414 downwards.
ATAAATATATAAGAAAATAGTAATTGCTGACCTTATTAATCAAAAAACCTAAGAAGGAGTTAATTATGCTTTTACTCCAAGGTTTCTCCAAACTTTGATACCTTCAATACAACTAAACGTATATGTGAGTAGAGATAAAGCATTGTTGGATCGGGGGGGATTGTGTGCAGAACCTTGTGTATGTTTACTGAATAACTAACATTTTAGAACCTTGTGTATGTTTATTGACTAACTAACATTGTGTGTAAAACCTTGTATACATTTATTGAATAACTAGTATTCTGTGTAGAACCTTATACACGTTTACTGAATAACTAAAGTTGTTTGTAAAATATACACTGCTATCACAAGAAAGAGTTACTCATTTGTCAACATTAGTTACAAATCCTTGCAAAAACTGAATAAGAATGTAGGATTTGGAGTAGTTCTTCAGTTGAATTGCAGAATTGCTGGAAATCTGTCAATTCACTCCAAGCTTGTATTAAACCAAAAATACAGAGTTTTCGTGTCCTATCTTATTCTTCTGAGGACGAGGGCGAGTCAGTGAAAATGTTTTTCTTCAACAACTTAAAAAGGCCAACATGCCAACGCTAAAATATAAATATAATTGCATATATATCTCGCTCATCACATCTACATTGAAAAAATAAATAGTGGCCAAATTACACCACCACCTCACATATAACAACATTTTAGATGTGGTTGTTCAGTCCTTCAGTTGTGTCCGGCTCTCTGTGACCCTATGGACTGCAGCACATTCACCTATGTCTCTGTCTGTGCTTTTCCACAAGGTTTGCATGCCAAAGATGCTGGTGGGTTTACGGTTCCTTCTCCAGTGGACTGCTATTTGTCTGACCTCTCTGCTATGACCTGCCCACCTAGAGTGACCCTACATGCATGGCCATATTTACATATGGGCTAAATGGGTTGCAGCCCAGGGCTGCACTATTTTAGGAGCAGCAAAACTCAGCTATTTGTGTTTTCTTTTTGATGGGAAGCCCTCTCCCATTCCATGTCCCCTAGGCACCTAGCCCATGTCCCCTAGAGCCCCTCACCCTCACCGGACCCCCTCTCTTACGCTGATCGGCGGGAATAAATCATAGCTCACCCTTCAAAACGGTCCTGTGTGTGCTTTTATGTGTAGTGCCTGCTGCACTGCCAGAGTTAACACTGAGCTGCAGGCTGACAGCTCAGATTACACTGCAGATAGCAGTGATTCAGCCACACCCTCTGTCCGTGCTGCAGCCCGCCCATCTCCCCGAGCACACATAGGAGACGGGAGGATAAGCCAGTGTGACCCTCAGAGGAAAGCCTTCCCCTGTGCTGCAATGGCTTTTAGCAAGGTTGGGCAGAGACATGGTTGCTCAGAATACAAGTGTGAGCAGATCCTCACACATTAGCTGGAGGCAGGAAAAGTTGTGATGGGGTGAGAGGCTTATTTACTTACCCAACATACAGTATATGTGTCAATGATTTGGAAATTGTGCCCTATTGTGAAAATAAACTGTGAAAAGTAACTATTTGAATTGTATGTGTCTGTATGTCTCTATGTGTGTATGTACAGTATGTGTGACTCTATGTATGTGTGACTCTATGTGTTTATGGATGTGTGTGTGTGAATATACGTATGCCTCTATGTGTGTTTGTATGTGTGCCTCTATGTGTATATATGTATACCTCTATGTGTGTTTGTATGTGTGCCTCTAGAAATGTGTGTATGAATGTGTGCCTCTGAGTGTATGCCTGTACCTCTATGTGTGTCTGTGTGCTTCTATATGTTTGTATGTCTCTATGTGCGTCTGTGTGTGTTTCTGTCTGTACCTCTGTGTGTTTGTGTGTGTACCTCTGTGTGTGTATCTGTATATCTGACTGGGTCTTTGTGTGTATGTGTTTTGTGTACATCTGTGTGTGTTTCTATGCGTGTGTATGCCTGTATGTACTTGTGTGTTTGTACCTCTGTGTGTATCTGTGATTTGTGTGTTTGGTTGCATGGGCAGAGCTACCGCCAGTGCACATGGTACAATGAACTAGGGGACTCATTCATTTTATGTGTGTTACAAGTGATCATGATTTATGTTTGTGCCCTCCCATAGAAAAATATAAATAATATGGCCCAACATAAAATGCATTTATTAAACAAGTAATATATCGGCGTGTGCCAGGGCAGTGATAATGGCTGTTATGGGGAAATGTCTGTGATTGGCACACACAGCAAGATAGTGATATACACGCACAGAAAAGGAAAAAATGGGTGCATGCATACCTTGTACACACACCCACAGGAGCTCCTCCACTTAATTGCCCAGGGTCTCCAAAAAGGTGGACATGGGCTGGGTGCCTTGGGGACATGGGGTGGGAGAGGGCTTCCCATAAAAAAAAAAACCTGCAAATAGCTGAGTTTAAAAAAATAATTAGGTTGCACAAATATATATATTTGTATGTATGTATATATATATATATATATATATATATATATATATATATATATATATATATATATATATATATACGGCGCCTCACACTCGGTTACAAACACCCACACAAGCGGCACTTTACCAAAATAAAACAGGCAATCACTATATACGTACTTACACAAAAAAACACGACCCGCGGGACTTAGAACGGAAAATTTACTGACTTACAGCATAAAAAAATATGAGACGTAGGACTTAGAATAAAAAACATTACGACTTCGCAAAAATATTACCTTAACGGCCGAACCGCGCGCACCTGAAAACATTAAAACCACAAGAAATACACACAAATAAATACATAAAAAGCCTACCCACAGCAAGGGGGGCACCCAGGACCTCTGCAAGTGAAGTTACACCTCCATTTAAGTCCAAATTCACAACTTTAGACACACAAAAATCCCCTAAGCGACAGAAAAAATGGCCACCGAAAAAACGAAAACGAGGCTACAGGACCGTAAAGATGCAAAACACCACCAAGCACATACGGCTTTTCAAAATACACCCTTAACAAGGACGCTACATCATACACATTCACCGCCATTTTACAACACTGGGAGGTTGAGGATGATTTTACAACACTAACTTACACAATGCGGAAGTACACAGCTACACTAACGTCTTTCCCTTGTGCACGCAGCCTATTTACACTACACACTGCACACATTGCTGACACTTACACCTCAGCTCCACAACAGTGCCAACCTACAATGTATGCTGCAGGAACATCAAAACAGATTGTCAGCTCTTCCGCACAATGCTTCCTGCATATATTACTTTCAAATAGGTAAAGTATATTAATTTATTAATGTATTAATTATTTCATTAGCATACAAAAACAAATATACACAAAAACCAAAAAAACACGATCACAATAAACACAAAACCCATTCACTGCGCGACTCACAATGAGCGCCAATGCTGCCCATAGCACACAAAGCCTTGCAATAAGCACAAAAAGCAGATCAACGCCGACAAAACAATAACAGCCAAAGGGACTAGCAGAAGAAAAAAAAACAACAACCAACAGCCTCGCAATGATTTCGGACCACCAAAAAATGTAATGTCTGCCTCAAACAGCATTCCCTGCCTTACAATTTTATTGCCCCGTCATTTTTGACGGGCAAGTCGCTAGTATATGTATATATATATATATATATAAAATAAATATTAATTTAAATTATATATATATATATATATATATATATATATATATATGACATTAATTTAATTTACGGTGGGAGCTGATTTAATGTAAAAAATATAATAATTGCAGAATAAAGATGCCATCAGTACAATGTAAGTTAATTCACTTATTATTATTATTATAATTATTATTATAATTAACCCTACGATTTCCACAGGGCGGCAAATCAATATAGCCCAGGGCGTCAACACTCTTAAAAACCGCCCCTGCCTACATAGTATAGCTCACAGCTTTGTTGAAGTACACAAGCTACCTCACCAACACAAAGCGATCCAGAAGGGGAAAAGGGGGATATACACCACACTAATCTACTCTAACCCACCAGGAAGGGCTGCAAACACACGTGGAGGCTATGCAGAGGCACGTGGAGCAACAGCCAACTTACCTGCATAAGGGATAATCTCCGCTATGCTCATCCTGGAAAGTCCCACGCCATTGCTGGTGAACATGTGTCAAGATGTATACATTATCAATCAGTGACATCCCATTAAGTTTTTTGCTATCAATCAATTCACATTATCACCTGTCATAATGTTATCACACCCAACACTATCACAAAGTGGACTTTGCATGCGTATTAACAATTTCTTATTATATATTTTTTATATACTGTTCTGCTTAAAAGTTTGCATACCCTGACAGAAATTGTGAAATTTGGCATTTATTTTAAAAATATGACTGATCATGCATAGAACTGTAATTTTATTGAAGGATAGTGATCATATGAAGGCATTGATTATCACATAGTGGTTTGGCTTCCTTTTAAATCATAATGATAACAGAAATCACCCAAATGGCCCTGATCAAAAGTTTACATACCCTTTAATGTTTCGCCTTGTTACAGACACACAAGGGGACACACATAGATTAAAATGGAAATTATAGTTTAGTTTCCCACACCTGTGGCTTTTTAAATTGCAATTATTGTCTGTGTATTAATAGAGTCTGTTATCTTTCACATGTATACACTGATCAGGCTAGATACTGAGCCATGGGGGGAACTGTTATGTAAGTGGTTGTGAACAAGACCTCCTAAATCCCTTTCAATACCAGATACCCCTAGATTTGCTTCATTAAGTTTATAGATTGCATGGTTATTTTTCTTCCAATATGTAGAACCTTACATTTATTCATATTAAATCTCATCTGCCATTTACCGTACCCTTGAGTCTCTCTTTCCCCCCATGTCCCGTGTCTCTCTTTCCCCCCTGTGGTTCTTTCCCTCATCATCCTCAACCCCCCATCCTCAACCCCCCCATCCTCATCCTCAACCCCTCCATCCTCAACCCCCAATCCTCAATCTCCCATCCTCATCCTAAACTCCCTTTCCCCTTGCTTACCTTCCATTTGCAGCTGCTCCTCCGCGCTCCTTCGGGACCCGGCATATGCTAATGACGTGACCTCACATGCGCATCACATCATTAAAATTTGCCAGGTCCCGACGCAGCCGGAAGGAGCGCGGAGGAGCAGCTGCAGATGGAAGGTAAGTGAGGGGAAAGGGAGATGGGGTGTTAATTAGAGGGGAAAAGTGAGGAGGGGGTTTAGGATGAGGAAGGGGGTTTAGGATGAGAAGGGGAGTATGAGGAGGGGGGTTGAGGATGGGGAAGTTGAGGATGAGGAAGGGGGGTTGAGGATGGGGCTTGAGGATGGGGGGATTGAGGAAGGGGGTTGAGGTTGAGAAAAGGGGTTCAGGAGAGGGGTTGAGGAGGGAGGTTGAGGAGGGGGGTTGAGAAGGGAGGTTGAGGAGGAGGGGGATTGAGGAAGGTGGTTGAGGATGAGGAGGGGGGTTGAGGATGGGGGGTTGAGGATGAGGAGGGGAGTTGAGGATGGGGGGTGGAGGATGAGGATGGGGGGTTGAGGATGAGGATGGGGGGTTGAGGATGAGTATGGGGGTGAGGATGGGGGTGTTGAAGATGAGGATGGGGGTGTGGAACATGAGGATGGGGGGTTGAGGTTGAGGAGGGTGGTTGAGGAGAGAGGTTGATGAGTGGGGTTGAGGAGTGAGGTTGAGGAGTCGGGTTGGGGAGGGGAATTGAGGAGGGGGATAAGGAGGGAGTATGAGGAGGGGGGTTGAGGAGGGTGATAAGGGAGGGAAGGGAAAGAGACACAGGGAAGGGAGAGGGAGGGAAGAGACACAGGGAAGGGAGAGGGGGGAAGAGACACAGGGGAGGGAGAGGGGAGAAGAGACACTGGATGGAGAGGGGGGAGAGACACAGGGGAGGCAGAGGGGGAAGAGACACAGGGGAGTGAGAGGGGGGAGAGACACAGGGGAGGCAGAGGGGGGAAGAGACACAGGGGAGAGTGAGGGGAGACACAAGAAAGGGGCACAGAGGGCACACAATAGGGGACACAGAGGGCACAAGAGGGACACAGGAAGCAGCACATTTCCCACCCTCGGCTTATACGCGAGTCACTAAGTTTTCCCAGTATTTTGTGATAAAATAGGTGCCTCAGCTTATACACAGGTCGGCTTATACTCGAGTATATACAGTAATTGCCCATTTCTCTAATTTATGCAAATCCCTTTAGAGGGAAAGTACATTATTTTCTGTTTTAATTACCTTGCACAACTACTTTCCAATCCTACTTCTAAGTCGTTAAAAATATGTTAAAAAGGAGAGAACCTAATACTGAACCCTGAGAAACCCCACTTACCACATTAGTCCAATCAGAGTATGTTCCATTTACAACAACCCTTTGCTTCCTGTCTTTTAGCCAGCTTTCAATCCATGAGCAGATATTTACTGCAATTCCTGTATCTCTTAGTTTGCACAATAGTCTCCCATGTGACACTGTATCAAAAGCCTTTGCAATATCCAAAAAGACTACATCCACTGAATTGCCTTAACCTCCTCATAGAAACTAATTAGATTTGTTTGACATGACCTATCCCTCATGAATCCATGTGGACTCCTACGTATAATCCTGCTCAAATAGACATATTCTTGTATATTATCCCTTATTAACCCTTCTAAAAGCTTCCCCACTACAGAAGTGTGGCTCGCTGATCTTTAATGCCCTGGATTTGCTCTTGCTGCCTTTTTAAATATAGGTATCACATCAGCTTTTCTCCAGTCATCTGGTAAAGAGCCTGTGTTGAGTGAATCTTGAAAAATTAAATATAATGGTTTGGGTGTTACAGAACCCAGTTCCCTTCAGGACTCTGGGTTTTATTAACATTTACTTTTTCTAACCTCTTTTCGATTACTTCCTTCATCAACCAATTATTGGGCAAAAGTAGTGTAGCCCCATTATGTTGCAGTGTCCCAACCCCTGGTACCTCCCTTGTGTATACCGAAGAAAGGAACCTATTTAGCTCATCTGCCTTTTCCTGGTCACTAATATTCAGATGGCCTGTGTCACATTGTAAAGTTCCTATAGCTTCATGACTCACCTTCCCATTAATATACTTAAAAAATATTTTAGGGTTAGTCTTACTCACTTTTGCAATTCATTTTTCATTTTCTATTTTAGCCAGTCTAATAGCCCTTTTGCAAGCCTTGTTGATTTGCTTGTATCCCGTAAAGCAGTCTCTATCCCCTCTTGTTTGTATAATTTAAATGCCTGTTTTTTACCCCGTATCTTGATCTTTAAATCACTGTTAAGCCACATTGGATGTGATTTAATCCTTTTATTTTTATTCCCACTTGGTATATGGTGATAAGTATGTATATTTAGTAAGATTTTAATGTGGTCCATTTATATTCAGTATTTTTACCTGTCAGTTCTCTGTCCCAGTCTATACTTTTTATTGCTGACTTAGACCGTTAAAATCTGCCCTTTTAAAATTAAGAGTTTTTGCTGGCCCCTTAAAATGTTTTTGTGTTGTAATCACTGTTTCCCAAAGTTTGCCCTATTTCAACATTTGATACTATATTATTTGTGATGACTAAATCTAAGATAGCTTAATTTCTGGTAGGCTCTTGTATAACCTGGGCCAGATAATCGTCCCTGAGTATACTCAAGAACCTGCTCCCCTTAGCTGAACTGCTGGTCTCATTTATCGAGGGTTTATTTCAGGGTAATTAAAATCTCCCAATATTAGAACTTTCCCATGCTTAGCTGCATTTCCAATCTGTAACAATAATTGTATTTCCTCACTTTCAGCTATATTTGGGGTTTTATAGCATACTCCTACTAATATTCTTTTGGAATTTACCTTTATCACTAGTTCCGCCATAAATATCTTCTCTATCTATAGGCTTAAATTCAGGCTTAACATACAGACAAATCCCTTCTCCTATTTTACCATTGCCCCTATCTTTCCTAAATAGGTTATAACCATCCAGATTATCAGTCCAGTCATGAGAGTCATCCCACCACGTTTCAGTAATGCCTATTAAATCCCATTTTTCATTAATTGCTAATAATTCTAACTCTCCCATTTTTCCTGGCAAGCATCTGGCAGTAGCAAGCATACACCTTTTGTTATGAGTCTGTAGTTCTGAAATGCCTGCCACTGTACTTGAGTTACTTAGTACTACCTCCCTATTGACTATACTACCCCTCCCTCATCTCCTCCCCTATGAGTTGTTAATTCATCCCTTATACCCTCTACACTTTCTACCTTCTACACTTACTTATATCTAGTCCCTCCCCCCACCTACTATTTTAAAATCTTCTTCAGCCTTTCTACCATCCTATCCCCTAGCACAAAAGCTCCCTCATCATTAAGGTGCAATCCATCCCTGCTGTAGAGATTGTACTGAAGTGAGAAGAAAAGCCCAGTGCCCTAAAAACCCAAACCCCTCCTTAGTGCACCACATCTTTAGCCACGCATTAACCTCCCTAAGCTCCTTCTGCCTCCCTTGGCTAGCACGTGGCACTGGTAGTATCTCAGAAAATACTACCTAGGTGACGGTCACTCAGAGGCCACCACTTATTGCTGAGGCTGCAACCATCTCCTTGGCCAACTTACTCCTACCAGGACTCTGACGTCATCGAACCTGTGCTTCACAGATCTTACATCCCTTTCCACCATGCTTACTGCTGTTACTGTGGCTGCTACCTTCTTCCATGCCTGGCCCCTTGTCCCGGGCCTAACTTCCCTACAACCTGAAAAGATAGTGGGACGCTCACAGATGGCAAGCAAGAGTACCACCATCTCCTGGGGGAAGTAATTTGGGGCCCTGTGCCTGCCCCTAGCCTCTTGTACTCCCGACTGGGGGTAGGGATCCTATCCTTCCTCAACTCTCTCTGTAATTAATATATATGTGTAATCAAAATGTATGTGTTTAATAGTTATGCTGATAATAGAAAATTATATAACTGTAAGAACCTGCTCTCCAATATCACCTACTCTCTCTCTATCCAATCTCCAACTCCGGGACCTGCGTGCTACTTCGGAAGAATCTACAAGTCGACACATGGGCGTGTGGAACGCAGCTTTATTATCTCCACTTGCCAATATAATTTCATTGGCTCTGTGTCGCACTCCGTAATAACGAGACTGGATTGTAAATGTGGATCGCATCTATTCCAGTCCACTGACAGCTTGCGGGCACGGGAAAGGTTTACGGGCTTGTGGCCTTGTTCAGTTTAATTTCTCTGTAACTACAGATAATTTCAAGCCCGCAAACATACGGGCTAGACGACAGCCACTGTGGGCTTGGAATTTAATAGGGCCCATATTCTACCACATTTGGTTATTGTACTAATATTCAAATTAGATTATAGATCTAATATCTAAGACTACAAACTAGTTTCACCATGATTCCTTCACAGATATGTTATTTATGTACATGAAGTTAGACCATACTTTAAATCAATATCAATAGAACCAATGCGTGCATATAAAACTAACTATATATACAATATAGTGAGTATTGCACCAGTACTTTCCATTAGTACTAATTTGATTTATTCTTATATCTACTGCAAATTTCCCTTAGTAATATTATTCCAAATATCCTCCCACTTAGGCAATGATATTCTGTTGGGTACATACACATATTATTGAGATCAAACGCACGTGTTTTTATTTTTTATTGCATGTAACTCTGTTTTATATTTGGCCTATGACTTTCTTTTATAAGACCTTATTTATATTTTAATTATAAATACTTTTTCACTCATGGTTCATGCTCCTCTACTCTCTTTTCTTGTCTTCATTTATTTCTGCATATATTTAGCATACAATAATCAGAGGCCACCCTAACATGAAAAGGTAAGCTCATGGGACACAATTCTATCTCCTTGTATTTTCTCATATTCTCTTTAGTATTTGAGATGTGATAAATTATGGAGGAAAATGTGTCCTTCATGGACCTATTCAGCTGATTACTGTGTGCGGTCTCCATTACAATAAACCTTAGTCGTCACTGTCAGATAATATACTCTGGGCATTTTACTACTATTCCAGCACTCTTTTCTTCTTTCTTTTGTAATTGGAAAAAAATCTTATGAAACGAATGCAATCATAATGTGATGTGATGAATTATGCAAGGATGAATGAATTCCCAGGTTTGCTTGGCTCAACCTTGCAAGTTATGGATTAATCTAAAAGGATTGTTCCTGTTCAAGCATCAGCTTTATAACTACATTACATTAAATGTGAAGGGAATGACAAACAGGGTACCTAAGGTGAGAAAATATGTAAATCAAATAATCTCTAACAGATACAAGCACAAAGTAGCTTTTATTGCAAGCGAAGTATATCCATGTGAGATATTGTGATATATGAACTGTCCTTTACATTTTCACACAAAACACATTATATATGTGCTGTACACATTTTGTATGCTATGATATCTCTGTGTGCAACTGTTTAATTATGTATTATTATCTATCACAATCACTTCCATGCATATGCAATGTGGTCTCACACTTTTCAATATAATGCTAGATCTGCAGCGTTTCATTATTATTCATTATCACCTATCACCTTTAGAACTATCTACTATATACATTTCAGTATGAAAGAACATTTGTGTTTGATAGGCTTAATAATTCAAAGGACCACTCTAATTTAAGAAAAAAACATCTGCATTTGTGAAGATTCTTTATTAGTACAATAATCAATTTTGTATTTGTTAGATGAATTGTTGAGAGCTAGATCATGAGAGTGTGTCTCTTTAGCAATTGGGGGAGGGATATGTGGGAATGGAGACAACAGGGAGATGTCTGGAGGCTTTGTTAGATAGCTGCATAAGATTAACATTGTCATCACACTCCTTTCCCATCACAGGTCCAGAAGAAAGGAAGTTTGCATCAGTAGATGTAAAAACAGCTCTCCAGAAATGTAAACGCCCCTCACGCACAAAAACAACTTCCACATACATATAATTTCTCATGGGTCCAGCAGACGGATCAACATTTATTTTCTTCTTTTTAAAAACTAGCTTTATGACTTTTTCCTTCTTACTTATGCTCTTAGTCAGAGTCAAATTTTTGAAACATATACTTTGTTTTCATTGTACAGTGGCACTTTAAAATAGTGTGTGTATCTCATACTGAAATTCTCATTCAAATGTATTTATCAGGTAAACCATTAGAACATTTGTTAATTCCCTTCTGATAAAAAAAATAGGTAATGGTTACTGTTAGTAGAATCAATTTCCAGTTGTTTTTTTTTTCTTGTTACATTTCAATCTGACATGCTCCAAACACATCAACTATAATAGTTGTCAATTATGACAATGTGTCCGTCACAGCAATGTTAAATTACACTGCAATGAGCAGGCAAACTCGCAATTCCAACTTCTCGCAATACATGTGCAGGGAGTTAGGCTGCAATGAACGCTGCAGGCGCTGAGCGCAAGGCCCGCTGGAGTTGAGCGCCTCATTGCAGCCTAACTCCCGTGGGCCTTGCAATGAGCACCGCAGACAAACTCGCAATTCCGACAACTACATTGCGAGGCCCATAGGATTTATGCTGTTAGGCTGCAATGAGCTCCGTAGGCTATCATTGCATGGCTTGCGATGAGCACCACAGGCACTCATCACGAGTTCCACACACTCATTACCCCCAGATGCAATGAGCAACGTAGGTGCTCATTGCATGGCTCGCAATGAGGGATGTAGACGCTCATTGCACGGCTCGCGATGAGCACCATAGGCGCTTATCACGTGGCCCACAAAACTCCTCACCACCGGATGCCACACAATTCAAGACCCATTCTGTGGATCCGTTCAACTCATTCGCATAAAGCTAGCCAGAATACATAGCTACCTGTGAGAGGCGCTTACCATGCAGGACCCTCCCTACTGTTAATAAGGTGGTGGAAAAAATATTCCTGGATGCACCCCTGGATGCATTGGGTACATTGGATTCTGTAGATCTGTACAACTAATTTGCATAAAGCTACCCAGAATCCTTAGCTGCCTTTGAGAAACAAGTCTGCTGACCATGTCCTCCATCCCTGAAGCCACACAATTAAAGAATCTTTCGGGGAACGGTTCAACTAATTTGCATAAAGCTACCCAGAATCCTTGGCTGCCTGTGAGAGGCGCTGGCAGCACAAGACTCTCCCTAATGTTAATAAGGTGGTAGGAAAAAGACCCACGGATGCATTGGGTACATTGGATTTAATAATGAATAAAATGATAAACAATAACAAACAATAACAAAATAATTATAGTAATAATACATTACTGAATCGTTACATCACCATCTATTGGTGCTAAGGAGTCATAACAATAACTTATTAGAGCGGCATCTATTGGGTGTGGAAATATAAGTTGCATTCTTACAGCATTATCTGTTGGATGTAAGGGTAAATGACAACAGTGGAAATATTTTTTGTTGTTCCATCTATTGGATATAAAGGCGTATAATACCAGGCAGCCTCATTCTTCTAATGCCACCTATTGGAGATGAGGAAGTAAAGTAGAGGGGAGAGAGGCTTGCAATGAGTGCCAAAGGCGGTCATTTCAGGGCTTACGATGCCCGCCAAAGGTACCCATTGCAAGCCTCTCCCTCCTCTATTTTACGTTGCTCGCGATGAGCGCCGAAGGTGCTCATCGCACGCCACATAAAATAGAGGGGGGGCGCCTCGCAATAAGGGCTGAAGGTGCTCAGTGTGAAGCACAAAAGTGGCGAGTTGGCCAAGGCCTGCAATGACAGAGGAGAGGCTCGAAATGAGTACCTCGAAATGAGGCTCGAAATGTGGTGTGTGTGTGTGTGTATGTATATGGTGTGTGTATGTATGTGGTGTGTGATGAGTATGATTGTGTATAAGTGTGCATTTAGGTTGTAGGTGATGTGTGTGAGTATGTATGTGGTGTGTGCATGTGGTGTATGTATGTGTGTGTATGTATGTGGTGTGTGTGTGTGTATATGTATGTTGTGTGTGTGTATGTATAAGATGTGTGATGTTTGGTGTATGTGTGTGTGTGCGATGGGTGATGTATCTAATAAAAAAACAGTAGTACACTCTACATGTGCACAGGGGCGACATAGTGTTCCCTGCTCAGGGGCTCCAAAAATGTAAATCCATCCCTGCCTACATCTGCCTGCTATTCCTGCTGTATCCTGATGCTGGCATCCTGTTAGGTCCTATCCTAAAAGGACTTACACCTTTCACCCTGATCCTGTGTTCCTCATACCTGCAGACTTAGCTGGGAGCTGGGAGAATAAACCCCAAAATTCACAACCTAGTGGGATTCCTGTAAGCCAAAGGCAGGTAGTTTGGGGTGATAATCATGAACAATGAAGTATGGGAAAACAAACCATTTCCTAAGGAGACATCGTTGTGATAGCAAAATCAAAAGACCCGATCACAATCTTTCCGATGCGGAGTGCCTCCCTTTCCAGGCATCTTCATCTCCTGGAAGAGCACCATCAGTGGCAAGCAGTCAATTGCCCCTTCAACTTTGGACCATCCCACACTTGATGCAGGAGCTTCAAAATCATGGTATTCGATGCCCAGCTCCTGTCAGGAAGTCTAAGCTGTATAGGATCCTCCATGTGGACAGACCCGCTAAACCTGCTGCTCCTATTTTGCTAGTTGACCAGTTCTCTCAGTTACAGAGAATGATTGTGAACACAGACCAATGATTTATTGAAAGCCTATTCTGGTCACAAATCATTTACGACTCCATAACCAGTATGTTCACAATTTTTTCTTTCCTTTCCTCCTGTCAAAATATCTTTTAAAGGTCTTTCTCGCATGACTACCCCTTCACTTCTGTCCAGGTTACCCATCTCATTCCAAAATCATCACAACCCTTTGGCATGATGTTTTTGGGCTTAGCACCCCACCGTCCATCAATGCAGCCACTAAACTGGCCTTCTACGTAGTCCTGAGACCAAGCAACATCACAATCTCACCTTCACTATCCAGGTATCTCACTGGATAATACCTCACTTTTGTTGATAATCATTACACTCTTACCCTACAATCTTCAAAGTCTAGTTGCACTCCCTTTGTCATCACCTTCTATCCCGCTCATATTTTTTGGTGTTCCGCATCCACTCTCACTCTCTGTTACACTACTTCGAAAAACAATCTCTTATCCTTTACTAAGCATTCACCACTACCTTCATTCACTATGTCAGAATCATTCTTACCAGCCTTGGCTAGAATCCTTTCTCCTATTCTAGGCACTTATACCGTGTAGGGGAAGCCTCAAGGACTTCCAAAAAACAATACACCACTGCACGTAATTAATACCATCGGCTGCTAAAAAACGTACTTCTCAATACTACCCCTATTCTCACTCTTGAAATCAAATTCACTCATCACCTTATTTCCTTTATTATGTAAAGTTGCACTAATCACTTCTTCTATCCAACTCACTTTTTAAGAGACAGTCCACTATTATTATCCTTTACTTCCATCACACCACGTTACCCATTTCACTGTAATTATTTCAGTATTAACCGCCACCTTTAACCAATTAGTTCTTACTTTCCTGAGACCAAGCAAGTTCACAATCTCAGCTTCACAAACCAGGTGTCTCACTAGATAAGACCTCACTTTTGTTGATTTGCACTGTTACCTTTCAATCTGCAAAAACTAGTCACACTCCCATTATCATCACCTACTATCCCACTCACAACTTTTGGTGTCCCTCATCCACTCTTCTCACTCTCTGTAACACTTTACTTAAAAAACCAATCTCGCACCCTTTGATAAGCATCTCCAGTCAGCATTTAACCACTACTACCTTTATTCACTACAGCAGAATCATTCCTACCAGACTTGGCTAAAGTCCTTTTTCCGATTCTGAGCGCTCATACCTCAAAGCCTTCCAAAAATAATACACCAGTGCATGTAATCAAGGCCATGGGCCACATGAGGTACATTCCCGATCCATCAATGGAAGTCTGGGAAGCCTTCCAAAAGTGGAATCAGTGAATCTTCGAGACGGTTTTTGGCCCTCTGAGTAGGTTGAGAAACCAAATCTTTGGCCACCCCACCAGCTACTCAGGAAGAAGGATCCAACCCCAAATTGCAAGGTAAATTATCTGGAATTGTGAGAGGAATCCCCTATCACTTTTATAAACCCCTCCTCAATCATCTCTTACCTGCATGCCATCTTCATGTCAGCCACCCCCACTCTCCCTGCTTTGCATTTATTCTATCCCATGGGCCTCTGAGCAGGCTGAGAAAGCGTAGCTTTAAACACATTACCAGCAACTCAGGGATCGGGATACTATATTGGAGAGCCATCAAATAATTACATGTTTGCATAACATTGTTACTAGAGTCTTGTTACATTGTTACAAAGAATCTTGTATACTGACATGTTATATAAACAAATGATACCTTTCAGTAGCTTCTCAAATCAAAACTAAAAAAACATTATTCTTTTAATGGTTGCATTCTTTGCGGATTAGTACTGTCTGGTAACTGGTTTCCCAGACATCAGAAGTCAGCATCAGAGAGAACACCTAACACGTTTAGCTTAAATGCTCCTTCAGAGGAGAAAGACACAGGCAGATGCCTTTGATGCTCATTGCGAGCCTATCCTCTCGTGTAAGTGCAGTGTAAACATTTAACATTTTTTAGTGTGTGTAAAGTATAAATTAGTATTTTCCATTACTAATTAATACTTATTAAATGAATGTATGTTAATAATTAATTCTGAATGAACAAATGTATTAGGAAGTGCAAAGCATTAATGTATTCATAAAGTAACGGCAGTGTAAAATATGCTATTTAGCGATTTTTTTAATTTTTTAATTTATATTTTAAATATATATATATATATATATTTTTTTTAAATAATTAATTACTTAATAAATTAATATACTTTACCTATTACTAATTAATATATCCAGCAATCAATATCCTGAAGTGCTAACAATCTCTTTTGATTTCCGTGCAGCATACAATGTACAGTTGGACTGTTGCTGCCCTGATGAGAAAGTGTCAGCAATGTGCCAGTTGTGCAGTGTAAATAGGCTGCGTGCGTGAGGCCAAACCGTTAGTTTAGTGGGGTAAAGCCCCATTTTAGATTCGTAATGTTATTAGTTGCAAGTTAGTGTTGTAAAATGGCGGCAATTGTCTATGTGTTACGTGGCTCGCAGTGGTTTGCGCGGTTCTGGGTTGTGTAGCCTTGTTTTAATTGTTTCCAGTAGCCATTTTTTTCTTGCTTAGCGGATTTTTGAGTGTCGAAATTCGACAAATTCGGCTGGCTTAAATTTGCATGCAACCTCACTCCAAGCCATCCTGGCTGGCCACCCGTGCTTTGTGTGATTTTTTTTTTTTTTTGCTTTGTTTTTTGTGTTTTTCGATTTGCGGCCGTTAACTTTGTATTTTTCCAACCTTTTCTTTTTTTTTCTAAGTTCCGCGCCTCTCATTTTTGTTGGTCTAAGTCCCGTGTTCCTCAACTGCTTGCAGCCTAAGGCAATCCCACGTTTCCTAACTGCTTGGAGGCTAAGTCACGAATTTTCAATGCTTCAACTGCGGCGCTCATCGCCTAAGTGCTGCGAGTTTTAAGCATCAAGTGCTTGCCTCGCTATGCGAGGCTCAGATGATGAGTGCGCAAAGCGTAAGGACATCTCGCAGTTTGACAAATATAATATGTGATATTTAGTCCTATCTACACGTGAGTCTCTGTCAATGAATAGCAATCAAAGGGCACCCCGACTTCTGAGCGCACAAGGTGCGCCGCCATGTATGCACCAACAAATGTATGCACCAACCACAGCGCGCCTGAAAACAGGGCGCCCGACAATTGCAAGGAAGAGTGGAGTCATCAGGCCTGGGACTGGGGGAATAACTGGGACAGCTACAAAGGACAGGAGGATCACCCACGGTATGTAGAGAGATACACCTACAGTGTGCGTCGAGGTGAGTACTGTGGACAGTGCCATAACATGGCAAGAGGCACCACAACATGGCACAGAGGAATGGGCACCACAAAATGACATAAAGCAAGGGGGGGAGTCATAGCATCAAACACAACAAGGCGTCCCACTGCATAGTAACATGACACATCAGGGGCCACGGAGCAGGGGGCATCACATCCCAGCTCTGTGGCCCCTTGCTGTGTTATGTTGTGATGCTGTTACACACACTGTCTCTTTGGTGTCACGTTGTGCTGTATGACGCGCTGTTGCCCTTTTATGTAGTGATTGTCTGTGCGCTGTGTCATGTTGTGGTGCCCATTCCTCTGTGCCATGTTATGGTGCCATTGCTAACCATATTAAAATAGTAATGACATGCCATATTAAAACTACGGCAACAATTACTGCAAAAAATATTTAAAGTAAAAAAAAAAGGAGAGAAGCAAACTGTCAGAGAGTCCATGAACAGCTATATAACATTGCTATAAATGCTGAAAAAATATGAAGGTTTTTATAATTAACCATAATTTAAAAATATTTCTACTATGAAAAAGTTAGCATATCAATAACTCCCAATAAGGTGAGTGAATTCTTAGGACACAATGTGAGATATCATTGAACAAACAAATATATAAAATAAACAAAAATATTTAGTATCACAAAGCCCAGGACTGTTGGACTTTTGGGCCAGGTGAATATGCGTCTATGTACACTAACCAAGGTGGCCAGCAGTGTACAAGGGCTATTGTAATGATCATAAAAAATATCAGAAAAAGGCTATATCACTTTTGTTATGAGTATAAGACCAAGGTCCAATTGTTAAAATGCTTATGTTTGCTGGTGTTTCACCAAGACTTAGTTGTATGGCCTGGACACCCCCAAAAACCCAGGCCACCCAAACATAGTTCCCTGGATCAAATTTTTTTTAAATGTATATAACATGATTCAGCATCTAAATATTGCACTGGGTCAATAAAAATGTTTTGAGGGTAGTACCACTTTAAGGGCAACCATTAGGCACTTCCAGAAGCTAACCTTGATACCTTGATACCCAGTTTGCTCCCAGTCCCAGGGCTGGGCAAGGTTACTGATTGGATTCAAACTTACGGTAAGCGGCAGATCAGGCTACGTGGACTTCTATGTGGACTATGCACCTCTGATTAAGTCATCGAGTATAGTTAACTAGGATGTCAAGTAGAAACTGAAACGCTTTATTTTATGAATCAAAGATTACGTGGAATCAAGTGCTTTGCAAGTGATATCCCTATAAAGATTAGGAAATACTTAACCTTAGCCATTTTTCCTGACCTCTCTGTACAGACCCCATGGTGAATAATTAATCCCTAACAGCCATGGGGATCCCCCATGGCACTCTAAGTTTAAAACACTGCACTACACAATAATTTTTATTATTAAAAACACCACAATAAAATTAAAAAAACACATTAATATATCAAAAACTAAAAAACTAAAATTTTCAAAAATAATAAAATCTAATATTACCAAAAATAAAAAGGTTCCAAGAAAATAATAAATAAGTATGTTTAAAATAAAATATTATGACTGGGGAGCATTAATTATGTGTGTAACAATATTGAAAAAAGCACCCAAAGCCGAAATTAGGCATAAACATTAGAGATGTCGCTAATAGTTCGAACATATGCGATATTCGACCCGCCCCCTATACTTTATCATTGAGCAAACTTTGACCCTGCATGTCACAGTCAACAGACACATTCCAGCCAATCAGCAGCATACACTCCCTTCCAGAGCCTTTTACCTCATGGACAGCAACCATTTTGGAATCATAACTAACTTGCAGTCTTACTGAGAGGAGGCTGAGTGTAGGTGATACTGCATCAATAGGGAAAACCATAGCTAGGCTACTGTACACAGTGTGCAATACAGTCCTGAAGGTCTCTTATGATCTCTGCTGCAAGGACACCCCTGTGTCTCTTCCACCCCTCACCCTAACCCTAACACCCCTCACACTTATCCCCAACACCCCTCACACTTATCCCTAACACCCCTCACACTTATCCCTAACACCCCTAACCCTAACACCCCTCACACTTATCCCTAACACACCTCACCCTAACCCTAACACCCCTCACACTTATCCCCAACACCCCTCACACTTATCCCTAACACCCCTCACACTTATCCCTAACACCCCTCACCCTAACCCTAACACTCCTCACACTTATCCCTAACACCCCTCATCCTAACCCTAACACCCCTCACACTTATCCCTAACACCCCTCACCCTAACACCTAACCCTAACACCCCTCACACTTATCCCTAACACCCCTAACACCTAACCCTAACACCCCTCACACTTATCCCTAACACCCCTTACTCTAACCCTATCACCCCTCACACTTATTCCTAACATGCCTCACCCTAACACCCCTTACACTTATCCCTAACACCCCTAACACCTAACCCTAACACCCCTCACACTTATCCCTAACACCCCTTACTCTAACCCTATCACCCCTCACACTTATCCCTAACACCCCTCACCCTAACACCTAACCCTAACACCCCTCACACTTATCCATAACACCCATCAACCTAACACCTAACCCTAACATTCTCACACTTATCCCTAAGACCTAACACCCCTTACACTTATCCCTAACACCCCTCACCCTAACCCTACCACCCCTCACCCTAACCCTAACACCCCTCACACTTATCCCTAACACCCCTCACCCTAACCCTAACACCCCTCACACTTATCCCTAACACCCCTCACCCTTACCCTAACACCCCTCACACTTATCCCTAACACCCCTCACCCTAACCCTAACACCCCTCACCCTAACACCCCTCACACTTATCCATAACACCCATCAACCTAACACCTAACCCTAACATTCTCACACTTATCCCTAAGACCTAACACCCCTCACACTTATTCCTAACATGCCTCACCCTAACACCCCTTTCACTTATCCCTAACACCCCTCACCCTAACACATAACCCTAACACCCCTCACACTTATCCCTAACACCCCTTACCCTAACCCTATCACCCCTCACACTTATCCCTAACACCTCTCACCCTAACACCTAACCCCCCTCACACTTATCCCCAACACCCCTCACCCTAACCCTAACACCCCTCACACTTATCCCTAACACTCCTCACCCTAACACCTAACCCTAACACCCCTCACACTTATCCATAACACCCATCAACCTAACACCTAACCCTAACATTCTCACACTTATCCCTAAGACCTAACACCCCTCACACTTATTCCTAACATGCCTCACCCTAACACCCCTTACACTTATCCCTAACACCCCTCACACTTAGCCCTAATACCCCTCACCCTAACACCTAACCCCCTCACCCTTATCCCTAACACCCCTTACCCTAACACCCCTCACACTTATCCCTGTGTCTCTCCCTCCCCCTAATCATCAAGGGAGGGGGGAGGATGATGAGGGAGGGGGGAATGAGACACAGGGGAGGATGATGAGGAAGGGGGGAAAGAGACACAGGGGAGGATGTTGAGGGAGGGGGTAAAGAGATACAGGGGAGGATGATGATGGAGGGGGATGTTAGGTTATTTATGCCCTTTATGGATTAAAACCAGACTCTGCATCAACTATGTAATTTTCCGTGTGAGTTTTGACATGGATCCCCCTCCGGCATGCCACAGTCCAGGTTTTAGTCCCCTTAAAACAACTTTTCCATCACTATTGTGGCCAGAAAGAGTCCCTGTGGGCTGTAAAATACGCCTGCCCATTGAAGTCTATGGCGGTTCGCCGGATTCGCCGGTTCGCAAACATTTGCGGCGGTTCATGTTCGCGGTTCGCAAACCGAAAATTTTATGTTCACGACATCACTAATATACATAATTTCCTTAGCTCAGATTGAAAGGGGCCCTTGTTTGGCCATTACAAGTGATACATCCTGGAACATCTCAACTCCCTTAGCGTTTGGCTAGAAAGTAGATATACTCATCCCTGTTTATACTGTCTCTTGGGCCCCTTGGGCCGCTAAAAAGCCCCACCACCCTATACTAGGTTCCCTGTTTAGCAGAGCCCTTCTATCATAGATTGTAAGTTTGCAAATTTTTAATTTTATAGGATGCTCTTTTCATTTAATCTGTATTGATATTGTTTTTATGTTCATATTTTCAATTGTTTCATTGACAATAAATTTTTCCTGTGGGAAGGATCTGAAGATATGCTTTAAGAATTTTAGGATAAACTAAACAACTATTGGAAAAAATGGTGGCTCAGGTATATTGGGTAAGAACCAAATTATAAACCAAGGTGCTATTAAGGATAAATTGAGTTACAATATGAAAGAAGTAGAAGAAAAATCCTCTGGTTTTGTCAAATCTCAAAAAGAGAATAAACTAAAAATAAAACTTAGCTTTTATTAAATTGTAAAATCCATATTAAAAATAGTTCTAGCACAGGATACAACAAATGGGAATTGTCTAATTACAGGTTATAGGACTCCTATTAAATATCAATATATTCCGAATAGAGGTACCTCACTTCTGGAGCAATTTATAATAAAGTGCTGTAGTGACAGTGATGGTTATATACAGTACATAAAGTGCAAGTTCCAAATTCATAAGGTGATAATACCCAATTAGTAAAAATATTCTTTAAAAAGTGACTAGTGCTTTGTTGCAGTGTTTGATGAACATCGGAACAATCCGTAAAAGATTGTCAAGTAAGAATTATTGTCGTTGAAGTAATGGTATGACTAAGTAATAATTGCAACAGTGGTATGGACCTACCATAAGGTCACAATATAAAGTGCAACCGTTGGCAGATAGTATATAAAAGGTGTCTTAATAATGTCCTCTAGATTAAAGGACAATTGATCCTGTAAAGTTCCTGAATGTCACCAGAATGTACAGGTAGAAGAGAATCTCTCAGTGCATTTACTGTATTTGCATTCAGGTGCTGGACCTAGTTCCCAATAGGTTAATTATCTTGTAGTTTGCCCCAAGCTTTACCTAATTGTACCTCTATAGCTTTGCTAACTAATTCTTGATAGCAGGATAAGGGGCTTTCACTATGGGTCTCTGGATAGAACGCTAGCTTTCTTGCTAAACCCCGCCGCGATCAAGACGCATATTAGTGACGTCATAGATACGCGATACGTTACTGTGTCAGCTCTTGGTGAAATTCGAGAAACGTGCATCTGGTTGACGCAGGAACATTGCCACGTATCTATGACAACACTAATATGAGTCTAGGTCGCGGCGCGGTTTAGCAAGGAAGCTAGAGTTCTATTCAGAGACCATACGTTAAAGCCCCTTTCCCTGCTATCAAGAATTAGTTAGCAAAGCTACATTCTGGCTGTCCCCGTGCTGTGTGTGATGTTTTGTTTATGTTTTGTTTTTATTTTTCTGTGTTTCGGGTATTTTTGTATGTACGTGTTTCGGCCGTTACCTTCATATTTTTGCGACCTCATAATTATTTATTTTTCTAAGTTTCGCAGGTCGTATTTTTTCTAAGTCCTGATTTCCTCATCCTGCATTGTTTGTTTTTTTCTAAATCCTGCTTTTCTGGGTTTTTTTTTTACCGAGTCTGAGGTGCCGTAGAGTCTCCACCTCCTCAAATGCAGCCCCTAGCTTCGCGACGGTCCGCATTTGCGACCTGAAATGAGCCTTTGGCTCGTTGCAGCTGACGTGGGAGCCTCCACCTCTGCAAATGTGGCCCCCTCGTTAGGTCCACATTTGCAGACCGAAATGCGTCACTTGCTTGACAACAACTCACAGTTTGACAATTATAATATGTGATTGCTCTAGGAGTACCTCTATTTGTAATATATTGATATTTAATAAGAGTCCTATAACCTGTAATTAGACAATTCCCATTCCTTGTATACTGTGCTAGCACTATTTTTAATATGGATTTTGCAATGTAATAAAAGCTAAGTTTCATTTTTAGTTTATTCTCTTTTTGAGATTTGACAAAAACAGGTGTGCACTACAAGAGGATCTTTCTTCTCCTTCTTTCATTTTGTAAACAAAAAAACTATATTAATATCTGATTAACAACTGAAATTACTGTGAACTCAACTCATGTAATTTCTTATATATTAGAGTAGTCAAAAATGTCAGTGGTTGTAAATTAACTGACTTACACCGTAAAAGTTAAGCAATCAACAGCATATTACAGGATAACAGAATCCTTCCTGAAGCAAGTTTAAAATCATTACCCATTTGGATTTTTTTAGAAATTGTTCTACTAATTAATAGTTTGAAAATCTAAAAAAAGTGTCATGGTATTGTCTGAGAGGCTTAGTCAGAGGGGATATAGCAAGAGATCCATAAAGTAAGTTTATTTTTTATAAAAACTGCTCCAAATTACTAAGGGCCTCATTCTATTAGCGGCCGCAGCCGTTGCGGGGCCGCAAGGACCGGCCGCAAGCTATTCGGCTATTCTATTCCCTTACGGCCGGAGGCTCCGGCAGGCTTGCGGCCGGTGCCTTGCTATCTCTTGCGGCCGCTCGCGCCAGAGGAAAGCCTTTGATCTAAAACGGCCGCAAGAGTTTCGGCCGTAAGAAAATCCTATTTGCAATTCAATTGCTCCGGGAAACCTCTCTGCAAGGCTAAAAACGAGCCGCTGCTTACTTGCAGGAAAGAGGTCCCGCTAGCACCAATTAAGCACATAAAATAGCTCAAATAAAGCCATCCTGCACTTTGAGAAGACTATAAAGGGATTTTAGGTGTTAGAAAAAATAGCACATAATTATCCTATACTCAATATTTTATTTTTAATATCCGTAAAATATCCATGTAAAAAGTCCAGAGTGCTTGGAGCACCTCAGACACACCCACGCCGCAGCCGGAAAATAAACAGTTAATTTGAACTCGGGTTTGGGCTGATGTGCAAGCTTGAGAGTGGGTTTCTTTTAATCCTCATGTCCCCCAATATGATCCCTAGCATTTACAGAGCTGTACAGTGCAGGCTTGAATTTATTTTTGCGTTTTTAGATTTCTGCGCTTACGGCCGATTCCAAGATATGCGGCCGGCCGTAAGATGAGATCCTTGCGGGGCCGTATAATAGAATCGCGAGTTAACAGAACCCCCGCAAGGAATCGCAGCCTTACGGCCGATTTACGGCCGCTAATAGAATGAGGCCCCAATTGATTAGGAGAAGTCATGGGTTGATCAACCAAGATTGATCTTGTATTATAGTGACTATTGTCAGATCGTTAAACAATATATTAAACAAAATACTAAATTAACAAAATAGTAAACAAATATCTATAATGAATCGGATTAAGCAGCAGTTTTGAAATATAGGGAAGCAGTTGGTTTTAGGGGTACTAAAATATGACAAAAACTTGTCCACAATTATTTTATTCCGTTTTCATTCAAACCCCAGTTATCAATGAACCTTTCCTCTGTGTCTCCTCTAAGCTTTGCTCACACATGGTTATAAAAAAACTAAATAATATGACAGATTTTTTTTCATTTATCAGTTTCAAAACATGTAGCAGTTTATTGCCTACAAAATAATTGCCAACATTTATATGTTTGCAAAACAAAGCAACAGTTAAGGAGGAGGGTATTAGAACATGTAAGCAACATTGTAAATGCAAAACAAAACCAGGCAACTTTCTTCTCAAACAAGGATGTTATTGGTTTTATTACCTTAATAGCATGAAAACTGCAGGACAATGGCCTTATTTTAGTATATTATTGCATGTTGTTCTAAACTAGTATATGAATTAATCAGGTGATCATTTGTGATGTAATAATAATTTGAAATTAATAGGCTGTTTATTATGATGTAGATACTTAGGTAATGTAAGAGACTACTGACTCAGTAATAAAAGATTTGTATATTATTACATAAGATAGGAGGAGTTTAAAATATATTTTACCATTAGAGCATTAGACATTGTCTGCTGTTTGTCAATTATACACTACTAGCGACTTGCCCGTCAAAAATGACGAAACTAAAATTTTAAGGCTTGCAATGCTGTTTGCCACACAATGTTAGGCACTCCCCCCTCTAACTTGTGAGCCTCATGATAAGCGCCTTCGGTGCTCATTGCAAGCCTTTCCCCACTCTGACTCCTGTGTTTTTTCCCCCCTCTCCCTCCTCCCTCTCCCTGCCCTGTGTTTTTCCCCTTATTTCCCTCTTCTTTGTCTCTTCCCCCCCCCCTCTCTCATCCCTGTGTCTCTTTCCACCCTCTCCACCTCTCCATCCCTTGTGTGTTTCTCCACTCTCTCATTGATTAAGTTGTCGTGGCTCCCATTGGGCGCTCATCGTGGGCCTGGCAATGAGACCCTTTGGCGCTCATAGACAGCTTTTTTCTAAGTCATGCAGGCCCACGACGTTAATCACGAGGCACTTAATAAAAGCCTGTGGCGCTCATTGCGCATGCGCAAGACCGTAATTTTTAACATTAGCCTGATCAACAATTCATAATTACCACAACTATATATGTGATTGCTCTAAATACAAATTATATTATACTAGCGACTTGCCGGTCAAAAAATGACGGCAATGAGATGTGTATGTTTGGAAAGTTGTTTAGTTATTAATATACGTATTTGACACTTGTAAGATTTTAGTTATGATGAAATAAGTAGTATTGTGATATAAAACATGTTTATTTTTGTAAAATGTTCTCTTGGTGAACAGTAACTCTTAAAGCATTTTGTATTAAAAGTATTAACATTTGAATGTAAAAACAGTTGAACTTTAAATTAATCAGTATTGTAAACTTGAAATAATTTTTTTTTAACATGCAAGTTCTATCTCAAGAATTGTTAACTTAAATATACATTGAATCCAGAGGAAGCAAACAGTAAAAACCCTCCTTGAAACGAACACAATTGTATGAGAGAGGGAAAAAAAATAATTCCTTCCTGACCCCATGAACTGGCGAGCAGATTACTCTGTGGATTAATGTTTAACATAAAAGAGAATATTTACATTGTGACTTAAAACGTGGTTGAGCTCTTAACATGAACTTTGTAATATGTTGAAGTAAAGAACTTGAAAGTATATTTTTTTTAAACTTGAACTTTCTCATCTGTCTAAGTAATGAACTTGAAAATATTATTTTCAAACTTGTAACATTAGAAACAGTAACATAGTTAATTAACATTTTAACATAATTTGTAAAAATAATGCAAGGCAAGTATTTTGTGAGGCTAATCATCCATAAACAGTTCTTCCATTAATTATGACTG
This sequence comes from Discoglossus pictus, assembly GCA_027410445.1. Taxonomy (NCBI): domain Eukaryota; kingdom Metazoa; phylum Chordata; class Amphibia; order Anura; family Alytidae; genus Discoglossus; species Discoglossus pictus. The sequence goes on along the minus strand of CM050165.1, from coordinate 241,423,294 downwards.
AATTTTTATTGTTTTTTATTTTTCAATGGTTGACCTTTGTTTATTGATGTGACTTAAAACGTGGTTTGACCTTTTAACATGAACTTTGTAATATATCTAAGTAAGAAACTTGAAAGTATATTTTTTGAAACTTGAACTTTCTTATCTGTGTAACTAAGGAACTTGAAAAAACATTTTTCCAACTTGGAACATTATAAACACTAACATAGTTAATTAAGATTTTAACATAATTTTGTCTTAAAAGTATTAACATTTGAATGTAAAAACAGTTGAACTTTAAATTAATCAGTATTGTAAACTTGAGGTAATGGTTTTTTAACATGCAATTTCTATCTCAAGAATTGTTAACTTCAATATACATTGAATCCAGAGGAAGGCAAACAGTAAAAACCCTCCTTGAAACGTACCCAATTGTATCAGAGAGGGGAAAAAAATTATTCCTTCCTGACCCCATGAACTGGCGATCAGATTACTCCCTGGATTAATGTTTAATATAAAAGACAATATTTACATTGTGACTTAAAACGTGGTTGAGCTCTTAACAGGAACTTTGTAATATGTTGAAGTAAAGAACTTGAAAGTATATTTTTTGAAACTTGAACTTTCTTATCTGTCTAAGTAATTAACTTGAAAATATTGTTTTGAAACTTGTAACATTAGAAACAGTAACATAGTTAATTAACATTTTAACATAATTTGTAATTAAGAAACTTGAAAGTATATATTTTAAAACTTGAACTTTCTTATCTCTCTAAGTAAGGAACTTGACAAAAAAAATTCAAACTTGTAACATTAGAAACAGTGACATAGTTAATTAACATTTTAACATAATTTGTGAAAATAATGCAAGGCAAGTGTTTTGTGAGGCTAATGATATATAAACAGAACTTCCATTAATTATGACTGAATTGTCTATTGATTTGTATTTTTGAATGGTTGACCTTTGTTTGTTGCTATAGTAATTGTTTTAAATCGCACATATAGTTTGGTCTCTGGAAAAGTGGTTCTCTATATTGTGTTTTTTTATATTTTTGCATTTGCTTTTAAATTTGTTTTGCATGGGTTTTATTTATTTAATGAAAAGTTATAGTACTTCATCGTAGACAATGTTTTTAGTAAAAATACGTCCATCTTCTAATAAATCACCTTGACTTTCATTCTTTTCAATGTAAACTTTAATAGCCAGTGGATTTTTGCAATGTGATAACGCAATGTACAATTGGCCATGTGCAAATACTGGTTGTTCTAAGAAAATACCCACAGATTTTAACGTTTGTCCTTGTGATTTATTAATGGTCATGGCAAATGCCATAATGATGGGAAATTGTCTTCTTTGAAGCATAAAAGGGAGACTACTTTTACTTGGTGCTAAATCTATTCTTGGTACGAAAACTCTCCTTTATGGGTACCAGTTAAAATTTCAGCATCTATAAAATGGTCCTTTAATTGTAGAACAATTAATCTTGTCCCATTGCATAGTCCTTTTTGTGGGTTTCATATTTCGCAGTAACATGACAATTGCACCTTTCTTTAGCTGCAAAATATGTGGTGGCATTCCAGAAGGAGTTAGTGAGTTTATGAATTCAGTGGAAAAGTTCGCCTGACTTTCATTGTCATCAGCAAGAACAGAATCAGCACTGTGATAATTTCTTTGTGGTGCATTCATTTTTTTTAAGATGTCATTATTGAGGATTAATGCATCCTTATTTTTACACATTAGGATGACTTGGTTGGCAAGCTCTGAATATTCCTGATTATTTATGCTACCTTCAAATATAGCCGATATAATATCTTGGTGACAAATCATATAAGGTGGGTTCTGCACAGTGTCGTACTGTAAATGTGGTATTTTTTCTGTTCTGCCTTCTCCAATTTTAATAAGCCAATCATTAAAAAAAGTTTGGCCTTCTGATCTCATCTTTTGTTGCAGTTGAAGATTGGTAAAATGTTTCCATAGTGTGCTTGACTTTATACAGGTTTCGATAATGTCAGTTCGATTTCCATGTACAACGACAGGTAATGTTTGTCTAAAATAGCCACCTAACAACATTTCCTCTCCACCAAATGGAAAAGTATTATCCATGACTTCACAAAGCAAACGGTCAATACATTGAAGGGCATAGCATGAGATAATTGTGGCCTCATCTATTATAATTAATTAACTTTTTTTTAATTTCTTTGCTTGTAATTATGTCAGGCGAATATCTGACACAGAAGTTTCTAAAATAGGCACTGGCAGTTTAAAGCCACTATGTACAGTTTTTCCACCTTCTAACAAAAGTGCAGCAATTCCAGTAGTGGCATTCTCGTACAGAACTCATTAATAAATTATATAGATACGTTTTTCCTGATCTGCCAGGTCCATCAAGATAGAAATAATGCTCTGTCACCATGTCATCATCTATTGCATTTTTAATGGCATTAAATGCATGCAATTGTAACGTATTTAAAGTTGCAAGTCTTTCTTTTGTTTTTTCTACTTGTAGTTGAATGTCATAGTCTTCAAAGTTTATGTCATCTATAAGACCTGGATCAGGCAAATTAAAACTTGCACAACTTAATCCATGAGTTAAAAATACTTCTTGGATTTCCATTAACGCTTTTAAGTGTGCAATGGGTTAATTGTATCGTCGCATAAAGTCTTCAGCCATATTACTTTTAAATGTCTCCCACAAAGCGAATGCATTTGGAGCATTTGAGAAGATACAAATAAATGCAAATTGTTCTCTCATCTGCCGTGGCATCTTTCCCATTCTGTATCATCAGCTAGTAAGTTTCTATGTCTTGCAGCTAAATGGAAGGATTCATATACTATGTCATTAACAGTTCTTAAGTGTTCAAAACGTTGTGCTCCAGGAACATTTAAAAGTAATATTCGTAAGCAAAAACGTTCAATATCTCTTGGACTGACTGTGTAAATTCTTGGGATTATTTTATTTTCTCTGCTTTTTCTAGGTCTCCATAATCCATTCACAAAAACATAGTGATATGGAATTTCAATATATAAGAATTGTGTTGCTTCTGAATCTGTGGAATTTAATTTAAACCATGCAGTTAGTGTAGTGTGACGAAGTTCACTTTGGGCCAATGCATTACTTTCATTTCCAGCATGGAAATACACTAAATGTCTTTGTGGCAAATGTACTGCTAATCTATATACTGCATGTGATCTATCATGCATTTCAAATTTTAAAAGCCGCCACATAGCTTCTGGTGCACTGACATAGCGAGCATCTACATGAGATGCAAGTTCATCATGTACTAACTCACTACTTTCAAGGTTGTCTGCACTTTTAACGACTACTGTAGCTGCATCATAGCCTTTGAAAATATATTTGTACACATATTTAATGGATTTGATGGAAGTGCAGGCTTCTACATTAATGTGGGCGTTATACTTCATGAGTAAATGTGGATTGTAGGGTACTACATATCTATTGTCAACTTTTTTGCCATGAATTATGACACTATATCCTTCTCTTCTTTTATAAAGTGGATAGCCATCACAATTGGCATAGGTTTTGTCTCTATAATCTTTTGGAAAAGCTTTGGAACATTTATTATTTTCCATACATGGTGATTGTGGATTAAGCTCACCACAGGGTCCATGAATCATGCGATGAGTAACAATCTCATATAATCTACCATATAGTTCTGGATCTGGTAGTTCAGCAACAATGACTGCATCCACTTTGTCAGAAGTAACTAATTTATCTTTTTCTTGAAGTATTATGAGAAGATGTGCATGTGGAAGGCCTCTTTTTTAAAATTCAATGGTATATACATAAGCAAGACATTTGCCAAATAAGTGACTTATAGTGATGTCACGTATTAATTCATTTAATTTAATCTTAAAAAACTCTGGCTACTTAATCTGGTCTATCGGAAGCATTTTGGCCAAAAGTAAATTTTGTGTTATTTTTGGCCATTGTGGATTACATGTAAAAGTAAGAAATAAATTGGGTTTTCCAAATTTGGTGACAATAGCCATGGCATCATTGTATCTTTCTCTCATATTTCGAGGAGATCCTTGAAAGGAAGATGGTAAAATTATGGCTTTGTCAGCTCTCATGTCTCTGCTTGTAGCCACCTCAGCAACATAGTCCATTAGTCCAGAATATTGTTCTACACGTAGTTTATCTTGTTGATATTTTATAAAGTTTAAATTATTGGCCTCAACTTGCAAATAGGAATCAATAATCCATTGTTGTGTTATATTTCCAACACATAAAATTGGATTAAATGTATTTCGAATGGCAATTTGAGCTACTTTAAATTTAAGCATAGAAACATTATTTTGGACTCTGGCTTTAGCATTTGGGTAACTGGGAAGTGTTAATTTTGGTTGCGAACCTGCCTCTCCGTGTGGCAAAAAAAATGGGATATGTCATTGGATCTAAATTTGGACTTAAGATACTTATATTATTGAATGGTTTCTCCTCATTTCTGGGATATATTCTAATGTATCTTTGAAATGTTGTTTTTTCCTTCATCATTTTGAAACACCATTGCAACCTCATTTGATGTTGGCAAGTTATAACGACGTTTATCAGTATGTCTGTCTCTTTTAAGCACCATATTGACCTTTGGCATTGGTAATTGATGTATTTGTGCATGAAGTTAGTGTTCATTTTCTACTTCTGCCAATTTTTTATAAGCTTTAGTGTAGTGGTTATTGTCCATAATGTTATCTAGCTCTATAAAAACACTGGGTAAGCATTTTTTATTTTCTTCCAGCTGCATACGTTGGTTAACAGCTTCTATTGTATCTAAGACATATAGTTGAGCGAATTTTCTTTGCTCTCCTTCCTCTGGATGTAAATGTGAAGTACAATGATAAATTTGTCCTTGGACTTTAAAACAGTAAGGACCATGTCCTGGTACTTTAGCAGCTAATGTTGCCCCCATAGATGCAAAGGATATGGCACTATTGTAGGATCTTATGTTTGTCTTAACATTTTTGTAGTTTGGAAAAGTAGGTTCAGTCATAATGTTTTGTAAATAGAATGGAAATTCTTTTCTTTCTGGAAGTTTGAACTTGCCTTTTTGACAGCAACTAATACATTGGCTATCTCTGGGTCTCTCCTGTTTAAAATAATAAGCCTCACAAAACTGATTGAGTATTCATGTCCCCACAACTATGAACCTCTACTGCTAAAGACTTGACTAAAGGACAATTTGCAAAGCATATAGCAGTTTGACTTTCAAATTCATCAGGTGAAATGTCACGTGATGTTTCAACAACAGGTTCTAAATGCTTTGTTTTTTTCGTGGCTTTTCTTGGTATCTCTTTTAGTTTTTCAGGTAAAATGTCATCTGATGTTTGAGGAACAGGTTCTAAATCCTTTGTTTGCTTAGTAGCTTTTTTTGGTGAATCTTTAATTTTTGCAGCTGATAGTCTTTTGCTTGCAATTTTTTTGCGTTCTTTTTCTCGTCGAATTTCCTTTTGCTCTGGGGTCTGCTGGCTGTCTGCTCTCTGTCGTTGTTCTCTAGCTTGCCGTCTTATCTTTTCTTGTTTACTCTCGTTATCAGCCATGTTAATCTGTAAAAAATAATAATGTATCATTAGTTTATTTTGAGATGTTAAGTTTGTTTCTATGTGATTCTAGTTGATTGTAACGGTACTTTCTTCGTATTGTTAAATAAGTGTTTTTTATTTTTTTGCTTTTACTTTCTGTTGTAGGTTGTAATTTTTGCCTTACATGCATAGCACACTCAAAGTAATTACACTCTAGTTTCTTGTAGATATAGTAGGTGTATTTTTTGGTTGGTTAATTTTTTTTTTTTTTTACTTTTGGCTTATAGGGATAGTAGAGGGCAGAAATTAGTCTTTGTAATTTATCGTACAGGGGATTGTTATAATAGTATTTTTATATTTTCTTTAAAGGCTTATATGTTGGGGCTCTGAAAATGTTTCTATTGTTTTTTGTGTGTTAGTACTATTTGTAGTACTATTCTATTTTATGTGTATGGTTATGTTTTATGCTTAATATTGTACATTAGGACTGGTAATTTAGAATGCCAAATTTCATTGAGTCTGTGTTTTGAGACTTTTCTGAACTATGCTGGGTTTTTTTTAGCTTATAGGGATAGTAGAGGGCAGAAATTAGTCTTTGTAATTTATCGTACAGGGGATTGTTATAATAGTATTTTTATATTTTATTTAAAGGTTTATATGTTGGGACTCTGAAAATGTTTCTATTGTTGTTTTTTGGGTGTTAGTACTATTTGTAGTACTATTGTATTTTATGTGTGTGGTTAGGTTTTATACTTAATATTGTACATTAGGACTGGTAATTTAGAATGACAAATTTTATTGAGTCTGTGTTTTGAGCCTTTTGTGGACTATGCTTTTTTTTCTGGCTACATTGAAGTTTGGATTTACTGTTAAACATTATTGTCCATAAAAGACAAATAAGAGGCAAATGAGAAATGTGTCAGTTATATTTTGGTAAAAGTTATAGTTAGTGGTTGTTATTCTTTTTTTTTTTCTGTTGACATGGATGCAGAGCAAACATGTTTATTTAGTTTTCTCTTTTTTTACTTGTTATACTGTACCTTGGTTGAAGTGTGATTTCAAGCGGAATCTTTGCTGGTCCTCTGCTGAAAGTCTTCGTCCGATGGTCTTCACGCAGTGTCTGTTGTAAAAGAAAAATTAAAATGTTATTTGATTTGAATGTATTTGTAATGAATAGCATATTTTATTCTTTTGGTCTTTTGTATCTGTTATGGTGAATTTTTCAGCTAACCAGTTTTTTTGTGCAACCTTTTAAAAATACTTTAATTGTATTTGTATATTTCAGTTATGCTTTTTTTTACTGTAATTATTTTTTTTTTTTCTTATTTTGGATATAATCGCAATGTTTTTAACATTATCCTGTTTTGTGTCCACCAGTTTTGATATGCTAATTTAGGCTTCTTTGTAAGGCTTATAGCTTCTTAAACAGTAAAGAAGAATATTAATTTACTTTGCTATTTGTTTGTGTGATTTTTGGTACAATCCTATTTGTGTCTACCATATGTTGCATACTTTATTTGCTTAATTAGTCTTTTTTATGAAGGTTAAATGTTTGTCTACAGTGAAAATGAATGTTTTTGCTATTTTGGATATTATGGCAATGTTTTTAGCATTATCCTATTTTGTGTCCCCCACTTTTGGTATGCTTATTTAGGCTTCTTTGTAAGGCTTATAGGTTGTTAAACATTAAAGAAGAATATTAATTTACTTTTCTATGTGTTTGTGTGATTTTTGGTACAATCCTGTTTTGTGTCCACCATATGTTGCATACTTTATTTGCTTAATTAGTCTTTTTTATGAGGATTAAATGTTGTGGAACATTGAAAATGAATGTTTTTCCTATTTTGGATATGATGGCAATGTTTTTAGCATTATCCTGTTTTGTGTTCACCACTTTTTGGTTGCTGCATTTAGCTTGTAGGTGATGCTTATTATTTTACAGTAAAGAGGAGGAATACTTTTGTTTTATGTATGTTGCTAATGTTTCAGATGCTATCCTGTTTTGTGGCCACCTCTTTTTTTTTTTTGGTTTATGTGAAATTGTCTGTCTTCCTAAATTGTATAGGTCTTTGTGAAGTTTGTTAAACTGTGTTTTGTTCCTTATTCAATTTATGTGTATTTTTTATTTTATTTTACTTGAAATTGTTATATTGGCAGCCATTAAACATATATAGTTCCTTTATTTTTTCTACTTGTTATACTTTACCTTGATTGAAGTGCTTGTCCGAATGACAGAGGGTCCCCTCCTGCCAATCTTAATCCGCTGGTCTTCTTGTAGAGTCTGTTTGAAAAAGAAAGTGAAATGGTTAATTGTATATTTCTTCTTTTTGATTTAGCAAAGCATGGTCTTTTTCAACATGTAATGTATTTTTCTATCTTACCTCTTCTTTCTTTGTGTTCTTTAAAAGGGATTCTGGTTCACAGTGCATAGTGCAAATTCTTGAGTGACGCTGTTGATACAGAGTCTGTTTGAATAGTAAAAAAAGGGGAAAGATTCAGCTTTAGGTTACATATGTATTAGTGTCAGATTATTTTTTGCTATGAGTTGCAGTAAATGAATGTCATTTAAATATACTTGTTTAATTAGTTTCAATTAACATTAGTTTGTTTTAGGGCCTACACACATAAATGTGCGTGTCACATGTCACTATACATGAATCACATTTTCATAGTTAAAGTTGTTTTTTTTTGTCCTGTCTTGATAATAAAATGTAATATATTATAGCTTACCTCTCAGTTGTAATTTGCACAGTGTAAAGTAGGAAATTAGGAAACAATTCTCTTCTCAAATAACAGCAGCAGTTAACTAGTCACTCCGTTCATCACCTGAGTAGAAATGTAGAATTTTCTGGAAAGTAGGCAGTATTTATAAACTTTCAAGTGCCTCAGACCGTTAGAACGCAATACGCATGCGCTATTTGAGTTCCAGCTTACCATTTGCGTTTCATCCGCCATTTTATGCGTAGTAGTTTTCAAAATGGTGGTTAATATCAATGTGGTACGTGCCGCATAGTATGTGTTTGAGTTTTGCGAGTCACTGTAGTATTGTTACGTCTGTAGCCTTGTTTTCGTTTTGTTCGGCGGACATTTTTTCTCTCGCTTAGGTGATTTTCGGCAGTTTAAACTCGTTTTTTTTTTACTTAAATGGACGTGTAAATTAACTTTTCGAGGTGCCGGATGCCCCCCCCCTTGCTGTAAGTAAGTTTTTTATGTGTTTGTTGTGTTTATTTCTTGTGTTTCGGATGTTTTCATGCGCACCGCTTTTGGCCGTTTTTGGGTGTTGGGAATGGGTCGTTTCGCGGGCGTATGTTTTTGCGAGGGACGCAGTTGGGTTTTTTCTAAGTCGTGCGTGTACGACGCAGTTGTTTTTTTTTATAAAAAGTGCGTGTGTGTCAAAAAACACCAGCAAGACAGCTATTGTACTCCAGTGGGACACCATTTCACCCAGGAGAATCACTCCATCCAGAGCCTCAAAATAAAAGTACTCAGAGGGAACTTCAGAACTATCCAACAGCGGAAAACTTTTGAATTAAAAATGATTACATTTTTTAATACAAAGTATTTGGGCATTAACATCGACTTTGGCTTTCTGGTCCACTATCTTAATGTCTTATAGCTAACACATTCCACTTACCCCCCCCCCTTTCTATTGCTGTTTTTGTACACTATGCTATGCTGAAATGTATTGCTCTTTATTTTACTCTGCTGTGTTCTTATCTACAACCTGATCTATAGACTTACTGACCTATCAGGACATTATTCACAATGCTGGTCTGTTTCTCACTTAACTCTGGCCAATTTATTTTGTCTTCCTTGTTTTTCCAATTTTTTTTTTCCCTATCTCTTTCTGTTTGCTATTTTTAGTTCATACTTGTATCAGTATTGCTTTTTGACTTGATAAAGAGAGGCATCGTCGCTTTAGCTGGTCGCTTTATTATGAGTACGTTCGTAAAATAAAAAAGGTATCACTATTCACTGCAATACTCTGATTATTCAACTGGATTACTGGACATTCACGGCTACCTCACTCTTCATATAGAAGAAAAACAGAAAATGAGCTGTATAAATGGAAAATAGGGTATACAAAATCATATCTAATGAGCCCGAAGCCCCCCTCATTCTCCTCCTTTCCCCCTCATCCTCCTCTTCTCCCTCATTCTCCGCATCCACCTCTTCCCCCCATCCTCCTCTTTCTCCCCTTCCCTCATCCTCCTCTTCCTACCCTTCCCCCATCCTCCTCTTCCCCCTTCCCCATCATCCTCTTCTCCCCTTCCCCATCATCCTCTTCCCCCTTCCCCTCACCATCCTCCTCTGCCCCCCTTTCCCCGTCTTCCTCATCTTCTCCCCTTCCCCCATCCTTCTCCTCTTTTCCCCTTCCACTCTCACCCTTCTTCCCCTCTCAAACTCCTATCCTCACCTCCTCCCCTCACCCTCCTCTTCCCCCTCATTCTTCCTCCTTATCCTCCCTCCTTCCCCCCTCTCCCCTCTTCTCTGTAGCCTCCGATCAGCTCCTGCTGCTGATCGGAGGCCCGCAGAGTGTCTTATGCCTTTCTCTGAAACCAGCATATGCTATTGATGTGACGCGCTTGTGACATCACGTCATTAGCATATGCTGGTTCCAGACATAGGCATAAGACACGCTGTTGGGCTCGGCTAATAAGAACAGGTGAGAGGGGGGAATGAGGAAGGAGGAAAGGGGAAGGAGGGAGGAGGAGGATGGGGAAGAGAAGGGAGGAGAAGGATGGGGAAGAGAAAGGAGGATGGGGAAGAGGAGGGAGGAGGAGGAACACCCGCACTGCACAGGAGAACAGGTAAGTGGGACCCTCGCTCAAGTATAAGCTGAGGGGGGCTTTTTCAGCATAAAAAATGTGCTGAAAAAGTCGGCTTATACTCAAGTTATATATGGTAATTAACTGTAAAGGTGATCTTCATGCTGTTTATATATTCACTTTACTCTCATTTTCCAATGAGAGTAATGTTCAAAGGCTGCACTCTCTGTGTTCAGTCAGCTGCAGAGATGATGAAACTGTCAAATAAGATGGAAAGCATTTGTAATATTTGGATTCATATCAGGCAATAAGCAGCAACATGGCTATGTCAGTGCATAGTAAAATAAACATATTGTTTGTGGTCCTTTTTTTGGTAATGAATACTAATTAATAATGAATACATTAATGTACATTAATAATCAATTAATCAATTAATAAATGTATTCTATAGAGCTAAGCATTAATATATTAATAAACTAAAGGCATTGTAAAATATAGAATATTTGTTGTTCATAATGATTACTAGTTAATGAATAAAATTATGAACATTACTAATTAATTAATCAAAATCTAAATATATTAGAAAGAGGTAAGCATTAATGTATTAATAAACTAGAGGCAGTTTAACATTTTATATTTTTTTTATAATGATTACTAATTAATAATTAATACATTAATGTACATTACTAAATAATTATGCAATGAATAAATATATTACAAACAGGTAAGCATGAAAGTATTGATAAACTAAAGGCAATGTAAATTATAAGTTTGTTGTTTAATTTTTTAACTAATAATATATACCTTTTTCTAAGAATAATTAATATATTCATTATTTATTAATGATTAGTAATATAAATTAATATACTTTACCTATTTGTATTTAATATTCAGCAATCTGTATCCTGAAGAGCTAATAATCTCTTTGGATTTTCTGGCTGCAGAAAATGTCCACTCACACTGTCATCACCCGAGGAGAGGTGCTCTGTGGCAAGTGGCAAGTGTGCCCTATATATTGGCTGCATGCGCGAGACAAAACCGTTGGTTTAGGTGGGAAAGCCGCCATTTCAGAATCTTAATGTGCAAATGTGTAAGTTAGTGTTGTAATATGGTGGCATTAGTCTATGTTTTAGGTGTTTCGCAAGCATTTTGCATCCTTCCTAATAGTATTTTTCTACCTCATACATCGCTGGCTGTGTTTTCCGCGGTTTGGGGTCGTGTAGCCCCGTTTTAATTTTTTTCCGGCCGACATTTTTTTTCTCACTTACCCGATTTTCAAGTGCCGAAACTGCTTAAATTCGACTTACATTCTCGTTCCACCTCACTTTCAGACGTCCTGGTTGTTCTCCCGTGCTGTATGTGATGTTTTTGTTGTATTTGTTTTTGTATTTTTTGTGTTTTTCTTGCTTTTTGGTTTTCACTGTTTTGCCGTTAACTTCGTATTTTTCCTATGTCGTTTTTTTCTGAGTGTCGCGTCTCATATTTATTTTTTCCAAGAAGCTAAGTCCCGGTGTTTCATTACCTCCACTGCTTGCCTCGCTTCGAGAGGCAAGCAGGCAATGAGAGCCTTTGACGCTAATCACCTGTGCTGTGTGTTTTAGTGATTTAACAGCTCACCTCGCTATGCGAGCTTCACAGGCAATGAGCCCCTCCAAGCAGGCGATGAGCGCTGCTCGCCTAAGTGCTCCGAGTTAACGGCTCGTCTCACTAGTTAACGGCTCTGTGATAGAGAGAGAGATCTGCTTACTTCAGATGGGCTTGATAAGGCAATTATGGCAAACCTACCCATCAGATGTTTCAGGTTCTTTCGATACTTTCACCAAGGCAGCAACTGTCTCTAAAATCCTCTAGCATTAAAACAGCATATAAAAATATGAACACACAGGTTCAGCATACAAGATACTTCATCTGTACTAGTGGTGCTTGATCTGCTCTTATTGCTGATGTAGTTCATTACAGGGTCAACGGATGTATATTTAAACTTAAACTGATAACATTCTGTAACAATCTGTTTCATCTGCAAGGCATCATAATATCCACTTCACTGATTGTACAGGACCAGGGCAGTGATTATCTTCTCTAAAGATTTTGATACATATACATCTTATTCCATATATATATTGATCCATTCAGACAGTAATAGCTGTTACCTCAATCTTTTCCAATCAGGAGCACACACACACACACTTCAGTCAGAACAGCCACAGAGCAGATTAAATAACAGAACTAATGACATAACTGAATCCCAACTGTCAGTTAAACCCTCATGCATAAAATGGTTATAACTGAACATACAGCATAAAATACAGTAATTAACATAACAGAACATATTAAATAACTAAAACATCTACTGACGCCAGTCCCTGCACAGGTGGGCCGGACAAGGTGCATTCTCCCATCCGACAAACACATATTCCCAGGAGGAATACCTGACAGGAATCATTATGAAACCAGAGTAATGGTCGGTTTAAAAAATCTTAATCATCCTGGGCGATTCATATGAGTCTAAGGACTGGATATCAGGGGGATCATGATTATATATATATATATATATATATATATATATACTAGCATATTGCTCGTCAAAAAATGACAGCAATAGCATTTGAAGCCTGGCAAAGCTGTTTGCCACACAATGTAAGTGTTTTTGTCCTCTGAGCACATTCAGCACTCATTGCGAGACCCCCTCTCGTGTACTTCAACTTTCCTGCTTTGCAATGATCACCTTCAACACTCATCGCAAGCTTTACAATGAGCGCATATGGAGCTGCCTACTGTACTGGCCTCTCGTTGCAGGCTTCATTAACTTCCAAGTGTTGTGCTTGGGAATGCAATGTGTCTTTTTCCACTATCTCCCCCCTGTCCCTTCCCTGTGTGTTTCTCCTCTGTGTGTCTGCTGAATCTTTCCGTTGGTTTTATTTTCAAAGTCCCACGTGCCCGGCATTGTTCATGCAAGTGTTATTGTCTTTGGCTATGTTTCCAAGTTTAGAATTTTGCAGAGGTTGGAATGTGGTTAGCATCGTTTTTATTCTGATTTCAATTTTTTTTACGTTTTTCATCCTCCATCTTTCCATCAACTCTGACCAGTTTCCCAGTCCCGGCTGCTGAAATACATCACAGCATGATGCTACCACCAACATGTTTCACTGTGGGGATGGTGTTCTTTGGGTGTTGTGAAGTTCAATTTTAGTCTTATCAGACCAGGACACCTTCCTCCATACATTTTGAGAGTCTCCCACATGCCTTTTCGCAAACTCAAAAAGTGCCATTTTGTTTTTTACTGAATGTAAATGCCATAAAGCCCAACTCTACGGAGCGTACGGCTTATTGTCGTCCTATGTACAGATACTCCAGTCTCCGCTGTGGAACTCTGCAGCTCCTCCAGGGTTACCTTAGATCTCTGTGCTGCTTCTCTGATTAATGCCCTCCTTGCCCAGTCTGTGAATTTTGGTGGGCGGCCGTCTCATGGCAGGTTTGCTGTTGCCATGTTCTTTCCATTTGGTTATGATAGATTTAATCATGCTCCTGGGGATCCTGAAAGATTTGGATTTTTTTTTATAAATTAACCCTGGCTTGTACTTCTCAACAACATTGTCCCTTACTTGTTTGGAGAGTTCCTTGGTCTTCATGGCAGTGTTTGGTTAGTGGTGCCTCTCGATTAGGTGTTGCAGCCTCTGGGGCCTTTCAAAAAAGGTGTGTATATGTAATGACAGATCTTGTGACACTTAGATTGCACACAGGTGGACATCATTTCACTAATAATGTGACTTCTGAAGATAATTGGTTGCACCAGAGCTTTTTATGGGCTTCATAACAAAGGGGTTGAATACATATGCACATGCACATTCTGTTTTCAATTTCTAAAAAATAGTTTTATGTATATATTTTTCACATTTCACTTCACCAACTTGGACTATTGTGTTCTGATCCATCACATATTTCAGATTAACAAAACATTGAACGTAAAGTCAAGCAGGGTGAATACTTTTGCAAGGCACTGTATGTTAATTACTGTATGTTCAGTTATAATCAGTTCATGACACTTTAACTGCAGTTGGAATTCAGTTATGTAATCTTTTCTGATATGTAATCTGCTCTGTGGCAAAGTCTGTTCTGACTGAAGTGTGCTTTTCATGTCATTTTACAGTTTGCAGCTCTCGGAGAACACTGCACCTGTATGAAAAGAGAGTGTGAGCTCTGCAGCATTTTTTTTCAAGATTACAGGTATATCAAATTGTATATTGCATGTTGCCCTTATTTATGAATACATGATTAGCTCTCTACGTTTTGCCTTGATTATAATTAATCATAATACATGACTTAAAAAAATATTAATTAATTAATTGTTTACATTTTTTGATTGATGAGAATTAAACATAATACCAAAAATAAAAATAATTTAGTAATTGTGGAAAATGTTCAAAGTGAAAACATATAGCAGGATATTCATTAAAACAAAATTAAAACAGCGTTTTTGTTTCTTTTTAAAATTTGCAGCTGTTACTCAACACTCAACGTTGAAGAAGACACAGTTTGCAATCTGAAACATTTAACCTGCAATTACTACACTACATCACAGGTATATTGAATAAAACGTTTGAAGAAATATATAGATTTCACAAATGAGACGTTCATGAATTCATGTGGAGTATTAGGAGTTAATTTTCCCATTGCTGTGTTAATTCATGAATTCATTTTATAATGACCTCATTGATGAATTAATGTTTACCTCTTTAGGTATTGTATTTAGGACAGTTAAACATAATACATACAATAAAAATGTATGTTCATAAATTAAGTGATGAAAAAAATATAAAGCAGACAGTAATAGGCGCAACAGATTATTAAGATAATACTTTAAGGAAAAAAAAATGTCTCCAAAAATACACATGTACTGAAATGTGAATTACACACAAAAAATGCAGATGCAGGTAAGCAAAAGATAACTGTACAAAGGTCATGTTTGGAATTATTTGTTTGCTATATAATGAAACATGAAATGACAAATCCAAAAATTAATAATGTCTATTTACAATTACAGATTACAGTGGCGGACAACGCAGAACAACAAAACCAAGCCCCCCAAAAAAGCAAAGGAAACGGAAGCAAATATGGAGAGATGAACAGTCGCCCCAGACTTCAAGAAGGTTAAGAGAAAAAGACTGTCAGAGACTTGCCAACAAAAGAGCAATGACTGTAAAAGCACAAAATAAGAGTCAAGGAGCAACAAAGAAAAGAAAAAGTAAAACACATAATACATGTCAAACATTGGAAAATGAGAGTAAAGTGAATATATAAAATAGTAGTAATATTTGTGCTTTATTAGTCGAAACACATTATTGTGGGTTATTTATTGTGGTTTGTCAATTTTGTGGGGCTTTTCATTTTGAGAAAGAAAGACCAAGACATGGGGAGTTTATTAGTTGCTGTCAAAAAGGAAAGGTAAGACTGGCAGAAAGACACACATTTCCACAATATTTAAAAAGTATAATGACTGATGTAACATTTCCAAATTATCAACATTTGAAACAAAACATCAGGTCTTATAACAGTGCCATTTCATTTGCTTCAATTGGTGCAACATTAGCAGAAAATGTGCCAGAGCATGGCCCTTACTGTTTTAAAGTACAAGTACAAATGTATCACCTTTTCACCCAGAAGCAGGACAGCAAAGGACATTTGCATAATTATATGTCCTTGATACAATGGAAGCAGTTCAACAATGTATTACACTTCCTGAAAATCAAAAATGTTTAGCCACTGTTTTTAGAGAGCTTGATAAGATTATGGAAAACAACACATATACTCAAACATATAACACATTAGCTCAAGTAGAAAGAGAACAACAGATACATGTTCAAATAAAGCATTTGCCAATGCCAAGAGTAAATATGGTTCTTAAAAGAGATCGGCATTGTGATCGAAGACGTTATAATTTACCAACATCGAATGAGGTGGCCATGGTGTTTCAAAATGACGATGATGAACCACCATTTGAACAGGATATTAGAATATATCCAAGAAATCCAGATCAACCATTCATAAATATAAATATATTAAGTACTAATTTGGATCCCATGACATATGCAATTTTGTTCCCAAACGGTGAGCCAGGATGGCAAGCAAAATTGCAAACGCAAAGTTGCCCAAATAGTAAAGTTCGTGTCAGAAACAATATTTCCATGCTGGAATATAAAGTGATACAAATTACTATTCATGATGTCTTTAATCCCATTTTATGTGGTGGCAAACTCACACAACAATGGATCATTGATTCATATCTACAAGTAGAAGCAAATAATCAAAATGTTATCACATTTTCAACAAAATAAACTTAGGGTAGAAAAATATTGTAGACTGATGGATTATGTAGCTGAATTAACTACAAACAGAGAACTTCCAGCTGGCAGATCTATCATTTTGCCATCTTCTTTCCAAGGATCGCCTCTCAATATGTGAGGAAGATACAATAATGCAATGGCTATTGTAACTACATTTTGAAAAACAGACTTATTAATAACATTTACATGTAATCCACAATGTCCAGAGATAGAACATTTTAAAAAGGGACAAAGTGCTTTAGAACGACAAGATTTTGTGGCAAGAGTATTTCAAAGAAAACTCAATGCGTCAATCCTTGGCATAAACTTTTAAGTCCGTTGGAGTCTTTTTAGAGGAACCAGTATTTGCCCATGGACAACTTTATGTGGAATTTTCCCTCTGCGAAAATCCGGAAAACATTAAAGCCAGGGAGAGTTTTCACTAAAGATATAGTTCATGAGGTGCTGTAAGTTCAACAACAAAAGGAAAAAATAAAATAAAAAAGGCAAACAAGAAAATTATAATTAA
Organism: Discoglossus pictus; assembly: GCA_027410445.1. Classification (NCBI taxonomy): domain Eukaryota; kingdom Metazoa; phylum Chordata; class Amphibia; order Anura; family Alytidae; genus Discoglossus; species Discoglossus pictus. The sequence goes on along the minus strand of CM050165.1, from coordinate 241,406,158 downwards.
CATTGAAAATCTGGAACGTCTTTTAGAGTAACCACAATTTGACCAGAGACAACTAGATGTCCCATTTGCACTACAAATTAATGTTTGGAAGTAAGCATGAGTTATTAAACTGTAAAAAAGTGAAACACTGTTTGCACCACAACAACTATACATGCTATTTTCATATATTTAAGATTTAGCGGTTATTAAGGGATATTTCGGTTTGTAACGGAAGGATTGTATCTTAGAAGATGTTGTAATTTTAATAAAATTATTAAAACCATTACCCAGTGCTTCCCAAACAGGTTGGCAAAAAGCAACAAACAGGTTCAGAAATAAAAACAAAACTATGTTAACATAGGTGAGATGCCCTGTCTATTACTCAGTTCACACATTCTAACATTCATATTACAACCTGTATGGGTACCATTGAATCTACTTAGCACTTGCATTGTATTTAGTTATCGGTTTCAATGTATGGATTTATGGGATTTAGGGGCTGTCAGTAGGGAAAATATAGCATTTTTATGGACTTCTAATGTATAATAAAAGAGAAAGTATTGATCCAGGGAGTAATCCGTTCGCCAGTCCCTGGGGTGAGGAATGAATTCATTTTTTTTCCCAAATTGAGACAATTTGCTAAGTTTTACTTGGGTTTTTAATGTTTGCCTTCCCTTGGATTCAATATTGCAAACAAAGTTAAAAATTGTTTAAAATTAAGTTGACACTTTCTTCAAATATTCATGTATATGTTACAATAAAAAATTTTACTATTTCACAAAAGTATGGTTTCTGAGTTGAATAAAGATATAAGTTGCATGTTATAACAATAAATATATTGACTAATTATTCAAATAATTGTTGTCCTTTTTCATACAAAGGAAATAACACATGGAAAAATACAGGTAAAAACAATAAACAAAAGAATAAAAAAAGGGCAATTTACAAAAAAAAAATTTTTTTAAAAAACATCATGGCATTCTCATTTTATTGCCGTCATTTTTTGATGGGCAAGTCGCTAGTGTATGTATATACACTGTATATACTTGAGTATAAGCCGACCCGAGTATAAGCCGAGGAACCTATTTTACCACAAAATACTGGGAAAAATTAATGACTCCAGTATAAGCCGAGGGTTCGAAATTTGCTGCCCCCTTTGTCTCTTATCCCCTCTCCCTCCCCTGTGTCTCTTCACCCCTCTCCCTTCCCTGTGTCTCTTCCCCCCCTCCCTTATCACCCTCCTCAACCCCCCTCCTCATTCCAAACCTCCCTCCTCAACCCCCTCCTCATCCTCCCTCCTCATCCTCAACCTCCCTCATCAACCCCCCTCCTCATCCTCAACCCCCTCCTCATCCTCCCTCCTCATCCTCAACCTCCCTCCTCAACCTCCCTCCTTATCCTCAAACTCCCTCCTCAACCCCCCTCCTCAACCTCCCTCCTCATCCTCAAATTCCCTCCTCAACCCCCCTCCTCATCCTCAACCCCCTCCTCATCCTCCACCCCCTCCTCGACCTCTCTCCTTAACCTCAAACCCCCCATCCTCATCCTCAACCCCCCATCCTCAACCTCCTCCTCAACTTACCTCCTCAACCTCAACCCCCCTCCTCAACCTCCCTCCTCATCCTAAACCCCCCTCCTAATTCTAAACCCCCCTCCTTACTTTACCCCTCTAAATACCTCTCCCTTTCCCCTCACCTGCTTCTGCTCCGGCCTCCGCTACTTCCGGCGTCTTGACCCGGGCCAATGCTGTATGCTAATGACGTGACTTCACATGCGCTCCACGTCATTAGCATTGGCCTGGTCAAGACGCCGGAAGGAGCGGAGGCCGGAGCAGAAGCAGGTAAGTGAGGGGTAAGGGAGAGGGGGAGGTATTTAGAGGGGTAAGGTGAGGAGGGGGGATTAGAATGAGGAGGGGGTTGAGGATGAGGAGTGGGGAGGGAAAGAGACACAGGGGGATTAAAGAGACACAGGGGGTAGAGAGACACAGGGGGGGTTAGAGAGACATGGGGGGTTAGAGAGACATGGGGGGGTTAGAGAGACACAGGGGAATTAGAGAGACACATATGTAATATAATATGTCCAGGATATGTCCAATAACAGTCCAGGATTACTAGATCTCTCTGCTTCAGTACTCAGGTTCTCTCTGCATTAGCATAAGGAGGTACTCAGTTTCAGTCATTCTCATTGCTTTGAAAGCTCAGGTGAAGGTTCGTGAACAATATTGATGACAGTATCTAAGATAATACAATTTAAAGGATGTTTATTAGCTGAATAGCTATATTAATACAATTTTCAGATTTATCCAGTGTTTTCTGTATATCAAAGTTGCATGTTTTCAGCACTTATATATATTCTGAAGAAATTTCAGACAATTTGTAATAGAAAACGCTATAAATTTCAAGAGCCACTTGTCTTAAATCACAGAACAGCTTCCAACATCTCATATATTACTTGCTTTATATTCTAAAAATGTTTTTTTAATAAATCTATTTACTTTTGAAACATATGTGTTCAAGGTAACTTACTTATTATTAAACTGAATTGAATCGTACTTTCTATATCTCTTTAACCATTTTAATAAAACTTGCACTTATGTAGAATTAAGATTTATTTAGAAATTATAATAAGCATAAAAATGGGTTACTGTTTTTAGGTATAGCAGTATGGATTTAGACTTTGCTTTTAAACTTCAGCTGTAAAATTGAAAGCGAACATATTGAAAGAAAAAATGAGTACTCATATAACTTTATTTGTCCCTGATTATTACAAATATACAAAAAATCACCTTTTATTTTACTTTAACTTCAACCAAGGAAGAGTTCCCTGTAGCAAATTATCTTGCCAAAACTACAAAAAGTTGCATATGACTATTTTATTGTTTAGAAATAATTGCTGTAGATTTACTGAGGTTTACAGCAGCGGTGTGGCATATGTTTCCAATGGGGAAAGATGCCATGTAGTCTTTATGACTCATGCATGTAAACTTGTATCATATTTATAGTTGCATGTGTGAGGTAGCCATGAGTGTTCAGTAATCTAGATGAATAATCAAAGTATTGCAGTATATAGTGGTACCTTTTTACCATGGAATCTAAACAAACATTGGTCAGCAGAAGATCGGCCAATGAAAGGCACACCAGAGAAATTGGCACCAAACCCTGCAATAAAATTCACTGCAAATTATATCTGTAATGAGGATACAGCCACACAACAAAAAAGCTACAACATCAGAGGGTCATACTCATGTAAATCATCCAATGGTGTCTACATAATACAATGTACTGTATGTGGAAAGGGCTCTTACATTAGGGACAGCATTCAAACAATATACCTGAGGATGAATCTGCAAAGACTTTCCATCAAAAATCACCAAGATACTATAACCCATTTGGACACCATTTCACCCAGAATAACCACTCCATCCAAAACCTGGAAATCAAAATACTCAGAGGACATTTCAAACTTATCCAAAAGCGGAAAACTTTTGAATGAAAAATTTAATTTTTATGTTCAAAACATACTTGGTTAAATATGGCTTTAGGATTCTTGTCTCATTACCAAAATGTTTTGTGACTCATGTTTTATAACACATTCCACATCTTCAATTGATGTTTTTATTATCCTCAAACCATGGGAACATTTATGGCCTTTAATTAAAGCTCTGATATGTTCTTATCTAAACATGATCTACAAAATCATAAGACATTATTTATTGTTATTGTCTGTGTCCCATTTTATACTCTGAATAGATGTTTTGCTTTTATCTCTTGCATGCTTTCAGTACTGCCTCTGACTTGAAAAAGGGAGGTTATCACTCGAAAGCTTGTCATAATAAGTGAATATGTTTGTCGAATAAAAGAGGTATTAATATATACTGCAAAACTCTGATTATATATATATATATACTAGCGACATGCCCGTCAAAAAATGACAGTCAATAAAAATTAAATGTTGTGAAATGTGTTTGCAACACAAAATGAGTCACCTACATTTGTCCCTTTTTTTTTTCTAAAAATAAAAACACATTAATTTCTTGAACTTTTAATTTTTTTAACTTTCAACTAATATTTCACAAACATTAAACTTTGTAACATGAAACTTGTATATGAAACATTTGTTCACCATTTTGTTAACAATACTAGCACTTTTCAATACATATTTATCACTGAGTAACTGTAGACTATATTAACTTCGAGTAAGTAAATAGTTTTAACAATAACATGCTTTTTATCATTTGTAACATATTTGTTAAACTCTTGTTAAACTAAATTAGCATTGAATCCAGAGGAAGGCAAACAATAAAAACCCTCTATTGAAACTTGTCCAATTGTATCAAAGAGGGAAAAAAATGAATTCCTTCCTGACCCCATTAACTGGCGATCGGATTTCTCCCTGAATCAATACTTTGTCTTTAAATAATACATTTCCAATTATTCTTAAAATACTTAAACTTTATACTAACAATACATATTTGACTATACCACATATATATTTACCAAACTTTTTTCAAAATTCCAAAAACACATATTTAACATCTGAAATTTTAACATCAAACAATAACATTTAACTCTTGTAAACCTGAAAAAGTCAGTTAATTGTTTTGTGGGGCCAATCATGTAAATATAAAACTTTGAACCCATTCAAATCTGTTTAAGGATATTTTACTGTTGTTTTTGTTGTTTTTTTTTTTTTTTTTCAGTTTGTCCATTCTGCAAATATCACATAGATTTTCATAAGTGAAATAGTGTTCCCGTATTTAAAGAGTCCCAGAGTACTTTAATTTTGTACTGGAAGTCAAACCACTGTTCTCCATGTTTTTTTGTCCATTCTTTGGATGTTTTACGTGAAATGTTGTTTTTGTGCAATCATATTGAGTCCCATAAAATGTTGGCATTAAAATGAAACCATTGTCCTCTATCTTTCCAACACCTCATAGTAGACAATGTTTTTGGTGTAAACACATCCATTGTCCAATAAATGACCTTGAGTTTCATTTTCTTCAACATGCACTTTAATTTCTTTTGGATTAGTGCACCTTGAAAAAGCCACATAGAGTTGTCCAGGTGCAAAAACTGGTTCCTTTAAAAAAAATCCCAACTGACTTAAAAGTTTATCCTTGGGATTTATTGATGGTCATAGCAAATGCCATGATAACTGGAAATTGTCTCCGTTGAAGGACAAAGGGCAAACCACTCTCACTTGGAGCTAAATCAATTCTTGGTATAAAAACTTGTTCACCTTTATGGGTACCAGTTATAATTTCTGCATGTATAAAATGATCTTTTAACTCATGCACAATTAATCGGGTCCTATTAAGTCCTTTTTTTGGATTCATATTTTGCAATAACATAACAATTGCGCCTTTTTTCAATTATAAAATATGTGGGAGCATTCCAGATGGTTTTAATAAATTCGATACTAAAATTCGATTCACTGTCTTTATCATCTGACAGAATAGAATCTGCACTGTAATAATTATTTTGTGGTGCATTGATGTATTTTAAAATGTTGTTATTTACATTTAAGGCATCGATATTTTTTGATATTAATATTACTTTGTTTGCAATGTCTGTGTAAACCTCATTATTAAGAGTGTTTAGAAATATGGCTGATATGAGTGATTCATTGCAAACCATTTCTGATGGAATTTCAATGGTATCATTTGGTAAATGCTGTATTTCTGGATGTTTTCCATCTCCGATTTTAATGAGCCAGTCATTGAATTCATTTTGACCTTCAGATCTCATATTTAATTCTAATTTGAGATGTGTAAATATTTGCCACAGTTTACTGGTCTTGAAAAAAGGTTTCAATGATCTCTGTTCTATTTCTGTGTGGCACAATAGGTAATGTTTGCCTAAAATCGCCTCCTAACAGCATCACCTTTCCTCCAAATGGCAACTTATTATCCATCACTTCTTTTAAGAATCTGTCAATACATTGCAGTGCATGACATGACATCATTGTTGCCTCATCTATGATAATTAGTTTAGTTAGTTTAAATTTTTTTGCTTGTAAGGAATTCAATCAAATATCTGACACTGATGTTTCCAAAATGGGAACTGGCAGCTTAAATCCACTATGCACAGTTCTACCACCATCTAACAAAAGTGCAGCAATTCCAGTTGTTGCAAATGGCATAGCTATCTGACCCTGTGATCGAATATAACTCATCAAACAATTGTACAGATAAGTTTTTCCTGATCCACCTGGTCCGTCTAGATAGAAATACCGGTTTTTGACCATTTCATCATCTGTAGCATTTGTGATGGCATGAAATGCTTCTAACTGTAAATCATTTAAAGTTGCCAGTTTTTCTTGGGTTTTTTGTTTTTGAAGCTCAGTGTCATATTCATCAAAATTGATGTCATCTATAAGTCCTGGATCTGGTAAATTAAAACTTGCACAATTTAATCCATGAGCCAACAATATCTCTTGGATTTCCATCAATGTTTTTAACAGAGCTATTGGTTCTCTATAACGTTTTAATAAATCTTCTGACATTTTTAATTTAAATGTTTCCCACAAAGTGAAAGCATCAGATACATTGCAAAATATACAAATGAATGCAAATTGTTGTCTCATTTGCTTAGGCATTTGACATAGTGCTGCTTCTTCCAGACACCTCTCCCATTCTGTATTATCAGCTATGAAATTTTGATGTCTTGCAGCTAATAGGAATGTCTCATAAACTATGTCATTCACTGTACGTAAATGCTCAAAACTCTGTGCACAGGGAACATGTAGCAGAAGTAATCTTAAGCTGAAACGTTCAATGTCCCTTGGACTGACGGTATAAATGCGTGGTATGATTTTATGTGTATCTCTTCTTTGTTGTCGCCATAGACCATTTACAAATACATAGTGATATGGTATCTCTATGTATAAAAATTGTCTGGCCTGCGTATCCTAACAGTTTAATTTAAACCACGCAGTAGTATCTCTGTCTTCACTTTGATATAATGCAGTTCTTTCATTTCCTTGAGTAAAGCAAAGTAACTGACTTTGAGGCAAATGTACAGCTAAACGATAGTTAGCATGTGACCGATCATGCATCTCAAATTTCAAAAGGCGCCACATTGCTTCAGGAGCACTCACATACCGAGCATCTAAATAATTTGATAGTTCATCATGTAAAATTGGATTTTCGTTTTCATCTCCAGCACCTTGTACAACAACAGTAGCTGCATCATATCCTTTGTATATATATTTATACACATACTTAATTGATTTAATCGAAGTGCAAGCTTCCACATTGATGTGTGCATTGTACTTAATGAGCAAATGTGGATTGTATGGAACGACAAATCTATTATCAACCTTTTGGCCACGGATAATAGCTGTTTGTCCTTGTGTTTTTTTATACAAAGGATATCCATCACAATTTGCATAAGTTTGCATTTGAAATTGTTTTGGAAATTCTTTAGTACATTTTTTATTTTCCATACATGGTGAATTCGGATTCATCTCTCCACATGGGCCATGAACCATTCTATGTGTAACAATCTCGCAAAGTTTTGTATATTTTTCTTTGTCTGGCAATTGTGCAGAAAGTACTGAATCCACTCTCTCTGCAGTGTTCAACTTGTCTTTTTCCTGCAGTATTAAAAGTATGTGAGCATGTGGCAATCCTCTTTTTTGAAATTCAATGGTGTAAAAAAAAGCCACACATTGTCCAAATAAGTGTGCTTTAGTGATATCATGTATTAATGAATTGAGTTTGATTTTAAATACTCTTGCCACTAAATCTGGTCGGTCAGAAGTAGTTTGTGCCAGATTCAAATTTTCCTTGATTTCTGGCCATTGTGGATTACACGTGAATGTAATAAATAAATCTGGTTTTCCAAATTTTGTAACAATAGCCATGGCATCATTATACCTTTCTCGCATATTGCGAGGAGATCCTTGGAAAGAGGATGGCAAAATAATTGCTCTTCCAGCTGGAATGTCTCTGTTGGAAGCTAAATCTGCCACATAATCCATTAATCCACAATACTGTTCTACTCGTAATTTATTTTGTTGATATTTAATACAATTTAGATTATTGGCTTCAACTTGTAAATATGAATCAATAATCCATTGTTGAGTGAGTTTTCCTCCATGTAAAATTGGATTAAAACAATCACAGATAGCAGTTTGTGCCACTTTATATTCCAGCATGGAAATATTAGATCTAATACGAAGTTTAGTATTGGGATAACTTTCCAATTGTAATTTTGGTTCTCATCCTGGTTCCCCATTTGGAAAGAAAATGGGATATGTCATTGGATCTAAATTACAGCTTAATATATTGATGTTGATAAATGGTTGTTCTTCATTGCGTGGATATATTCTAATATCCCGCTGAAAAGGTGGTTCACCATCTTCATTTTTAAACACCATGGCAACCTCATTTACAGTAGGTAAATTATATCTTCTTTGATCAGTGTTGCGATCTCTTTTTAACACCATATTGACTCTTGGTGTAGGCAATTAATGTCTTTCAGCATGTTCCTGTTGTTCTTTTTCAAGCTGTGCTAATTGTTTGTATGCTTGACTATATGGTTTTTTTTGCATAATTTTTTCTAGCTGTTCAAAGACTATGCACAAACACTGTCTATTTTCTGGAAGTGTCATTCTTTGTTCCACAGCTTCCATCGTATCTAAGACATATAACTGTGCAAATTTCCTTTGCTGTCCTTCTCGTGGGTGTAAATGTGAAGTTCGGTGGTATATTTGACCTTGAACTCTGAAACAATAAGGACCATGTCCTTGTACATTTTCTGCTAATGTTGCACCCATTGAAGCAAATGAAATTGCACTGTTATAAGACCTTATGTTTTGTTTGAAATTATTATAATTTGGAAATGTTGGATCACTCATAATGCATTCTAAATAATATGGAAATGGGTGTCTTAGTGACAGCAACTAATGAAATTTCCGGCAGTAGGTCTTTCCTTTATAAAATGATAGGCCCCACAAAACTGACAAACCACATTAAGTAACCCACAGTAATGAGTATCTACTTGTAGTGCAGTAGTAAACACATTATCATGCATTTCTTCAACATAAATATCAGACCCACATTATATATGTACATTTTGTTCTTGTGTGTCTACATATAAATCATTCTGAAAATTAGAATCATTGGACAATGGTTCACAGAGATGTTTTTGTTTACTTTTACGTTTCTTGGAAGCCCCAACACACTCTCTTGCAGCTTTCTTACTGATCTTTCTTTTATTTAAAAGTCTCTGTCGATCTTCATCTCGCAAGCGTTGTGAAGTTTCCGGTTTCTGAGCATCTCTCCACCTTTGCTTCCTTTCCCTTGCCAATCTTCTTTTGCGTTCAATTTTGTCTTCTCCATTGTCCGCCATTTTAATCTGTGATTTTAAATAGAGATGTAATTATTGTTTGTTCTTTGTTTTGTATACATTTTTTGCCTTTTTGTACTTTTAGATTAAAGTAGATGAATAAACTAAAAAAACATTTTCAATTGTTGCACTTTAGTCGGAAAGAAATGAAACCATTTTTCAAAGTATTTTATTGACATATATGAAATCGGAAATAGCTGCACATATCTATCTTTATATTATTAATCCCTCAATGACATTCCTTCTTGATTGAATTCACAGCATACCATCCTTTTTTTTTTTTTGCAAGTGTTGTAAGCTTCTTATTTTCTTTAAATATTATTATTAATTAGTATTGTCTTTTCAACTTTTTTAAAGTTTTGACTAAATATCATAAATTAATGACTCAATAAGTACTATCCGTTTTCCATAAATTTAAATTTTCACCAAATATATAATACATAGGCTTTTTCTATGCATCACTGCAAAATAAAATTTTATACCTATGAGGATGATGTTGATGTTGTTCAAAGGCTGCAAACGTCACACTGTCTGTTTTTTCCCTTTCAGATCCGAATAAACTGTAAAATCAAATAGATAATATTTTTAAACTTTTGCTTCATCAATATAATTAAATGAACATCAACAGACATATATTTGGCTACATTAAAAATATTTTTTAATATTTCTCGTAGTAATATAATTAAAATTCTGTACCTGTCCAAATTATCCTTATGATGTTCAATGTGTGCAAACATCACTATCTCTGGTCATTCACGTAGAGTTCACTGCAATTATACAAAATAGTAAAATTAATGTATAATATGTTACTTCATCTGTATTAATCAATGAGGCTTAACATACCTATTTTTGCATATATTAAAAACATGAAATAAATATATCAATCAATCAGCATGAACACACATATGAAAGCATAGATTATAAACATGCACTCAATATTACTGTTAGTCTTTAAATAAGAATCAATGAATCTGTATTAATCTTAAATTAATGTCTGACTAAATATAATGTCAACACATAAGCATGTTCCCTTTATTTTTTTTGAGTGGTATTTTAAAATTAGTATGTTACAACTGAATTCTTAAAATAATGTACATTAGTAATGAACTAAGAATCAATTAATGTTCATTAATATTAAAGTAATGTGTGACTTAATCTAACATCAACATGTAAGCATAAGTATATAGGCTTAAAATTATTTATTTGCTTTATTTTATACAAAATATATAAGAACTGAATTATTTAAATAATGTACATACATTAATAATTAATTAATCAACGTGTTCCTTTTTTTATGCACATTCTTAAACATTAACCTTTTTTAATATTAATGATTAGTAATGATACATTATGAATGTTATTTACAATTCTTTCCCACAGGTAATCACGACATATCACAAAATAGTTCTTAAATTAATGTACATTAATAATTAATGAATCAATGTGTTCCTAATTAATTCATGTACATTATGAATGTTATTCACACAGGTAATCACGACATATAACAAAATAATTGTTAAATTAATGTACATTAATAATTAATTAATAAATATGTTGTTTTTTTATTGACATTCATTTTTTTCGGCGGCCATTTTTTTCTTGCTCAGCCGATTTTCGATCTTTGTAACTCGGCTAAATCGATCTAAATTACAGTTCCAACTCACTTCCAGACGTCCTGCATGGTTCCCCATGCTGTAAGTGACCTTTGTTTTATTTTTTAGTGTGTATTTAGTGTTTTTTTTACGTATTTGTTTTCTAAGTGCTACGGTTTTGTGGCGCTCATCGCAAAGTCGCACCAACGGCAAAGTGGTACGGTTTAACAGCTCGCCTCGCTGCGCGAGGCTCGCCGGGCGATGAACGCTCATCGCTAAGTCTTACGCACTACGCAACGCAGCGTGACGACGAATCGTAGTTAGACAATTATAATATGTGATATATATATATATATATATATATATATATATATATATATATATTTATAAATTATGCTTATACATACATACATATACGAATTGTACCTTTAATTTCTTTTTATGTTTTATTGCTTTCTTTTCTTTTTATAGATTTCTTAATAATCACTTCAGTCAGTGATGTTGTCATATAAGAAGCACCAAGGGAAATTGCATCTGATTTATGATTACCATCTTATACTGTAAACTGTTATACATTTATATTTTGCATCACTATTGTCACTATTTGTTCAAGAAATTATAGATATTATTACTTCACTTCCAGAGAACATTTGCTTAACATTTCTAGTATCAATGCACTTAGGGACATTCATTCAAGGAAAGAAGAATTGTTTTGTGTTTTTGAGTATGTGAGAGTATTATTATGCTACACAATATTTTAGTTTCACTAAGATCTGTAAAGTGCTTCACCAAAGCCAGCAATGGCTATTTACTATAGGGAAGTACAGCTGGTGTATGTACAGTATGTCTGTATATTTCATTGACAGACAAATACCCTGTATGACTCTTCCACCTATATTATTTCTCACTGACTGTCCAGTTACTCACTTCGATAATGTTTTTTTTTATTTCTGCTTTGATAGCTTCATTTGAAAAAATAAAACACACAATAGTATATGATCAAATACTCTTTTGGAGAGGCATCAAATAAAAAAATATTTAAATGTCCCTTTAACTTTGGTACATTTGTTTTTTGTCTTTATTTTCATACTACAGTATTTGTGAGTGGTTAGATAGTTTTTTAAAGTTACTTCAGTGTGGTGGAGAGTAAGTGTCAAATTATGGAGTATCAGTTTGGAAGTGATAAAGGTGAATCAAGCAATTGCAATCAGAATTTAAGATGACTCTCATCATAAAGGAAAAACATTTTTATTGACTTGAAAATACCATTCAAATTTGGGTTATATTTCCATAAGAGCACACAAGGAAGACTTCTTGCTGAAAGAAGAAATTCTCTATCACTGTACATCAGAGACTGATCTAGACATATTAGTGATGCTGTTGCTTTTACAGCATGTGTTCCTGTACTTTATACATGATTTCAAATGTGATTGTGCTCTTATGGTCTATCTTTTTATTTGGTATTGTAAACTGGGTATATAATTAAACTAGTACTCACGGTACAGTAAATGGGTAGGTAAAGATTGTGTGTATTTCTACATAAATTAATATTACAGTATATATTAATGTTTCCATTTAAAGGTGGAAAATTTACAAAAAAGATGCAAAAATAATCCAGGAAAATGAAGCTTGCTGTGGGTGCAAGCATCACAAACAAGTGCACTAGTCTCAATGCAACTGATGTACTGGAAGCAATATATATAAACTATAATAATAGTTGTAAGCGTACACACTTACCACTTCCAAAGTGCGTACAGAGCTGCACACATAAGCAGCTCTGTATGGCCACTGCTCGCTCATCTCGTGACTGCGAGTTTGCGCTCATTGTGCGGCAGAGTCGAGCATGCACGAGTTGAAGAAAAAGAGGAGGGAGGAGGAAGACACAGGGGAGAGGGGGAGGAAGATACAGGGGAGAGGGGGAGGAAGACACAGGGGAGGGGGGAGAAGACACAGGGAAGGGGAGAGGTGGGGGAAGAGACACAGGGGAGAGGGGGAAGAGACACAGGGGAGAGGGGGAAGAGACACAGGGGAGGGGGAAGAGACATATGAAAGGGGAGAGGTGGGGGAGGAAGAGACACAGGGCAGTGGGAGAGACACAGGGAAGGGGAGAGGAGAGGAAGACACAGGGGAGAGAGGGGAGGAAGACACAGGGGAGGGTAGAGGGGGGAGGAAGACACAGGGTAGAGGGGGAGGAAGATACAGGGGAGAGGGGGGAGGAAGATACAGGGGAAAGGGAGAGGAAGACATGGAGGAGGGGGGGGAGACACAGGGGAGAGGAGAGGGGAAAAGTCACAGGGGAGAGGAGAAGGGACACAGGGAAAGGGGCACAGGGGAGGGGAGAAGAGACAAGGGGAGGGGAGAAGAGACAGGGGGGAATAGACACAGGGGAGGGGAAGAGACACAGGGCAGGGGAAAAGACAAAGGGGAGGGAAGAGGGGGAAGAGACACAGGGGACTGGGGGAGACACAGTGGAAGGAAGGGGGGAGTGACACAGGGAAGGGGGGAGAGCCACAAGGGAGGGAGAGAAAAATTGAAAATTATACCGTCATTTACAGGGCAATTTACTAGTATATATGTGTGTCTGTAGAAATATATAATATACACATAAATATATATATCTATATATATATATATATATATATGCTATTGACTTGCCTGTCAAAAATGATGGGGCAATAAAATTTGAAGCTATGGGAATGCTGTTTGACACACAATGTAAACCTTTTTGTATTCTGAGGACCTTCGGCGCTCATGGCGAGCCTCTCATCTTGTCTATTTTAGCTCCTCTGAGCACCTTCGTCACTCATTATAAAGAGAGATATAAATGTATCTATATTTACTTAATCAAAAATAAATTAATTACTTCTTAAATAAATGAATATACTTTACCTCTTTGTAATTAATATACACAGCAATCAATAGCCTGAAGAGCGAACAATCTGTTTATATTTTCCGTCAGCATACAATGTACAGTTTGAGTGTCGGTGCTCTGATGCTAAAGTGTAATGAATGTCCTGTTTATTAGAAATTATTTGTCTGCGCGAGGGAAATCCGTTGGTGTAGTTGTGTAAAGTGCCATTGTAGATTTGTAATGCTCTTAATGTGTTGTGCGACTCACAAGCATTTTCCGTCATTTGATATAGTGTATTTTGTAGTTTGTTCGTTCATGTTTGAAAGTGCTATGCGTTTGGCAGTGTTTTGCGTGGTCAGGGGTTGTGTAGCCTCGATTTAATTTTTTTCCGCTGACATTTTTTTTCTTGCTTAGGCAATTCTCGTGTGGTGAAAGTCTTCTAAATTGCCTTAAATTTGCCTTCCACCTCACTCTCAGATGTGCAGGCTGTTCCCCCGTGTTTTTTTCAAAGTCCCGCGGCTCGTATTATTATTTTTTAAAGTCCTGGATCTTGTAAAAAAAAAATCGAAGTCCCGCGTTTGTCAATTGCTTGTAGGCTAATGCGAATGCGCGTTTACTAAGTGTTTGGTGTCTAAGTTACTCGTGTTTCATTGCCTTCAGTGCTCGCATCGCTTTTGCAAGGCGAGCAGTCAATGAGCCTCTTTCTGCGCTCATTGCCTTTGTGCTGCGAGTTTAATTGCCTTAACGGCTCACAAAGGCGCTCATCGCCTAAGTGCTACGCATTAACGTCTCGCCTCGCTTCGCAAGGTTCACAATCGATGAGCGTACGCAACACGCAAAGCATGATGACGACGGCTCGTAGTTCGACAATTATAATATGTGATATATATATATAAATATAAACAAAAAAATCTTCCTCATTATTAAGCTCTATAAAATAGTGAGGTGCACCACTAATAATAATTGTAGCAGAATAATGAAAATTGTCAAACTGATGCATTGCACACTATAGCAGTTGTCTTTACTAAAACACTATTCCTTTCAATAAAATCTAGAATTGTTAAGCAATTTCTTACTGTGATTCTCTGCTTGCTGGTACAGCATCCTTTAATCATTTCAATAAATCATTTCCTGAATTAATGCAGAGACTGGCAAGAAAAATTATAGCCTTTGAGATGTTAATGTGTACCATTTTATCCCATCTCCAAAACAGCTATTATGCCACATAGATTGTATTGGCGATGGTCGTTAGTGAAAATGTTCTGCCATAGAATGTACTCTTTACCTAGAATGTAAATAATTCTACTCACATACAGTACAATCATTACCAAGGATGCAGTGATGACTGCTCCTTTGATACATATAAATATTTTTGAACATGAATGGAATTCATTGTAAATATGCTGAATTCAAAGTCATATCTCTTTCTGGTTGTCTGGCGACCATTCATGAAATTTTACATGAATTTATAAACATGGGGCCCTATTAAATTCCAGCCTCGTAAATAAGAGGCTTCTACTTAAGCCCTACGTACTGCAAAGTTTCTCTAAGTTCCAATGCTATTAAATTAGCCCTGCTGCGAGCAACGTGTGAGCTACGCAGCAGGGCCGTACGTATCTACACTGCTTAAATGTACATGAGGAGTGACAGCCTGCGAGATGATATCGCAGGCTCCCACTCCTCATCAAGTGCTGCGGGGGTCCTAAAAGGGACCTCCGCGGCAGTCCCCCACATAAGCCCTGCCGTGGGGGGTACTCCAAACCCCCCCCAGGCACCTACAATGAACCACCCCTCAATGCGGGGGTCGGGACCCCCGAAGTGTCCTCACATGAACACCTTGCTGCAGGGGTCCATAGGAACCCCCGCAGCCCCCACCCATTAACCCCTTGCAGCGGGGGTCCCCGATCGGCACCGATCAGGCCCCCGCTGCATTTAAAACTTTTAAATTCCCCGCCGCGGCTCCTTAAAGGGGCCGCGGCACACTATTACCCAATCCCGGCCGCGGCACTTAAAATTAACCCCCCTCTATGCTGGGGGTCCCCATCGGGACCCCTGAAGTGTCCCCACATAAACCCATTGCAGGGGGGGTCCCCGATCTGCATAGATCAGGCCCTCCGCTGCATTTAAAACTTTTAAATTCCCCGCCGCGGCTCCTTAAAGGGACCGCGGCACACTATTACCCAATCCCGGCCGCGGCACTTAAAATTAACCCCCCTCTATGCTGGGGGTCCCCATCGGGACCCCCGAAGTGTCCCCATATAAACCCCCTGCTGCGGGGGGCCCCGATCGGCGCCGATCGTGACCCTGCTGCAATTCAATTTTAAATTTCCCGCCTCGCGGGTCCTCAAAGGACCGTAAAGGTCCTGAAAGGACTCGCACTAAAAATATTAACCCCAGGCAACTATAATTACCCCATTAACTCATGATGGTCAATCCGGACCACTATAAGGCCTAAATTAACCCATTAACTCATGGTGGTCAATACAGACCACCATAAGGCCTTAATTAACCCATTAACTCATGGTGGTCAATACAGACCACCATAAGGCTCTAATTAACCCATTAACTCATGGTGGTCAATACAGACCACCATAAGGCCTTAATTAACCCATTAACTCATGGTGGTCAATACAGACCACCATAAGGCCTTAATTAACCCATTAACTCATGGTGGTCAATACAGACCACCATAAGGCTCTAATTAACCCATTAACTCATGGTGGTCAATACAGACCACCATAAGGCCTTAATTAACCCATTAACTCATGGTGGTCAATACAGACCACCATAAGGCCTTAATTAACCCATTAACTCATGGTGGTCAATACAGACCACCATAAGGCTCTAATTAACCCATTAAATCATGGTGGTCAATACAGACCACCATAAGGCCTTAATTAACCCATTAACTCATGGTGGTCAATACAGACCACCATAAGGCCTTAATTAACCCATTAACTCATGGTGGTCAATACAGACCACCATAAGGCTCTAATTAACCCATTAACTCATGGTGGTCAATACAGACCACCATAAGGCCTTAATTAACCCATTAACTCATGGTGGTCAATACAGACCACCATAAGGCCTTAATTAACCCATTAACTCATGGTGGTCAATACAGACCACCATAAGGCTCTAATTAACCCATTAACTCATGGTGGTCAATACAGACCACCATAAGGCCTTAATTAACCCATTAACTCATGGTGGTCAATACAGACCACCATAAGGCTCTAATTAACCCATTAACTCATGGTGGTCAATACAGACCACCATAAGGCTCTATTTAACCCCATCAGTCCCATAAGGGTATATTATTACCATTATGGGCCTGTTACAACCCAACATTAACCACATAAGTGCCATGATGGTCCTCAAGGACCATCATGACACTAACTACAAACACTACACTATAACCCCCAATAAACCATTTAATCTAAACTAGCCCCCCTCTACACTAATCTATTAACACTTACACTACCTACCTACACTACCTACCCCCTAATAAACCTCCCCAACACTCTAATTACAAAAAACAATAAACCTACAGCACAGAAAACAAAAAACCTACAGTACAAAAAACAAAAAAACCTACAGTACAGAAAAAATAAAAATTACAACCCCACCCCCCACTACAGAAAACAAAAAAATACATTACAACCCCACCCCCCACTACAGAAAATAAAAAAATTACACACCTGAAAAGGAAAGACAGATAAACACAATACAATACATACATATAATACATTACATACATTACATACAATACATGACATTACATATAATATATTACATATAATATATTACATATAATACATTACATACATTACATACAATACATGACATTACATACATTAAATATAATATATTAAATATAATATATTACATATAATATATTACATATAATACATTACATACATTACATACAATACATGACATTACATACATTAAATATAATATATTAAATATAATATATTACATATAATATATTACATATAATACATTACATACATTACATACAATACATGACATTACATACATTACATATAATGTATTACATATAATATATTACATATAATATATTACATATAATATATTACATATAGTCCTAATCAAATACCCCCTATCTATCTAACATACAATCTATTTAATTTAAAATAAATCCTAACTATATCAAATACATCCCCCTATCTATCTAATATACAAAAAATCCTAACTACATACACAGACCCTTATTCTAAACTAAAATAAAATAATTACAGTCCTAACTACATACACAGACCCTAATTCTAAGCTAAAATCAATAAATTAAGACCACTTACCTTTAAGATGTTGCTTCAGATCACTAACCTATGGGTCAAACAAAAAGAAAAATTAGTACAAAACATTAACATCAAATAAATAAACATTATATACATTCTACATATTCAACTCACCTTTACAGCATGTCCAATCACTGTTTAGCTCTTCCGGCGCGGCCCTGTTAAAAAAAAAAAACACAATACATAAATACATGAATACAATATATAAACAATAAATAAAATACACAAATAAACATCTAAATATACATTTAACTTACCTCCCCGCGATGTCCCCGGCCTTCTCTCCTTCAGCCCCGGCTGGGCCGCGGAACCATCCGCGCTCTAAAAAAAAAAAAAAAAAAAAACTAACGGAGGTCTGCACTGGCAGACCTCCCCGACGCTACTGAACCTCCCGGAGTCGTTTCCGGGAGGAAATTGGCATTGTCGGCTTGTGATTGGCTGAAAAAGCTGTCAGCCAATCAAAAGTCGTCAATGTAGGAGCCAATCAGGATGCGCAGATGTCTTCTACCAATCACTCCGTGGGGGTGTATCCCATAGTGATTGGCTGAAGGCATCTGAGCGTTGTGATTGGTTCCCATAAAGATAGACAAGTGTTTTAGCCAATCAGGGTGGGATATTGGGGTGTATCCCATCCTGATTGGCTCACACATTGACGACTTTTGATTGGCTGAAATTGATAGACAGCTTTTTCAGCCAATCACAAGCCGCCAATGCCAATTTCCTCCCGGAAACGACTCCGGGAGGTTCAGTAGCGTCGGGGAGGTCTGCCAGTGCAGACCTCCGTTAGTTTTTTTTTTTTTTTTTTTTTAGAGCGCGGATGGTTCCGCGGCCCAGCCGGGGCTGAAGGAGAGAAGGCCGGGGACATCGCGGGGAGGTAAGTTAAATGTATATTTAGATGTTTATTTGTGTATTTTATTTATTGTTTATATATTGTATTCATGTATTGTGTTTTTTTTTTAACAGGGCCGCGCCGGAAGAGATAAACAGTGACTGGACATGCTGTAAAGGTGAGTTGAATATTTAGAATGTATAGAATGTTTATTTATTTGATTTTAATGTTTTGTACTAATTTTTATTTTTTGTTTGACCCATAGGTTAGTGATCTGAAGCAACATCTTAAAGGTAAGTGGTCTTAATTTATTGATTTTAGCTTAGAATTAGGGTCTGTGTATGTAGTTAGGACTGTAATTATTTTATTTTAGTTTAGAATAAGGGTCTGTGTATGTAGTTAGGATTTTTTGTATATTAGATAGATAGGGGGATGTATTTGATATAGTTAGGATTTATTTTAAATTAAATAGATTGTATGTTAGATAGATAGGGGGTATTTGATTAGGACTATATGTAATATATTATATGTAATATATTATATGTAATATATTATATGTAATGTCATGTATTGTATGTAATGTATGTAATGTATTATATGTAATATATTATATGTAATATATTATATGTAATATATTATATGTAATGTCATGTATTGTATGTAATGTATTTAATGTATTATATGTATGTATTGTATTGTGTTTATCTGTCTTTCCTTTTCAGGTGTGTAATTTTTTTATTTTCTGTAGTGGGGGGTGGGGTTGTAATGTATTTTTTTGTTTTCTGTAGTGGGGGGTGGGGTTGTAATTTTTTTTTTTTTTCTGTACTGTAGGTTTTTTTTGTTTTTTGTACTGTAGGTTTTTTCTTTTCTGTGCTGTAGGTTTTTTGTTTTTTGTAATTAGAGTGTTGGGGAGGTTTATTAGGGGGTAGGTAGTGTAGGTAGGTAGTGTAAGTGTTAATAGATTAGTGTAGAGGGGGGTTAGTTTAGATTAAATGGTTTATTGGGGGTTATAGTGTAGTGTTTGTAGTTAGTGTCATGATGGTCCTTGAGGACCATCATGGCACTTATGTGGTTAATGTTGGGTTGTAACAGGCCCATAATGGTAATAATATACCCTTATGGGACTGATGGGGTTAAATAGAGCCTTATGGTGGTCTGTATTGACCATCATGAGTTAATGGGTTAATTTAGGCCTTATGGTGGTCTGTATTGACCACCATGAGTTAATGGGTTAAATAGAGCCTTATGGTGGTCTGTATTGACCATCATGAGTTAATGGGTTAATTTAGGCCTTATGGTGGTCTGTATTGACCACCATGAGTTAATGGGTTAAATAGAGCCTTATGGTGGTCTGTATTGACCATCATGAGTTAATGGGTTAATTTAGGCCTCATGGTGGTCTGTATTGACCACCATGAGTTAATGGGTTAAATAGAGCCTTATGGTGGTCTGTATTGACCATCATGAGTTAATGGGTTAATTTAGGCCTTATGGTGGTCTGTATTGACCACCATGAGTTGATGGGTTAAATAGAGCCTTATGGTGGTCTGTATTGACCATCATGAGTTAATGGGTTAATTTAGGCCTTATGGTGGTCTGGATTGACCATCATGAGTTAATGGGGTAATTTAGGTCTTATGGTGGTCTGGATTGATCATCATGAGTTAATGGGGTAATTATAGTTGCCTGGGGTTATTATTTTTAGTGCGAGTCCTTTCAGGACCTTTACGGTCCTTTGAGGACCCGCGAGGCGGGAAATTTAAAATTGAATTGCAGCAGGGTCATGATCGGTGCCGATCGGGGCCCCCCGCTGCAGGGGGTTTATATGGGGACACTTCGGGGGTCCCGATGGGGACCCCCAGCATAGAGGGGGGTTAATTTTAAGTGCCGCGGCCGGGATTGGGTAATAGTGTGCCGCGGTCCCTTTAAGGAGCCGCGGCGGGGAATTTAAAAGTTTGAAATGCATCGGGGGGCCTGATCTATGCAGATCGGGGCCCCCCCCTGCAATGGGTTTATGTGGGGACACTTCGGGGGTCCCGATGGGGACCCCCAGCATAGAGGGGGGTTAATTTTAAGTGCCGCGGCCGGGATTGGGTAATAGTGTGCCGCGGTCCCTTTAAGGAGCCGCGGCGGGGAATTTAAAAGTTTTAAATGCAGCGGGGGGCCTGATCTATGCAGATCGGGGACCCCCGCTGCAAGGGGTTAATGTGGGGGTGCTGCAGGGGTCCTGATAGAGACCCCTGCAGCATGGGGATGTGTATAGGGTGCAGGGGGGAGCCTCACGCTGCTGTCTCGGGCTGTTCCGAGGCAGCACGTAGAGGCTTTCGGATCCCTTGCGTGGACTTTTTGTCCACGTAGGGATTCTTACGATATGCGAGACTCGTGCATAGATTTAAGGCTACGTAGCTCTCTCGGAGCCTATTCTCGGCCATTTTCTCGCAGTCATATCGTAAAGCAGGCTGCGAGAGATTCGGTTCTCGCAAACAGCAGGAAAACTGCCTTTTGCGAGCACCGAGAGAACTACGAGGGAGAATTTAATAGGGCCCATGGTTTTTAAATATGTAAGGCAACACTATTTGTATAAACAAAAAACTCAGATACAAGTAAAAATATAAAGCATTTGTGTGCAGATATACATTACACACTCTCAAATTCTCGTTGAGTATGTCCAGGTATATGTTGATTACACGGTTAATGTTTCCTAATCTATAAACCTTTACTATTAAATTTATTATATGCTATCACTATTGTTCTACTACTCAAATTGTAAATTATGAAGTAAACTTCAACATTTTCCATGACACTATTTTCAGTGTTAGAGTGAAGTGAGGACACTATATTTTTTAGAAATTGTCTTGTGGAATCCTTGATCATACAAAAGGGAGACCTTGGATTCTGCTAAATATGGATTGGGAAATACTGGTGTACATAATGTCCTCTGACATATAATGCTAATAAATAGTAATGTCGCGAACATCAAATTTTGGGTTAGCGAACAGCGAACGCAAACTTTACCAAATGTTCGCGAACGGGCGAACATCGGCGAACCACCATAGACTTCAATGGGCAGGCGACTTGCAAAGCCCACAGGGACTTTTTCTGGCCACAATAGTGATGGGAAAGTTTTTTCAAGGGGACTAACACCTGGACTGTGGCATGCCGCAGGGGGATCCATGGCAAAACTCCCACAGAAAATGACATAGTTGATGCAGAGTCTGGTTTTAAGCCATAAAGGGCATAAATCACCTAACATTCCTAAATTGTTTGGAATAACATGCTTTAAAACATCAGGTATGATGTTGTATCGATCAGGTAGTGTAAGGGTTACACCCGCTTCATAGTAACAGACCAATCTCCCCGTTTAATACACCGCAAACAACCGCAAACAGTCCCTTTGCACAACCGCAAACTCCCCATTTGCACAAGGTTGGATACCAAGCTAGCCATGTCCCGTTCCTTGTCCTCACTGATGTCATTGAAGGTCTCTTCCTCCACCCAGCCACCAAGGGTCCCCGAAAGGTGACAACAAGCCCCCTGGGACGCCTGCTGTGTTTGGTCTTCCACCTCCTCAAAGCCACCTTCCTCCTCTGACTCCTCTTCTTCAGACTCCCAGAGTCTGGGGGCTTCCACTACCCAGCATGGAAGATTAAACACAGGTCAGAGTCTGGGGGCTTCCACTGCCCAGCATGGAAGATTATACACAGGTCAGAGTCTGGGGGCTTCCACTGCACAGCATGGAAGATTATACACAGGTCAGAGTCTGGGGGCTTCCACTGCACAGCATGGAAGATTATACGCAGGTCAGAGTCTGGGGGCTTCCACTGCCCAGCATGGAAGATTATACGCAGGTCAGAGTCTGGCGGCTTCCACTGCCCAGCATGGAAGATTATACACAGGTCAGAGTCTTGGGGCTTCCACTGCACAGCATGGAAGATTATACGCGTTGCCTCTGTATGCGTTATTATAAGGTGTGTACTGTTAAGTAGTACTATTCCTACAGGTTTAATCCCTGTTACGTCCACTATCAGGGGACGTGTATATGGCATGGATTTTTGGAAGGGGGAGATGGAAAAAGATGCTTGGTCGGTCCTTCCACTTCAAATTTGGGACACTGCGCGTGCAATCTAAGGTGCCACCAGATATGAGTGTCACTGTGCACTGGCAAAAGTTGGCAGAGTAGATGCAATAGGCCTTACACACACGCCTGTAGGCAGGCAACTGATATTCAATTGATTACAGTCAAAAAAGTGTTGTTTTATGTCACTGTACACTACGGTTGCACCAGTTATGACGTATCACTGTGCACTGGCAAAAGTTGGCAGAGTAGATGCAATAGGCTTCACACACACGCCTGTAGGCAGGCAATTGCTATTCAATCTATTACAGTCAAAAAAGTGTTGTTTTATGTCACTGAGCACAATATAAGCTGTGAGCCTGACACAGGCAGGCAACTGAAATTAGATTACAGGAAAAAAATGGTTGTTTTCAATGTATGTTACACCACCAGGTATGAGTAGTGAAAATAAGCACAATATAAGCTGTTAGGTGTTAGCCTGTCACACACACACGCTGGCAGGCAGGCATAGATTACACAAAAATTTTTTATAAAATAAATGATGTTCAAAGTTTTCTCAATGATAAAGTAAAGGGGGCGAACCGAAAAGCGCATGTGATCGCCGTTCGCGGCAGACGCGAACATGCGAAAATTGCCACGAATAGTTCTCCGGCGAACTGTTTGGGACATCACTACTAATAAACAAAGATTTGACAGCAGAAAAGAACCAAACTTTCCATATAGTCTGACATTTTATTAGTATGAATTAATTTACTCTATGAACTATCCTTTCTGTAAAGTAATGCTTTTTCACTTTATCCCTAAATCTTCCAATCTCCAATTTCTTATCACTACAAATTATATTGCATTTTTTCTGAAGAATGCTTCCATCAAGATCTTTACATCAAGAAAGTTCTGTTTCTTGCCATTGTCTTTCTTTTCTGCTCTAAGATACAAAGGTCTGTCGCTGGTTTGTAGGACCAGAGGTGTTAGGGTGGTCACAAGGACAAGCATATATACCTTGCATGAGCATTCAAGCAATGTTACTATTGTTTTGAACAGGCCCATGTACTGTATAAGAAGTCATGTCAACAAATGTTGATCATCTTCACTTGGCACATCAGTAAATCTAAGAATGATTCTTGAAACATGGAAACTGAACAAATAGGGCTAAATGTAACAATATATTACTACTGATGTGTCCCAGAAAAATAAAAATTGGCTCATTTCTCATTTGCATGTCCACTCCAGAATTATAAAGATAATTTATTTTGTGTTATTTTGAGGTGAAATTGGGGTTTTAAATCTAAATTTAGAAATAGTTGTATTATTTGCTTGGTGTGTGTGACTGTGAGACCAGTGATATGTACAAGCCACAGATAATATAAAGCTCTCTTTCCCTGAGATGAAAGAGTTAACTCCTGGAGGAATTTGATTAGCACAGTTGTGTATAGACTTTAAGGCCTACAACTGAGAAATTAATGTGACCCTGTTTATGGACTTCAGTCTGTCAGTGCAAGGCTAATTGAAACAGGCTCTATTTTTGGCCTACAGTTTTGGGAGGCTATGCAAGAGACTGTGGGTAAAATTTATGAGAGCTGCGAAGGAGAAACCTAGAGAGGACATTCCTCTCTGGTGTAAAGAGGGATACCAGAGAGCAATGTCCATACTGGTGTCTGAAGCTGGAGAAAGACAAAGAAAGAGATACAGAGGCATAGAGCAAGGTGAAAATTGGACTTAAAAGTGAAAGCCCAAAGATTGAATACAACCATATTGGACTGTTTTATGTGTTTTGCTCCATACAGGTTTAGCTGAATGGAAGCTCTGATAGTTAGGAAGTGTCTTTCAAAGATTCTTGTAAATGTGTTCCTCCATCAAAAGTGCTGGAAACAAGAGCACAAACCTTCTGGGAGAAAGATAGCCTGTCAAAATGTGTAATATGCAAAGCACATTTTTTAAACATTACGCAAAGGGAGTTGTTAGAAACATCAGAGAGGTAACAAAGCTAATTTGGTAAAGTCATGGAGTGTCAAGGCCATCATTTCAGGTTAAGTTGGGTGGATGCTAAGGAATACAATACATTTTAGAGGTGCAAGGATTTTGATACCTAGGAAGGAATTTTATATGAACGTCAGTCCACTGAATTGTAAATGTCTCACACTGCTTTACAGTCTTTCATTTCCTTCATAATAACCTCTTCATTTCTTTCTAACCTTTTCTTCCCCTACATACCTTTGCATAAAACATGGTTAATGTAATTATGTAACTGTTATATCCAGCTATCTATTATTTTTCAGATATACAGTTATGCTGATACTGAAATGTAATGCAGTGTTTAGTAGTATGGGGACGATAGGGAACTCATAAAAAAAAAAAAAAATTCAGTTGAAATTTAAACTTTATTTGGTTTTATATGAACTTCAAAGAAACAGCAAACATAAAACTAACACAAACTGAACATTAGCAGAAGTATAAACTTTAAATTATTGATGTTGAAGCTTCTGGGTCATTCTGGATTCTGTTTTCTTTGGAGAAAAAAAAAAAACAGTGTCATTGCGAATCAGAGTGTTAAAAGGGGTCTTGCAAGCAAAAACAGCTCCCTAGTGGGGTTTAGCATTGAAAGGGGCCTGGCAGGAAAAACAGCTCTATAGCGAATCAGCTCTACACGGGTAGCTTTTAAGAGGGGTATGCCTGTACACTGTTGTGCTCAAAAGTTTGCATACCCTGGCAGAAATTGTGAAATTTGGGCATTTCTTTTTAAAATATTACTGCTCATGCAAAAATAAAAGTCTTTTATTGAAGGAAAGTGATCACATGACGCCATTTATTATCACATAGTTGTTTAGCTCTTTTTAAAATTATAACAATAACAGAAATCATCCAAATGGCCCTAATCAAAAGTCTACATGCCCTTGCATGTTTGGCCTTGTTAGAGACACACAAGGTGACAAACACACAGGTTAAAATTACAATGAAAGGTTACTTTCCCACATCTGTGGCTTTTTAAATTGCAATTAGTGTCTGTGTATAAATAGTCAATGAGTTTGTTAGCTCTCACTTGGATGCACTGCGCATACTAGATACTGAGCCATGAGGAGCAGAAAAGAACTGTCAAAACAACTCCGTAACAGGGTAATTGAACTTCATAAAGATGGAAAGGGATATAAAAACATATCCAAAGCCATGAAAATGCCAGTCAGTACATTTCAATCACTTATTAAGAAGTGGAAAATTCGGGGATCTCTTGATACCAAGCCAAGGTCAGGTAGACCAAGAAAGATTTCAACCACAACTGCCAGAAGAATTGTTCGGAAAAACCCACAGGTAAAAACCAACAGGTAACTTCAGGAGAAATACAGGCTGCTCTGGAAAAAAACAGTGTGGTTGTTTCAAGGAAAGCAATATGATGATACTTGAAAAAAAATTAGCTGCTTGGTCGAGATGCCAGAAAGAAGCCTTTACTGCGCCATGCCACAAAAAAAGCCTGGTTACAACATGCCCAACAACACCTTGACATATCTCACAGCTTCTGGCACACTGTAATTTGGAGTGGCGAGACCAAAATAGAGCTTTATGGTCACAACCATAAGCTCTATGTTTGGAGAGGTTTTAGCAAGGCCTTTAGTGAAAAGAATACCATCCCTACTGTGAAGCATTTTTTTGGGGGGGAGCACTTACACTTTTTCAATCTTGTGAGATACTATACATTTTTTTCTTTATTGTTGTATTTTGTATTTATCTGCTTCTAGTATGTGTTTCACGTTCAAACTGACACATTGTGGTCACTATTATATTTGTGTATGGTAAGCTTATGTTTACTCCACCTACACTGATTTATATACATTTATTTAATGTATTTAGATATAAATACACACTTCATTGTATATAGTGTACATATATTTATCACTAAGGGGTAAGAGGCCTCTTAGATACATTTGGGCTATTTTATACATTTTAAACAGGACATTTAGCAAGCCTATTGTTTGTAGACAGCTATTAATAAAGGTTATCCCAATTATAGTTTTTCCTTTCTATTTGATAATCATTTATCTATCAGGCTTTAGGCGCCAGTTTAATATACCTACGTTGTATATATATATATATATATATATACTTATATACCGCACCTTTTTTCCCGAATTCTGACCTTGCGAGTTACGGGTGCGGCTTATATTTGCGACCGTAAAAAAAATCATTGCCGATTTGCGAACTTTGCTTGTTAGCTGTGCGGCTTCTATTCGCAAACGCAAAATGACTGCCGATTTGCGTGATTGCGAGTTAAGGGTGCCAATTTTCGTGCTTGAGACTGCGGTATTGAATAGCGATTTACGGTTTTAGTTATTCTAATATCCTGTAAAGCCTGTAACCTGCAAAAAAAGCTACAGTGCTAATTAGAAAGCCTGTTTCTTGCAATGGCTGGTCACTTTGAGAGTCTTTTTCTCTCCAAATTTACGCGTGCGGCTTATATCTGAGTACTATCTTTTTTCTATCTTTTCCCCTTGAACTTGACGTGTGCGGATTATATGCGGGTGCGGCTTATATTCGGACCAATACGGTATCACATATTATAATTTTCTGACTCCGAATCGTCGTCACGCTGCGTTGCGTAGTGCGTACGACTTAGCGATGAGCGCCGCAGGCGAGCCGTTACACTGTACCACTTTGCCGATGGGACGAATTTGCCATCGCTTAGCGAGGCGAGCCATTAAATCGTAGCACTTTGGCAATGAGCGCCGCAGGCGCTCATTGCAGACGAGCCTCGCTTTGCGAGGCGAGCCGTTAAATTTTAGCACTTTGGCAATGGGCGCCACAGGCGCTCATTGTAGGCGAGCCTCGCATAGCGAGGCGGGCCGTTAAACCGTAGCACTTAGAGAAAAGAAATATGAGGTGAAAAAAATTACGAGATAAGCGGATAAACAAAAACAGTAAAAAAAACACTAAATACACACAAAAAAATAAAACAAAGGTCACTTACAGCATGGGGAACCAGGCAGGACGTCTGGAAGTGAGTTGGAACTGAAATTTATATCGATTTAGCCGAGTTACAAAGATCGAAAATCGGCTAAGCGAGAAAAAAATGGCCGCCGAAAAAAATGAAAACGAGGCTATACTACTACGAACTGCGTAAAACACAGCCGCAAATGTATGTGTTTGAAAAACGAGATAAAGGATGCAGATTAACCGCGCAATGAGTAAAAAGACAGTAGCGAGTACATTTTACGAAACGATATTACCGATTTACGCATTAACACAGATTTCCCGCCTTTGGCTCGCGCCACATAGGATTTCCCGCCGAAAACAACGCATTTGGCTCGCGCACAAACCCTATATATATGGCACATTTCACACATGACTCACACTTTCTCCTCAGGTGATGACAGTCTGACTGGATGTTTTTTGATGCCGGGAAATCGCAAGAGATTGTTAGCTCTTCAGTATACTGCTTCAGCATTATTACAATAAAAAAGGTAAATATATTATTTATAATTATTAATTAATAAATTGGTACTTACTTAATAAATAATAGATAAGAAATGTAATTAATAGAAAATTAATATTATGCTTATTATTTATAATTATTAATTAATAAATTGGTACTTACTTAATAAATAATAGATAAGAAATTTCATTAATAGAAAATTAATATTGTGCTTATTATTTATAATTATTAATTAATAAATTGGTACTTAATTAATAAATATTAAATAAGAAATGTAATTAATATAAAAATAATATTGTGCTTACCTGTGTGAAACAATTGTTAATAACATTCATAATGTACATTAATTAATTAATTATTAATATCAAAATTAAGAATGTCAATAAAAAAAACATATTTATTAATTAATTATTAATGTACAATAATTTAACAATTATTTTGTTATATGTCATGATTACCTGTGTGAAACTATTGTTAATAACATTCATAATGTACATTAATTAATTAGGAACACATTGATTCATTAATTATTAATGTACATTAATTTAAGAACTATTTTGGGATATGTCGTGATTACCTGTGGGCAAGAATTGTAAATAACATTCCTAATGTATCATTACTAATCATTAATATTAAAAAAGTTTAACGTTTAAGAATGTGCATAAAAAATGGAACACGTTGATTAATTAATTACTAATGTATGTACAGTATTTAAATAATTCAGTTCTTATATATTTTGTATACCACTCTTAAAAAAATAAAGGGAACATGGTTATGTGTTGATGTTATATTTAGTCAGACATTAATTTAAGATTAATACAGATTCATTGATTCTTATTTAAAGACTAACAGTAATATTGAGTGTATGTTTATAATCTATGCTTTCATATGTGTGTTCATGTTGATTTATTGATATATTTATTTCATGTTTTTAATCTATGCAAAAATAAGTATGTTAAGACTCATTGATTAATACAGATGAAGTAACATATTATACATTAATTTTACTATTTTGTATAATTGCAGTGAATTCTGCGTGAATGACCAGAGATAGTGACATTTGCACAAATTGAACATCATAAGGATAATTTGGACAGGTATAGAATTTTAATTATATTACTATGGCAAAATATTAAAAAAGATGATGTTTTTAATGTAGACAAATATATGTCTGTTGATGTTCATTTAATGATATTGATGAAGCAAAAGTTTAAAAATATTATCTATTTGATTTTACAGTTTATTCGGATCTGCAAGGGAATAAACAGACAGTGTGACGTTTTCCAGCCTTTGAACAACATCAACATCATCTTCACAGGTATACAATGTTATTTTGTAGTGACGCATAGAAAAAGGCTATGTATTATATATTTGGTGAAAATTTACATTTATTGAAAATGGATAGTACTTATTGAGTCATTAATTTATGATATTAGTTAAAACTTTAAAAAAGTAGAAAAGACAATACTAAGTAATAATAATATTTAAAGAAAAGAAGAAGCTTACAACACTCGCAAAAAAAAAAAAGATGGTATGCTGTGAATTCAATCAAGAAGGAATGTCATTGAAGGATTAATAATATAAAGATGGATATGTGCAGTTATTTCCAATTTCATATATGTCAATAAAATACTTTGAAAAATGGTTTCATTTCTTTCAGACTAAAGTGCAACAATTGAAAATGTTTTATTAGTTTATTCATCTACTTTAATCTATATGTACAAATCGTAAAAAAAAATGTATATAAAACAAAGAACAAACAATAATTACATCTCTATTTAAAATTACAGATTAAAATGGCAGACAATGGAGAATACAAAATTGAATGCAAAAGAAGATTGGCAAGGGAAAGGAAGCAAAGGTGGAGAGATGCTCAGACACCGGAAACTTCACAACACTTGCGAGAAGAAGATCGACAGAGACTTTTAAATAACAGAAAGATGAGTAAGAAAGCCGCAAGTGAGTGTGTTGGGGCTTCCAAGAAACGTAAAAGTAAACAAAAACATCTCTGTGAACCATTGTCCAATGACTCTATTTTGCAGAATGACTTAAATGTAGAAACAGAAGAAAAAAATGTACATATAGAAAGTGGTTCTGATATTTATGTTGAAGAAATGCATGATAATGTGTTTACTACTGCAGTACAAGTAGATACTCATTATTGTGGGTTACTTAATGTGGTTTGTCAGTTTTGTGGGGCCTATCATTTTATAAAGGAAAGACCTACTGACGGAAATTTCATTAGTTGCTGTCAGAAAGGAAAGGTGAAACTTCCACTAAGACACCCATTTCTATATTATTTAGAATGCATTATGAGCGATCCAACATTTCCAAATTATAATAATCTCAAACAAAACATAAGGTCTTATAACAGTGCAATTTCATTTGCTTCAATGGGTGCAACATTAGCAGAAAATGTACCAGGACATGGTCCTTATTGTTTCAGAGTTCAAGGTCAAATATACCACCGAACTTCACATTTACACCCACAAGAAGGACAGCAAAGGAAATTTGCACAGTTATATGTCTTAGATATGATGGAAGCTGTGGAACAAAGAATGACACTTCCAGAAAATAGACAGTGTTTGCGCATAGTCTTTGAACAGCTTGAAAAAATTATGCAAAAAAACCCATATAGTCAAGCATACAAACAATTAGCACAGCTTGAAAAAGAACAACAGGAACATGCTCTAATACATCAATTGCCTACACCAAGAGTCAATATGGTGTTAAAAAGAGATCGCAACACTGATCAAAGAAGATATAATTTACCTACTGTAAACGAGGTTGCCATGGTGTTTAAAAATGAAGATGGTGAACCACCTTTTCAGCGGGATATTAGAATATATCCACGCAATGAAGAACAACCATTTATCAACATTAATATATTAAGCTGTAATTTAGATCCAATGACATATCCCATTTTCTTTCCAAATGGGGAACCAGGATGGGAACCAAAATTACAATTGGAAAGTTATCCCAATACTAAACTTTGTATTAGATCTAATATTTCCATGCTGGAATATAAAGTGGCACAAACTGCTATCCGTGATTGTTTTAATCCAATTTTACATGGAGGAAAACTCACTCAACAATGGATTATTGATTCATATTTACAAGTTGAAGCCAATAATCTAAATTTTATTAAATATCAACAAAATAAATTACGAGTATAACAGTATTGTAGATTAATGGATTCTGTGTCAGATTTAGCTTCCAACAGAGACATTCCAGCTGGAAGAGCAATTATTTTGCCATCCTCTTTCCAAGCATCTCCTCGCAATATGCGAGAAAGGTATAATGATGCCATGGCTGTTGTTACAAAATTTGGAAAACCAGATTTATTTATTACATTCATGTGTAATCCACAATGGCCAGAGATCAAGGAAAATTTGAATCTGGGACAAACTACTTCTGACCGATCAGATTTAGTGGCAAGAGTATTTAAAATCAAACTCAATTCATTAATTCATGATATCACTAAAGCACACTTATTTGGACAATGTGTGGCTTTTGTTTACACCATTGAATTTCAAAAAAGGGGATTGCCACATGCTCACATACTTTTAATACTGCAGGAAAAAGACAAGTTGAACACTGCAGAGAGAGTGGATTCAGTAACTTGTGCACAATTGCCAGATGAAGAAAAATATAAAAAACTTTGGAAGATTGTTACACATAGAATGATTCATGGCCCATGTGGAGAGATGAATCCAAATTCACCATGTATGGAAAATAAAAAATGTACTAAAGAATTTCCAAAACAATTTCAAATGGAAACTTATGCAAATTGTGATGGATATCCTTTGTATAAAAGAACACAAGGACAAGCAGCTATTATCCATGGCCAAAAGGTTGATAATAGATTTGTCGTTCCATACAATCCACATTTGCTCATTAAGTACAATGCACACATCAATGTGGAAGCTTGCACTTCGATTAAATCAATTAAGTATGTGTATAAATATATATATATATACAAAGGATATGATGCAGCTACTGTTGTTGTACAAGATGTTGGAAATGAAAACGAAAATCCAATTTTACATGATGAACTTTCAAATTATTTAGATGCTCGGTATATGAGTGCTCCTGAAGCAATGTGGCGCCTTTTGAAATTTGAGATGCATGATCGGTCACATGCTATCTATCATTTAGCTGTACATTTGCCTCAAAGTCAGTTGGTTTGCTTTACTCAAGGAAATGAAAGATCTGCATTATATCAAAGTGAAGACAGAGATACTACTGTGTGGTTTAAATTAAACTGTTAGGCTACGCAGGCCAGACAATTTGTATACATAGAGATACCATATCACTATGTATTTGTAAATGGTCTATGGCGACAACGAAGAAGAGATACACATCAAATCATACCACGTATTTATACCGTCAGTCCAAGGGATATTGAACATTTCAGCTTAAGATTACTTCTGCTACATGTTCCCGGTGCACAGAGTTTTGAGCATTTACGTACAGTGAATGACATAGTTTATGATACATTCCTATTAGCTGCAAGACATCAAAATTTCATAGCTGATGATACAGAATGGGAGAGGTGTCTGGAAGAAGCAGCACTATGTCAAATGCCTAAGCAAATGAGACAACAATTTGCTTTCATTTGTATATTTTGCAATGTACCTGATGCTTTCACTTTGTGGGAAACATTTAAATTAAACATGTCAGAAGATTTCTTGAAACGTTACAGAGAACCAATAGCTCTGTTAAAAACATTGATGGAAATCCAAGAAATATTGTTGGCTCATGGATTAAATTGTGCAAGTTTTAATTTACCTGATCCAGGACTTATAGATGACATCAATTTTGATGATTATGACACTGAGCTTCAAAAACAAAAAACCCAAGAAAAACTGGCAACTTTAAATACTTTACAGTTAGAAGCATTTCATGCCATCACAAATGCTACAGATGATGAAATGGTCAAAGACCGGTATTTCTATCTAGACGGACCAGGTGGATCAGGAAAAACTTATCTGTACAATTGTTTGATGAGTTATATTTGATCACAGGGTCAGATAGCTATGCCATTTGCAACAACTGGAATTGCTGCACTTTTGTTAGATGGTGGTAGAACTGTGCATAGTGGATTTAAGCTGCCAGTTCCCATTTTGGAAACATCAGTGTCAGATATTCGGCTATATTCCATACAAGCAAAAAAATTCAAACTAACTCAACTAATTATCATAGATGAGGCAACAATGATGTCATGTCATGCACTGCAATGTATTGACAGATTCTTAAAAGAAGTAATGGATAATAAGTTGCCATTTGGTGGAAAGGTGATGCTGTTAGGAGGCGATTTTAGGCAAACATTACCTGTTGTGCCACACGGAAATAGAACAGAGATCATTGAAAAATGTATCAAGACCAGTAAACTGTAGCAAATATTTACACATCTCAAATTAGAATTAAATATGAGATCTGAAGGTCAAAATGAATTCAATGACTGGCTCATTAAAATCGGAGATGGAAAACATCCAGAAATACAGCATTTACCAAATGATACCATTGAAATTCCATCAGAAATGGTTTGCAATGAATCACTCATATCAGCCATATTTCTAAACACTCTTAATAATGAGGATTACACAGACATTGCAAACAAAGTAATATTAACATCAAAAAATATCGATGCCTTGAATGTAAATAATGAAATTTTAAAATACATCAATGCACCACAAAAGAATTATTACAGTGCAGATTCTATTCTGTCAGATGATAACGACAGTGAATCGAATTTTAGTATCGAATTTATTAATTCGTTAACACCATCTGGAATGCCCCCACATATTTTACAATTGAAAAAAGGCGCAATTGTTATGTTATTGCGAAATATGAATAAAAAAAAAGGACTTTGTAATGGGTCCCGATTAATTGTGCATGAGTTAAAAGATCATTTTACATGCAGAAATTATAACTGGTACCCATAAAGGTGAAAGAGTTTTGATACCAAGAATTGATTTAGCTCCAAGTGAGAGTGGTTTATCCTTTGTCCTTCAACGGAGACAATTTCCAGTTATAATGGCATTTGCTATGACCATCAATAAATACCAAGGACAAACTTTTAAGTCAGTTGGGATTTTTTTAAAGGAACCAGTTTTTGCACATGGACAACTCTATGTGGCTTTTTCAAGGTGCACTAATCCAAAAGAAATTAAAGTGCATGTTGAAGAAAACGAAACTCAAGGTCATTTATTGGACAATGGATGTGTTTACACCAAAAATATTGTCTACTATGAGGTGTTTGAAAGATAGAGGACAATGGTTTCATTTTAATGCCAACATTTTATGGGACTCAATATGATTGCACAAAAAAAAACATTTAACATAAAACATCCAAAGAATGGACAAAAAAAACGTAGAGAACAGTGGTTTGACTTCCATGACAAAATTTAAGTACTCTGGGACTCTTTAAATACGGTAACAATATTTCACTTATGAAAATCTATGTGATATTTGCAGAATGGACAAGCTGAAAAAAAAAAAAAAAATACAGTAAAATATCCTTAAACAGATTGGAATGGGTTCAAAGTTTTATATTTACATGATTGGCCCCCCAAAACAATTAACTGACTTTTTCAAGTTTATAACAGTTAATGTTATTGTTTGATGTTAAAATTGCAGATGTTAAATATGTGTTTTGGGAATTTTGAAAAAAGTTTGGTCAATATATATGTGGTATAGTCAAATATGTATTGTTAGTATAAAGTTTAAGTATTTTAAGAATAATTGGAAATGTATTATTTAAAGACAAAGTATTGATTCAGGGAGAAATCCGATCGCCAGTTAATGGGGTCAGGAAGGAATTATTTTTTTTCCCTCTTTGATACAATTGGACAAGTTTCAATAGAGGGTTTTTATTGTTTGCCTTCCTCTGGATTCAATGCTAATTTAGTTTAACAAGAGTTTAACAAATATGTTACAAATGATAAAAAGCATGTTATTGTTAAAACAATTTACTTACTCTAAGTCAATATAGTCCGCAGTTACTCAGTGATAAATATGTTTTGAAAAGTGTTAGTATTGTTAACAAAATGTTGAACGAATGTTTCATATACAAGTTTCATGTTACAAAGTTTAATGTTTGTGAAATATAAGTTGAAAGTTAAAAAAATAAAAAGTTAAAATAAATAATGGACAAATGTAGGGGACTCATTTTGTGTTGCAAACAAATTTCACAACATTTAATTTTTATTGACCGTCATTTTTTGACGGGCAAGTCGCTATTATATATATATGTGTATATATATATATATATATTTGTATATATATATATATATATTTGTATATATATATATATATATATATATATATATATATATATATGTATATATATATATATATATATATATGTATATATATATATATATATATATATATATATATATATATATATATATATATATATGTGTTATGATTTCAGTGTTTTAGGACTGATATTGCCAGTAATTGTGGATGTGGTCAAGGGGGGATGACATTGTGGATTATGTATTATTGTGTGTGTTATATGTTGACTGTACATGGTTATTATGTATCCTAGTCATACAAAATGTTATATAGAACATATGTGCAATTGGTAAAAATGATCGCATAGAAGTTAGCTGCAGATCATTGCACCCTCACACATACAGACCTTGGGTCAAGATAGATGTATGTACTTCAAGTAGTCCTAATCAAACACTTGAGTTTAACATCAAGTTTTTTTCACTAGCCAGATATAGATATCTGGTGAATTTGATCTCAAGAGCTTTGATAGCCCAAGGTTGCAAGCCAGATGGGCTGACATCACACATACACAAATGTACACAATGGTTTGGTAATGGAGAGTATACATATGTTGTATATATATATATATATATATATATATATATATATATATATATATATTACAATCATTTAGTGTATGTTGAGCACTAGAGTGAGAAAAGCTCTCCACCGTACAGAGTACAGAAAACGAATAATACATTAATAAGCCCATTTGCATGTCTAAAAGTCCGGGACATGCAAATGAGAATACAAGAGTGAGGTACAATGTATTCTCATTTGCATGTCCCCGCCTTTTAGACATGCAAATGGTCTTATTAATGTATTATTCGTTTTCGGTACTCTGTACGGTGGAGAGCTTTTCTCACTCTAGTGCTCACCATACACTAAATGATTGTTGTGGAATACCCAATCCTACAAAATCTATTGCACAAATCAGAATCTACCTCACACTGATGATAGCCAAAAGCTTGAAACAGGCCTGTATATAAGTGATTCTTGGTTTGTGTAAAATCCAACCGGGTGCTTTGCTTCAAAGCTGTTTAATATGGCGGGCATATGCTTTAAGGGAGCAATGTATAAAGTTGCTATTTTTGGATTAAAAGAGTAAGGTACATTGTATTCTCATTTGCAAGTCCCCGCTTTTTAGACATGCAAATGGGCTTATTAATGTATTATTCATTTTATATATATATATATATATATATATATATATATGTATCCATATATATATATATATATATATATATATATATATATATATATATACTGTATATTGTAACAGAGTCAAGCAAGGAGTATATATAAGCCTGAGATTGAGCAGAGCTATATATCCAGGCATGACAAGCAAGAGTTAATTGGAACTGCAGCTCAATCAAGCAAGTGCACCTGATCCTTATCAGGATGATTTAAAAAGCTCTACAGACAGATTCAAGGTTTGTCTGCAGTAAAGATTGTTTGTCTGCAAGGAGAGACTGTCTGGAGTGCAAAGCAGCATTTGGTTTCCAGAGCAGAGCTGTCTGCAGGAGCAAAATTGGTTTCCAGAGCAGAGCTGCCTGCAGGAACAAGATTGGTTTCCAGAGCAGAGCTGTCTGCAGGAGCAAGATTGGTTACCAGAGCAAAGTCGTCTACATGAGCAAGATTGGTTTCCAGAGCAGAGCTGTCTGCAGGAGCAAGATTGGTTACCAGAGCAAAGTCGTCTACATGAGCAAGATTGGTTTCCAAAACAGAGCTGTCTGCAGGAGCAACACAGGCCTACAAGGCAAGCAATCTGCTGAGAGAAAGCAGTTTTCCTGTTTAGAGTCTGTGGACATTTAACCCCAGGGAGAAGACAGCAGAAAACTGCAAGTTTGACAGTTTTTTAAAAGACTATTTAAGGAGTCCCTAGAGGTCGGAGCATTTCGGAGAGACGGGCAGGCCGAATGCTCCCTTTATTACCACAGAAGAAGATAGTGTGTATTATTTTGGTACAAATATTGGACTTTTAATAAATTTGTGGCTGTTAATTTATAAGGTAACAGGCTAATCTACCACAATACACACATATATATATATATATATATATATACAAAACAATACATTTTTACTCATTAAGAGTAAAAATTAGGTTGGTGCTTTACTCCTAATTAAATATAAACAATTTTAGATGCTGCTTTGCTTTCAGGTGTGTTTAAAAAAAAATATATATGACAGCAGGTCCATACACTAACTACCAACTGTATATTAATAATGTGTATAAAGAAGGGGGTCAGGAAAACAATGTATAACTAAGCCAGCATATATGGTATAAAGAGAGAAGAATAAGAAGTGTTCATAAGTGCAATATATATTGTAGTTGAACCACAGTGCAAATGGAATTAAAGTAAATCAGACTAATAATAGTGAAACAATTCTTGAGTCATTGGTGTTAAAGAAAACTCTGAAAATAAACTAGATGGTATTAAATAATATGTGAATTAATAGAAATATGAAACATTGTGCACATGTTGATAAAGCATGCGTATCTGTGGTCAGAGAATATCCCACTAAATAAACAAAGCTAGTATATAAGCTAAAGAGTGAATATTAATATATAAATATATATAGGTCCTTTCAACCTGCAGTGTTAAGTGGTTGAACACAAAATATCCTGGCTAGATGAATTGTGGCAAAGGCTAAATACTTTTGGGTCTTTAAAACATACCAAAGATTCAAGTAAACTATGGCACTATAAATATAGTAACTAAGTAGCTGTTGTAATATCCTTTGAAAAAATGGAATATAGTCAAGGATAGTTAATCCAGTTCATTATACACAAATACAATTAGTATAAGTTAGGGTTAGGTTATAAAAAATATCCAAATCTTTGATTATTCCCAAGAGCACCATCAAATCTATCATAACCAAATGAAAAGAACATGGCACAACAGCAAACCTGCCAAGAGACGGACGCCCACCAAAACGTATGGACCGGGAAAGGAGGGCATTAATCAGAGAGGCAGCACAGAGACCTAAGGTAACCCTGGAGGAGCTTCAGAGTTCCACAGCAGAGACTGGAGTATCTGTACATAGGACAACAATAAGCCGTACACTCCATAGAGTTGGGCTTTATGGTAGAGTGGCCAGAAGAAAGCCATTACAACAACAAAATAATGGCATGTTTTGAGTTTGCAAAAAGACATGTGGGAGACTCCCAAAATGTATGGAGGAAGGTGCTCTGGCCTGATGAGACTAAAATTTTACTTTTTGGCCATCAAAGAAAACACTATGTCTGGCGCAAACCCAACACATCACATCACCCAAAGAACACAATCCCCACAGTGAAACATGGTGGTGGCTGCATCATGCTGTGTGGATGTTTTTTAGCAGCTGGGACTGGGAAACTGGTCAGAGTTGAGGGAAAGATGGATGGTGCTAAATACAGGTATATTCTTGAGCAAAACCTGT
This sequence comes from Discoglossus pictus, assembly GCA_027410445.1. Classification (NCBI taxonomy): domain Eukaryota; kingdom Metazoa; phylum Chordata; class Amphibia; order Anura; family Alytidae; genus Discoglossus; species Discoglossus pictus. The sequence continues at coordinate 241,367,028 of CM050165.1, read as the reverse complement.
ACCACTCTGTGCGTGATTTGAGGCTTGGACATAGGTTTACTTTCCAGCAGCACAATGACCGCATACACACTGCTAAAGCAACACTTGAGTGGTTTAAGGGGAAACATGTAAATGTGTTGGAATGGTCAAAGGCCAGACCTCAATCCAATAGAAAATCTGTTGTCAGACTTAAAGATTGTAGTTCACAAGCGCAAACCATCCAACTTGAAGGAGCTGGAGCAGTCTTGCAAGGAGGAATGGGCAAAAATCCCAGTGGTAAGATGTGGCAAGCTCATAGAGACTTATCCAAAGCAACTTGGAGCTGTGATTGCCGCAAAAGGTGGCTCTGCAAAGTATTGACTTTAGTGGGTGAATAGTTATGCACATTTACTTTTTCTGTTATTTTGTCCTATTTGTTGTTTGCTTCAATAAAAAAAAAAAAAACATCTTAAAATTTGTGGGCATGTTCTTTGAATTAAATTATGCAAATTCTCAAACAATCCATGTTAATTCCAGGTTATGAGGCAACAAAACACAAAAAATTCCAAGGGAGGTGAATACTTTTGCAGGGCACTGTATATAATAATAATAAAAACAGCACTGTGTACCTACAACAAAAACAACTATTGTCGTATATAAAACATATATGAAACAACATAAAAATATATATAAAAAATATAACACATAATTTAGATAAATATAAAATATATGAAAAGTAGGTATACAAATAAAAACAAAACAAACAGAAAAAAATATGTATATATAAACAATAGAACTCCTTTAATGTAGTATATATATTTAACATCTATACATATAACATCTCTATAATAGTGTTGGATCTGCAGGGTTGTTCAGAACGCCTTGCTAGTGAGGCGAGCCGTCGACTGCGCGGAACTTGCGGCTTCTAGGGCATCAAAGCGAGCTGAGCAGTTCAAGCGCGTGGGACTTGCGACCCGTAGGGCTTAGGACCAAAACCTGCACATACACTGTGCACCTTACAAAAATCCTACTTTAATGGCTGAACCACGGAACTAGAAAGACCTAAAAAAAAAATATATATGCCTCAAATTCACTTACACACTTATGTACAGCATAGGTGGAGAGCCAGGAAGCCTGTGAATGAGGTTGCAAGTTAATTTGAGCCATATTTGTAATTTTTTCATAATCAAAATTCGCATAAGCAAGGAAAAAAATGGCTGCCGAAAAAATGCAACACAACGAAAACGAGGCCAAAGGACGGAAAACTAGCCTGCAGGACGTAAAACTACCCTGCAGGACGTAAAACTACCCTGAAGGGCTGAAAAACATGCCCTAACCAGTAACACTTTAACGAATGCCAGTAACACCTCATCCAAGCCACTAACATTTAACACCAGGTAGTAACACTTAACCCAACCCAGTAAAACTTTACCCAAGGCACCAACACAACCATAGACACTAAAACTTAAGCACAAGGCCTATAAAATACACAGGGCGAAAGGCTTGCAATGAGCGCCAAAAGGTGATTATTGCAATGCAGGAAAGTTGTGGCTCGCGATGAGCACACACATGTAGAGGAGGAAAAAGGTACAAAAAGAATCATTATATATAAATGTACTTCTAAGATATTACTAAAATAGGTAATGTGCTATGAGTTTGATGGAAGAGGCAAGGAACAATGTGGTAAGACATAGCTCTTGCAAACTCAAATCTATTTGTTACCTGGTCCAATCAAAGGGAAATTATATTTCTGTTTTTGAAAGACTTCTTTTAAAGGAGGTAAAGCAGATTTGTTCGCAGAAACATATAGGCCTCACATCAAATATCACCTTTAAAGAAAAGAAAGCCCTAAAACATTACAAGATGGCCTTACCATCTCCATGATACAAGCAGTCAAGGGTGAGGATTGTTATACAGGATAGAGAGACATATCTAAGGGAAGCATAAAATCTAGTTAATGACAGAAAACTAAAAGAAGAATCCCACAAAATCATACACCAATGAGTACCAAAACTTAATAATAAGCACATAATGAGGGGATTTTAAAATCTAAGGGATTTGGATATTTACATATCAAACATCCTGGGGTTGCAATTTTGTATCATTTACCCAAGATACATAAAGGATAGTGAAAATCTTCCAGTTAGACCTATTGTATCTGGGATAGGATGTGTAACTGAACATCTCTCTGAATATGTAGAATATGTAGATGACATTTTACAACCTGTAGTCACCTCTTTAAAACTTTACATCAAAGACACCCCCACCTTTTAAAAACGATGTTCGGTCATGAATGGAAGGAAAGCTATAGGGTTTTTTTAAAACAATGTTCGGTCATGAATGGAAGGAAAGCTATATACTTTAAACATATCAGCATTATATACGTCCATTCCGCAGGAATTTGGTATAGCTGCAGTCCAAAGATTCCTACAAGAGTTTTATAATATGATTATTTTACAATAGGAATTTGTCCTGGAGGCTATTAGATTTATATTGCAGAAAATTTATTTTCTTTTTGAGGAAGAATTTTACCTCCAAATTAAGGGAACAGCCATGGGGATCAAATGTGCCCCCAGTTTGGCAAACCTCTATATGGGGCTCTGGAGGGATATTTTTATCTGGAACAATAACTCATTTATTAATATGATAGTCAAATGGGTGAGATTTATAGATGACATTATTGTCATCTGGGATGGCACTAGTGAGGAAGAAGTCCACCAATTCCATGATTATGTTAACTCCAACACATTTAATTTTACTTTTACTATGAATACACATGAACATGAAATATCATTTTTGGATGTAGTACTGGCAGGAGAGTCAACAGGTACCATCTCATGACTCTATACCAAACCCACAGATTCAAATGGCTTTTTGAATGCTGGAAGTGGACATCATCCCAATTGGATAAACAATATTCCTTTCAATCAATTCCAGCGAATTAGGAGAAATTGTACACGAAATTAAGACTTCGAAAATGAATGTGATATATTGGAAAAAAACTTTTTAGATAAGGGATATAAACTAAGTATTATTAAGGAAGCATATCAGAAAACACAAAAAAACAGACAGATAGGTTTGTTTAACCAGCCAGATAAATCTCACAAGAAAAAGTATATAAAGAAAAGAAATACAGGTAGATTTTTGACCCAATAGAGTAAAGCAATCAAAGAACTGCATAAAAGCATACATAAATTCTGACCAATCTTATTGGAGGAGGAAGTTTTGAAGGATTGTATTCCAAAAAAAAAAACAGGAGAAATAAAAATACAGTAGTTAATTACAGATAGGTTTCATAAAAGCACCACGTGATGTTTTGGATGTAGGACAAAGGGTTGCATCATGTTCAAACTCTTGAAATGCAAAGAAAAATATATAGTCTTTTCAACTTGTAAAAGGAGACCATTTCAATTTAAACAACTCCCAATTGCAAAAAAAATGGATTTTGTAGTGTACGTCATCACTTGCAGTTATAAAAACAGTATGTAGGTAGAACAAAAAGACCTGTAAAGTACTGCTTCTGGGAACATCTTAACAACATCAAAAGGGGCACTCTCAATAATGGCTTCTCTTTTCATGTAGTGGAGAAACATGACAAAAATATAGAAGGTGTTGTACTGCAGGTTGTCGAAAGGGTCTTCAATAATCATAGAGGTTGCGATACACTGCTGAAATTGAGAAAATGTGAAACCAAGTGGATGCAGAAGTTGGGCACCTTAAAACCAGAAGGTTTAAATATTGACATAGATTTGACTCATTAGAGTTTTCATTAGAAAGTAATTGTATGGTTCCTCTCCTTTAGTGTAAATGCTTGCCCTTTAGGTTATTGGGACACTATATATACACATTGTTGTTGTGTTTATTGGCTATATATTTTTTGTTAAAAGATAATAAATTTGTGCCTTACTCCCTTATATCCCATATGGTTCTCCATTTTAGACTAAATCGGTAGCATAGAACTCTGATCTTTATTTAGTGATGTTTGATCTGCATTTTTACTATGCTTCTTAGTAATATTTCAACTTTATCTTCCACTCCTCAAATATATCTCACTGTTGACATTGCCATCATCACTCCCACCTACCAGGCCCATTGTCTTGGGGTTCTACTGGATCCAGCCCTCTCTTTTATTCCTCACATTCAATCAATAACAAAATCTTGTCAGTTTCACCTAAAAAATCTCCAAAATTTGTTACAGAAGACACAGCTAAAATTCTAATACACTCTCTCATCATATCTCCACTTGACTACTGCAATTCACTCCTTGCTGGTCTACCCATCTCTTGTCTGTCTCCCCTCCAATCCATAATGAACGCCTCCGCTAGACTCATACCAAACGATCAGTGTCTGCAGCTCATCTCTGTCAATCACTCCACTGGCTTCTCATGGCTTCCAGAATAAAATGTAAAATCATGACCCTAACATATAAAGCCCACAACAACAGTGCACCCCCTTATATTTCTGCTCTTCTTTCAAAATACTCTCCCAATGGCCCCCTTCCTTCTGCTAATGTCCTTCTTCACCTACTTCTTTCCTCCTCTCTTATCACCTCCTCTCACTACGTCTTCAAGACTTTTCTCGTGCTGCCCCTACTATCTGGAACTCCTTGCCCCGCTCCATTAGATTATTTTCCTGCCTCAAAACCTTTAAAAATTTACTAAAAACACACCTGTTTAAAAAATCTTATCACCTTCAACCTTAACATGTACAACTGCACACCCCACAGCTTAAAAACACTTACACCCTCAGTCCACAGTACAACAAACAGACACCTCCACTTGACTTAACAAATTGCTTTCACATTGCCATCTTGCATTTGTTACCTTCTTGTATCATACCTAAACCCTTAGATTGTACGTTTTCAATCTTGTGTCAGTGCCTTGGAAACAAGCAATATGTTCTGGTCTGATTGGTGTTCTATATTATTGGGATTTATGAATATCACTACTATTATTTTGTGTCCAATTTCCATGGGCCCCTTTATATCCCATATGGTCTCTATTTTTTGGCAAGTGTTGGTAGCATAAAACTCTGATTTTCATTTCATTACTTTTTTATAATTGGCGTATATTACTATTATATATATACTAGCGTATTGCCCGTCAAAAAATGACGGCAATGAAATTGTAAGGTAGCTAATGCTGTTTGGTGTGTAATAATGAAATATATAATACATTAATAAATGAATCTACTTGACCTATTTTGAAGCATTGTGTTTAAGATCTGTGAGCCTTGTTTGATGTTGCTGCAGCATTAGTGGTGTGGAGCTGCTGTGTAAGCGTGATGAATGTGTGCAGTGTAATAGTGTGCGTGCGCGAGACCAAACCGTTAGCGTAGTTGTGTACTTCCGCATTGTTGTAAAATGGTGGGTAATGTGTGGTATGCGTCTTAGCGGAATATCCGTAGGCGTTTTGCGAGTTTCTTGTGGTGTTTTGCGTGGTTAGAGTGCTGTAGCCTCGTTTTCGTTTTGTTCGGCGGCCATTTTTTCTCTTGCTTAGAGAATTTTTTTTGTGTCTAAACTCTTTTTTATTTTGAGTAAAATTAATGTGTAAGTTGCATTTTTGAGGTCCTGGATGCTCCCTCTTCCTGTAGGTAAGCTTTTTATGTATGTGCTTTGTGTATTTATTGTGTTTTGAATTTTGTAATGTTCGCGAGTTGCGTCCGAGTGTTGCGAGGTCGTAATGTGTGTTAACGTGTCTCGTATGTTGTTTGCGTTGCGAGGTAAAGTTTGCGAGGGTCGTAGTTGGTGTGTCGCGTTGTTTGCGTTGCGACGTAAAGTTTGCGAGGGTCGCAGTTGCTGGCAAGGAGCGCCTTTGTCAATATCTATAATTTATCTACTACATAATTTTCATCAGGTCCTCTAAAAATATATATTTTTTTTAATTTGCCATGTGTGTTTAATGTTGTATTTTTCTTTATGCTTAACACCTATATATAAACGACAGAATATGTTGGCTCATTACAAATACATTGCAGATTTACAAAGTAGGAAATATAATATTTAAACCATATATTTATAAACTTTATTCGAACAAAATTGCACCACTTTAAAACAGAGGATACCTATTGGTCAAAGTAGAGCACTGTAAAAGTCATATACCAAAGTTATACATCTAAGAATTAATATCTGTCATATTAAAACTTATAATGGTACATACAAAGGGCTCCTAGGTCTTGTTCAATTTCTTAGGGTTAGGAATAAATGTAGGGGCTACGGGTTAGATGGGTTGGGGCTACGGTTTAGATGGGTTGGGGCTACTGGTTAAATGTAGGGGTTACGGGTTAGATGTAGGGGTTACGGGTTAGATGTAGGGGTTACAGTTTAGATGTAGGGGGTTAGGGTTGGGGTTAGATTTAGGGATTCGGTTAGTGGTAGATGTTAAGCTTTACCCAGTAATAAGATAGGTTTTGGATTATATACTGTATAAACATATATGTATAATTACTATAACGTTATCAGCCAGCAGTAACATTTAGGGGCCATGACTCCCTGGCTCTGGGACTTGTCAAGCCTTGTATCACATCTAATAAAGTATACTATGGACAGAGACCTGAAAGTGGAACACACTGAGAGGAAAAGTAAAGTGTAACTACTATAGATACTGAACTGAGTGTTTATGGGGTCCCACTTCCCTTATGGAAGTCTCTTATGTGAAAAGGTTATAGGAGAGCTGTCAAAGCACATTTGGAGATACATAAGTATGAAATAAACCAGAGGGAACAATTATATAAAGAAAATATAAATATTTAGAAGGGCGGCGCTGTGCTATCACTTCCTCTCCCCTATACAGGACGAATATAATCACCACACACAGTCCCAGTGTATCACACACATAGCAGGGCTCCCGGTGCATGGTGGGAAGTTCCCAGCACTATATGAAGGTCTCTCACACGCAGCATGGAGGCAACTGCATGGTGTACAGGGTGACAGGGACACCGTATATACCGCAGGAGCCCGTGTCACGGAGGGGGGAGCGGCTCTGTCTCTCCGGTGTCCTCAGCTCATGCTCGGACAGCACCACTTCCTGATCCACTTACTCCTTCTCCTGCTACTGAATACAGAGAGCGGCAAGGGACAAACCAAGAGCGCGAAGCACCGGAACAGGACTGGTATCCTAGCAACAGGAGGAGAGGGACATAGAGGCTGTACGGCAATCACCGGCAAAATCTAAAAACATTGCCAGCGCTCCAGCGTCGGGGCTACGGGTTAGATGTAGGGGTTACATGTTAGATGTAGGGGTTACAGGTTAGATGTAGGGGTTACGGGTTAGATGTAGGGGTTAGATGTAGCCGTTGCTCACGCTTGCGGGCTCCCAGTTGCTGGCAAGGAGCGCCTTCGGTGCTCCATACCAGCAACTGCGAGGGCCACGGCTCGCTATGCGAGCCCGCAAGCGTGAGCAACGGCTCGTATGCTCACAACTATATATGTGATTTTATTAGATTTTTTGTACCTTTCTTTTCCTCTACATGTGTGTGTGTATATATATATATATATATATATATATATATATATATATATATATGAAATGTATATACTACATTAAGGGAGTTCTATTATTTCTATTATTTATTTTATTTAATTTTTTCATTAGTATACCTATGTTTTATATTTTATATATATATATATATATATATATAAATTATGTTCTTATATTTTTTATATATTTTGTTGTTTCTTATACTTTTTATATATGACAGCATTTGTGTTTGCTGTAGGTATACTTTGCTGTTTTTATTATGACTATATAGATTCTTCTTATAGCAGTTGTCGATCCAGCATCCAATAAGATAGGAATCCTTGATAGTCTTGTTATCTATATATATATTTTTGAGATGTATGATTTTACATACACATCCTACCAACGACCCCAACTATACTTTTGTGGGCTTCATTGCACCAAGGGATGAAAGTAGCCACATTCTGATAAATTGGGAGGAATCAGTCTGTAAATCACGGCAGCTTTACAGGCTGTACTGACAGCAGTGAAGGATATAATCACCTAGTCTGCCTAGAAACAGAGGAGACAGCACCTAATTGGTCCTAGGGTCTCCTAGAAAATGTAAACAGATGCTCTACATGGTGTAAAAATGTTCTGTATATAGGCAAAAACGTGCAAAAATCGGCAATTGAAGCCCTGGACTGGATCTATCACATATTAGAGTTGTCGTCACACAATGTTAAAAGTTGCGTGCCCAATTAAAAGTTGCGCAATAACGGGGAGCACTCGCGGGAGGCTGGGTGCACAAGCCTACGCTGGCCCACAAGCGGTCCTGCGAGCGTAAAAGGGAGGTCAGAAACACGGACGGAGAGGAGAGGCTAGTAAAGTAGAGGGCCAGTAAAGTAGAGGGGGGAGAGGATCGCAATGAGTGCCTCCCGTCAAGTTGAGGGGGGGGGGAGGTAGAGGGCGGGAGAGGCTGGCAATGAGCATCAAAGGCGCTCATTGCGAGGCGCGTGATGAGCGCCTTCGGGAGGCCAGTAAAGAGGGGGGAGTGGTTAGCAATGATCGCTAAAGGAACTCATTGAGTGGCTTGCGATGGGCACTGAAGTTGCTCATTGTGAGGCCTGCGATGAGCGTCAAAGGCGCTCATGGCGAGGCAAGCAGGTTAGAGGGGGGAGAGCCTTGCATTGTGTGGCAAACACCATTGCCAGGCTTCAAATTTTATTGACATCATTTTTGATGGACAAGTCGCTAGACCCTTTATAAACATCAAGGTTCATGTACATCATAAGCTATCATTGAGAAAGACCAAAGGCGGTTGAAACGCATCTGTTACTATTCATGTTCATTTTTTTGATTATTCTTTGTTTTTGCTATTGCTCTCACTCTGCATATTCTTTTCTGTGCTTATTGATATTAGGAGCTATTAAAGAGACTAAAGAAATCCAGAGCACTATACATTACTCCATTTTTGTTTGAGACACCAGCATTACTGGGGGTCTTTCCAGCCCTTTATGCACTAGGTGTTTGTCAGACAGGGATTTTAAGTGTGTATGTTATGGACAGACAGTCCATTTTTTGCCATGCATTTATATGATAATATTCCACACTGCTCCCCTACCATTGTTTAACAAGAGGCAATCTGCAGAGATACAAAAGAACTTTACATGCTATAAATATACCTCCATATTATTTTGAGGTTATAAAATGTGAGTGTAATTACTTTTTGTTTTTATTAAATAAATGTATATGTTGATCTACACTATTGGAGTCCTCTTGCACTCACGTGTTTCCCTATCCTTTTCTGATAATTAACTTCAATCATTAAGTCAAGCAAGGCTACCTTATCTTTATTGCATTCCATTGTAAATCTCAGGTTGTTAGCGTTCTCATTCAATTTATCAATAAATATTTTCAGATCTTGCTGAGTGCCTGACCATATCATTAATACATCATCTATGTAACGCATGTATAGGTTTATGTTATCTTTAAATTCATTGTTTTCTGAAAAGACAGTTTCTTGTTCTCAATGTCCTAAATAAAGGTTGGTATAATTAGGGGCACATGGTGTCCCCATTGCTTTGTCCCTAACTTGCCTGTACAACTGTTTATTAAACAGGATATTATTATTGAGAAAATGCAGTAAGTCAAATCACAAACTTATTACATTCATCATATTCTCTACTTTTAGTTTGCAAATAAGTTTGTACTGCTTTTATACCTTCTTTGTGTATTATGCTTGTGTACAATGATGCAACATTCATTGTAACAAGATATGCATCTTTTGAAATGCTAATTCCTTCCAGTCTTTTTAGGGCATCCTTTGCCTCCCTAACATATGAGGGCATTGTAAGAACATATTCTTTAAGTATTTCATGAATATGCTTGGATTTTGTGTTACACTTTCCATCCACAATACTATTGGCCTCCCTAATGGTTTAACAGGGTTATTATGTATCTTTGGGATGGAATAAAATGTATGTATTGTAGTTTTTTTATTCCCTAGGAATTTTGATTCTTACTTTGTTATTATTTCCTGTTGGAATGCATTATCTACTATTTTCTGTAATTTTGAAAAACATTCATCAGTTGGATCTACTCTTAACATTTCCTCCTTTGTCAGAGGATATTATTGTTATGTTTCCATTTTCTTGCAATTTCTTTAATTCTTGTTGTTCTATTTTACTCAAATTATGATTTAAAGGCGTTCTCCTAAGTATTTTATGATCTAACTCTATTAATTCATTAGTTACCAAGTCAATGAGGAGGGGAGGTGGAAAACGGAGGAGTAAATTTGCTTGGAATCTTCATTTTCTTTTTATACTTTGTTTCATCCATTAAATGTTGCAATTTATAAAAGGCTTCTTTTTCAGTAACTGTCAAACCCATTTAATCTAGTTGTTTCTGTTATTCAAGATTAAAGTATTTACTTACTATCAATTTTCTTGCAAATAGGTTGAGATCCTTTATTTGATCAAATAAATAAAACCTTGTAGATGGTGAGAATGATAAGCCCATGCTTAGTACCGCATTGGCCAGCATATATGCCGCACTATTTTTCCAATTTCCAAGCTTGGAAATTACGGGTGTGGCTTATATTCGTGACCCTAAAAATGATTGCCAATTTGCGGGCTTTAGACTGCAGAATTGTAGAAATTAAATAGCGATTTGCGGTTTCAGCAACTCTAACATTTTGTGAGCTACGATTTTCGGCCTGTAACCCACAAAAGAAGTTACCATAGATACAGTACTGATTAGGAAGCCTGTTTCTCATAGTTATGGCTGATCACTTAGAGAGAAAAGCATCATTAAGCCTAGGAATATGGCATAGTTATAATGCAAGTTTCAAACTAGTAGTTGTTAATTATGCTATAACCACAAGCCACAGAGAGGCTGAAAAACAATATGGATTGGATGAATCTAATGTGGGACGTTGGGTTGCTTCAGAGCAGAAATTAAAAAATTTAGTTTCAACTAGAAAATCTTTCAGGGTACCAAAACATGGCAAATATCCAGAACTTGAATGCCTATTTCCCGAGTAGGGTAATCCAACTGAAGGCCTTGGAAATTGCAAGAACCTTAAAAATACAGAACAGGGAATTCCATGCGAGTATTGGTTGGTGCCGTCGATTTATGATGAGAAATGGTCTCACTCTTTGATGAAGCACTTCATTAGCACAGAAACTGCCTGCAGATTTTGAGGAGAAACTGACTAATTTCCAGCGGTATGTCATCCAATTGCAGCAGAGGCATTCAGACCCATTACACAAGATTGGCAAGCTATACGACAGTAGACGAGAAAGGGGCGAAAAGTGTCATATTAAGAACAACCAGCAATGAAAAACGTAGAGTAACAGTGATGTTAGCTGTTACTGCTGATGGAGGAAAGTTACCCCCCTATGTTATTCTGAAGTGAAAAACTTTGCCCAAAGAAAACATTTCTTAAGGGTTAGTGATTCGTTGCCAGGAAAAAGGCTGGATGACGGCAGAACTGCTGGTTGACTGGCTGTCTTTAGTTTGAATTGCAGACCTGGGGCACTGTTCACTAAGAGAGCCATGCTAGATTTAGATGCTTTTAAGGGTCATCTCACTCCTGAACTAAAGAATAAACTTGCTGTACAGAAGACAGACCTCGTCGTTATATCCAGTGGCATGACTTCAAAGCTACAAGTGCTTGATGTCATTGTGAACAAGCCGTTCAAAGACAACCTCCTAAAACAGTATTCAGATTGATTCGGTGATGGGGATCATGCTCTCACACCATCTGGCAAGATTAAGAAGCCATCAGTTACACTTCTGTGCCAATGGATTATCACTTCATGATCAAGAACATCATCAAATATCATCTTCAGGGGGTTCAAAAAATGCTACATGTCAAATGCACTAGATGGTAGCGAGGACAACTTACTATGGGAGGAAAGTGAAGAAAACAGTGAGAGTGATGAAGTGAATACTAGTAGCAAAGTCAGTGACAACAGTAAGATAACAAGGAAACTTTTTTCTTACCTGACCTAAGAAAAAAGTTTCCTTGTTACCTTAAGTTTGATATTACCTTACGTTTGATATTACCTTACCTTACTCTTGATGTTTATATTGATAACCTGCCTAAGGAGGTATAATGTTTTCCAAATACTAGTTACCATATATGTTATATGGTAAAATAACTATTTTATTCTCTGAATCTAAATGACCTTTGTCTATTTCTCTCAAATTTTAAGGGTGCTGCTTATATTTGGGTATTATCTTTTTTTACTTTTTTCCCCTTGAATTTCACAGGTGCGGCTTATGTGTGTGTGCAGTTTATATTCGGGCCAATACAGTACTTTCCTTTGTACTTCTTTGATTGGATATTTAGATAAAATGAAGATTTCCAGCCTGTCTTTTTGTATTGATGTTATTTTTCCCTTGTTCTTCTGTTTCTTATCTCTCTTGTGTTTGACTGAATGTATTTGCATTTGGCTTCTAGAGATAAATAATTGTCAACTGCTTTGACTGGTCCTTTTCCTCTAGATATATACTGAGTATTAGTGATGTCATTATCCAACGTTTCCGTATCAGTATTACTACTCTGCCGTGCATATCTAGATTGGAACTGATTTCTTTTGTCCAAATACTGGTTTGCTATACCATTTTTGAAGTCCTTGGTATCACTGATAATTCATATGTCAAATATAAGCATATAAGAAATTTCAAACATAGTAATTTAGATGAAAAGACCAAACTCAAGAGAAATATAGTATAAGTTAGAATTATGAATTTATGAAATTAAATAAATATATCAAATAAAAATATAAATATCATAAAATGTGAATACCTATATTGGATTGATAAATAATTATTCAAATTTTTTTCAATAGATAGAAGAAATATATCAAATTTAAAATATTCCATATTTATATACAAATAAATACCAATATAATATGTAAACCAAATTTATATATATATATTGAGAATAGAGTATAATAAATCTAAACTTTAACCGCTCAAATTTTTTAAATATATCACGTTTTAAATGTTTATAATAAAGATGGATTTTATTGTCAATTTGGAAACAATTAAATACCAAAATTAAGGTGTTCCTTTTTTTCATTTAGATGAACTAACTCTATCAGTAAATCTAAAGAGAACTGTAAATATTAATTTGTGGTGCTGATTTAAGGACCGCAAAAAGGTGTTCTTGTTTTTGTTTTCTTAGGCTCCACTGAGGGCTAACAGGAGTAATAAAGAAAATCCAATTAGTAAATATCACCTTAGGTCCAAGAGATATTTGTAAAAACAAAAAGGTCAAAGTCATTATAGAGTATATTCCTTACAAATTTTTAAAACTTAGTCTAATCATACCACACAGTTTCTTTAATTTCTTTCATCACTTTCTTTATTTCTTTTTCACTTTTTGTCTTTATTTTCTTTCCTTTTCTCTCTCTCTCTTTTCCTTTCTTGTCATGTACCCCCTCTTCTGTTTTTCTTCTAACTCCCTTTCTTTTATTTTCTGATTTCTTTCCTTTATTTCCATCTCCTTCTCTTCACTTTTTCCATTCTTCTACGTGTGCCCTTATTTTATCTCACTATCACGCTTACTATGCAACCATTTTTTTACCTCACCTGAGTTCAACACCCCCACCATAATCACCCCTTCAACCTTTTCACCCGCTTTTCTTTCATGCTTAATACCACTTGGCTCGGGCCCCCATGCCATATGCTTTGTGTTCAATCCTTATGATCGCCTGTCCTCCTATTACATGAGACTCAATAATCTGGCCCATCGAGGGAGTTACATCCTCCTTTATTGAACCTTTTATTCTCCACTCTATTTCACTGACACCTTTTAGGTTTATTATAGCTGACTCTGCCCCTTCTGAACCTTGAACTCCTTCATCAGTGGCTGCTTCATCCCCAGCTGATGCTCCTTCCATCCCAGCTAGCCTAGCCTCTCCAAGAGATTGGACCATCCCACGTCTTATGCATGAATTGACCAGTCATAATATTCCATTCCCCGCTTCAGCCAGAAAAAGGGAACTTTACCGTTTACTCCAGGTTGCTCAGATACCTTATCCAGCTTCTGTCAGCATGCAACCAGCAATTACAAAGGATGATTACTGATTTGACCACTACTGCGCATGCGCTTCAAGGTTGTCTCATGCGCATTGAAAATACAACACCTCAACCTGCCATCCTTTCCTTGCCTGCTCCTTAGAATGAGCGGAGAATAACCAATCTCCTCCTATAATTATGCCCTCTCACTATATCTCTCCTCAACTAAGGAGAGACATATTTGAGGGAAAGGAGGTCAGTTTATCTCCATATTTATCTTCACAAGGAGATATCTCAGCAACTATTAAGGTGAAAGACCCTTGACTCCAGTGCAAGCTTACTGTAACCAAATTTTTTCTGGCATTTGGAATATATAGAGACATGGTTTGTTCAGTCTTCCCGCAGAGGTGCCAGAAACTTGAAGACCATTTTCACCTAATAGTTGATCTGGCCTATCGATAAGGTGGCTATTGTGACAGTGTGCCTCTCAAAGGTCGGTGTAAACTGGAGAGCTTTAGATATTTCTCTCCAGGAGGAATAGAGTTAACTCCTGAGAGCTACAAGCAAAAACACCTGTGGGCTACATTTAAAAGACCGAAGTGGAGAGATGGGTGTGGCTCCCAATCAGGCCTGGCTGGCTGGCCTGACACAGCGAGTTCTGAGGCAGGAGTGGAGACTGCCATCTTGATAAGAGTCCATGGGACTGATAGAGACACAGACAGTTTGCTTGTGTGGTACTGCAAGTCACAAAGGGAGAGTCTTAGTTTGAGAGAGACTGAACACAGGAAGTGTTGGATTGGGGAGACACCAGTACAGAGAGAAGCTGCTGTTAGAATATGCACCAGCACCGTGGTGAACAGGAAAGTTCACTTCCAGAGCAGCCTTAAAAGGACCGCCTTGCACACAAAGCCAGAGAGACTCGTTTACTGCAACAGACAGCCTGCTGAAGACAAGGTACCAAAACCTATAATTTCTTTGATACACCCCCAGGGAAGGGACTGTATATTTAAACATATTTCTTCATAAAGTGTAAGCACTACTTATCAAGGGTCTCTGGGAAGAGCTCTTGGGGAGACAGGAGGGCCAGAGGTCTACACGCTACATTGGGCTGTGACAGTGGAACCATGTCATTCAGAAAACGGAGACTGAAAGAGTGTATGCTGAGAGTATACTTCTTTATTGTTTTCAGATTTTTCCCCTGAGGCAGAAAAGCTGCCCAGGCATAGAGAGGGCATTCCTGCCAGTGAGTAAGGAGGTAAATGTAGATGTTTATTTCATCAATTGTTTTGTTTATTTTGTTTGCTTGTATCAGCACAATAAATACTGTCTCCTGCACAATACCTTTGTTGACTCTGGGTGGTTATTCCAAATATGAAAACAATAGCCAAAATGACGTCTGCAAGGTCGACTTGCCACACTATGCTTACTATGATTATCATCACTCTTTTGCAGCCAAGGCAGCCGCCGCCTTGCATCATTCACTTCTGCACCATCCCCAACTTTATTTCTCCAGCATCCTTGACCAATCCAACTCCTACAGTTTCTCTCATTGATACCTAGAGTCAATCCTGTCCAGCCAGAGATCGCCTTGGCAGAACAGTCCTCTATCTAGATTCCACACCCATCTGACACAACTTCAACTCCAGAGGACATAATTTTCCCAGCCAGTCACCTTCATGTCTGCTCCAATTGTCATCAAGCCCATGCTAAGACTTTCTGCCCACAAATAAACACTAAATGACAATTAGCCCACAAGATCAGTATTTTCTCAACTTCTCCATCCTTCACCTCAGCTTGTCACTTATTTGCTATCTGTTTTTTCTCAAGGTATTCACATGGGGGTGCTAGCATTGCTTCAGGCTTCTCATGCTTGAGATAAATTACTAGCCGATATACGGGAGCCTGAGGTTATGACCGACATCATTGCAACTGAAGTTGCTAAAGGTTATTATCTCAGCACCCTTTCATCTCCGTATTTCCCAATTTGGTATACATATCCTTTAGGAATTGCAACCAGCAAGTATTCTTTAAAAAAAAAAACAGTTAATTATAGATATTTCAACCCCTCATTGATTGCTCATTCCAGTCCCCTAATAACTTCAGAACAACTCTCACTTCAGTATGCACTATTTGACCATGCTACCACCATCATACTCAACCTGGGTCCAAGATTCTGGCTTTTGAAAGCATATATAAAAGATGCCTTGAAACAGCTATCAATACACCCTGATCTATGGCACCTCCATGGCATCAAATAGCAAGGTTATTTCTATTTCTCCACAAGATTAACTTTTAGGTCCCGAAGTAGTCTAAAAATATTTGATCGCTTTGCAAAGGCTTTGTGTTGGATAATATTGAACCAACTTAAGTGTCCACTTGTTATACATTACCTTGATGACTTTCTTCTACTTGAACTCCTGCTCAAACCTGGGTCCAACCTACATAAAGTCACTGATTTCTTGGAATGCCTTATGCACCAAATAAAACTATAGGGCCGACCCATCAACTGGATTTCCTTGGTATTATTTTGGACACCCAATGGATGGAGCCAATTCTACCCCAAAACAAGCTTGATCGCCTCCAGTCCTTCCTAATTGAATTTATTTCATCCAGCACCAAGACTACTAGAGATCTTCAGAGTCTCCTTAGCCATCTGAACTTTCCTACTCATATCTTACCTCAAGGAAGGCCATTTTTGAGCAATCTACTAGCTGGTCCCACAAACTCTATGAAATTTTACTGCATACACCTCAGCCATGAGTCACTACAATACTTGAAACTTTGGCAGAATTTCCTTTCAGCATGAGACAGGAGACCTTTTTTCCTCACCCAACCTTCACACCTCTCACCTGTCGTGCAAGAATACTCATCAATTACATTTTTTAAGTTACTTTATGATAACAAATTTTTTACAGCCATTTGGCCACCCTTTGTCAAACCGAACTCTGCTTTATGTATGATTATTACTCCTCTGACCGCTACAAATGCTTTGAAAATTTCTTGGAAAAATCGTCCAGTACGATACATTATTTAATCTCTCAAGACTGATCAATTGTTAAAGCATCATAATCTGCAGACCCCTCTAATATATTTCTCCTTAGGGACTTCGCACTTCAATGCCTCCTTTTAGGCTTCTGTTTATACCCCCACTATTTGCCTCTCATTCCTGATTTTCCTCTAATTAATCCTCAGGATATATAATGTCCATTCCACCTCGATTCAGCAACATCAGCCATTCATTCCACGAATTCCCAGCTAGAATCTTTTCTAAACCAAACTTGTGACACCATGCAAGCTGGACTGGCTCCTAATGCTAGGAACATCTACCAAAAAGCCTGACATCTATTTAATCAGTTCCTTATAGACTATCACGTCATTCAATTACAGTAGCTGAATTCCTTGCTTTTGTCAGCCATTGCCATCATTATCTTAAAACCCTCGTCAAAACCATTAAAACTTACCTCACTGGAGTTCAGTTCTATCTCGCTCAAAACCTTCTCATCAATGAATCCTTTATCTGCACCTTACCAGTAAAACTCTCTCTCAAAGGCCTATCTAAAACAAAACCAAGAACAAAAATCCAAAGGGCTACCTTTCACTGGCAATATATTTACATGTATCATCTAATTTATTTCTAACGATCCCTTCTGCTCTTACTAATAAAGTCGCTGCTTCCATGGCCTTCTATGGCTTTCTTTGCCCCAGTGAATTTACTATTTCCTCTTCTCAACTACAATTCCTTACTAAACACAATCTTTCCTTTTCTAATGGTACTTGTTCCCTCCTTTTGCACTCTACTAAGAAAAGCACCTCACCTGTATTGATCGCTTACTACCCTACTCACAATTCTACCTGCCCAGTGACTATTCTTCGTACTCTTATGACTACACTCAGACAAAACTTCTCATCACCCGCTACTCAACATCTTTAGTCAACCCCTTTCAACTACTATGTTAATTTATTACATACATTTCATTCTCACTTGCCTAGGACTTGATCCATTTAAATACTCTGGTCACTCCTTTCAGAAAGGAGCCATATCTTCAGCTTCTAAAAATCAAACCCCTGTGCACATCAAAGCCATGGGGCACTGGAAGTTAAAACAGTTACAGTCAAAATATTTCTAATCAACAAATTGAAATTCACTTGGCCTTCTCCAAACATAGAGCCTTATTCAATTGCAAGGCTGCTTCTCAAGATATACAGTCCAAATGTCTGCTGGCTTGCTGCTGGCTTGAACTATGCTACAATTAGGGATCGATTCAATTAAACAAGCCTGCAAGTTACGGGCCGAAAGCCAAAAAACGTAAACCATGCAATTGTAAGTAGCAATTAAGCAAGGCCGTAACTACCCATTGAGAAACAGTTAATAGAAAATAAGACTGTCATCATTAAGGCAGTATAAGGTAGAGGTTAAATGTCAATCAATTAGTGTTCAGGGGTCTGATATGTGATCAGACTTGAAAAATACAAAATATTTACAATGAAAGCCAATACTGTTCTAGTACATATGGGTGGCCTGATATACAGTGACTTGCAAAAGTATTCACCCCCCTTGGCATTTTTTGTTTTTTGTTGCCTCACAACATGGAATTAACATGGATTTTTTGAGGATTTGCATCATTTAATTTACATAACATGCCCACAACTGTGAAGAGTTTTTTTTGTTATTGTGAAGCAAACAACAAATAGGACAAAATAACAGAAAAAGTCAATGTGCATAACTATTCACCCCCTAAAGTCAATACTTTGTAGAGCCACCTTTTGCAGCAATCACAGCTCCAGGTCACTTTGGACAAGTCTCTATGTGCTTGCCACATCTTACCACTGTGATTTTTGCCTATTCCTCCTTGTAAAACTGCTCCAGCTCCTTCAAGTTGGATGGTATGCGCTTGTGAATAACAATCTTTAAGTCTGACCACAGATTTTCTATTGGATTAAGGTCTGAGCTTTGACTAGGCCATTCCAACACATTTACATGTATCCCCTTAAACCACTCAAGTGTTGCTTTAGCAGTGTGTTTGGGGTCATTGTCCTAGACTCAAATCACACACAGAGTGGTACAGGTTTTGCTCAAGAATATTTAGAATATTTAGAATGTAAGTTTGTGAGTTTTAATCTTGTGAGGTGCTTTAGGGAAAGCAATGTGTATATCTGAATGAACGCTCAATAACAGGGTCTTCCATTATTTTCCATTGTGGGGTATTGTTTATACTTGTACCTAACCCCTTTATTGCGCTGCAAATTATGTTTGAGTGTTATAAATAAAGGATAATAAAGAATATCCCTGTATTTAGCATCATCCATCTTTCCCTCAACTCTGACAAGTTTTCCATTCCCAGCTGCTGAAAAACATCCCTACAGCACGATGCTGCCACCACCATGTTTCCCTGTGGGGATGGTGTTCTTTGGGTGATGTGATATGTTGGGTTTGCGCCAGACATAGCGTTTTCTTTGATGGATGAAAAGTTCAGTTTTAGTCTCATCAGGCCAGAGCACATTCCTCTATACATTTTGGGAGTCTCCCACATGCCTTTTCGCAAACTCAAAATGTGCCATTTTGTTTTTCGCTGAAAGTAATGGTTTTCTTCTGGACACTATGCCATAAAGCCCAACTCTATGAAGTGTACGGCTTATTGCCGTCCTATGTACAGATACTCCAGTCTCTGCTGTGCAACTCTACATCACCTCCAGGGTTACCTTAGGTCTCTATGCTGCCTCACTGATTAATGCCCTCCCTGTTCGGTCTGTGAGTTTTGGTGGGCGACCGTCTCTTGGCAGGTATGCTTTTGTGCCATGTTCTTTCCATTTGGTTATGATAGATTTGATGGTGCTCCTGGGGATCATCAAAGATTTGGATATTTTTTTTTATAACCTAACCCTGATTTGTACTTCTAAATAACATTGTCCCACTTGTATGGAGAGTTCCTTGGTCTTCATATCAGTGTTTGGTTAGTGGTGCCTCTTGCTTAGGTGTTGCAGCCACTGAAGCCTTTCAAAAAAGGTGTGTATATGTAATGACAGATCATGTGACACTTATATTGCACACAGGTGGACATCATTTCACTAAAAATATAACCCTGAAATGAAACATAAAAATAAATGATTTGTGATTGCCTATTTGAGAGCTTTAGACTGATGTGCAATTAAATCTAATGTCTTACATCGCATTCCCTGTTATTTACAGTGCAGTATTGATTTTTTATTTGCATGTATTTGCTACGATATGTATGTAACCCTTTTAAATCTTATATCTCCCTAGTTTGAGGTAAGGTACTTATTTTAGAGCAGCTCAGGCGGAGGTAAAAATAACTACCCCCAGCACAATCTCCTTAGTGTCAGTTGTCAAGGCAGGGTTGTGGAAACACAAAGGGTCTCTGGATGGAGATCCTTTCCTGGCTGAGCATCATCCGAGGTAGCAGACTTCGCTAGGGTCGGTAGCTCCTTAGAGTGAGTATCCTCAAGGGCAGATAAGGTTGGGATCACCTCTGCAGCTAGGGTATGCTGTGTCGGGTCCCCTGGTACTGTGGGCCGCTTGCCCATATCCTTTAACTCTGAAGCTGCCTGGACTGAAGCGATCCCTGTTAGCCCTGCTGGAAACTCTACAGGGCTTGGGAGTGGAGCCTCAACTTGCTCCTTCCTCCGGGTTTCAGGGCCAGTGCCCTCACCTAAACTCCCACGCATATCTGGATCTACCTTATCCATGATGAGGCTTCAGGTTCCCAGAAGATGCCCCCTCTCCTGATAGCTTCATGCCCTGAGTTGATATCATACTCTCCATGACTGTCAGCCTTGGCATCTCCACCTGTTTCCTGACCGCCTGGACATCCAAGTACTTGAGCCTGGTACCACTTGGGCCCACCTCCTCAAGAAGTTCCTCATGCTCTTTTTCCAAATCCATTTCTTTATGGAGCAACTGTTTGAACAACATTTCTTCTTCTGTCCCTGGGGCTTTTTCCATGTCCTTTTGGCATTGAGCCAATAGGAATTCCCAGCACTTTGAGGTTCCAAGACCCCACTTTGGTTCTCCCTGCAGCACATCCAGGAACCCTTCCACCAGTCCAAGCATTTAGAAGTAGGGCCCCTGTGATGCAGGAATTAGAAGTCTTATGTACACATACTTATGTCCAAGTCTAGTTCCAACCACACCAGCTTCTCAAGCCATTCTGCTAGCTTCTCACCTGGCTGGAGCCCAAGGGAGGCCAAATTCTGATTTAGAAGAGCTGTCCACCTATCCTCTTCTGTGGCAATCCGTTGCCTTTGCCGCTCCAGCAAACTGATGATCAGGCTCCTTTTCTCCCTGATCACCTCCACTCTGCAGGCCTCCATGTGGTCCATGATCTCATCTATCCAGTGCTGGCGTTCCTTGGACATGGACCTGGATTTCAAAGTTTGGCAAAACCGCCAATGGGTTTCCGCTTCCCCGCCAAGCCGCTAAAAAGACTGGACTTAAATACTGCATAGATCTCCATATCCAATACTTGCTGCAGGTTCTTACACCAAGATCCCATCACTACCAAACAGTTGTGACAATCCATCGGTAGGGGCTTTTACTGCCCAGGGTCACCTGCTATAGACTACAGGTTAACTACCCACAGGGACCATTTGGGTTTTTAGAAATCTGGGCACCAGCACCCTGATATCTGGCTTCTGTATTAGTCAGGGTCTCTCCATCAGGGATAAGCACCTCTAGGAGTCTTAGTTGGCTTCCTGTGGTAGTGACCAGGGCAAGTTACTTGCAGGGTGAAGATAGGATGAGTGTCGCAGCCACCAGGAGCAAATAAGAGAACATACCATTTATATATGTCTCAGCAGTGAATTGATTTCTTTTTGGAAAGTCAACAATATTTATAGGGGTTAGATACAGAAGGGGATGAATACAACACAACAATGACAAAAAGTGGCAGACAAGCACAGGAGATTGACTCCACATGTGGTCTAATAGTCTGGCATCCTGTCTTGCACCTGTTAACAATAGCCCAACCTCCAAATGCACATAATGCTGTCTCCATGTCTAGTGGTCCAGACCTCAAATAGAGTACATTATCTTTATCTGGCAAACAATGGGACAAAACATATTATAATACAAGGATGTGTTTATAGTCCAGTGGCTGGAGCCAAGCAGTCCTTTATGGTGGCTCAATGGGCTAAGATCCAGGAACAGGAAAAGGAGTCTGTGACAATATATATTACTCTTTCAATAATAAAAAATGAATAATACTTACATAATTAAAATATAGATGGTTGGTTCAAAACTGAATATAATAATATATTGATAATATGTGCCTACTATTTCTAGATATGCATATATGTTATGCAAGTATAATTAATTTGTATTAATGGAAGAGTTTTGTGTGTTTTACAGTAATATATATTACACTTTATTTATTTAAGCATTCCTTTCCTGCTATGAGGATTAATCACACTGACAAAGATCTGCCATGTAAGTGGACCTTGCACATTTGTGTGGATGGCTCCACCCTCAACAGTGACAACATCTAAAAAAGATGGAGGATGATCTCTGTGAGGGAGAATGTGAGGGGATAATGGCAGAGGAGCATGGTATAAATAAGTTTGTTTTATTTGCAACACATATTTTTATGGGTAGCTGATTTAGACTCTATGGTTGCAAATATCCTATTGGTTAATCCATATATTTATTTTAAATTGATTGTTTTGAATAATCTATTGATTGCAATGATTATGATCATCTAAGTGTTATAGAATTATAGCTTAAAGCTGCACAGAAAAATAATTATCTAAAGGGAAATGCAATACGGTTACATCATAGAGGCAATTTAAGTAATGAAATAAAAAGCAAAGTACATAATAGTTAATGGAATTTTTTTGAATTGTCCCAAGAACATAGACCAAACAGATGGAAAAAATACAGCTGAAGGCTAAAGTGATAGAGAGATGAACTGATTGCATTCTGTAATGGAAACTACAGGATGACACTTGCAGAAGAATAAGATAAGTGGAAACAGCAGGACTTCTGCCAGAATAGTATACTGTAGCTTGATAGCTAATGCTAATGTCTGTAGCTGCAGTCTTCTGTCTTTACCTGTATAAACTATTCAACTGAATACTGTATTCTTCTTCTTTAGAAAAACAAGACAATAATGTAATATTTTCAAAATTTTGTTAATGAATTTCCAAAAACAATGTAGTCCTTATTAGGACAATATTTACTATTTCATTTAGTGAATTTTTTTTTGACAATATCAGTTATTTTCTAGGATTACTATAGACTTAGGTATTATCAGTACCCATCTAAACTTTGAATATATCATTTTTATTTGTGCGCAATGTGAAAATAAGTTCATGATTAATCAAGAACACTGGGGGCCTCATTCTATTACCGGCCGTAAATCGTCTGTAAGGCTGCGATTCCTTGCAGGGGTTCAGTTAACTCGCGATTCTATTATACGGCCCCGCAAGGATCTCCTCTTACGGCCGGCCGTATATCTTGGAACCGGCCGTAAGCTCTGAAATATAAAAACGCAAAAATAAATTCAAGCCTGCACTGTACAGCTCTGTAAATGCTAGGGATCATATTGGGGGACATGAGGATTAAAAGGAACCCACTCTCAAGCTTGCACATCAGCCCAAACCCGAGTTCGAATTAACTGTTTATTTTCCGGCTGCGGCGTGGGTGTGTCTGAGGTGCTCCAAGCACTCTGGACTTTTTACATGGATATTTTACGTATATTAAAAATAAAATATTTTACGGATTTGAGTATAGGGTAATTATGTGCTATTTTTTCTAACACCTAAAATCCCTTTATAGTCTTCTCAAAGTGCAGGATGGCTTTATTTGAGCTATTTTATGTGCTTAATTGGTGCTAGCGGGACCTGTTTGCTGCAAGTAAGCTGCGGCTCGTTTTTAGCCTTGCAGAGAGGTTTCCCGGAGCAATTGAATTGCAAATAGGAATTTCTTACGGCCGAAACTCTTGCGGCCGTTTTAGATCAAAGGCTTTCCTCCGGCGCGATCGGCCGCAAGAGATAGCAAGGCCCCGGCCGCAAGCCTGCCGGAGTCCCCGGCCGGAGGGGAATAGAATAGCCGTAAAGCTTGCGGCCGGTCCTTGCGGCCCTGCAGCGGCTGCGGCCGGTAATAGAATTAGGCCCTGGATAAACAAGCTTTAAAAATTACTATTTCAGTAAAATGCTTTGTATTTTTCATTTCCATTTAAGGCATCAATCTCAAGTCAACTAAAGTGTTTATAAACAGATAGAAAACTGTAGATTTTTTTGTTATTAGTGTAATTGCATTTTTTTTATAATTTATCCAGTGAGGTAAATTACCCTTTAAGTTTGCTCCTGGAGTATGATGAACTGATTGCTTGTACTTTGTCTGATCTGGAGAAAGATACGCACAGTAAGACAGCAGCCTGCAGCTTATGACCACTTGGAAAATAAACAGACTAGTTATTTTTAACAAACTATGGGACGGTTTGTTTAGCCCCATCCAGATTTAGCTATATAAGAGCTGGTTAGTGAGGAAACTATTTATTAGTTAAGGTAGTACTTCTGTTGAGGCTGTCCAGGTAGTAAGTCCAAGGGCACAGGCAAAGGAATGGTCAGGCAAGCCAAAAATCAAGAGACAACACAAATTCAAAAGGTCAGGAACAATCTGGGCCAGAAGATCAATATTAGTCCAACAGGGAATAGAAGGAAAATACAGAGCAGGAAGACAAAGGAGCAATCAGACGTACTCACAGTGACAGGAACCTGCAACAAGCACTGTGAGGCCAGAACAGCAATAAATAGTCCCAGATGAGGTGCGATTGGCTGGTAGAAAGAGCAGGGCATAACAACAACCAAACAGCATCAAAAGCTAGGAGAGTCACTTTTAACTGATCTGTCTCTAGAACACATAGCTGCTGTGGCATGAGAGCCATAAGAACTACCTCATGAGCATCACGTCAATAGCAAATGTTGGTCCGGTCACAGGCAGAAGACGTGCTGCAGGGGAGGAAAGGGCAGCAGGAGTTTATCGGATCTTAGTAAGCAGAGCGGGGAAAGGGTAAAGGGAGGTAATTGGAGAGGGGGAAAGGGAGGAGGAGGATGAGGGGAAGGAGGGAGGAGGATAACAATGAGGATAAGGGAGAAAGAGGAGGATGGGAAGGAGAGAGGGTAAGGGGGGAAGGGAGGAGGAGGAGAATAAAGGGAGAAAATGAGGAGGATAAAGGGGAATGGGAGGTGAAGGATGAGGGGGGAGGAGGAGGGAAAGGGAGCAGGACGAGGATAAGGGGACTGGGAGGAGGATAAGTGGGAAGGAGGGAAGGAGAGAGGTGGAGAAGGGGTAGGAGGATAAGGGGGAAGGAGGGATGAGGAGGGAAAAGAGACACAGGGGAGGGAGGAGGGTGGAAGAGACATGGGAGGGAAGAGACACCAGGTAGAGAGATGGGGGAGAAGAGACAGAGGGGGGAGAGACACAGGGTAGGGAGGAGGGGGAAGAGACAAAGGGAAGGAGGAGGGGGAAGAGACACAGGAGAAGAGGAGGGGGGAAGGGTGTTTGGTGCTAATATTTTTGAGAATACACATATAATACAATTGTAATAGTTTGCAAACCAATGAATCTCTGTGTGCTCTTGAGATCTGATGATATAGGTCATGCTTACTGCTGCTACTTTAGCTGGATCTATTTTGATTATCTCATAAGGCAGGATAAAACTCAGGAAGGGTACTGATGTCTTAGCTCCTTGAAGAGCAGTCATACAGACAATGAGGCAGCAGGATATCAGCTTTGACTTTGCTGAATACACCTGAAAAATCATGATACTGTGGTGGCAAATTATTATTGACTCTGAGGAGGAGTTACCAGATGGACATTGGAAACAGCCTTGGTTATGCAAGTATTTATACATTTTAGGCTCCAATCTGATATCTGGTTTTGACAATAGATTTGAGTATTATGCTTCAGCAGCGAAGGATACCCCAAAGTTAGTAGAACAGTAGAGCAAGACAGAATTTATAGTTCAATGAATTGTGGGTAGAGGAGGCCTACTTTTAGTTTTAATTGATTAGTTTCAATTTAAACCTTTCAAAAATCCCAAAGAAAATCCATAAATGGAATTAATCTCAAGGGAATGGTTTTGGGCAAATGGATAGTCCATTAAATTCCCTGCAGAACCAGAATCAATAAGAGCTTCAGTATCAATTTGTCAAGGTGTTGCCTAGCACAAAATGTATCTGTAAGCAAAGATATTACATATGCCATATGTGTGGGATGAGAGGTGAACAATGTCGACTAGACCTTCCATTGTATGGAACATTGGTCCTCCCAATGTATGGAACCTCGGCAGGCATTTGGATCACCAGAGCAGGTAGATGGGGACTGTGAGATGCTGTGGGGGTATTTATAGGTAGCTGAGATGATGCCATTTGCACTAGGAGCTGGATCAAGCACATGGGCAGCAGGGGACTCCAGTCGAGCACAGAGCATGGAGAGTGCCCCAGCAATTTGATCAAGAAAGTCCAGGTTATACCAGCAGTTTTGGTGGGCATTAATTTAATGGCCAGAACTAGACAAAAAGGGACTCCTCCTTTTTTTTTTGAATCCGCTCTGTTAGTCAGTGCAGAGTTTTCTGTCTGTTGCAGTAATCAGTGTACAGGTGAGAGTGGGTGTGGCTTGGCCTGTGTAAGTTATATCTGGGTGCATTTGTGTGAGGTCTGGTTTTAAATCCGCTCTGTAAGTCACTGCACAGTTTTCTGTCCTGTTGCAGTAATCAGTGTACAGGTGAGAGTGGGTGTGGCTTGGCCTGTGTAAGTTATATCTGAGTGCATTCGTGTGAGGTCTGGTTTTGAATCCGTTCTGTAAGTCAGTGCATAGTTTTCTGTCTGTTGCAGTAATCAGTGTCCAGGTGAGAGTTGGTGTGGCTTGGCCTGTGCTCTGTAATCAGTGTCCAGGTGAGAGTGGGTGTGGCTTGGCCTGTGTAAAGGTTTATCTATGTGCATTATGTTGTGTTCTGTTTGAATCAGTTCTGTGGGGCAGGACAGTGTTTTCTATCCTGTGCTCATTTATCATTGTACAGGCGAGTAGGCGGGGTCTATTTTAACAAGGGAAGAGCGAGCTTGGGAGCTTGCAATCATTTCTAATGTAAGTGTAGTTAGTGTGTAGGAGATTAAATAAAAGGAGGAAATCCAAAGAAAAGGGGTATTATAAGAAAAAACAGAAAACAAACTTATATATTGTTTCTGTTTTGTTTGATTTAAGGTGTGGAAAAGAAATCTTTATACAAATACATTGATTTGTTTTCTCACTGTATTTTTGTAACTGATAATCATGAGTCAGTCCAGTGGAAACCTCACTCAGTGTCCATCCTGCCAAATGTATGCACTACTGGAACAGATGATCCAGGGTCCATGTTGCCTCTCTGGAAGCTCAAATTGAAGATCTGGAAAGGAGAATTGCAGCACTTAGTGATACTGCTCCACTGGAAAGGGAGGTGGTGCTCACGGAGCACAGTTTAGCTGGGCCTAGTATAGAGGGAGGAGCTGGGGCTAGTGAGGATGGCCAGGGAGGTAGCTGGGTTACAGTTAGAAGGGGAATCAGGGGGAACAGGAGGAGGCAGGCCAGTTCTGAGTTGACAAACACCAACAGATTTGCCAGATTGAGTGAAACTGTTGGGGATGTCCATTCAGGAATGGCAATGCCAGATAGAGCTGTTCCCTCTAACAGCCGGGAGAACAGTTCTACTGGAGGAGAGGGAGGGCAGAATAGGCAGAGCAACAGACATGTTTTGGTGGTAGGGGACTCTATTATTAGGAAGGTAGACAGGGTAATTTGTCACCCAGATCCCAGCAATCGAACAGTTTGCTGTCTCCCGGGTGCTCGGGTTCGGCATGTTGTGGATCGGGTGGATAAATTATTGGGAGGGGCTGGTAATGAACCGGCGGTCTTGGTACATATTGGTACCAATGACAAAGTTAGTGGAAGATGGAGCGTTCTAAAGAATGATTTTAGAGAATTAGGGAATAAGCTTGAAGCAAGGACCTCCACCGTAGTATTTTCTGAGATACTACCAGTGCCACGTGCTAGCCCAGGGAGGAAGAAAGAGCTTAGGGAGGTTAATGCGTGGCTAAAAAAGCGGTGCAGTGCAGAGGGTTTTGGGTTTTTAGAGCACTGGGCTGACTTCTCACTTGGGTACAATCTCTATAGCAGGGATGGATTGCACCTTAATGATGAGGGCGCTTTTGTGCTAGGGAATAGGATGGTAGAACGGCTGGGGGAGTTTTTAAAATTGTAGGTGGTGGGGAGGGACTATATAGAAGTATTGGGGATAATAGGGTAGAGAGGGAAAGGGATGAATTAGTTACCCATGGGGGAGGAGAAGGGGGGAGGGTTACAATAGAAAGTAGGGAGGTATTAATAGGGGCCTCAAATACAGTGGCAGGCACTTCACAACAGCAGAGCCATAACAACATAAAGTGTATGATTGCTAATGCAAGAAGTTTGCCTGGGAAAATGGATGAGCTAGAAATATTAGCAGTACAAGAAAAATGGGGCTTAATAGGCATTATGGAATCATGGTGGGATGAATCTCATGACTGGACTGTTAATCTGGATGGTTATAACCTATTTCGGAAAGATAGGGGACATGGTAAAAGAGGAGGAGGGATCTGTCTTTATGTTAAGCCTGAATTTAAGCCTATACTCAGAGAAGATATTTATGCTGGCACTAACGGCATCATTGAATCCTTGTGGGTTGAGCTAAATAGTGGAGGAGCTTATTCTAAACGCATATTGGTGGGAGTATGCTATAAACCCCCAAATATAGCTGAAAGTGAGGAAATACAATTATTGTTACAGATTGGAAATGCAGCTAAGCATGGGCAAGTTCTAATAATGGGAGTCTTTAATTACCCTGAAATAAACTGGATAAATGAGACCAGCAGCTCAGCTAAGGGGAGCAGGTTCTTGAGTACAGTCAGGGATCATTATCTGGCCCAGGTAATACAAGAACCTACTAGAAATGGGGCAATCTTGGATTTAGTCATCAAGTAATATTGATATAATATCAAATGTAAAAATAGGGGAACCCTTGGGGAACAGTGATCACAACACAGTCTCATTTGAGATTGAATACAAAAAACAGAGTTGTAAGGGGCCAACAAAAACTCTAAATTTTAAAAGGGCTAACTTTAATGGGCTACGGGCAGCAATACAACATATAGACTGGGACAAAGAACTTACAGGGAAGAATACTGAAAATAAATGGACAACATTCAAATCCTTACTAAATAAACATACTCATCAGCATGTACCATGTGGAAATAAAATGAATAGGAGTAAATCACATCCTATGTGGCTTAACAATGACTTAAAGATCATGATGAGGAAAGAGAAACATGCATTTAAATTATTCAAGAAGAAGGGAACAGAGGCAGCTTTACGTGACTATAAGGAAATCAACAAGTCTTGCAAAAGGGCTATTAGACTGGCTAAAATAGAAAATGAGAAGTCAGTTGCAATGGAAAGTAAGACTAACCCTAAAATATTTTTTAAATATATTAATGGGAAGAAGGCCAGGAAGGAATCGATAAGACCATTACAATGTGACACAGGCCATCTGATAATTAGTGACCAGGAAATGGCAGATGAGCTAAATAGGTTCTTTTCTTCTGTATACACAAGGGAGGTACCAGTGGTTGGGACACCACAACATAATGGGGCTACACTACCATCACTAAATAATTGGTTAACTCAGGAAGTAAAACAAAAGAGGTTGGAGAAAATAAATGTTAATAAAGCCCCAGGTCCTGATGGAATACATCCAAGGGTACTGAGGGCGCTGTGTTCTGTAATAGCCAAACCATTATATCTAATCTTTCAAGACTCACTCACTACAGGGTCTCTACCAGATGACTGGAGAAAAGCAGAGGTGATACCTATATTTAAGAAGGGATCTAGAGCAAATCCGGGGAATTATAGACCAGTGAGCCTCACTTCTGTAGTTGGGAAGCTTTTAGAAGGGTTAATAAGGGACAGAATACAAGAATATGTCTATTTGAACAGGATCATAGGTAGCAGTCAACACGGATTTATGAAGGATAGGTCGTGTCAGACCAATCTAATTAGTTTTTATGAGGAGGTTAGTAGGAACTTGGATCAGGGAAACTCAGTGGATGTAGTCTTTTTAGATTTTTCAAAGCATTTGATACAGTGCCACATGGAAGACTAGTGAGCAAACTAAGGGATACAGGAATTTCAGTAAATATCTGCTCATGGATCGAGAGCTGGCTAAAAGACAGGAAGCAAAGGGTTGTTGTGAATGGAAAATTATCCAATTGGTCTAATGTGATAAGTGGGGTTCC
The DNA here is from genome assembly GCA_027410445.1 of Discoglossus pictus. NCBI lineage: Eukaryota > Metazoa > Chordata > Amphibia > Anura > Alytidae > Discoglossus > Discoglossus pictus. The sequence continues at coordinate 241,336,780 of CM050165.1, read as the reverse complement.
TCAAGGTTCAGTATTAGGTCCTCTCCTTTTTAACATATTTATTAATGACATTGAAGTAGGACTCGAATGTAGTGTCTCCATTTTTGCTGATGACACTAAGTTGTGCAAGGTAATAAAATCAGATAATGATGTACTTTCCCTACAAAAGGATTTGCATAAATTAGAGAAATGGGCGGCTAAATGGCAGATGAGATTTAATACAAATAAATGTAAGGTTATGCATTTGGGAAGGAACAATAGCCAAGCAATCTATAATCTTAATGGAGCAAATCTAGGTGTATCAGATATTGAAAGGGATTTGGGAGTACTAGTGGACAACCACCTAGGTAACAGCGCTCAAAGCCAAGCAGCGGCTGCAAAGGCAAATAAAATATTAGCATGTATTAGGAAGGGTATAGAAGCCAGGGAAGAAGATATAATTCTGCCACTATACAAATCTCTAGTACGTCCTCATTTGGAATATGGAGTACAATTTTGGGCACCACCTCATAAAAAAGACATTTTAGAGCTGGAAAAACCTCAGAGAAGGGCTACAAAACTAATAAGGGGAATGGAGGGGCTAAGTTATGAAGAAAGACTAACAAAATTAAACTTATTTTCGCTAGAAAAAAGGCGTCTAAGAGAAGATATGATTACGTTATATAAATACATCCAGGGTCAATATAAGGCTTTGTCAAGTGAACTTTTTGTAGCAAGAGATTTTCAACTGACAAGAGAACATCCTTTGAGGTTAGAGGAAAAAAGATTTCACCTTAAACAAAGAAAAGGGTTCTTCGCAGTTTGGGTGGTTAAGCTGTGGAATTCTCTACCAAAGGAGGTGGTGACAGCGAATTCGATAGACAACTTCAAAAAGGGGTTAGATATATTTTTGAATAAAGAGGGCATTCAAGGCTATCCTACATAACTAGCGAAGGAGTATTGATCCAGGGAAAAATTTGATCGCCAGTTTCTGGGGTCAGGAAGGAATTTTGCTTTTTTTTTTCCCTTATGAGACAATTGGCAAAGTTTCAATGTTTTTTTTTTTTCTGTTTGCCTTCCTCTGGATCAAATAACAATTAACAAATAATAATAAATAGTCCACATTAAAAAGATCAATAGAGATCTAAAAGGTTGAACTTGATGGACTAACTCTTTATTCATCCTCCAATACTATACTATTAATAATTATTTAATTAATAACTATTCCGCATATTGCAGATCAGAGGAGATCTTAACAGGTTGAACTTGATGGACTGAAAGTCTTTTTTCAACCTTAATTACTATGTAACTATGTAACTATGTAAGCCTTGTATATTGATTCATCTGAAGCAGTTGGGCTTTAAGGCCCCCTGGGAAGTTACAAGTCTGTTGTAATGTAAGGGATGTCTGGATGAAACCCTTCAAGGACAAAGCACAGGAGAATGGCTAGTCCTAACTAATAAGTTCAAAGGCATAGGCAAAAGGAATGGTCAGGCAAACAAAATATCAGGAGCCGGAAGAAATACAACAAGGTCAGTAACAATCCAGGTCAGCAGCACAAGATCAGCCCACAAAGGGGAAAAAATGAAGTAGGAACTGTAACCAAACAGAACAGAAAGACACAGGGGTAACCAGAAGTACCCCTAGCCACAGGAACCTACAAGAAATGAGTGGAGGTTACAGTTGCAAAAAATAGTCCCAGATGAGGTGTGATTGACTGGTAGAAAAACCACAACAATCAGGAGAATGTTTATTAAATGTTTATTGAGGTACTAACTGATCTGTCTCTAGAACACAGAGGTGTAGCCATTAGATCTGCTGCTTGTGGAGTCCGACAGCTTCAGTTGAAGCTAAGCCTATTTGTTATCTTTGTGTAACGGGCTTCATTATAGTAAAACTTGGAAAGAATATACAGGCTTGTCATATTTGCACTTGCCAGATTTGCACCTTAGTGCCATCAATTTGGACTTCCCTTCCCAGGAGAGCCACACAGTAGGGGGTGCTAAAAGAAATATCCCTCTTTTAGACATGCCATCTCCTCAGGTCCTATTGTTGAAATATTGTTGTACTACTTATAAATACTATTAACTGAGTTATGAAATACATCCCTTCAACTAGTAATATTAAGCAAATCACTAGCACAAAGCACATTCTAAACACACATCATTTCTGTAAACACTGCCCATACAAAAAACTGGGTATCTCCCATATTTCAAAAAGTTAATTGGGGGCGCTTCTTGGCATGACAAGGCTCTTTTATAGTAAACCTCCATCAAAGTGCCTAATACACAGGCACAATCCCAGAGGAGTTCTCACAATTCATATTTAAAATTAGAAACAATTTGTGAAACCCATATTCCATCATTTGCATTCATCTACGTGCATAAAAGGTAAATAGAATGAGCTCTGAACAAAAGAAAAATAAATAGTTTTTTGGGAATGCACAGACTCCCTGGAATAAAAAGCTGACAAGATATAAATCCAAGTGGGTTTCTGTGATTAAGCGAATGGGCTAGTGAAAAAGATATCTTTCCTCAGTGACACTTTGTGGAATGTAAATCAAACACTTAAATAAAATCATAAGGCAAAATCAAAGTGATTTGCACATTCTGTTAAATATGTTTTTTTTTACTGATTTACACAGTTTGGTAATCAAGATTAGAAAAAATTCCAAAAGTTTAAATATATGTTAAATTCCTTTATTTACATACAGTAGGGATGTCAATATAACTAGAGTAAGAAATCCTATGCAACTACAGCACGTTTGCAAGAGGGAGACAGGAATTACACAAAACAATTGCAATGTAATTCTATTTCTTCTTAGTCCCATATATGGTGTCACAAACTGCCATCCTCTTCTCTGTTTATCAGCTATATTTCTGACACTTTTCATTGTAGGTACACAATCACAGGAAGCTTTCAATGCGTTTTTCAAATGTTACTAAAAGTAGTTGCCAGTTTAAAAACATAATGCAAAACGAAAATAATGGAAATAAAAATCTAGCTCTGTCTTAGCACTAGCTTTACTGATGTTAGTTCCCTCATTAACAAAGCACTTTCATTCTGCTAAATCTGAATGGAGCTAAAAACATACAAACAAAAGTGCAAATAATATAAAGTCACTGGCCTGTATTTCTTCATACATCCAGTGCTACAGTGTTTCTCTGCTGTAGCTCTTTGGCAGTCCCAAAAGCGCCAAAACAGCAGTCTACATTTCTCTCTGTGTCTGTACTGATTGCTGCTCTGCTCAGGAAACTCTGACTACAAATCCTCTGTTCACAAATGCTCACAAATCCTCTGCTCGCAAAAACTTTCCTTTTGTCTTTGCAGTTCCACACAGGCGACCATCTCTATATCTTAAAGTTCCACACAGTCAACTATCTGTATCTCTTCCGTTCACACAGACTGTCATCAAAATTGCAGACTCCACTGCTGCCTCAAACTCCCAGTTCCATGACAGGCCAGCAAGACCTGATTGGGGCCACACCCATCTCTGCACATCTTTTAAATACATCACACGTGTTTTTGCTTGCAGCTCTTATTGCTTGCAACTCTTAACTCTATCCCTCCTAGACAGAAATCCCTCTGGGGGCCCACTGTCACAATGGCTAGCTTGTGACTCTAAAAAAAATATAGGACAAATCAATCAATTTTAAACAGTTTATACAAGGTCTTATTGGGGAGAGGGACTGGTTCTAGCTTAGGAGGCACCAAGAAAGCATGAAAGTAACTTACAATAATAATACATAATTGCTGTTATTTTATTTTCTCTCTCATGTTTTTACCAATATACCAAAACTATTTTAATTAAAGGAAGTGAAAATAAAGCATTACTAAGGCCAGACACAATCTCATAGTTTAAGTATAAATCTAGAACATTATAAAACCTCTTTAAGACATCTCAGGAAGTCTGCACCTCTAAATCTTTAAGAGATGCAGACAAAGGATCTGTACTAAGACAAAGCACTCAGTAGCAGGCAATATACAGAGCTAATTCAAATAAAATTAGCTACATGAGACTGTTCATAGATTATGAAGAGATCTACTAAGAATAGAAAAAGCACAAAAGTGCAAAGCACAATCAAAGAAATATATCTGGTAAAGTGAGTGTTAAAAGGTCAGTATCATCACTTCTCATGTTAAATCTATTTTTTTCATTCACTGTTAACATTAAAAATACATGTGCAAACAGCAGCAAAGGGAAGCTTTAGTCAGATAATATAATTTAAAACATGTTTAACTCATTAATGGGTGCTGCAGTAACCCTTCCCACATCTCTCTGTGTCTTTAGCAAACAACATTTATTAGGTAGTAGCCAGGCAGTGGTCTATGGCCTCATATACTGTCAGAAACAAGGCAGAGGTCCCCACAACATCTCCAAATGTTAGACAGCCACCATACTGCCATACACAGTACCAAATGCCATGCACTAGTCATCCAACAGTACATATTGCTAAACACACAATAGCAAAAGCTGAGGAAGCAGCTTCATAGAACAGACACCTGTGAAGTATAAAAAATAAAAAATAAATACATATAAATGCCAGAGACAGAAGTGTTGTAAGATATACTTACATGTACAATAATCAACATTAGAGAAGTACAATAGTGCCACTGGCGGCAAATGGAATTTTTTTTATTTCGGTGGGAGATGTATTTGCTGTTCTATTTTTAGACAGTACACAAGTTTTGGATATTGTCTCTGAGACTAAAGCTACTGAGATACTTATTAAGCAGTGTATTAAGATTAATTTGGAGTATGAGTTAATTCTATTTCCATGCCCGATAATACCTATTTCATTTTTAGCTAATTATTTAGATTCAAGACTTCTTAAGGCCATGGTGAAAATTGGTTTCATGCATTTAAGAGACCTTTACCCAAATCACTCATTTATCTCCTTGAACGACTTGTCTTGAAAATATGGTTTTCCCACAAGTATCTGGTTGGAATACAACTCTCTTAGAACATCGTTGGTGGTAAACAAATTTTATTATATGGACAGACTACTAACGGAGTATAAAAAATTATCGTCCAAAATGAAGGGGCATTCTATTTCAAAATTCTATAACATCATTAACGATAATTTAGAAACCTTGAAATCCCCTAAATTGAGATTGTGGGAAGATGACCTGAAAACCACATGACCTTTAGAAAAATGTTATGGATCATTTGGATTAACGGAATAATACAGCAAAAATACGAGGTTAACAGCCGAACCGAGAAAAAACAAAAACCACAAACAAAATATAAATAAATACAACAAAAACATCACCCACAGCACGGGGGAACAGCCAGGACGTCTGGAAGTGATTTTGACGACTTTCACCACGCGAAAATCACCTAAGCAAAAAAAATAATGGCCACCAAAAAAAAATTCAAACAAGGCTACAAGACCCTGGACCATGCAAAACACTGCCAAACGCGTAGCACTTTCACACAAGAACAAACAAAATACAAAATACACTATTACAAATTATGGAAAATGCTTGCAAGACGTGTAACACATTAATAACATTACAAATCTACAATGGCGCTTTACACAACTACACCAACGAATTTCGCTCAGACACACAAACAATTTTGAATGCACAGTTCGGACATTCATTACACTTTAGCATCAGAGCACAAACACTCACTGTACATTGTATGGTGCCGGAAAATATAACCAGATTGTTAGCTCTTCAGGCTATTGATTGCTGAATAAATTAATTATGAATAGGTAAGTATAGTAATTTATTCAATAAATAATTCATTCATTATTGATTAAGTAAATATCGATAAACATATATCTGTCTTTATAATGAGTGATGAAGGTGCTCAGAGGAGCAAAAATAGACAAGACAAGAGGCTCGCCATGAAGGCGCTCAGTGCGACACTCGCAGTGAGCGCCGAAGATCCTCACAGTACAAAAAGGTTTACATTGTCTGTCAAACTTCATTCCCATGGCTTCAAATTGTATTGACCCATCATTTTTGACGGGCAAGTCGCTAGTATATATATATAAATATAAATTAAATAGAGGGCTTGTATCACTCTTAGCCCACCATATGTGAAACAATTGCTGTATAGAACTACTCTCTACAACGATTACCACACAAACCAGGCACTCAACTTATTTTTAAACATTCAAATGGAATCACTAATGTACTATTCCTTACTTGTACTACTGTACTTTTAAAGGTGGAAGGCTTCTATCACTCTTAGCCCACCATAGGTGAAACAATTGCTGTATAGAACTACTCTCTACAACGATTACCACACAAACCAGGCACTCACACCATACTGAGGATCGGCAGTAACCGTGAAACAGTACTGTATGTGGTTAAGTGACCTGGTTTGTGAAAAATCCATCCGTCGCTATGTCTAAAACTGTGAAATACAGTAAGCATATGCGTAAAAGGAGCCATGTTTAAAATGGTTTGGATTGACAGAGTGATGGTGCATTATGTGGCCTCATTTGCATGCCCCGCCCAGTTTTCCCAGACTGCAGTGCATATACTGTTTTTCTGAGAAATTTGAGCAGGAAATAAGTTTTCATCAACTTATTTTTAAACATTCAAATGGAATCACTAATGTACTATTCCTTATTTGTACTACTATATATATATATATATATATATATATATATATATATATATATATAATTTTGATTGAGTGAAACTGTTGGGGATGTCAATTCAGCAATGTCAATGCCATATACAGCTGTTCCCTCTAACAGCCGGGAGAACAGTTGTACTGGAGGAGAGGGAGGGAAGAATAGACAGAGCAAAAGACAGGTTTCATGGTAAAGGGCTCTATTATTAGGAAGGTAGTCAGGGTGATTTGTCACCCAGATCCCAACAAGCGAACAGTTTGCTGTCTCCTGGATGCTTGGGTTCAGAATGTTGTGAATGGGGTAGATAAATTATTGGTAGGGGCTGAAAATGAACCAATGAAATGGTCTTGGTGCATATTGGTACCAATGACAAAGTTAGTGAAAGATAAAGTGTCCTAAAGCAGTGATCCTCAACTCCAGTCCTCAGGGCTCACCGACAGTTCACATTTTAGGTATATCCCTGCTTGAGAACAGGTTCGCTAATCAGAGGCTTGTTAATTCTGTTTACCAGCCGGTGAGCCTCTGATTAGCTCACCTGTACTCTAGCAGGGACATATCTAAAATGTGAACTATTGCTGTACCCTGAGGACTGGAGTTGAGGAGAACTTTCCTAAAGCAAGAACTAGATAATAAGCTTAAGGCAAGGACCAAGGTATTATTTTCTGAGATACTATCAGTGCCACGTGCTAGCCCAGGGAGACATCAGGCGCTTAGGGAGATTAATGCATGGCTAAAAAAGTGGCGCATTAAGGAGGTGTCATGCCCAGGATAACCCCGGACTGCAGAGTTAATAAAATGCTATGGGCCTGGGCTTGCAACAGTTATATCCCTCAGGATTCTCCTATGGACTGTTATAATTTTCCCTGTTTTCCCTGACACCGGGATCATGGACAATGCTCCGACAGATGACACTGGTCTGGGGCCCCATGGTACTGTTCACCTATCTATTATAGTTCTGGGTGTATTGTTACATATATGTTGTTTCATGGTTCTGTTAATTTATTTATTATTATTATAACAAGCGGCTTGACATCAACAAAATGATGGTCAATACAATTTTAAAGCTGGGAATGCTGTTTGCCACACAATGTGAGTCTGTGACACTCTTTAACGTTTTGTTATGTATAAAGAAGAACAACAATTATAATATTTTTTTATTTTATTTTGTTAACAGTCAACTTGTATTTCAACAACTGGTAAACAATGATTTTTTAAGTATATTAAACTTTTTAATCAGGAATAATGTAACAATGGATACAGTTTGTATGAATACATTGTTGTAAATGATTACATAATGCTTTGAGACATGCAAGTTATATTTGAAACATTAGTGAACCATTTTTTATTAATAATACTAACATTTTTAAATTTGAGGTTTGGATGAGTAACATTAGGTCCACTTTATATCAATGAATACATTAAACCATTACATAATGGTTTGTAACATGCAACTTTTATTTAAAGTACTGTTAAACCACATAGGTATTGAATCCAGAGGAAGGCAAACAGTAAAAAAAAAACATTAAAACATAGCCGATTGTATCAAACAATGGAAAAAATTAATTCCTTCCTGACCTCATTAACTGGATTACTCCCTGGAACAATACTGTGTATTTAATTATACATTTAATTTTTACAACAAATGATCATCCTCCTACTAAGATGAACCCTTAATTACATACAATGAAACAACATACAGAGCAAAAGGTAGGTTCTGGTGGTTGGGGACTCTATTATTAGGAAAGTAGACAGGGTGATCTGTCACCCAGATCCCAGCAATCAAACAGTTTGCTGTCTCCCGGGTGCTCGGGTTCGGCATGTTGTGGATCGGGTAGACAAATTATTGGGTGGGGCTGGAAATGAACCGACTGTCTATGTACATATTGGTACCAATGACAAAGTTAGTGCAAGATGGAGTGTCCTAAAGAATGATTTTATAGAACTAGGTATTAAGCTGAAGGCTAGGACCTCCAAGGTAGTATTTTCTGAGATACTACCAGTGCAACGTGCTAGCCCAGGGAGGTGTTTGGGTTTTTAGAACAATGGGCTGACTTCTCACTTGGGTACAATCTCTATACCAGGGATGGATTGTACCTTAATGATGAAGGAGCTTTTGTGCTAGGGGATAGGATGGTAGAACAGCTGGGGGAGTTTTTAAACTAGTAGGTTGGGGGGAGGGACAAGATAGAAGTAATGGGGTAGAAAGTGTAGAGGGGCTAAGAAACTTATTAACTAATCATTGGAGAGGAGATGGGGAGAGGGTTAGTATAGTCAATAGGGAGATATTGCTAACTAACTCAAGCACAGTGGCAGGCACTTCAGAACTACAGACTCATAACATAAGGTGCATGCTTGCTAATGCCAGAAGCTTGCCAGGAAAATGGGAGAGTTAGAATTATTAGCAGTTAATGAGAAATGGGATTTAATAGGCATTACTGAAACGTGGTGGGATGAATCTCATGACTGGATTGTTAATATTTATGCTGGAACTAGCGGTAATGTTGAATGTTTGTGGATAGAGTTAAATAACGGAGGAGCAAATTCGAAAAGAATATTAGTAGGAGTAGGTTATAAACTACCAAATATGATTGAAAGTGAGGAAATGCAATAATTGTTACAGATTGGAAATGCAGCTAAGCATGGGCAAGTTCTAATTACCGTGAAATAAAGTGAATAAATGAGACCAGCAGTTCAGCTAAGGGGAGCAGGTTCTTGAGTACACTCAGAGATAATTATCTGGCCCAGGTTATACAAGAACCTACTTGAAATAAGGCTATCTTAGATTTAGTTATTAGAAATAGTGATGTCGCGAACATAAAATTTTCGGTTCGCGAACAGCGGACGCGAACTTCCATCAAATGTTCGCGAACGGGCGAACCCGGCGAACCGCCATAGACTTCAATGGGCAGGCGAATTTCAAAACCCCCAGGGACTCTTTCTGGCCACAATAGTGATGGGAAAGTTGTTTCAAGGGGACTAACACCTGGACTGTGGCATGCCGGAGGGGGATCCATGGCAAAACTCCCAAGTAAAATTACATAGTTGATGCAGAGTCTGGTTTTAAGCCATAAAGGGCATAAATCACCTAACATTCCTAAATTGTTTGGAATAACATGCTTTAAAACATCAGGTATGATTTTGTATCGATCAGGTAGTGTAAGGGTTACACCTGCTTCACAGTAACAGACCAATCTCCCCGTTTAATGCACCGCAAACAACCGGAAACAGTCCCTTTGCACAACAGCAAACTCCCCATTTGCACAAGGTTGGATACCAAGCTAGCCATGTTCCGTTCCTTGTCCTCACTGATGTCATTGAAGGTCTCTTCCTCCACCCAGCCACCAAGGGTCCCCGAAATGTGACAACAAGCCCCCTGGGACGCCTGCTGTGTTTGGTCTTCCACCTCCTCAAAGCCACCTTCCTCCTCTGACTCCTCTTCTTCAGACTCCTCTCTCTGCGTTGCCTCTGTCTGTGTTATTATAAGGTGTGTACTGTTCAGTAGTACTATTCCTATCGGTTTAATCCCTGTTTCGTCCAATATTAGGGGACGTGTATATGGCATTGATTTTTGGAACAGGGAGATGGAAAAAGATGCTTGGTCGGACCTCCTACTTCAAATTTGGGGCACTGCGCGTGCAATCTAAGGTGCCACCAAATATGAGTGTCACTGTACACTGGCAAAAGTTGGCAGAGTAGGTGCTGTAGGCCTCACACACACGCTTGTAGGCAGGCAACTGATATTCAATCGATTACAGTCAAAAAAGTGTTTTTTTATGTCACTGTACACTACGGTTGCACCAGATATGACGTATCACTGTGCACTGGCAAAAGTTGGCAGAGTAGATGCAATAGGCTTCACACACATGCCTGTAGGCAGGCAATTGCTATTCAATCTATTACAGTCAAAAAAGTGTTGTTTTATTTCACTGAGCACAATATAAGCTGTGAGCCTGACACAGGCGGGCAACTGAAATTAGATTAAAGGAAAAAAGGGTTGGTTTTATTCAATGTATGGTACACCAACTATGACTGTTTTTGCCAGTGACAACTTTTGCCAGTGCACAGTGATATGTCATATCTGGTGCAACCGTAGTGTACAGTGACATAAAACAACACTTTTTTGACTGTAATCGATTGAATATCAGTTGCCTGCCTACAGGCGTGTGTGTGAGGCCTACAGCGCCTACTCTGCCAACTTTTGTCAGTGCACAGTGACACTCATATCTGGTGCAACCTAGTGTACAGTGAAATAAAAGAACCCTTTTTTTTTTGTAATCGGTTGAATATCAGTTGCCTGCCTACAGGCATGTGTGAGGCCTACAGCGCCTACTCTGCCAACTTTTGCCAGTGCACAGTGACACTCAAATCTGGTGCAACCTAGTGTACAGTGAAATAAAAGAACCCTTTTTTTTCTGTAATCGATTGAGTATCAGTTGCCTGCCTACAGGCGTGTGTGTGAGGCCTACAGTGCCTACTCTGCCAACTTTTGCCAGTGCACAGTGACACTCATATCTGGTGCAACCTAGTGTACAGTGAAATAAAAGAACCTTTTTTTTACTGTAATTGATTGAATATCAGTTGCCTGCCTACAGGCGTGTGTGTGAGGCCTACAGCGCCTACTCTGCCAACTTTTGCCAGTGCACAGTGACACTCATATCTGGTGCAACCTAGTGTACAGTGAAATAAAAGAACCCTTTTTTTACTGTAATTGATTGAATATCAGTTGCCTGCCTACAGGCGGGTGTGAGGCCTGCAGTGCCTACTCTGCCAACTTTTGCCAGTGCACAGTGACACTCATATCTGGTGCAACCTAGTGTACAGTGAAATAAAAGAACCCTTTTTTTACTGTAATCGATTGAATATCAGTTGCCTGCCTACAGGCATGTGTGTGAGGCCTACAGCGCCTACTCTGCCAACTTTTGCCAGTGCACAGTGACACTCATATCTGGTGCAACTAGTGTACAGTGAAATAAAAGAACCCTTTTTTTACTGTAATTGATTGAATATCAGTTGCCTGCCTACAGGCGGGTGTGAGGCATGCAGTGCCTACTCTGCCAACTTTTGCCAGTGCACAGTGACACTCATAGCTTGTGTCACAGTAGCTTGCACGCATAGTACCACTAATCGGAAAAAAAATAACAGGCAGAGGCAGGCTACCCCGCAGGGGCCGTCGTGGGCGTGGTGCTGTGATTCCCTTTGGCCCTAGAATATATCCCAGTTTTCAGAGGCAACGTACCCTGAACTTGAAAAGTTCTGAGGACATGGTTGACTGCCTAACACAGGACACCCAATCTTCTACAGCTTCCGCTCGGAACCAAGACGCACCATCCTCCTCCAGCTTAGCTTCGGACACCTCTCCAGTTACCACTCGCCCGCCTGCCGCCACCACCAACACTAGCACCACAGCTGCTTCACTTGATCCGTCAGCAGAGTTATTTACACATCCGTTGGAAGAAATGAGTGATGCAAAAACATTAGTGCCAGAGGATGTAGATAACAGGGATATGTCCCAGTCAGGCAGCATTACACACATGGACGTACGGTCTGATGATGATGATGTTGTACCCGGTGCTGCTTCCTTTGTTGAGTTGTCAGATACAAGTGAAGCGGTTGATGATGACGATGCGTCCGTGAATGTCACGTGGGTCCACGCTATAAGAAGAACAGGAGGAAAGTTCAGATGGGGAGACAGAGAGGAGGAGGAAACGAGTTGGAAGCAGTGGGAGGTCGTCGCAAGTAGCTAGTGGCACAGTCAGACAGCATGCATCTGCACCCGTGGTCAGCCAGACAGCAAGCCAGTCAACGCATGCTGTTGCCACCACCAGAATGCCATCATTGCAGAGCTCAGCAGTGTGGCAATTTTTTGGTGTGTCTGCCTGTGACAACAGCGATGCCATTTGCAACCTGTGCGAAAATAAACAGAGTCGTGGGAAGTCCAACACCCACCTAGGTACAACTTCTTTGCGAAGGCACATGATGTCACATCACAAACGCCTATGGGATCAACACATGAGTACAAACAGCACACAAAGTCAAAGCCGCCATCCTCCTCCTGGTCCAGCATCTTCAGCCACGTCAACCACTGCTGCCCTGCTTGCCCCCTCTCAACCATCCGCCACTCCGTGTCTCCCCAAGAGCAGTCCCTGCTCATCTGCCCACAGTCAGGTGTCTGTCAAGGACATGTTTGAGCGTAAGAAGCCAATATCAAAAGTCACCCCCTTGCCCGGCAACTGACAGCTGGCTTGTCTGAACTCTTAGCCCGCCAGCTTTTACCATACAAGCTGGTGGAGTCTGAGGCGTTCAAAAAAATTGTAGCTATTGGGACACCGCAGTGGAAGGTACCCGGCCAAAATTTCTTTGCACAAAAGGCAATCCCCAACCTGTACTCGATTGTGCAAAAGGAAGTAATGGCATCTCTGGCACACAGTGTTGGGGCAAGGGTCCATCTGACCACTGATACCTGGTCTGCAAAGCATAGTCAGGGCAGGTATATCACCTACACTGCGCATTGGGTAAACCTGGTGATGGCTGCCAAGCATGGAATACATGGCTCTGCAGAGGAGTGGGTGGCACTGCCACGACTTGCAGGCAGGCCTGCTGCCACCTCCTCTACTCCTCCTACTCCATCCTCTTCCATAACCTCCTTGGCTGAGTCCTCTTCTGCTGCTGCTATGTCTTGCTCCACATCAACGGCACCCCCCCAGCTCCACAGGTACTATTCCACATCCCGAATACGGCATTGTCACGCAGTGTTGGGGTTGACTTCTCTGAAAGCAGAGAGTCACACTGGACCAGCACTCCTGTGCACCCTGAACGCACAGGTGGATCAGTGGCTGACTCCGCACCAACTGGAGATCGGCAAAGTGGTTTGTGACAACGGAAGAAATTTGTTGGCGGCATTGAATTTGGGCAAGTTGACACATGTGCCGTGCATGGCACATGTGTGTAATCTGATTGTACAACGCTTTATGCATAACCTCCCAGGCTTGCAGGCCAGGAAGGTGTGTGACCATTTCAGGTGTTCTTACACGGCCATGGCGCACTTTACAGATATCCAGCGGCGAAACAATATGCCAGTGAGGCGCTTGATTTTAGACAGCCCGACACGTTGGAATTCAACACTCCTAATGTTCGACCGCCTGCTCCAACAAGAAAGGCTGTTAAGTATTTGTATGACCGGGGTGCTAGGACAGCCTCTGCGGAGTTGGGGATTTTTTTGCCACGTGACTGGACGCTCATGCGCAATGCCTGTAGGCTTATGCATCCTTTTGAGGAGGTGACAAACCTGGTCAGTCGAACCAAGGGCACCATCAGCGATATCATACCATTTGTTTTCTTCCTGGAGCGTGCCCTGAGAAGAGTGCTGGATCAGGTCATAGATGAGCATGAAAAGAAAGAGTTGTGGTCACCATCACCACCAGAAACAGCCTTATCAGCATCGCTTGCTGGACCTGCGGCAACGCTGGAAGAGGATTGTGAGGAAGAGGAGTCAGAGGAGGAATGTGGCTTTGAGGAGGAGGAGGAAGACCAACCACAACAGGCATCCCAGGGTGCTCATTGTCACCTATCTGGTACCCATGGTGTTCAACGTGGCTGGGGGGAAGAACATACCTTCAGTGAGATCACTGAGGACAAGGAACGGGACATGACTAGCTCGGCATCCAACCTTGTGCAAATGGGGTATTTCATGCTGTCGTGCCTGTTGAGGGACCCTCGTATAAAAAGGATGAAGGAGAATGACCTGTACTGGGTGTCCACGCTACTAAACCCCCGGTATAAGCAGAAAGTGCCTGAAATGTTACCGAATTACCACAAGTTGTAAAGTAAGCTGCACTTCCAAAATAAATTAAAAGTATGCTTTACACAGCGTTTAAGGGTGATGTCACAGCACAATGGCAATCTAACAGCGGAAGAGGTGAACATAATCCTCCTCCTCCCACGACCATGCCGGCAAGGAGAGGACGCTTTACAGACGTTTTGTTGATGGAGGACATGCAGAGCTTTTTAAGTCCTATGCATCGCCACAGCCCTTCGGGGTCCACCCTCAGAGAACGACTCGACCGTCAGGTAACAGACTACCTCGCCTTAACTGCAGATATCGACACTATGAGGAGCGATGAACCCCTTGACTACTGGTGTGCACGCTTGCCCTGTGGCCTGAGCTATCCCAATTTGCCATAGAACTTCTGTCCTGCCCCGCTTCAAGTGTCCTGTCAGAAAGGACCTTCAGTGCAGCAGGAGGTTTTCTCACTGAGAAGAGAAGTCGCCTAGGTCAAAAAAATCTAGATTACCTCACCTTTATTAAGATGAATGAGCGATGGATGCCTGAAGGGACTGACAGTGGACGATACATTTGATTAAAAAAGGCCTGATAGATGAGCTGCCTTGAGCTAATAATGGTCCACACGCTGCTGTATTTTATCCTTGAATGCCGGATGACTTGCGTGACTTATCCGCCACCAACTAGGGTTCATGACGCAATGTTTTAGGGCACTTTCTGCCTGGCAAACTAACATAAATTTTTCTGGTCGCTGCAACAATACCTAACTTTTGCATTTAAATTCTTTTTTTGTCAGAAGGCGTACAGCATGTAATGAAAAATAAAGCATTTTTGAACAGTCTTGCATAACAGTTGTGCAAAAATATATATTTACAATAAAGACATTTTGTGAAAGTTAGCTGGCTAGTCTTTCTTATTTTTACTTTTTAGGTCAATAATTTTTCTTATTTTTTACTGTGATTGCAATTTAAGAGATACCTAAAACATGGTAAAACAGACAATAGTAAAGAGTATATCTGCAGGGAACACCAAAGTCCTATTAGCTATCATCCCTCCAGCAGTATTAGCTTATTATTTACAATATCTAATCTGGGCAATCACCCTTGGGTTACCCTAAATAGAGGTTTATCTTTACAAATTTTGGAGAACTAATTTAAGACCGGTGTCCCCTGTTTCTGGGTCAGGGAGTGTGTGAAATGCCTCAGCCTACAGTAATTGTAATGTTCTGATAGCGGTAGCTGATGCTTGTCCCTCAGTTCCTCAGAGGTGAGCATCTGGCCCTTTACTAACCAGTCTCCCAGTCTATCTAGTTTCCTTGACCTCCACCAGTTTTGTGATGTTGTACTCATGTGTTTCTGGGCCTGAGGGTGGTCAAGAATTGGGGTCATTTGGGTGGATCCAGGGAACAAACCCGTATGTTTCTTGGCCCATTTCCAGTATGATAGTGAGTGTCTGATTAGGGGGTTTGGCGAGTTTTTAAGGCTCTGAGGCAATTCTGATAGCCAAGCCACCTTGTCCCAGTTTAAGGGCCTTAAAGTGTGGTTCTCTAAATACACCCAGGCCGGTTGATGCCCTATAGAATGTGCTATTGGGAGGGAAGGTGACTGAGCTGCATTGTGGTAATATTTTAAGTTGGGACACTATAGTCTCCCCTCTAACTTATGAAGGTACATAATTTTCTTTGTGATGCGTGAGGGAGAGTGGTTCCAGATAAACTGAAATATTTTCCTTTGAATATTTTCTAATTCTTTTTATTTAATCGGTATCGGGAGTGTTTGGAATATGTAGAGCAACCTAGGAAGGACATTCATTTTTATCGTATTTATTCTCCCTAGCCATGATAACCTATACTTTGTCCATTTACTCAGGTCATTTATTATTGTTTTATAAAGTTTGGAGTGGTTGGCTTTGTACAAGTCCTCTAGCTTAGTGTTTAGTCGGATTTCCAGGTAGTTTATGTGGTTCTTATCCCACTTAATATTAAACTTCTCTTGGAGACCCTGCTTCTCTACTGCTGTTAAGTCAATCGCTAGTGCTTCTGTCTTCTCTATGTTCAGTTTAAGGCCAGAAAACTGACCAAACTCCTCCATAGTTCGAATCAAGTCTAGGACCGATTGGGTAGGGTTTGACAGCATACACAGCAGGTCGTCTGCAAATAGACAAGTTTTGAAATGGTGATGGCCTATTTTTATGCCTGTGATCCCAGTGTTGGCCCTAATTGTCTGAGCCAGGGGCTCTATTGCTATTGCGAATAGAAGGGGACAAAGGGGGCACCCCTGTCTTGTTCCTCTTTCTATTTTAATTAAGGATCTCTCATCTCCTGGAATCTGTAACCTTGCCCTGGATGATTTGTATAATGAGTGTATGAGATTTATGAAATGGCTTTAATACCAAATTTTTCAAGCGTGGCGTATAGGTAAGTCCACTCTATGGAATCAAATGACTTTTCAATGTCAAAGGCCATAAGACAGGCTTGAATTTTAGAGGGTTTGGTGTGGTACAGTAGGTTCATGACTTTTCTAATGTTGTCTCCCGCTTGCCTGTGGGAGACAAAGCCTACTTGGTCATTATGTATTAACTTAAGCAAGAAGGATGACATTCTATCCGCTATTATTTTTGACAGGATCTTTGTATCACAGTTTAGTAATGATATTGGCCTGTAGTTTTTTGGTTCTAGGGCATCTCGAGCGATATCTGCCCTGTTCAGCTCTGCTGGCGTTTGCTTGCCTTCTAGAACTCTGTTAGAGTGACCAAATGCAGGCCTTTTATGTACATTTTTTATAATATAAATTGGTGTACCCATCTGGGCCTGGTGACCAGGTTTGAGGTTCTGGACTGCTTTTCTCACTTCCTCTAGGGTCACTTTGGCATTTAAAGTCTCTAAGTCATTTTCTTCTATTAAGGGGAGATCACAGGAATTAAGAAATGCCCTCATTTTTTGTAGATCTATGTGTTTTGTTGCCGTATAAAGGGTATTGTAAAATTTTGTAAAAATCACAACCCATGTGGCTTAGCAATAAATTAAAGATGAAGATGAGGAGTAAAAAACAAGTGTTTAGATTAAACAAACAAGAGGGGACAGAGACTACTTTATGCAAGTACAAGGAATTCAACAAGACTTGCAAAAGGGCTATTAGACTGGCTAAAATTGAAAATGAGAAGTGGTTGCAAAGTAGAGTAAAACGAACCCTAAAATATTTTTTAAATAGATTAATGGGAAGAAGGCCAGAAAGGAAGCTGTAGGAACATTACAATGTGATACAGGCCGTTTGATAATTAGTGACTAGGGAAAGGCAGATGAGCTAAATTGGTTATTTTCTTCAGTATACACAAGGGAGGTACCAGTGGTTGGGACACTGCAACATAATGGGGCTACACTACCTTCACCAAATAACTGGTTATCGCAGGAAGATATTCACAAGAGGTTGGAAAAAATTGATGTTAATTAAGCCCCAGGTCCTCATGGAATACATCCAAGGGTACTGAGGGAACTGGGTTCTGTAATAGCCAAACCATTATATCTAATTTTTCAGGATTCACTCAACACAGGGTCTCTACCCGATGACTGGAGAAAGGCAGAGGTGATACCTATATTTAAAAATGGAGCAAGAGCAAGAGCATATCCGGGGAATTATAGACCAGTAAGTCTCACTTCGGTAGTGGGAAAGGTTTTAGAAGGGTTAATAAGGGATAATATACTGGAATATGTCTATTTCAACAGGATTATAAGTTGGAGCCAACATGAAGTTATGAAGGATAGGTCATGTCAAACAAACCTAATTAGTTTCTATGAGGAGGTTAGAAATAACTTGGATCAGGGCATCTCAGTGGATGTAGTCTATTTGGATTTTGCAAAGGCTTTTGATATAGTGCCACATGAGAGACTATTGAGCAAACTAAGGGATACAGGAATTGTCATAAATATTTGCTTATGGATTGAGAGCTGGCTAAAAGACTGAAAGCAAAGGGTTGTAGTAATTGGAACATACTCCAATTGGACTAATGTGGTAAGTGGGGTTCCTCAGGGTTCAGTATTAGGACCCCTCCTTTTTTACATATTTATTAATGACTTAGAAGTGGGATTGGAGTGTGGTGTCTCCATTTTTGCTGATGACACAAAGTTGTGCAAGGTAATTAAATCAGAAAATTATGTACCTTCCCTCCAAATGGATTTGCATAAATTAGAAAAATGGGCATCTGAGATGGCAGGTTAGATTTAATATGAATAAATGTAAAGTTATGCACCTGGGTAGGAAAATTAGCCATGCAATTTATTATCTTAATGGAGCAAATCTAGGGGTATCAGATACTAAAAAAGGGATTTGGGAGAACTTTGGACAACCGCCTAGGTAACAGTGCTCAATGCCAAGCAGCATCTGCAAGGACAAGTAAATTCTTAGCATGTATTAAGAAGAGTATAGAAGCAAGGGAAGCAAATATAATTCTCCCACTATACAAATCCCTAGTACACCCTCATTTGAAATATGGAGCACAATTTTGGGCACCACTACATAAAAAGGACATTTTAGAGCTGGAAAAAGTACAGAGAAGGGCAACAAAACTAATAAAGGGAATGGAGGGGCTAAGTTATGAAGAAAGACTAAATAAATTAAACTTATTTACTCTAGAAAAAAGGCATCTAAGAGGTATTATGATTACTTTATATAAATATATCCAAGGTCAATACAAGGCTTTGTCAACTGACAAGGGGACATCCTTTGAGATTAGAAGTGAAAAGATTTCACCTTAAAGAAAGAAAAGTGTTCTTCACATTAAGGGTGGTTAATCTGTGGAATTCTCTACCAAAGGAGGGGGTGACAGTGTATTCGTTAGATAACTTTAAAAAGGGATTGGGTATATTTTTAAATAAAAAGGGCATTAAGGGCTATCCTGGATAAATAGAGAGGGAGTATTGATCCAGGGATGAATCCGATCTCCAGTATCTGGGGTCAGGAAGGAATTTTTTTTTTCCTGTTGAGACAATTGGCAATGTTTCTCTGGGTTTGTTTTTTTATTTGTTTTCTTTAAACAGTAATAGTAATAAATGCAACAATTCTGTTTTGTGGGGCCAATCCTGGCAAAATGCCACTTCCAAAACATTATAATACTGTTTGTTTTTGCATGTCTAAGTGGTTCCCTTAAAAAGAGCCCAGCAGACTTTTAATTTTGTCTATGGGATATAACCACTGTTTATTCTTGTTGTTTTTTGTTTTTTTCCAGTTTTTGTTGTTATTGTTGTAGTTTTGTAAAATTGCACAGAGTTTCCAATGTGAAATAGTGGTCCTCTAACAAGAGCCAGAGTGAAATCAAATTCCTTCCTCGTCCATCAAACCACTGTACTCTATGTTTACAAAACCTCATAGTACACAATGTTTTTGGTAAAAATGTGTCCATCGTGTAATAGATCACCCTGTCTTGGGTTATGTTCAATTGAAACTTTAATATCATCCTGATTTGTGCACCTTAAAAAAGCAACATAGAGTTTTCCATGTGCAAAAACAGGTTCCTGTAAAAAAAATACCCACAGACTTATAATGTTGTCCTTGGATTTATTGATGGTCATGGCACATGCCATAATAACTGAAAATTGTCTCATTTGAAAGATAAAAGACAAGCCACTCTCACTTGGAGCCAAATCAATTCTTGGTATAAAAACTCATCCACCTTTATGGGTACCAGTCAAAATTTCTGCATGTATGAAATGATCTTTTAAATTGTGCATAATTAATCTGGTCTCATTACAAAGTCCTTTTTTGGGATTCATATTTTTTAATAGCATGACAATTACCCATTTTTTTCAATTGCAAAACATATGGTGGCTAAGTCTGCACTGTAATAATTATTTTGGGATGCATTGATGAATTTTAAAATTTCTTTATTTAGATTTAAGGCATCTATATTTTTGGGTTTTAATATCACTTTGTTTGCAATGTCTGAGTAATCATGGTTATTGAGAGTGTTTAGAAAGATTGCCGATATGAGTGATTCCTTGCAAATCATTTGTGATGGAATTTCGACAGTAAGTTTTTCCTGATCCACCAGGGCCATCTAGACAGAAATAGCGGTCTTTGACCATTTCATCATCTGTATAATTTGTGATGGCATTAAATGCTTGCAATTGTAAAATATTTAAAGTTGCCAGTTTTTCTTGTGTTTTTTGTTTTTGAAGCTCAGTGTCATAGTAATCAAAGTTGATGTCATCTATAAGTCCTGGATCAGACAAATTAAAACGTGCACAATTTAATCCATATGCAAGAAATATTTCTTGAATTTCCATTAATGCTATTAAGAGTGCAATGGGCTCATTGTAACGTTTCAAGAAGTCTTCACACATACAGTATGTAATTTAAATGTTTCCCACAAAGCAAATGCATCAGGTACATTGCAAAAGATGCAAATGAATGCATATTGTTCTCTCTTTTGCTTTGGCATTTGGCATAGTGCTGCTTCTTCCAGACACCTCTCCCATTCTGTATCATCTGCTATGAAGTTTTGATGTCTTGCAGCTAATAGGAAAGTATCATAAACGATGTCATTCACTGTGTGAAAATGATCATAACTTTGTGCTCTGGGAACATGTAAACAAAGTAATTTTAAACTGAAACGTTCAATGTCTCTTTGACTGGCGGTATAAATTTGTGGTATAATTTTATGAGTATCTATTTGCCGTTGTCGCCATTAGCCATTTACAAATACATAGTGATATGGAATCTCGATGTATAAAAATTGTCTGGCCTCATTGTCCTGGCAGTTTAATTGAAACCAGGCTGTAAGTGTTGTTTCTCGATGTTCACTTTGGGCTAAGGCAGTTCTTTCATTGCATGCAGTAAAGCAAACAAACAGACTTTGTGGCAAATGTACAGCTAATCGATACACAGCATGTGACCGGTCATGCATCTCAAATTTCAGAAGACGCCACATTTCTTCTGGAGCACTGACATAGTGAGCATCTTAATAACATGAAAGTTCGTCATGTAAAATTGGATTTTCATTTTCATTTTTTGCACCTTGCACAACAACAGTTGCTGCATCATATCCTTTGTATATATATTTATACACATATTTGATGGATTTAAAACATTTATGTCTGTATTGTACTTCATCAGCAAATGTGGAATGTATGGAACTACATATCTATTATTGACCTTTTGGCAACAGATAATAGCTGTTTGTCCTTCTCTTCTTTTTTACAAAGGGTATCCATCACAATTATCATCAGTTTGCATTTGAAATTGTTTTGGGAACTCTTTTGTACATTTTTTATTTTTCATACATGGTGAATTTGGACTGACATCTCCACATGGCCCATGAATCAATTTGTGTGTTATAATCTCATAAAGTTTTGAATATTTTTCTGGATGTGGCAATTCCGCAGTAATTACTGAATCCACTCTCTCTGCAGTATTCAATGTATCTTTTTCCTGCAGGATTAAAAGTATGTGTGCATGTGGCAGGCCTCTTTTTTGAAATTCAATGGTATAAACAAAAGCCACACATTTTCCAAGTAACCATGCTTTAGTTTTATTTTGAATACTCTTGCCACTACATCTGATCAGTCAGAAGTATTTTGTCCAAAATTCAAATTTTCTTTGAACTATGGCCATTGTTGATTACATGTGAATTTTCAAATGTTGTGACAATAGCCATGGCATCATTATATCTTTCTCGCATATTGCGAGTAGATCCTTGGAAAGTGGATGACAAAATGATTGCTTTTCCAGCTGTAATGTCTCTGTTGGTAGCCAATTAAATGACGTTATCCATCAATCCACAATATTGTTCTATGCAAAGCTTGTTTTGTTGAAATTTGATAACATTTGGATTATTTGCTTCGATTTGTAGATAGGAATCAATAATACATTGTTGTGTGAGTTTGCCCCCACATAAATTAGGATTTAAATGATCCCCAATAGCAGTTTGTGCCACTTTATAATACAGCATAGAAATATTGCTTCTAACACGACCTTTACTATTGGGATAACTTTGCAATTGTAATTTTGGTTCCCATCCTGGCTCACCATTTGGAAAGAAAAGGTGATATGTCATTGGATCCAAATTACAACTTAATATATTTATGCCTACAGAAGGTATTTTAATATCCCATTGAAAAGGTGGTTCACCATCCTCATTTTTAAAGACCATGGCAACCTCATTTACTGTTGGTAAATTATACCGTCTTTGACCATATTTACTCTTGGCATTGGCAATTGATGTATTTGAGCATGTTGCTGTTGTTCTTTTTCAACCTGTGCTAATTGTTTGTATGCTTGACTGTGTGGGTTGTTGGCCATAATTGTATCCAGCTGTTCAAAGACTATGCGCAAACACTGTTTATTTTCTGGAAATGTCATCCGTTGTTCAACAGCTTCCATTGTATCTAAGACATATAACTGTACAAATTTCTTTTGCTCTCCTTCTTGTGGGTGTAAATATGAAGTGTGGTGGAAAATTTATCCTTGAACTCTAAAACAATATGGACCATGTCCAGGTACATTTTCTGCTAATGTAGAACCCATATAAGCAAATTAAATTGCACTGTTAAAACCTTATGTTTTTTTTAAATTGGTATAATTTGGGAACGTTGGATTGCTCATTATACTTTGTAAGTAATCTGGAAATGTGTGTCTTTGTGGAAGTCTTACCTTTCCTTTCTGACAGCAACAAATGAAGTCTACGTGAGTTGGTCTTTCCTTGAGAAAATAATAGGCCACATAAAATTGACAAACAACATTGAGTAATCCACAACAATGAGTGTCTACTGTTAGTGCTGTAATGAAAGAAGTATTCTGAGCTTCCTCAACATAGATATCACTACAACTTTCTATATCTACATTGGTGTCATGTGTATGAACATTGGTGTCATGAGGCATTATTTGGTCATTAGGCAATGTTTTCAAGACATGGTTTTGTTTACTTTTTCTTTTCTTTGAAGCTGCAGCACACTCACTTTTACTTTCTTACTCATTTTTCTTTTATTTAAAAGTCTCTGTCGGTCTTCTTTTCTTAAGCATTGGGAAGTCTTTGGGGACTGTGCATCTCTCCACCTTTGCTTCCTTTCCCTTGCCTCTCTTTCACTTGCCTCTCAATCCTGTCTTCTCCGTGGTCCGTCATTATAATCTGTAATTGAAAATACAGATGTAAGATGTAATATTTTTTTGTATTGTACATATGGTTTTTACCGGCTCTCAATGCAAACCCTAAATAGCATAATGAAAGAATGCAATGATTTGAAAAGCATTTGGAATTCTTCTATGAAATAAATTAATCTACTATGTTTTTTTTTTTTTTTATTGGCATACTTTAAAAAGGAAAGAGGTGCAAATATATATATATTGATAAATAAGTGGTGTGTTGTTTTTTTAATAATTAATTATTAAGTCATTAATAAATTAATGTACATTAATAAATTAAACAATAACTGACATCAATGGTAAACCTAAAGAGATAATTATGTTTTCCTAAAGAAGGGCAAACCCAAAGAGCTATGAGCAAAGTATAGATTGTGGTTAACATAATGTTCAATTTTGTTATTTAATTAATTAATAAATCAATGAAGTTATGAGGTGTAATTTGCACTCTTTAAAAGTTAATTAGGTAAACATATATGTATGCATCATTTTTTTTTTAATTATTATTAATGAATAATTAAATATTAAGGGCCTTGTTCATTTGCTATTTGTGCAATAGAATAGGGCTCTATATAAGCCCATAGCATATTTTTGTTCCCGAATTTTTGAGTGGTGAAAGCCATGGTTTTGGATAGATGTTCAGTAACTAAAAAGTTATGTAAAAAAAATATGCTATGTCCTTATATAGAGCCCTTTTCAATTGGGCAAATCGCAATTGAATGAGGCCCTAAATGAATATAGGTTTATTAATTAATCATTAACTGTCATCAATGCAAAACAAAAAGTTCATCATGAAATCATATACCTGTGAAATTGATGTTATTGCAGATAAATTCCTGCAGAGCTCACTCTCTGACTTCAGTCAGGTGCAGAGATGAGGAATCTTTGAAATTACATGAAAATCATTGTGAATCTTTGTATTCATTTGTGACTCATTGAAACTATAATGTTCAATTGGCATACATGCAAAACATAAACGCATAATCATCAATATATTCATAAATAAAAGCAGTATAAAATATTAAATGTAGCACGTGTCAGAATCTAAGAAACTGTTTTAAATATTTAAGTGCTTTGAAGGTCCTATCCCTGTCAGGCAATTATAAGCACTTCAGATATGTAAGTGCTTTGTAAAATGTACATATTTTTTATCTATTATTCAAAAAAAAATTGAATTATTATTATTTAATAGTTCCAAAAGCAATGTACATGAATGAGCAGTAAGGCAAATATATACGTGCAGGTTAAAAACGGTTATTAATTTTATTGCAGTATAAAATATAACCTTTTTTGTAATGATTCCTATTTATTATTTAATCAATTAATATATTAATATACGTTTATTAATCAATGACTGTCATCAATCCAAAATAAAAAAAACGTAATCCCTTTTTGTTCCATAGGAACATAATTAAATTATATACGTGTAAAGGTGATCTTTATGCTGTTGAAAGGCTGCAAACGTCACTCTCTGTGTTCAGTCGGCTGCAGAGATGATGAAACTGTGAAATAAGATGGAGAGCATTTGTAATATTTGGATTGATCCCCTATCAGGCAATCAGCAGCAACACAGATCTAACAGTGCATTTTAAAATATACATATTGTTTGTGGTCATTTTTATTATTACTAATTAATAGTTAATAATGTAATGTAGGTTAATGATCAGTAATGCAGATATATAAGTGTAATCTGAAATCTATATATTTTTTATTGCATTGTAAAATAAAGATTTTTTTATGATTACTAATTACAAATTAATAAATTAATATTCAGTAATAATTAATTAATCAATAAATCAATGTATTCTAAAGAGCTATTCATAAACTAAAGGCTTTGTAAAATATAGAATATTTGTTGTTCATAATGATTGCATAATGATAATTAAAATAATATCCATTAATAATTAATTAATCAATGTCTAAATAGATTAGAAATATGTAAGCATTAATATACTAATAAACTAAAGCCAGTTTAAAATGTAAAAACAATTTTTTGATAATGATTACTAATTAATAATGAATAAATGAATGTACATAATTCATTAATCAACGAATAAATATATTACAAAGAGTTAAGCATGAAAGTATTCATAAACTAAAGGCAGTGTAAATTATAAGTTTGTTGCTCAAGTTTTTTTAATTAATAAAATGTAACTTTTTTCAAGAATAATACATGTATTAATTATTTAATAACGATTATTAATATAAATTAATATACTTTACCTATTTGTACTTAATATTCAGCAACCAGTATCCTGAAGAGCTAACAATCTCTTTTCTCTTTGGATTTTCCGGCAGCAAAAAATGTTCATTCAGACTGTCATCACCTGAGGAGAAAGCGTGAGCTTTGTGGCAAGTGTGCCCTATATATAGGCTGCGTGCGCAAGACAAAACCGTTGGTTTAGGTGGGAAAGCCGCCTTACAGAATCTTAATGTGTAAATGTGTAAGTTAGTGTTGTAAACTGGCGGTGTTAGTCTATGTGTTTTGCGAGCATGTTGCGTCCTTCCTATTAGTATTTTTTTAACATCGTATATCGTTGACTGTGTTTTGCGCGGTTCGGGGTCGTGTAGCCTCATTTTAATTTTTTTGTCGCTTAGCTGATTTTCTTTTTTTTTCTAAGTCCTGTGTTCGTCAACTGCTTCGGTGTTCATCGCCTAAGTGCTGCGAGTTAAAAAGTGCTGAGCGTTAAAAAATATTTGTTAAAATAGGGACTGGTTTGTCCAAAGAGGTAGAAATATTTATTTTTACAAAACTATTCTCGTTGTACCCATTATTTATTTAAAATAATGTGCAGAATTACCCACCTATTTATATATCTTGGTTGAGTATCTATTTTGTAACTATTTCTTGTACAAACTTTAGAAATAAACCAATCTAATGCTTCCCATATTAAATATATTGTAATTTTTTCTCTTGAAACAACTTAAAATTTTGATGTAATCAGAAATCTTTAATGCTCTTGTATTTAGATCCCATATATAGTTGTGAGCATACGAATGTTGCTAACGCTTGCAAGAACTGCGTCCCTCGCGAAGTGAGGGATGCAGTACGCTCCACAAATGCGGACCTTCGCGAAGCGAGGGGCCGCATTTGTGGAAGGCGGAGGCTCCAACGTCGGTCGCATTTGCGGAGGTGGAGGCTCAAAGGCGCCTCACACACGGTTAACACACACACGCACCACTTAGAAAAAAAAAACTACCAACTGCGTCCCTCGCGAAATCGGCTCGTATGAAAACATCATAAATAAACACAACGAACACATAAAAAGCTTACTTACAGCAAGGGGGGGCATCCAGCACCGCGAAAAGTGAATTTACACGTCCATTTAAGTCCAAAAAAAAGAGTTTAAACTGGCGAAAATCACTTAAGCGATAGAAAAAATGGCTGCTGAACAAAACGAAAACGAGGCTACATGGTACATAGTTACTAAGGGCCTCATTCTATTATTGGGCGTAAATCGGCCGCAAAGCTGCGATTCCTTGCGGGGCTCCCGTTACCTTGCAATTCAAATAGATGGCGTCGCAAGGATATCCCCTTACGGCCGGCCGTATATCTTGCAATCGGCCGTAAGCTCAGAAATCTTTAAATGCAAATATATATTCAAGACGGCACTGTAAAGCTCTGTAAATGCTAGGGATCATAATGGTAGACATGAGGATTAATAGCAACCCCCTCTCAAGCTTGCACATCAGCCCAAATCCGAGATTTCATTAACTGTTTATTTTCCGGCCGCAGCGTGGGCGGGTCTAAGGTGCTCCAAGCCCTCTGGACTTTTTCCCAAAAAAAAAAAAATTATTTACGGATTTGAGTGTAGGGGAATGTTGTGCTATTAATGCTAACACCTACAATCACTTTATAGTCTCCTCAGAGTGCAGGATGGCTTTATTATGTGCTTATTTGTGTGCCTGCGGGACCTTTTTGCTGCAAGTAATCTGCGGCTCGGTTTTAGCCTTGCAGAGAGGGTTCCCGGAGCAATTGAATAGCAACCGGGATTTGCTTGCGGCCGAAACTCTTGCGGCCATTTAAGATCAAAGGCTTGCCTCCGGAGCGTGCGGCCTCAAGGGATAACAAGGCGCCGGCCGCAAGCCTGCCGGAGTACCCGGCCGGAAGGGAATAGAATAGGCAAATAGCTTGCGGCCGGTCCTTGCGGCCCCGCATCTCCTACGGCCGATAATAGAATGAGGCCCATAGTATTTAAGGTTGAAAAAAGACTTTCAGTCCATCCTTTTAAGATCTCCTCTGATCTGCAATATGCGGATTAACTATTAATTCATTAGTTGTTAATTAATTATTAATCTAATATTTAATGTTTTTTTTATTTTTTATTATTAATTAGTCCAGAGGAAGGCAAATAGAAAAAAAAAAAAAAACACTAGCGAGACTTAGCCAATTGTCTCAAAGGGAAATGTAAAAAACACACGCAACAATACTACAGTGACTCACAAAACTGAAACAAGGCTACAGTCACGTTTACGAGGTACGTAACCCATAATATGCGGAACGTACCACTTTCATATTAACCACCATCTTAAAAACTACTACGCATAAAATGGCGGATGGAACGCAAATTGTAAGCTGGAACGCAAATAGCGCATGCGTATTGCGTTCTAACGGTCTGAGGCACCTCAAAGTTTATAAATACTGCCTACTTTCTAGAAAATTCTACATTTCTACTCAGGTGATGAACGATGAGTGACTGGATAGTTAACTGCTGCTGTTACTTGAGAAGAGAATTATTTCCTAATTTCCTACTTTAAACTGTGCAAATTACAAATGGGAGGTAAGCTATAATATATTACATTTTATTACCAAGATAGCAAAAAATAAAAATAAACACAAAACAACTTTAACTATAAAACTGTGATTCATGACACGCACATTTATGTGTATAGGCCCTACAACAAACTAATGTTAACTGAAGCACATTTATGTGTATAGGCCCTTCAACAAACTAATGTTAACCGAAACTAATTAAACAACTATATTTAAATGACATTAATTTACTGCAACTAATAGCAAAAAATAATATGACACTAATACATATGGAACCTGAAGCTGAATCTTTGCCCTTTTTTTCACTATTCAAACAGACTCTGCATCAACAGCGTCACTCAATAATTTGCACCGTGGACTGTGAAAGAGAATTACTTTTAAAGAACACAAAGAAAGAAGAAGAGGTAAGATAGAAAAATACATTACATGTTGAAAAAGACCATGCTTTGCTAAATCAAAAAGAAGAAATATACAATTAACCATTTAACTTTCTTTTTAAAACAGACACTACAAGAAGACTGGCGGATTAAGATTGGCAGGAGGGGACCCTCTGTCATTCGGTCAAGAACAACACTTCAATCAAGGTATAGTATGACAAGTAGAAAATAAAAGGAAATATATATGTTTAATGGCCGCCAATATAAAAATTAAAAGTAAAAAAAATTAAAAAGATACAAATTTAATAAAGACTAAAACAAAACAGGATAGCATCCGAAACATTAGCAACATACATAAAACAAAAGTATTCCTCCTCTTTACTGTAAAATAAACTCCAACCATTACCCACAAGCCAAATGCGGCAACCAAAAAGTGGTGAACACAAAACAGGATAAAACAAAAAAGCCTACCATGATATAGAAAAGGCAATTAACATTCATTTTTACTGTCCAACATCATTTAATACTTATACAGAAGACTAATTAAGCAAATAAAGTATGCAAAATATGGTGGACATAAAACAGGATTGTACCAAAAATCACACAAACAGATAGAAAAGTTAATTAATATTCTTCTTTACTGTTTAAGAACCTATAAGCCTTACAAAGAAGCCCAAATAAGCATACCAAAAGTGGTGGAAACAAAACAGGATAATGCTAAAAACATTGTGATCATATGTAAAATAGAAGACTAATTAAGCAAATAAAGGGCCTCATTCTATTATCGGCCGTAAATCGGCCGTAAGGCTGCGATTCCTTGCGAGGGTTCAGTTAACTCGCGATTCTATTATACGGCCCCGCAAGGATCTCCTTTTACGGCCGGCCGCATATCTTGGAACCGGCCGTAAGCTGTGAAATATAAAAACGCAAAAATAAATTCAAGCCTGCACTGTACAGCTCTGTAAATGCTAGGGATCATATTGGGGGACATGAGGATTAAAAGAAACCCACTCTCAAGCTTGCACATCTGCCCAAACCCGAGTTCAAATTAACTGTTTATTTTCCGGCTGCGGCGTGGGTGTGTCTGAGGTGCTCCAAGCACTCTGGACTTTTTACATGGATATTTTACGGATATTAAAAATAAAATATTTTACGGATTTGAGTACAGGATAAGTATGTGCTATTTTTTCTAACACCTAAAATCCCTTTATAGTCTTCTCAAAGTGCAGGATGGCTTTATTTGAGCTATTTTATGTGCTTAATTGGTGCTAGCGAGACCTCTTTCCTGCAAGTAAGCTGCGGCTCGTTTTTAGCCTTGCAGAGAGGTTTCCCGGAGCAATTGAATTGCAAATCTCTTGCGGCCGTTTTAGATCAAAGGCTTTCCTCCGGCGCGAGCGGCCGCAAGAGATAGCAAGGCACCGGCCGCAAGCCTGCCGGAATCCCCGGCCGTAAGGGAATAGAATAGCAGAATAGCTTGCGGCCGGTCCTTGCGGCCCCGCAACTGCTGCGGCCGCTAATAGAATGAGGCCCAAAGTATGCAAAATATGGTGGACACAAAAGAGGATTGTACCAAAAATCACACAAACAGATAGAAAAGTTAATTAATATTCTTCTTTACTGTTTAACAACCTATAAGCCTTACAAAGAAGCCTAAATAAGCATACCAAAAGTGGTGGACACAAAACAGGATAATGCCAAAAGCAATGTGATAAAATCCAAAATAGTAAAAACATTAATAATTACAGTAAAAATAAAGGATAACTGTAATATACAAATACAATTAAAGTATTTTAAAAGGTTGCACAAAAAACAGCATAGCAGTAAAATTCACCATAACAGATACAATAGACCAAAACAATGAAATATGCTGTTCATTACAAATACATTAAAATAAAATAAAATTTTACTTTTTCTTTTACAACAGACACTGCGTGAGGAGCATCAGACGAAGACTTTGAACAGCTGACCAACAAAGATTCTGCTTGAAATCACACTTCAACCAAGGTACAGTATAACAAGTAAAAAAAGAGAAAACTAAATAAACAAGTTTGCTCTGCATCTATGTCAACAGGAACAAAACAAAAGCAACAATAACACCCAATAATTATAAGCTTTACCAAAATATTACTGACACATTTGTCAGTTACCTATTATTTGTCTTTTACGGACAACAATGTTTAACATTAAACCCAAACTTTAATCTACACAAAAAAAAATAAATAAAGAAAACAGCATAGTCCACAAAAGTGTCAAAACACACACTAAATAACATTTATCATTCTCAATTACCAGTCGTAATGTACAATATTAAGCATAAAACCTAAACAAACACATAAAAAAGAATACTACAACAAATAGTACTAACACCAAAAAAAAACAACTTTTCATAGCCCAATCCCCTGTAGCAAAAATTACAAAGACTAATTTTTGACCTCTACTATGGCTGTAACCCAAAAGTACAACAAAAAAATAAATTACCAAACCAAAAAAATAAAAAAATTCAATTAACACTATACACCTACTACATGTAGAAGAAGGTATAGTGTAATTTCCTTGAGTGTGCTATTTATGTACGGCAAAAATTGCAACGTACGACACAAAGTCAGAGCAAAAAAATAAAAAAAACGTATTTAACAATACAAAGAAAGTACAGCTACAATGAAGTACAATCAGATAGAAACAAACTGTTGATAATAAAAAATGTAAAAAAAAAAACTTAACATTTCAAACTAAACTAATTATATATTATTTTCTTTTACAGATTAACATGGCTGATAACGAGAGCAGACAAGAAAAGAGAAGACGTCAAACTAGAAAATGACAAGAGAGATGGGCCAACAAGCATATACCAGAGGAGAAGGAAATTCGACGAGAAAAAGAACGCAAAAGAATTACAAGCAAAAGACTATCAGCTGCAAAAATTCAAGATACACCAAAAAAAGCTACTAACAAAACAAAGCATTTAGAACCTGTTCCAAACATCAGATGACATTTTATCTGAAAAAATCAAAGATATACCAAAAAAAGCTACCAAAAAAACAAAGCATTTAGAACCTCTTCCTGGAACATTACATGACATTTTACCTAAACCAATAAAAGATATACCAAAAAAAGCCACAAAAAAACAAAGCATTTAGAACCTGTTCCTGAAACATCACATGACATTTCACCTGATGAATTTGAAAATGAAACTAATATATGGTTTGCAAATTGTCCTTTACTCGAGTCTTTAGCAGTACAGGTTCATAATTGTGGGGACATGAATACTCAATGTGAGTTTTGTGAGGCTTATCATTTTAAACAGGAGAGACCCAGAGATGGCAAATTTATTAGTTGCTGTCAAAAAGGCAAGTTTAAACTTCCAGAATGAAAAGAATTTCCAATCTATTTACAAAACATTATGACTGAACCTACTTTTCAAAACTACAAAAGATTTAAGACAAACATAAGATCCTACAATAGTGCCATATCCTTTGCATCTATGGGGGCAACATTAGCTGCTAATGTACCAGGACATGGTCCTTACTGTTTTAAAGTCCAAGGGCAAATTTACATCTAGAGGCAGGAGAGCAAAGAAAATGTGCTAAACTATATGTCCTAGATACAATGGAAGCTGTTGACCAACGGACCAGCTGGAAGAAAATAAAAAATGCTTACCCAGTGTTTTTATAGAGCTAGATAACATTATGGCCAATATCCCCTACACTAAAGCTTATAAAAAATTGGCAGAAGTAGAAAATGAACAATAACTTCATGCACAAAGACATCAATTATCAATCTCAAAGGTCAATATGGTGCTTAAAAGAGACAGACATACTGATAAACGTTGTTATAACTTGCCAACATCAAATTAGGTTGCAATGGTGTTTCAAAATGATGAAGGAGAACCACCATTTCAAGGAGACATTAGAATATATCCCAGAAATGAGGAGCAACCATTCATTAATATCAGTATATTAAGTCCAAATTTAGATCCAATGACATATCCCATTTTTTTCCCACATGGAGAAGAAGGTTGGCAACCAAAATTAACACTTCCCAGTTACCCAAATGCTAAAGCCAGAATCAGAAATAATGTTTCTATGCTTGAATTTAAAGTAGCTCAAATTGCCATTCGAAATACATTGAATCCAATTTTATGTGGTGGAAAACTAACACAACAATGGATTATTGATTCCTATTTGCAAGTTGAGGCCAATAATTAAAACTTTATAAAATATCAACAAGATAAACTACGTGTAGAGCAATATTGTGGACTAATGGACTATGTTGCTGTGGTGGCTACAAGCAGAGACATGACAGCTGGAAAATCCATAATTTTACCATCTTCCTTTCAAGGATCTCCTCGAAATATGAGAGAAAGATCCGAAGATGCTATGGCTATTGTCACCAAATTTGGAAAACCCGATTTATTTCTTACATTTACATGTAATCCCCAATGGCCAGAAATTACACAAAATGTACTTCTTGGCCAAAGTCCTTCCGATAGACCAGATTTAGTAGCCAGAGATTTTAAGATTAAATTAAATTAATTAATACGTGACATCACTATAAGTCACTTATTTGGCAAATGTCTTGCTTATATATATACCATTGAATTTCAAAAAAGAGGCCTTCCACATGCACATCTTCTCATAATACTTCAAGAAAAAGATAAATTAGATACTGCTGACAACGTGAATGCAGTCATTGTTGCTGAACTACCAGATTCAGAACTATATGGTAGACTATATGAGATTGTTACTCTTCGCATGATTCATGGACCCTGTGGTGAGCTTAATCCACAATCACCATGTATGGAAAATAACAAATGTTCCAAAGATTTTCCAAAAGATTATAGAGACAAAACCTATGCCAATTGTGATGGCTATCCACTTTATAAAAGAAGAGGAGATAGTGCCATTATTCGTGCCATTATTCGTAGTTGACAATAGATATGTAGTACCCTACAATCCACCTTTACTGATGAAGTATAACGCACACATTAATGTATAAGCTTGCACTTCCATCAAATCCATTTGAATACGTGTACAAATATATTTACAAAGGCTATGATGCAGCTACTGTAGTCGTCAAAAGTGCAGACAACCCTGAAAGCACTGAGTTAGTACATGATGAACTTGCATCTCATGTAGATGCTCGCTATATAAGTGCACCAAAAGCTATGTGGCGCCTTTTAAAATGTTAAATCCATGATAGATCACATGCAGTATATAGATTAGCAGTACATTTGCCACAAAGACATTTAGTGTATTTCCATACTGGAAATGAAAGTAATGCATTGGCCCAAAGTGAACATCATCACACTACACTAACTGCATGGTTTGAATTAAATTCCACAGATTCAGAAGCAACACAATTCTTATATATTGAAATTCCATATCACTATGTTTTTGTGAATGGATTATGGAGACCTAGAAAAAGCAGAGGAAATAAAATAATCCCAATAATTTACACAGTCAGTCCAAGAGATCTTGAAAATTTTTGCTTACGAATATTACTTTTAAATGTTCCTGGAGCACAAAGTTTTGAACACTTAAGAACTGTTAATGACATAGTATATGAATCCTTCCATTGAGCTGCAAGACATAGAAACTTACTAGCTGATGATACAGAATGGGAAAGATGTTTAGAAGAAGCAGCACTATGTCAAATGCCACAGAAGATGAGAGAAGAATTTGCATTTATTTGTATCTTCTCAAATGCTCCAAATGCATTAGCTTTGTGGGACACATTTAAAAGTAATATGGCTGAAGACTTTATGCGACGATACAATGAACCTATTGCACACTTAAAAGCATTAATGGAAATCCAAGAAGTATTTTTAACTCATGGATTAAGTTGTGCAAGTTTTAATTTGCCTGATCCAGGTCTTATAGATGACATAAACTTTGAAGACTATGACATTCAACTACAAGTACAAAGAACAGAAGAAAAACTTGCAACTTTAAATACATTACAATTGCAAGCATTTAATGCCATTAAAAATGCAATACATGATGACAAGGTCACAGAGCGTTATTACTATCATGATGGATGTGGCGGGTCATGAAAAATGTATCTATATAATTTATTAATGAGTTTTGTACGAGCACAAGGTCAAATAGCACTGCCGTTTGCCACTACTGGAATTGCTGCACTTTTGTTAGAAGGTGGAAGAACTGTACATAGTGGCTTTAAACTGCTAGTGCCTATTTTAGAAACTTCTGTGTCAGACATTTGCCTGACATCATTACAAGCAAAGAAATTGAAAAAAAGTAAATTAATTATAATAGATGAGGCCACAATGATGTCATGCTATGTCCTCCAATGTATTGACAGTTTGCTTCGTGAAGTCATGGATAATACTTTTCCATTTGGTGGAAAGGTAATGTTGTTAGGTGGCGATTTTAGACAAGCATTACCTGTCGTTGTACATGGAAATCGAACTGACATTGCAACAAAACTGCAACAAAACATGAGATCAGAAGGCCAAACTGATTTCAATGATTGGCTTATTAAAATTGAAGACTGCAGAACAGAAAAAATACCAAATTTACCTGACGACACTGTGCAGATCCCACCTCATATGACTTGTCACCAAGATATTATATTGGCTGTATTTGAAGGTAGCATAAATAACCAGGAATATTCAGAGCTTGCCAACCAAGTCATACTAACGTGTCAAAATAATCCTCAATAATGAAATGTTTAAAAAAATTAATGCACCACAAAGAAATTATCACAGTGTTGATTCTGTACTTGCTGATGACAATGAAAGTCAGGCAAACTTTTCCACTGAATTCATAAACTCGCTAACTCCTTCTGGAATGCCACCACATATTTTGCAGCTAAACAAAGGTGCAATTGTCATGTTACTGCGAAATATGAACCCCAAAAAGGCCTATGCAATAGGACAAGATTAATTGTTCAACAATTAAAGGACCATTTCATAGATGCTGAAGTTTTAACTGGTACCCATAAAGGAGAGAGAGTTTTCATACCAAGAATAGATTTAGCACAAAGTGAAAGTAGTCTCCCTTTTACACTTCAAAGAAGACAATTTCCCATCATTATGGCATTTGCCATGACCTTTAATAAATCACAGACAAACGTTCAAATCTGTGGGTATTTTCTTAGAACAACCAGTATTTGCACATGGCCAATTGTACGTTGCCTTATCACGGTGCAAAAATCCCCTGGCTATTAAAGTTTACATTGAAAAGAATGAAAGTCAAGGTGATTTATTAGAAGATGGACGTATTTTTACTCAAAACATTGTCTAATATGAAGTACTTTAACTTTTCATTAAAGAAACAAAAGCCATGAAAAACAAATTTTTAAGCAAATGCAAAAATATAAAACAATACAATATAACCACCAAATTTTTACAATAAATACACATAAATGTTCGTTCCCTTGAAAAGGTCATTATTACACTACAGAAATTACATTTATAAAAACAATAGTTTACTGCTAAACTACATTAAATTGTCAAACATATACAGAACAGTGTTTACACAGCGTGCAACAAGTTTAAGTTCTTGAGTTCTCTTTTTAGAGAACCACTTTTCCACAGACCAAACTATATGTGCAATTTAAAACAATTACTACAGCAACAAACAAAGGTCAACCATTCAAAAATACAAATCAATAAACAATTCATTCATAATTAATGGAAGTACTGTTTATATATCATTAGCCTCACAAAACACTTGCCTTGCATTATTTTCACAAATTATGTTAAAATGTTAATTAACTATTTCACTGTTTCTAATGTTACAAGTTTCAAAAAATATACTTTCAGGTTCCTTACTTAGACATATTACAAAGTTCATGTTAACAGCTTAACCACGTTTTAAGTCACAGCAATAAACAAAGGTCAACCATTGAAAAATACAAATCAATAAACAATTCAGTCATAATTAATGGAAGAACTGTTTAAGGATGTTTAGCCTCATAACACACTTGCCTTGCATTATTTTTACAAATTATGTTAAAATGTTAATTAACTATGTTACTGTTTCTAATGTTACAAGTTTCAAAACAATATTTTCAAGTTCCTTACTTAGACAGATAAGAAAGTTCAAGTTTCAAAAAATATACTTTCAAGTTCTTTACTTAGACATTTTACAAAGTTCATGTTATGAGCTCAACCACGTTTTAAGTCAGAATGTAAATGTTGTCTTTTATGTTAAACATTAATCCAGGGAGTGATCTGATCGCCAGTTAATGGGGTCAGGAAGGAATTAATTTTTCCCCTCTCTGATACAATTGGCTACGTTTCAGGGAGGGTTTTTACTGTTTGCCTTCCTCTGGATTCAATGTATATTTAAGGTAACAATTCTTGAGATAGAACTTGCATGTTCAAAAAACATTACCTCAAGTTTACAATACTGATTAATTTAAAGTTCAACTGTTCTTACATTCAAATGTTAATACTTTTAATAAAAAAAATATGTTAAAATCTTAATTCACTATGTTACTGTTTATAATGTTACAAGTTTTAATTTTTTTTTAAAGTTCCTTACTTAGACAGATAAGAAAGTTCAAGTTTCAAAAAATATACTTTCCAGTTCCTTACTTACACATATTACAAAGTTCATGTTAACAGGTCAACCACAGCAACAAACAAAGGTCAACCATTGAAAAATACAAATCAATATTCAATTCAGGCATAATTAATGGAAGTACTGTTTATGGATGATTAGCCTCAGAAAACACTTGCCTTGCATTATTTTCACAAATTATGTTAAAATGTTAATTATGTTACTGTTTCTAATGTTACAAGTTTGAATTTTTTTTTTCAAGTTCCTTACTTAGACAGATAAGAAAGTTCAAGTTTCAAAAAATATACTTTCAAATTCATTAATTAGACATATTACAATGTTCATCTTAAGAGGTCAACCACGTTTTAAATCACAGCAACAAACAAAGGTCAACCATTAAAAAATACAAATCAATAAACAATTCAGTCATAATTAATGGAAGTACTGTCACAAAACACTTGCCTTGCATTATTTTACAAAAAATATGTTAAAATGTTAATTAACTATGTTACTGTTTCTAATGTTACATGTTTGAAAAAAATATTTTCAAGTTCCTTACTTAGACAGATAAGAAAGTTCAAGTTTCAAAAAAGATACTTTCAAGTTCTTTACTTAGACATATTGCAAAGTTCATGTTAAGAACTCAACCACGTTTTAAGTCACAATATAAATGTTGTCTTTTATGTTAAACATTAATCCAGGGAGTAATCCGATCACCAGTTAATGGGGTCAGGAAGGAATTATTTTTTCCCCCTCTCTGATACAATTTGCTACGTTTCTAGGAGGGTTTTTCTGTTTGCCTTCCTCTGGATTCAATGTATATTTAAGTTAATAATTCTTCAGATAGAACGTGCATGTTAAAAAAACATTACCTCAAGTTTACAATACTGATTAATTTCAAGTTCAACTGTTCTTACATTGAAAATGCTTTAACAGTTAATGTTCAACAAAAGAACATTTTACAAAAATAAAAATGTTTAATACCACAATAGCACTTATTTCATCATAACTAAACCCTTACAAGTGTCAAATACGTATATTAATAACTAAACAACTTTCCAAACGTACACATCTCATTGCCGTCATTTTTTGACGGGCAAGTCGCTAGTATATTATAATCTTGATGTCATTATTTTTTGCATTTCTTAACCTAAGTATTTTGGGGTCTTTAGATTGGACAAATTTAGGGAATTACATAAAAAAAAAACTAATCTACTCAACGCGTTTTTAGTTAACTTTTCTTTTTCAAGAGTCAAGACACTGAGATCATTATATATGTCCAGGTTATTCAAAAACCTACTAGAAATGAGGTTATCTTGGATTTTCTGTAGTTATCACAAATAATATTTATATGGTATCAAATGTTGAAAAAGGGCAACCTTTTGGAAACAGTGATCACAATCCAGTCTCATTTGAGGTTGAATTAAAAAAAAAATGTACGAGGCCAATAAAAACTCTTAATTTTAAAAGGGAAGATTTTAATGGTCTAAGGGCAGCAATACAAAGCATCGACCGGGTCCAAAAACTGACAGGTAAAAGTATTGTACATAAATGGACAATGTTGAAATCCTTACAAAATATACATACTTATCACCATATACCACAACGAAATAAAAGTAGGAGTAAATCACACCCCATGTGGCTTAACAATGATTTAAAGATCAAGATCAGAAATAAAAAACAGGCATTTAAATTGTACAAACAAGAAGTGACAGCAACTGCTTTACGTGAATACAAGAAAATCAACAAGGCTAGCAAAAGGGCTATTAGACTGGCTGAAATAGAAAATGAAAAGTTAGTTGCCAAGGTGAAGAAGGCCAGGAAGGAAGCTATAGGAACATTACAATGTGAAACAGGTTGTCTCATAATTAGTTTAGTGACTAGGAAAAGGCAGATGAGCTAAATATATATTTTTTCCTTTAGTATACACAAGGGAGGTACCAGTGGTTGGGTCACTGCAACATAATGGGGCTACACTACCTTCACCAAATAATTGGTTAATGTAGGAAGAAATGCAAAAGAGGTTGAAAAAAAAACAAATATGCTAATAAAGGCCCTGATGGAATACATTCAAGGGTACTGAGGGACCTGGGTTTTGTAGTAGCCAAACCATTATCACATATTATAATTGTCCAACTACGATTCGTCGTAGCGAGGCGAGCCGCAGACGTTCATTGCTGGCGAGCCTCGAATAGCGAGGCGAGCCGTTAAATCGTAGCAATTAGGCAATGAGAGGCAATGAGCGCGGCGCTCATTGCTGGCAAGCCTCGGGTAGGTGTTAAACACGTCACACGCACGACTTAGAAAAAAAAAACACCTCGGAACCAACTTTAACGTAACAAACACCCACACGCACTAAAAATACGACTATAACTGCCTACGAGCACGCAACTAAAAACAGTGAAAACACACCAAATACTCACACAAACTTCATAAAAAGCTTACCCATAGCAAGGGGGGGGGGGGGCACCCAGGACCTCTGAAAGTGAAGTTACACCTCCATTTAAGTCCAAATTCCTGAGTTCAGACACACGAAAATCCCCTAAGCGAGAGAAAAAATGGCCACCGAAAAAAACAAAAACGAGGCTCACAGCCCAGCCTCGTACAAATTTTTATTTTTGGTGATTTTAGTTTTTCTTATTTTATGTAATGTAGATTTCTGCTACTTGCCGAATTTAGTTACTTGAGGCACACAGTACACTCACATTGTGTTACAAACAGCATTTCAACACTTTCTTTTATTGACCGTCATTTTTTGACGGGCAAGTCGCTAGTCACATATATAGTTGTGGATCTTGCGATGTTGGTGATGTTTGCAATGTTGGTCACGCACTTGTGGTCCTGTTGGTCAGGCACTTGCGAGCTGTCGACTGCGAGCCTTGCGAAGCGAGCAGTTGACACACGCAGGACTTAGGCTGCCAAAGGTGCTCATTGCAGGCCTTGCAATAAGCGCTGCGAGGCGAGCAGTTGAGTCACGCAGGATGCCACTAAAAAACTTAGCACTTTGCCACTGACCACGAGGAACGCAGTTTGCTAATTTAATAGCCAAACTTAGTTTAAGCAAAAACTTGAACCCACCCCAAAAAAAAAAGAACTCACACACAGCACAGGGGGAGAACCAGGAAGCCTGGGAGTGAGGTTGCAAGCAAATTTGAGCCATATTTGCCATTTTTCTGCAATCGAAAATCGGCTAAACGAGGAAAATTGGCGGACGAAAAATGTAAAAATTCTGAAACAGGATGAAAACAAGTCTGACCAAAGCCAGGCACGCGGGACTTAGTAAAAAAAACTGCAAACACAGTACCACACAAACTTTCAGCAGACACACAGAGGAGAAAGACACAGGGAAGGGACAGGGGGGCCCTCTTGAAACGAGGCAAGCTGTCGACTGCTCGCCTCACTTCGCAAGGTGATTGGTTGAAGCAAGCAGGCCTTAGGCTGCAATTGCACTGTAAACCTCGGAAAGCGAGCAGTTGAAGCATGCAGGACTTAGGCTGCAATGACGGGACTTGGGCTCCAATGAGCTCCAAAGGCACTCATTGCACTGTGAGCCTTGTGAAGCGAGCCAAGCAGCTGAAGCACGAAGGACTTAATCTGCAATGGGCTCCGAAGGTGCTCATTGCACTGGGAGCCTCGCAAAGTGTAGCGAGCAGTTGAAGCATGCGGACTAAGGCAATGCGAGGCAATTGGTTGAAGCACGCGGGACTTAGGCTGCAATGATTGGGTTTAGGCTGCAATGAGTGCCAAAGGCGCTCATTGCACTGCAAGCCTTGCAAAGCGAGGCAAGCAGTTGAAGCACC
Organism: Discoglossus pictus; assembly: GCA_027410445.1. Lineage (NCBI taxonomy): Eukaryota > Metazoa > Chordata > Amphibia > Anura > Alytidae > Discoglossus > Discoglossus pictus. Next base: position 241,295,839 of record CM050165.1, on the reverse strand, counting down.
CGGGAATTAAGTTGCAATGAGCTCCAAAGGCGCTCATTGCACTGCGAGCCTCGCAAAGCGAGGCACGCAGATGAAGCACGCAATTGGTTTAAACGAGTAACTCGAAAACAATGAAAAACAACCAAATAATAAAAAAAATAAAAAGCACACACCCACACAGCATAGGGGGCGAGGCAGGAATCCTGGAAGTTAAGTTACAAACAAATTGGAGCCTTTTTTTCAGCTTTCACCACTCTTACACGAAGAGTGTAAGCCAAAGACAGTAACACTTACACAAACAACACCAGGCACGCAGGACTTTTAAAATAAACTCAACATGCTGCTCAGAGGGGCAAATCCCTCACATTGTGTAGCAAACAGCATTGTCAGCCTTACAATTTAATTCCCGTCATTTTTTACCTTCAATTTCCTAGTATCTGATATTTCAAGATTCACTCAATGCAGCGTCGCTACCAAATGACTGGAGAAAAGCAGACGTGATACCTATATTTAAGAAGGAAGAAAGAGCAAATCCAGGGATGTATAGACCAGTGAGCCTCACTTCTGTAGTGGGAAAGTTTTTAGAAGGGTTAATAAAGGATAATATACAAGAATATGTCTATTGTAAAAGGATTATAAGTAGGAGTCAACGTGGATTTATGAGGGATAGGTCATGTCAAGCAAATCTAATTAGTTTATATGAGGAGGTTAGTATGATCTTGGATCAAGGTAACTCAGTAGATGCAGTCTTTTTGGATTTTGCACAGGCTTTTGAGTGTCACATGGAAGACTATTGTGCAAAATAAGGGACTAATTCTAATGCTGGCCATAGGAGCTGCATGGCCGAGGGCTCCGATCCAGCTTGCGTCCAATGCCCTTTGTTCGCTTTCGACCCCCCCAGCCGCAGCTCACTGCAGGTAAAGCCTTTGATCTCACGCGGCCACAAGAGATTCGGCTGCATGAAAGCACCCCGCTAAACACCCCAAAATGGCTGCAGCTTACTTGCACCCTGTGAAGCCATTGCATACCCTCCAATTAAGCCCTTTCTGGGTGCAGGGGTCCTGATCCTGACCTGATAGGGACCCTTGCAGTGTCCTAACATTAACCCTATAATGCAGGGGTCGAAACGGGACAGGGCCCCTGCAGGCTCCTCCACAACCCCTTGCCTTGCTGCAGAGGGTCCCAATCGTAACCAAAAATTACAAATTCAAGCCCGGAGAATTGTGGGGCTTGAATTTCCCACTGCAGGTCCTTAAAGGGCCTGCAGCACACTAATGGTTACCCCCCGGCACCTAAAATTAACGCCATCACTCATGGGGGTCAATATAGACCCCCATGAGACTAAAATTAACAGCCTCACCCCTATAGGTGTCTATATAGACCCCCATAGTACACTATTTATCCCTAGGTTAACCCTATAAATGCCATGAGGGTCCTCCAGGACCCTCATGACAAAGTCAAAGCACTACACTACACTATTAACTCTAACTATACCTCATTAACCCCTTAACCCAAACTATACCCCATTAACCCATACGAAACCCTATGTAACCCTAACGGAGCCTATTTAACCCCTTCTAGACCTATTTAACTGGGCCTATCTAACCTTAACTGGGTCTATGTAACCCTATCTGGACCTAATAACCCTAACTGGGCCTATTTATACCTAACTGGGCCTATATATCCCTATCTGGTCCTAATAACCCTAACTAGGCCTATTTAACCCTATCAGTACATAATAACCCTAACTGGGCCTGTCTAACCCTAACTGGGCCTATTTAACCCTATCTGGACCTAATAACCCTAACTGAGCCTATTTAACCCAATCTGGACATAATAACCCTAACTGGGCCTATCTAACCTTAACTGGGCCTATGTAACCCTATCTGGACCTAATAACCCTAATTGGGCCTAGTTAACCCTAACTGGGCCTATCTAACCTTAAATGGGCCCATGTAACCCTATCTGGACCTAATAACCGTAACTGGGCCTAGTTAACCCTAACTGGGCCTATATATCCCTATCTGGTCCTAATAACCCTAACTAGGCCTATTTAACCCTATCCGTACATAATAAACCTAACTGGGACTATCTAACCGTAAGTGGACGATTTAATTCATCTATACCTATTTAACCCTAACTGGGCCTTTTTAACCCCTTCTAGACCTATTCAACACAAACTGGGCATATTTAACCTTAACTCTGCCTATTTAACCCTAACTGGTCCTATTTAACCCAATCTGGACCAAATAACCCTAACTGGGCCTACTTAACGATATATAGACCTAATGTCTTTAGATGGGCCTATTTAACCCTAACTGGGACTATCTAGCCCTAACTGGGTCATTTAACCCATCTATGCCTATTTAACCCTAACTGGGCCTATTTAACCTTAACTGGGCATATTTAACCCTAACTGGCTCTATTTTACCCTATCTGGACCTAATAACCCTAACTGGGACTATCTAACCGTTACTGGGCCTGGACCTTATAACGCTAACTGGGCCTATTTAACCATATCTGGACCTAATAACCCTAACTGGGCCTATGTAACCCTATCTGGGCCTATTTAACGATATATGGACCTAATAACCCTAACTGAGCCTATGTAACCCTATCTGGGTCTATTTAACCCTATCTGGACCTAATAACCCTAACTGGGTCTATTTAACCCTAACTGGACCTATTTAACCCTATATGGACCTAATAACCCTACTGGCCTATTTAACCCCATCTAGCCCTATTTAACCCCATCTAAGCCTATGTAACCACATCTAGCCTATCTAACCCATCTAGGCCTATGTAAACCCATCTAAGCCGATTTAACCCCAGCACTTATGGGGGTCTGTACAGCCCCCAATAAGCCTCCATCTAACCCCATCACTTATGGGGATCCATACAGACCCCTGTAAGGCTCTATTTAACCTAATCAGTCCCATATGGGGCTATGAAGACCCTCATAGGACAATGAGAACCCTATTATTAATTACTGATAGTACCCCTGCGGCAGGGGTTATTAGCTTTATTAATCGCAGGTACTTTAAGGTCCTTTCAGGACCCGCTTGGGGTGGGAAATTTAAATTTTAAATGCAGTGGGGGGGTCTTAATGGGGACCCCTGCTGCATGGGGTAGGATAATGTTAGTTGCTGCGGGGGTACTTACAGTACCCCCACGGCTTGGGGTAATCATCAGTGTGCTGCAGTCCCTTCAAGGAGCCGCGGTGAGACTCGTACAGTCTTGGGTATGTTTAGGGTTAACTATATATTCAATGCAGCACTCTACAACACTGTAATTGACAGGGGACATTAGGGGGGCATGAGGATGACATGTAGTACATTGGCTATCTGGCACATCGCTGCTATGCAATACTGTCATTTGTGGCCACAAAGTCTGCCGGAATTAAAATACTGGTTACTGCCTTGGGAGTCATTCAAGCCCATAGTCCTGGGCTTGGATGGCCTCCCAGGCAGCAACTCGATCTTCAAGCCCGGCAGACTGCGGCCACAAATGAAAGTATTGGCTATTTGCCAGCAAGCCAATGTAGTACATGTTATCCTCATGTCCCCCAATTTGTCCCCCATTGTTTACAGTGGGGTACAGAGCTTCCTTGAATTTATTTTTGAGTTTTTAGTTTGGTGGGCTTGCACACGGATCTGCGGGTTAATGCCCGCCATCAGGTACAAGCCCGCCAAAGCTAAAGGACGATTGCCTGTCTTGCGATGGGCCGTAGGAAGGGGTGGCTTGCGGCCCCTTTCCTTTGAATACCAACGTAGGCAAGGGGCCGTAGTACCCTAGCAAGAGATCACAGAGATACGGCCGCTTTGCGCTCATCATTAGAATGAGGCCCTAAGGAATTGCAGTAAATATCTGCTCATGGATTGAAAGCTGGCTAAGCAAAGCAAAGTGTTGTTGTAAATGGAACATACTCAGATTGGACTAATGTGGTAAGTGGAGTTCCTAACCGTTTAGTATTTGGTCCTCTCCTTTTTCAGATATTTATTATTGACTTAGAAGTTGGACTGAAAAAAATTGTCTCCATATTTGCTGATGACACGAAGTTGTGCAAGGTAATTAAATCAGCAAAGGATGTATTTTACCTCTAAAGAGATTTGCATAAATTAGAGAAATGGACAGATAAATGGAAGATTAGATTTAATATGATTAAATGTAAAGTCATGCACTTAGGAAGAAAAAATAATCATGGAATTAATATAATCTTAATGGAGTAAATCTCGGAGTATCGGATATTGAAAGGGATTTGGAAGTGCTTGTGGACAACCACGTATGTAACAGGTGTAGTGATGCCCCGAACAGTCCAGCCAATCAGCAGCATACACTCCCTTGCAGAGCCTTCCATCTGAAGGACAGCAACCAAAAAAGCCCTTTTTAGGGCTAGAACATAATTAATTTTATTTTATAATTTTTTTCTGTGTAATCTACCAGAATGCCAGCATGTGTGTGTGACAGGCTAACACCTAACAGCTTATATTGTGCTCAGTGAAATAAAACAACACGTTTTTGACTGTAATAGATTGAATAGCAATTGCCTGCCTACAGGCGTGTGTGTGAAGCCTATTGCATCTACTCTGCCAACTTTTGCCAGTGCACAGTGATACGTCATATCTGGTGGCACCTTAGATTGCACGCGCAGTGCCCCAAATTTGAAGTGGGAGGACCGACCAAGCATCTTTTTCCATCTCCCACTTCCAAAAATCCATGCCATATACACGTTCCCTGATAGTGGACGTAACAGGGATTAAACCGATAGGAATAGTACTACTTAACAGTACACACCTTATAATAACGCAGGCAAAGGCTGTGCAGTGGAAACCCATAGATTCTGACCTGTGTATAATATTCCATGCTGGGCAGTGGAAGCCCCCAGACTCTGACCTGTGTATAATATTCCATGCTGTACAGTGGAAGCCCCCAGACTCTGACCTGTGTATAATATTCCACGCTGGGCAGTGGAAGCCCCAGACTCTGACCTGTGTATAATATTCCATGCTGGGCAGTGGAAGCCCCCAGACTCTGACCTGTGTCTAATATTCCATGCTGTGCAGTGGAAGCCCCCAGACTCTGACCTGTGTATAATCTTCCATGCTGTGCAGTGGAAGCCCCCAGACTCTGACCTGTGTATAATATTCCATGCAGTGCAGTGGAAGCCCCCAGACTCTGACCTGTGTATAATATTCCATGCTGTGCAGTGGAAGCCCCCAGACTCTGGGAGTCTGAAGAAGAGGAGTCAGAGGAGGAAGGTGGCTTTGAGGAGGTGGAAGACCAAACACAGCAGGCGTCCCGGGGGGCTTGTTGTCACCTTTCGGGGACCCTTGGTGGCTGGGTGGAGGAAGAGACCTTCAATGACATCAGTGAGGACAAGGAACGGGACATGGCTAGCTTGGTAACCAACCTTGTGCAAACGGGGAATTTGCGGTTGTGCAAAGGGACTGTTTGCGATTGTTTGCGGTGCATTAAACGGGGAGATTGGTCTGTTACTGTGAAGCGGGTGTAACCCTTACACTACCTGATCGAAACAACATCATACCTGATGTGTTAAAGCATGTTATTCCAAACAATGTAGGAATGTTAGATGATTTATGCCCTTTATGGCTTAAAACCAGACTATGTCATTTTCCGTGGGAGTTTTGCCATGGATCTCCCTCCGGCATGCCACAGTCCAGGTGTTAGTCCCCTTGAAACAACTTTCCCTTCACTATTGTGGCCAGAAAGAGTCCCTGTGGGTTTTGAAATTCACCTGCCCATTGAAGTCTATGGCGGTTCGCGTATGTTCGCCCGTTCGCGAACATTTGATGACGTTTGCGTTTGCTTTTTGCAAACCCAAAATTTGATGTTCGCGACATCACTAAACAGGTGTAGTGCTGGACAAAAGTACACAGAAGGGCAACAAAACTAAAAAGGGGAATTTAGGGCTAAGTTATGAAGGAAGGCTTACCAAATTAAACTTATTTTCTCTAGAAAAAATAATCTAAAATGGGATTTGATTACCTTATATAAGTATATCCAGAGTCAATATAAGGCTTTGTCAGTTTTTCAACTGACAAGAGGACGTCCTTTGAGAGTAGAAGTAAAAAGATTTCACCTTAAAGAAAGAAAAGGGTACTTCACAGTAAGGGTGGTTAAACTGTGGAATTCTCTACCAACGAAGGTGGTGACAGAGGATTTGATAGATAACTATAAAAAAGGATTGGATATATTTCAAAATAAAAAGGGCAAAAGGGTATTCAGGGTTATCCTGGTTAGAGGGAGGAGTCTGATCAAGAGGCAGAGCTACCACCAGTGCAGACGTGCTAGGCACCAAGACCTCCACCTGGTTTGCTTTGGCCCCCATGGGCCCTGTGTGGCCCCTACAGGCCTAATTTGGACCCTTGGCCCACCTGTGCCCCCTGTGGCCTTCTTGTTGGCCTGTAGTTCTTCTGTGCCCCCCCCCCAGTGGTGCTCCTGGGGCCCATTGGGTACCCTGTTGCCTCTGAGGTACACTGTGCCCCCTTTAAGATCCTGATGGCGCCATATGGCCCCCAAGGCCCCTTATGGCCCCTGCATAACTCCTGTGGTTCCCCTGCAGCCCCTTATGGTCCACAATGGTCCCAATAAGCCCCAGGGTCCCCTGCAGGCAGTGTGGCCCCCACAGCCTCTTATGGACTCCATGGACTTCCCTTGGGACCTGTGTGGCCTGTTATTGCCCACTGTGGCCTTTCACAGGCCCCAGGGGCCCCTTGGGCCCTATACAGGCCCTGTGGCCCCCCACGACCCCCTGTGTTGCCCCTTGTGGGCCTCCGCGGCCTCCCTCAGCCCCTTGTATTCCCCATCAACCTCCTGAGGACCTTAGCAGATCTCTGTAGTTTCTCTCAGCCCTCTTTTCCCCTTCAGCCACCTGTGCCCCCTTGCAGACCTCTGTGACCTCCCTCAGCCCCCTGAGGCCTCGCCCGGCCCTTTGTGGTGTCACTCTGCCCCTTGTGGCCCCTTTGATCCTTGCTAGTCCCTGTGGCCCCCTCTCAGACTTCTGCGGCCCCCATGTATATGTATATTTGCATATAGCTATTTACTAATGTCTATTTTATTATTTATACATTGAGAAAGTCCGTAAAATCTGATGAAACACGTCTTGCCTTTTCGTCTTTTTTTTTTGGCTAGTGATAGCCATTTTTTATTATTATAACAGTATTATTTTTACAAAAATGTTTTTGGACCTTTCATTGGTCTTATTTCCTATATATACAGTACCTTGCAAAATGATTCACCCCCTTGACTTTTTACCAATTTTATTACATTACAGCTTTAAGTTCAATGTTTTGTTAATCTGAATTGTATGTGATGGATCAGAACACAATAGTCTAAGTTGGTGAAGTGAAATTAGAAAAATATATACATAAAACAATTTTTTAGAAATAGAAAACAGAAAATAGTATGTGTATATGTATTCACCCCCTTTGTTATGAAGCCCATAAAAAGCTCTGATGCAAACAATTACCTTCAGATGTCACATAACTAGTGAAATGACGTCCACCTGTGTGTCACATGATCTGTCATTACATATACACAACTTTTTTGAAAGGCCCCAGAGGCTGCAACACCTAAGCAAGAGGCACCATTAACCAAACACTGCCATGAAGACCAAGGAACTCTCCAAACAAGTAAGAGTCAATGTTGTTGAGAAGTACAAGTCAGGGTTAGGTTATAAAAAAATATCCAAATATTTGATGATCCCCAGGAGCACCATCAAATCTATCATAACCAAATAGAAAGAACATGGCAAACCTGCCAAGGGACAGCAGCCCACCAAAACTCACGGACCTGGCAAGATGGGCATTAGTCAGAGAGACAGCACACAGATCTAAGGTAACCCTGGAGGAGCTGCAGAGTTCCATTGCAGAGACTGGAGTATCTGTACATAGGACGACAATAAACCCTATGCTCCAGAGAGTTGGGCTTTATGGCAGAGTGGCCAGCAAAAAGCCATTATTTATTTCAGCAAAAAACAAAATGGCACGTTTTGAGTTTGCGAAACGGCATGTGGGACTCCCAAAATGTATGGAGGAAGGTGCTCTGATGAGACTAAAATGTTACTTTTTGGTCAAAGAAAACGCTATTTCTGGTGCAAACCCAACACATCACCTCAGCCAAGGAACACCATTCTCACAGTGAAACATGGTGGTGGCAGCATCATGCTGTGGGGATGTTTTTCAGCAGCTGGGACTGGGAAACGGGTCAGAGTAGAGGGAAAGATGGATGATGCTAAATACAGGGATAGTCTTGAGCAAAACCTTCCAGCAGGACAATGACCCCAAAAACACTGCTAAAGCAACACTTGTGTAGTTTAAGGGGAAACATGTAAATGTGTTGGAATGGTCAAAGCCCAGACCTCAATCCAATAGAAAATCTGTGGTCAGACTTAAAGATTGCTGTTCACAAGTGTAAACCATCCAACTTGAAGGAGCTGGATTAGTTTTGCAAGAAGAAATGGGAAAAAATCCCAGTGGAAAGATGTGGCAAGCTGATAGAGACTTTCCCAAAGCGACCTGGAGCTGTGATTGCTGCAAAAGGTGGCTCTACAAAGTATTGACTTTAGGGGGTGAATAGTTATGCACATTTACTTTTTCTGGGGGATGCAGTTCTGGACGCAAATGTGGACCCTCGCAAACCCTGCATTAACACCTTGCTACAGGGGTGCAACCGGACCCCCGATGTGTGCCAACATTAAGCCCATACTGCGGGTCCCAGGCATTGTTCCAACATTAATCCTTGCAGTGGGGGTCACGATCGTGTCCCCCACTGCATTTAAACGTTGTAAAGTCCTTGCCCCGGTTCCTTAAAGGGCCTGCGACACACAAACAGTTAAGGCCGGCAGCGGGGGTACTTTAATTACCCCCACCAGCACCTAAAATGACCCCCCCCCAATGCTGGGGGTCCCCACATTTACCCCAAATTAACCCTTGCAGTGGGGGTCCCCGATTACAATCAAAATTCAAATATACCGCCTTGCGGGTCCTTAAAGGACCTTAAAGGTCCTTAAAGGACCCATAATAAATACAATTAACCCAATCACTCATGGGACTCTATACAGAGCCCCATTACCACCTAAATAACCCTGTCACTCGTGGGGGTCAATACAGACCCACATAAGCCCTTAATGAACCCTGACACTCATGGGGGTCTATACAGAGCCCCATTACCACCAAAATAACCCTGTCACTTATGGGGACAATACAAACCCCATAAGCCCTTCATTAACCCTGTAACTCTTGGGGGTCAATACAGACCCCATAAGCCCTTCATTAATCCTGACACTCATGGGGGTCAATACAACACCATCACCCTTAATTAACCCTGACACTCTTGGGGGTCGATACAAACCCCATCAGCCCTTAATTAACCCTGTTACTCGTGGAGGTCAATACAGACCCCATAATCCATTAATTTACCCTGTCACTCATAGAGGTCAATACAGAACCCCATAAGCACTTCATTAACCCTGTCACTCTTGGGGGACAATACAGACCCCCATAAGCACTTACTTAACCCTGTCACTTATGGGAGTCAACACAGACCCCCGTAATCCCTTAATTAATCCTGTTATTCATGGGGGTCAATACAGACCCCCATAAACCCTTAATTTACCCTGACACTCATGGGAGTCAATACAGACCACTATAATCCATGAATTAACACTGTCACTCATAGGTGTCAATACAGACCCCCATAAGCCCTTCATTAACCCTGTCACTCTTGGGGGTCAACACAGACCCCCCATAAGCCCTTCATTAACCCTGTCACTCATGGGGGACAATACAGACCCCCATAAGCACTTACTTAACCCTGTCACTTATGGGAGTCAACACAGACCCCCATAATCCCTTAATTAATCCTGTTATTCATGGGGGTCAATACAGACCCCCATAAACCCTTAATTTACCCTGACACTCATGGGAGTCAATACAGACCACTATAATCCATGAATTAACACTGTCACTCATAGGGGTCAATACAGACCCCCATAAGCCCTTCATTAACCCTGTCACTCATGGGGGTCAATACAGACCCCCCATAAGCCCTTCATTAACTCTGTCACTCATAGGGGACAATACAGACCCCCATAAGCACTTACTTATCCCTGTCACTTATGGGAGTCAACACAGACCCCCATAATCCCTTAATTAACCTTGTTATTCATGGGGGTCAATACAGACCCCCATAAACCCTTAAATATTCCTGACACTCATGGGAGTCAATACAGACCACCATAATCCATCAATTAACACTGTCACTCATAGGGGTCAATACAGACCCCATAAGCCCTTCATTAACTCTGTCACTCATGGGGGTAAATACAAACCTCAAAAAAACCTTAATTAACTCTGTAACACATGGCATCAATGAGGACCCCCACAAGCTAATAATTAACTCTATCAGTCCAATAGGGGTCTATATACACCTCAATAGGACACTAATTAACCCATGTAATAACACTATAAGTGCCATGAGGGTCATCCAGGACCCTCATGACACAAAGTGTAAGAACTACCCAGGGCCTATTTAATCCTAACAGTATACATTATAATAATAATTATTATTATTACTATTATCTTTATTTATATAGCACCATCATATTCTGTATCGCTGTACAGAGGTTGAGTACTTGGCAAAAAACAAACTTAATACCTTGTAAAGAATTGAGGGCCTTGTTTTTTAGCATAAAATCAAATGTACATAGAGCTTGTTTCCAAGGCACTGGAACAATATTGAAAACTCTCAAACTTAAAATCCAACAGCCTTATTAAATTGCAATTCAGCAAATTCTAAAGGACTCTATATAAGTACATAGCATATGTTTTTTACATAAGTTTTTAGTTAGTGAACTTCTATCCAAAAGTAAGATTTTCACAAACTACAAACTTCTGTTAAAAAAATATGCTATATGTTTATATAGAGCCCTTTAGAATTTACTGAATTGCAATTTAACAAGGCAGTAAGGGTTTAGGTGTGATATAAGAGGGTGACAAATGCAAGATGGCAGTGTGAAAGCAATTTGTTTAGTCAAGTGGAGGTGTCTGTGTGTTGTACTGTAGATTGTGGGTGTAAGTGTTTTTAAGCTGTGGAATGTGCAGTTGTACATGTTAAGGCTGAAGGTGATAAGATTTTTTTAAACAGGTGTGTTTTTAGTAATTTTTTAAAGGTTTTGAGGCAGGAAGATATGCTAATGGAGCGGGACAAGGAGTTCCAAATAGTAGGGAAGGCACAAGAAAAGTCTTAAAGACTGGAGTGAGAGGAGGTGATGAGAGAGGAGGAAAGAAGAAGGTCGTTAGCAGAACGAAGGGGGTGGTTGGGAGAGTATTTTGAAACAAGAGCAGAGATATAAGGGGGTGCACTGTTGTTGAGGGCTTTATATGTTAGGGTCATGATTTTAAATTTGATTCGGGAAGCTATGGGAAGCCAGTGGAGTGATTGACAGAGAGAAGCTGCAGACACTGATCATTTGGTATTGAAGATGAGTCTAGCGGAGGCGTTCATTATGGATTGGAGGGGAGACAGATGAGAGATGGGTAGGCCAGCAAGGACGGAATTGCAGTAGTTAGTTGAGATATGATGAGAGAGTGTATTAGAATTTTTGCTGTGTCTTCTTTAAAATAATGATGAATTTTGGAGATGTTTTTTAGGTGAAACTGACAAGATTTTGTTATTGATTGAATGTCAGGAATAAAAGAGAGGGCGGGATCCAGTAGAACCCCAAGACAACGGGCATGGGAGGTAGGAGTGATGATGGTGTTGTCAGCAGTGAGAGATATTTGAGGAGTGGAAGCTGTAGTAGAGGGTGGAAATATTAGGAGTACAGTCTTAGACATGTTAAGTTTGAGTTGACGGGCAGACATCCAGGAGGATATGCTAGAGAGACAGTTGGAAACTTGAGCTAAAAGAGAGGGGGATAGATCATGTGCAGAGAGGTAGATTTGAGTATCATCTGCATAGAGATGATACTGAAATCCAAAGGATTTTATAAGGGTGCCAAGGGAGTAGGTAGATGGAGAAGAGGAGGTGGCCTAGGACAGAACCTTGGGGAGCACCAAGAGACAGAGGGAGAGGTGAAGAGGTTCCAGAGAAAGAGTGCAGTCCTTCTTACTTTCTTCTCCGGCACGGCCCCTGTTAAAAATAAACATGAGATTAGTAAAAAATACACACACACACAAATAAAATAAACATAATATACATTGAACTTACCTTTGCGCGATGTCCCTGTGCTCTTCTACCCCGGCTGGGCCATGTAAAAATCTGTCCTCTAAAAAAAAACAAAAAAACTAACAAAGGTCTGACGCTAATGATCCCCCTAGAGCCTTTTTCCGCAAGAAAATTGCCAATGGCGCCTTCTGATTGGCTGAAAACACTGTCAATCAGATTTAAGTCGATCAGAAGGTGCCAAGGTGTGAGCCAATCAGAATGGTATACACCTCCATATCCAATTCTGATTGTCTAATACACCAGACAATTTGTTTTAAAACAATCAGAAGGCTTTATTGCCTTTAGCCAATCACAATAGGATACACCCCCACAGGGTGATTAACTGAAGGCATCTGCGCATTCTGATTGGCTGCAGTCTAATTGACAGTGACAACAGCCAATCAGAAGGTCCTATTCCCTTCAGCCAATCACCTCTTGGGGGTGTATTCCATTGTGATTGGCTAAAAGCAATATAGCCTTCTGATTGGTTTAAAAAAAGATTGACAGGTGCATTAACCAATCATAATGAGATATGGAGGTGTATCCCATTCTGATTGGCTTACACCATGGCGCCTTTTGATTGTCAAGCAAATTTCAGCCAATTAGAAGGTGCCATGGTGTGAGACAATCAGAATGGGATACACCCCCATATCTCATTATGATTGGCTAATGCACCTGTCAATCTTTTTTAAACCAATTTCAAATAGACTGCAACCAATCAGAATGCTCTATTGCCTTAAGCCAATCATAATGGGATACACCCCCATGGGGTGATTGGCTGGAGGCATATGCGCCTTCTGATTGGCTGCAGTCTAATTGACAGTGACATGGGTCCCTTCAGCCAATCATAATGGGATACACCCCCAAAGGGTGATTGGCAGAAGTATTCTACACCTTCTGATTGGCTGTAGTCAATGACAACAGCCAATCAGAAGGCACAGATACATTCAACCAATCATCACCTGGGGGTATATCCCATTGTGATTGGCTGAAAAGAATAGAGCCTTCTGATTGTTTTAAAAAAGATTGACAGGTGTTTTAGAAACTGCCAAGGTGTGAGCCAATCCGAATGGGATACACTCCCATATATCATTCTGATTGGCTCACACCTTGGCATCTATTGATTGGCTGAAATTCAATTAACAGCGTTTTCAGCCAATCAGAAGGCACCATTGCCAATTTTCTGCTGGAAAGGGCTCTAGGGGCCTCATTAGAGCATGGATTGCTGAAGGGCCCCTGCCGGGGTTGAAGAGGAGGAGCACATGGACATTGCGCTGAGGTAAGTTGAATGTATATTATGTTTATTTCATTTTATTTTGTGTGTATATATTTAGTAATAATCTAATGTTTATTTTTAACAGGGTCCATGCCGGAGAAGAAAAGAAGAAGGACGGGGACATGCTGGAAAGGTGTATATAATATTATAATAGTATAGTATAATATTTAGAATATTTACAATGTTTATTTATTGTATGTAGTGTGTTTTTTTTCCTGGGGGGCGATCTGAAGGGATTTCTGCAAAGGTAATTGGTCTTAATTATTCTATTTTAGGTTAGATTTAGGGCTTGTGTATGTAGATACGATTTAATGTATGTTATATAGGGGGTATGTATTTTAAATAGGGGGGTATGTATGTATTTTACATAGGAGATATGTATTCTACATAGGGGGTATGTATGGATTTCCGATAGGGGGTATGTATGCATTTTAGATAGGGGGTATTGCATTTTACATAAGGGTATGTATGTATATAGATAGATAGTATTGTATTGTATTGTAATGTGGTGTATATATTTTGTATGTATTTCCTTTTCAGGTGTGTAATATTTTTTTAATTTCTGTAGTGGGGGGGGGGGGGGTTGTAATATAGCTTATTTTCTGTAATGTAGCTTTTTTGTTTTCTGTAATGTAGCTTTTTTATTCTCTGTAATGTCGTTTTTTTATTTTCTGTAATGTAGCTTTTTTTGTTTTCTGTAATGTAGATTATTGTAGATTTATTTTCTGTGACTTAGGTTTTATTATTTTCTGTGACTTAGGTTTATTATTTTTGTTGAGTTGGGAGGTTTAATAGGGGTAGGTAGGTAGTGTGTTGTTAATAAGTTAGGGTACAGGGGGTTAGTTTAGATTTAATGATTTATTGGGGGGGATAGTGCAGTGTAGTGTTTGTACTTAGTGTCATGAGGACCCTCATGGCACTTATGGGGTTAATGTTAGGCTTTTAACTGTCCCATGAGGGTCTTTAGATACCCTTATGGGACTGATGGGGTTAAATAGAGGCTTAGGAGGGCTTTGTTAGACCACCATAAGACACTGGGTTAAAAAGGCTTAAAGAGGTTCAAATAGGCCCAGTTAGGGTTCAATAGGCCCACTTAGGGTTACATAGGTACTGTTAGAATTAAATGCGTATTGTTAGGATTAAATAGGCCCAGGCTTGGGTTAATGGGGTATAGTTAGAGTTAATAGTGTAGTGGATAACCCTCATAGCACTTATAATGTTATTACATGGGTACTTTAGTGTCCTATAGGGGTCTATATAGTTGAGGCATCCAGTACACTCACATTCTCACAAACAGCATTTCAAAACTTTTTTATTGCCTCGTCATTTTTGACAGGCAAGTCTCTAGTATATATAGTAAATAAATAGTACAGCTGTGTTCACATTTGAATGTCTAAAACAAGTTAAAAATACTGTTTCCAGCTCAGAATTCCAAGAAAAACAGTTATTACACTACATTCTGGTATTCAGGGACATGGAAATTTGCCTCATTCTTCAATCCATAGCCCATTTTAAACATGACTTCCTTTAAGCTTATGCCTGCTGTATTACACAGCTTTTATGCAAAGCCAAGGTTGGATTATACACAAGATGTTTTTGCGTTGATGTTGGAGGGGGTTCAGGAAGTGCAAAATCAAAAATGTGCCTGCCCCTACTGGGGGCCCAAGTATTATTTTTGTACCGGGTCCCCTATGCACTAGCTCTGCCACTGGTCAGATCGCCAGTATCTGGGGTCAGGAAAGATTCTTTTTTTTTTTTTTTTTTTAGACTATTGACAAAGGTTGAACTTGATGAACTAAAAGTAATTTTTCAACCTCAATTACTATATAATGTCAAATAAATAGTATAGATTGTTTTATTGGTACAGGAGAAAATTGTAAAATAAATAAGAAAAAGATGGTTTGAAAATGAAAAGATTTTTTTTTCAAACAAAATCACCAAAATGTTTTGAATAAAAAATATTGTTTTTTAGAAATGTATATTTCCATATTATCTTGAAAAGATTTGTGTGCATAAGGTACATTAGGTAAGCTATGGATGCTTGGAATTACTCAATACTTCTCTGAAGTTACACATGATTGAGATTTAACAATTCTGGGAACACTTTTAGACAGAGGTGTTCACCTCAAAAATTACTTTTAATTAGGCAGGTATTAAGAAAATCCTTGTTTGTAGAAAATATATACAAATAAGTACTTAGAAATGTTTGCAAGAGCATTTTTTACTCAACCAGAGATTTCTCAACAATTAAATTAAAAAACTAAAGTTCCACGTAGCTTGCCCAGGTACACTTAATCAAAATAAAACCAAATGGAAAATTAAAATTACATTGATGCATGAAACTAACAGCCCCATTAAATTAAGATTAGGAGTAAAAACATAACTCGTAACGTAGCTCACAAGACTTCAAGCTATTAATTTATCCGCTTAAAGCAACCCACAGATGACTTTCCGGGTTAAGACGCAGCAAGGCAGAAAAAGCCTACAGAGAGGTGGAACGTGGAAGTTTGCGGCTGCAAATCCTTTGTTCTATCAAGCCCATAACTGCTACATTCCAATTGAGCTATTAAATTGCCTCAAAATCACTGGCATTCAAACTCATAACTCGCAAATGGAGCCAAGAAGTCAACGAGTGCTAGAGAGGACCAGCAAGGGGGTAAAGTCCAACTTATATCACTTTAAAGGCAAATATTACCACACTACTGTGCTTTTCTTACAAGGGAAAGTGATGTTAGGTCTTAGAATTAATAGCACAACAATCTCAAGTCTGCAAATCTGCCCAGAAAAATACTTTATTTCAAGCTTGCAGCCTTTGCAAGCTTCACATTGCACTTAGAGGGCTGGAATTTAATGTGGCTAAATGTCGTACAAAAATATGGGTACAAATGCATTAACAGATGCCTATTCTATTATGAGATTTTACAATGTCTTCCTCAATATTATTCTCTAGTTTCAACTTGCTGTCATGTACAGTATTTTACTACAGCAACTTTCCATATGCTAAACTGCAATTGTAAATAAATGCATCAACAGCAACATATACATTTGCAGGATATTGCCAAGATACTATAAACTGAAGTTACTAAATGTCATTTAGGCAGAAATAGCTTCACAATAGTTACTTAAAAGGCAATTTGTGTTCCAACTGATTTAGGCAGTAATGAGTCAGTTTACAGCACTTTGGCTGAAAATGCGATAGTGTGATCTTGGCAACCAGAACACTGCACACTTTCAAAACTTATACTCTAAAATAATGGCGTTATTAAACTACAGCTTCTATCCAAACTAGATTTAATGCTTGACCAATAGGAATCTAGCTCAGAAGATAACATAATTGTACATGTCGCATACTGGTTTATTTATCCAGAGAAAGGATGCATTCTAGAAAGATCTACGGTATAAAAAAAGCATCATTTAAAATTGTACTAACTTTGTTATATTATAAGACAGATAGTAATTAAAATGAGAAAAGACGTGGAATATGAGAGGAGAAGAATCAAAGTATCATGTACATAGGAGTAGTTATGTAAAAACACACATTAAGATACATAGTGTTATATATAACCATTTACATTATAATGTAACTAACAAAGGTCCAGATGTACTGAAGGTTGCACTTATGGAAAGCTGATAGGTATAACTGTTTTTTTAACTGAATCCATAAAGGGATATATTTAAATATATTCTCATTTTCCCAGATCAAACCTCAAATATGGATATATAGTGTGCTATATAACATATATTTAAAATAATATTTACCCAATGAACATTATCAGCCATATTCATTTCCATCCTCGTAAATAAGAGGCTTCTACTTAAATCCTACATACTGCAAAATTTCTCAAAGTTACAACGCTATTACATTAGCCAGGCTGCGAGCAAAGTGAGAGCTACGCAGGAGGGCCGTCTGTATGAACACTGCAATAATGTACATGAGGAGTGAAAGCCTGCGAGATGATCTTGCAGGCTCCCACACCTCATCAATTAGTGCAGGGGTCCTAAACGGGACCTCCGCAGCAATCCCACACATAAGCCCTGCTGTGGGGGGTACTCCAACTACCCCCCTGGCATCTAAAATGAACACCCTCACCCACTGAACAGCATGGAATATTATGCACAGGTCAGAGTCTGGGGGCTTCCACTGCCCAGCATGGAATATTATACACAGGTCAGAGTCTGGGGGCTTCCACTGCACAGCATGGAAGATTATACGCGTTGCCTCTGTCTGCGTTATTATAAGGTGTGTACTGTTAAGTAGTACTATTCCTATCGGTTTAATCCCTGTTACGTCCACTATCAGGGGACGTGTATATGGCATGGATTTTTGGAAGCGGGAGATGGAAAAAGATGCTTGGTCGGTCCTCCCACTTCAAATTTGGGGCACTGCGCGTGCAATCTAAGGTGCCACCAGATATGATGTATCACTGTGCACTGGCAAAAGTTGGCAGAGTAGATGTAATAGGCTTCACACAAACGCCTATAGGCAGAGAATTGCTATTCAATCTATTACAGTCAAAAAAGTGTTGTTTTATTTCACTGAGCACAATATAAGCTGTTAGGTGTTAGCCTGTCACACACACACACTGGCAGGCAGGCATATGCAATTAGATTACACAGAAAAAAAATATAAAATAAAATAAATTATGTTCTAGCCCTAAAAAGGGCTTTTTGGGTTTCTGTCCTTCAGATGGAAGGCTCTGCAAGGGAGTGTATGCTGCTGATTGGCTGGAATGTGTCTGCTGTTTTGACACCCATGAGTTGTAGGGTTAATTATTGGCTTATGGGGGTCTGTATTGACCCCCATGAGTTATGCAGTTAATTATTGGCCTTATGGAGGTCTGTATTGACCCCCATGAGTTATAGGATTAATTATTGGCTTATGGGGTCTGTATTAACCCCCATGAGTTTTGGGGTTAATAAAGGCCTTATGGGGGTTTGTATTGACCCCCATGAGTGACAGGGTTAATTATTGCTTATGGGGGTCTATATAAAAATGTTAAATGCAGCCGGGGCCTGATCTATGCAGATCGGGGACCCCCACTGCAAGGAGTTAATGTGGGGACACTTAGGGGGTCCCTATGGGGATCCCCAGCATAGAGGGGGAATTTAAAATGTTTAAATGCAGCTGATCTATGCAGATCTGGGATCCCCGCTGCAAGCGGTTACTGTGGGGGACTGCAGGATGTGTATAGGGAGAAGGGGGGAGCCTCACACGGCTGTCTCGGGCTGCTCCGAGGCAGCACATAGAGGCTTTAAGATCCCTTGCTGGCACTTTTTGTGCCCATAGGGATTCTTCCGAGGTGCAAGATTCACCTCATAGATTTAAGGCTTTGTGTGATTCCATAGCTCTCTCTGAGCCTTTTTCCGCCCATTTTTCGGAGTCATCTCGCAAAGCAGGCTGCGAGGGATTCGGTCATTGCAAACAGCAAAAAAACTGTCTTTTGCGAGGACCGAGAGAACTACGATGGATAATTTAATAAGGCCCTCAGTATATATATATATATTTTTTTTTTTTGTATCTTTAGATCCTTGGCGCTTATCTTCAGTTTCTTTTTCCTTAATACTGAGAAATAGAGAAAGGAGAAAAGAGGCTCCTTTAAGGTAGCAGGTTTTGCAAATGAGGACAATTCTTTAACAGAAGATAATCTCCTTACATTTATGTCAGGTTATTCAGGCCCTCAGATCCTTTCACTGCTCTCTTTGTCCAGGGTTATGTGTGCAGTCAGCTTTATGCATGCAATCATCAGGGAGAGAAAGGTATGGTGAATAAAGTTTTAATACATAGTAAAAAAAATAATATAAAAAGCTTACATTAGGCTTAGTAATGCCACAAATGGAAGATAACTTCCTTCAGTCTTCTGTGTCTGTATCTCCAAAGGTCAGCAGCAGCACTCCACGTGTTGTGGTTCTGTTTCCAGCTTTGGGTGTCACAGGTGGAACTGTTTAACCACTCAACCGGTTTCACACTTGTGCTTCATCTGGAGTGGGTCGTTGTGTTGGTCTGTTCTTCTAATTAAGTCATTATCTTAATTGACTTGAAAATGCTCATCATTTACAATTGACTTCTCGATTAGTAGATAAATAATACAAATTTCTATTTTTACAGCATGGTTCACTTAAAACAAATATAAAACTTTTATAAATTTACAAGGTACACTTAAACATTATATATGTAAAAATAGTTTCCTAACACTCATGGTATAGTCTATTTATTAACTTCATTATTTGTGTGATTATATCTGCTTGCTGATTGAAACTGCTAAATGGTATATATTTCCCATATTATACTGCCAACTACTGCTACTTCATGGTATTGCAATTTGATAGTGACTGAGTGGCTGATATTATTAGATGAAACTATTTAAGTCAAAATCTACATTTAAACATTTGGGGGCCATAGCGTTCAAATAATATATTATCTCTCCTTCATTTTGAGATAATGTTTTTACTTTTTCCCCCTCTCCAATTCTGTTTAATTTCTAAAACACCTATACATTTAATTTCTCCTGGGTTTTCCTTAAAGTGTTTTGAAACTGAATGATTTGGAAAACTTTTTTTTTATATTTCTGATTTGTTCCTCAATTCTTTTGTGAAGAGGTCTAGCGGTGTGGCCTATGTATTGTTTCTTACAGCTACATTCTAGTATGTACATAACATTTTTTCGATTTACATAATATTTTGTTTGACACCTTAATTTGGTTTGTAATTGAAGTGCTTTCCACTATACTATCTTTAGGACATTTATTTCTACAGGTTTTGCATGCATTACTTTTTTATTTATAATCTGTTCTGTATTAAGCATGCTTTTAACTAGCCTGTTTTTTAGGTTACCTGATCTCCTGAATATCATTTTTGGGCTTTTAGGCAAATGTCTTTTAGAGAGATATCATTCATGAGTATATGCCATTTTTTTCTTATTACTTTCTTTATCTGTATATGATTTTTGTTATAATCCATGATGATAGACATTTCATTTTCTTCCTTATATTTGCTTTTATATTCTAGCATAGTTTTTCTATCAATTTTCTTTATCTCTTCTAAGGCATTATCTATTTCTTGTTCTGTGTATTTTTTTCTACAAATTTATTCTTAATGTTTTCTGCTTGCTTGAGAAATATTTTGTTATCACTGCAGGCTCTTTTACGTCTTCTGAAATCCTCTTTTGGTATATTCCTAGACCATTGCTCATGGTGTTGACTGCTTTTTAAGATGAATTTAAAAACAGTCTGTGGGGTTAAAATATGTTTTTGTTTTAATGTTGCCATTCTCTATATATATGTTTAAATCTAGAAAGTGTACCTCTTTTTTGCTTGTTTGTTCTGCAAATTTTAAGTTATTTTTATTGTTATGTTCATGGAATTATTAAATTTAAAAGTTCAAACAAAAACTTTATTGTGAGTTGCCTAAACCCGGCTTACTCATAGATTAAAAAGAAGTTTAAAAATAAAAGTGTAGAGAAGAAGCCCTGTTATTGGATATGGTGAGAGGAAATCCTAACTAAACTACCAAAAAGACTATACTCTAAAAAGTATAATGAGATAAGGATTAATGAAAGTGAATGGGAGATGGAAGTTTGGAATAGAACATATGATGTGCAGTGACCATAAGTTATATAGTGGACAGAAAAAAGAGGAGACTGCCACTGGTAGTGATACTGATACTAGAATGGTAGCTATGTGGAAACACTTGTTATAGTGTATAGCACTGAAAAAAAGGAGGTAAGTGAAAATAGTGGTGAGAACAGGAATAAATGACAAGATGGTGATGGAAGAGGTAGTAGAGAAAGGAGTTTATCCTCATATGCACAAAAAAATTGTAAATCATAGGATAAACAAAAAATAAATGGTATAAATTACCCAGAGCTACTTAAAAAACTTTTATAAAATTTAAAAAAGTGGTACTTCAGGCTCAAAGGATATATGGTCTAAAAGGAGACCAATATTTTAGAGGGCTTATAAATGCTCCTGTGCAAATAGGGGATACTGACCGGATTATAGGTATACCAGTCACTTGATCTCTGAAGGTCTTAATATTCCCCTTAGATCCCACTTATATAGTGATACAAAATGGATCTGGGGGTTTACCCTAATAAGGGGACCAAGAAGATACAAGTGTATATACTCTTATGTTTAGATGAGTCTAAGTAAAAAAGGTATATAATAAAGGCTATTACTTACTGCACCAGGATGCATGAAGCCTCTAGGTCCTTATACTTGTGCCTGATTGTCCACAAAATGATATGGCTGTCGCCTGACCGGTTTCGTTACCAGTATGGTAACTTTCTCAAAGGCTGCCACTTCCTTGTGATGCCCTTCGCGGGCTTTTTATTGAACTTTCGGAGCCACGCCCCCTGGGGGAGACCATAGGATTCTGTTGCTGCAGACGGCACGTCATTCGACATCATGACGCGCATCGCTTAGCAACCATTTAGACGCCAATCAACGTTTGTCCTGACGTCATGACGTGCGTCGCCTAGCAACCACGTCGGCGGTAACCAGCGCTCAATTGGGTCAAGCTATTCACATCAGAATAGCCTCCACCTCCACAAGACCCCGGAGGAAACCACACCAGGTGTCTAAAGCCAAACAGACCACACCACACAACCCAGAAGAAGAGCAACCCTCGAAGCCCTGTGAGTGTGTTGAAATGTTTTAAGTGTGATAGCTCGCAGACAAAAAACCTAGGTCACTAAATGACTAAATCACTCCTAGTCTATATGCTGATTACGGTGAATGCATCAGAGGACAGGGGATATCACATAGAAAAAGGTGATTATAAGTTAGTCGTTTTTGTGTGATGAAATCCTATATGTGTATACCAAGAGTTTGCAACGTTGCTCCACAACATATATAGATAGATGTCTACATAGAGAAGTCTACAGAGATAAACTGATATCTAAAGAACCCAACATACAGATGTATTTAATCATGTGTGTATTCATATATCTCAAGAACCTATCAATAGTCACATCAACAGTGAAATTACAATTAGAAATGGACTTGTTTCCTGATTCGATTATGGATGCCCGTTAAAAATAAAAATAAAAATAAAAATTTAATAGTTTTTGGTGATAAAGAAGTAATTCAAAATATATAAGGTACTCAATAACTAAAGAGTGATAACTTTGTAGGGTGCCAATGTTCCAAAAATTAGAATGTAAGTCTGCACCAATGTGCATGTGTATATATACCCCGTTGCCTATGGCAATCTATAAAAAGGTGAATGCAAAGATTCTCTGGAGAGGGTGAGCGGTCTGCAAAGCCTAAAGTGTAAGACTTTAGGCGCAAAGGAAATGCTAAGTATTGTTTACACTGTTTGTGGGTGCTCACTTTAAGGTAACAAGTGAAAAGGAATAAAAAACTATATAGTGACCGACTTAAAGTCGAAAAGAGAAGAAAAAGAAAAAAAAAAAAAAAAAAAAGGAATAAATCTTTGAAAAGGCAGTATTATAAGAAAGCTGAAAACGAAGCATCTTCATTTAGGCCCTTTGGGCTCAAGGATCCCAGGGCATGGATCCATCTGCATTCCAGTTGTAATAACTTGTTACTACTGTCCCCACCTCTAGGTCCCAGCCGGACGCTGTCAACTACATGAAATTTTAGACAGTTGAGATCTTCTGGATGGTACAATCGTACATGTTTGGAGATTGGGGTATCGAGTTCATTTCTGATTGATCCTATATGTTCCAAGATTCTTCTCCTCAACTGTCGATCCGTTTTTCCTACATAGATTCTATCACATTTGCAGATCGCCACATAGATTACTGATGTTGATAGACAGTTGTAGAATCTTTTTATAGGATATTTTTTCTTGGTTTTGGGATGTTCAAAGAATTTTTCTGCTTTGATGAACCTGCATGCCTTGCAGTGTCCACATTGGAAGAGGCCACTTGTGGGTTGTAGCCAGTTCCGTTCTTTTTCTGATGAGAAATGACTGTGAGTTAGTCTATCTCTTAGGCTTGTTCCTCGTCTGTATGTGACCGATGCATTTTTTGATATAACCTTATTTAAGATAGGGTCATCTTTGAGAAGATGCCAGTGTTTGGTCAAAATGGAATGAATTGCTGCACTATTTGTGCCATACGTTAAAATGCATCTAATCTGATCTGTTCCTTGTTCATCTTCTTCAATTTTTCTGTTGTTTTTATATAGAAGTTGAGGTCTTTCCTTTTCCAATGCATTTTTGTATGCACATTTAAGAACTCTATTCGGGTAGCCTCTACTTTTAAAACGTTCCCTTAGTTCTTTTGCCTGAATTTTGAAGTCTTCGATAGTATCGCAGTTCCTTCTCAGGCGGATATATTGCCCTGTTGGTATTCCTCGTCTGAGGGGCAAAGGGTGCTCACTCTTCCAGTCTAACAAAGAGTTGGTTGCAGTGTTTTTCCTGAACACGGTTGTATGGAGGTTTCCATATAGATCTTTCTTGATATAGAGGTCAAGAAATTCAAGAGCCTTATCATTAATTGTATAAGTTAGTTTTAAATTCATGTCATTATTGTTTAGGGTACTCACAAAATTTTGGAAGTCCCTTTTTGATCCAGACCAAATAATGAGAACATCATCGATATATCTATGCCATAACAATATATCTTTGGTGTATGTCTCATTTTTGCTTGAAAAAACTTCAGTTTGTTCCCAATAGCCTAGGAATAAGTTGGCATAGTTAGGGGCACATGCTGTTCCCATCGCTGTGCCCCTAACTTGTCTATACCATTTTTTGTTAAACAAAAAGAAATTCTTTGTCAGAATAAAGTTAAGTAAACTTAATAGTAAATTATTCCATTCTTCTCGTTCGACTCTCTTTGCACTAAGAAAATATGCAACTGCTTTTTTGCCCAGGTTATGTGGTATCCTACTATATAACTGTTCCACATCTATGCTTGCTAAGAAGGCTTTTGGTGGTATGTGGATGTTGTCTAGGCTTCTGAGGACATCTGAGGTATCTTTAATAAAGGAGGGTAGTGTAACAACTAGTTCCTTTAGATTATCATCAACTAGTCGACTTATTTTTTCTGTTAAATTTCCATTGCCCGATATAATAGGTCTTCCAGGAATTGGAGAGACTTGTTTGTGGATTTTAGGCAAAGCATAGAATGTGGCCACTACTGGACAGTTGGGTAGTAAGTATCTAAGGTTTTTTTCGGAAATAAGTTTTTTACCCTTAGCTTCTGACAAAATGGCTTTTAACTCTTTGTAATATGTTACAGCTGGGTTCTTCTGTAAGATTTCATATGTACTGCGGTCATCTAAAATTTTTAAACACATACTCTGGTAAGAGTTTTTTTCCATGAGGACTATGTTGCCCCCTTTGTCAGCAGATTTAATTTCAATATTACTTCTTTGAAGATCAATTAGTGTATTCAGTTCTGTTTTAGAGAGATTTCTTATTTCCTTATAGTCCTTCTTACTTTGTGCGTATAGTTGTTCTAAGTCTGTTGTGACTAGTTTGAGAAATATTTCAATATTGTCCTTTATTGCTGGCATAAATTTACTTCTGTTGACATAGTTCGAAGTGTCTATCTGGTTATTTTTATGGACAGCTTCATTTTCTTGTAATAAATCGACAAGATTCTGAAGGACAGCGTGATCTTCATATGGAAGTCCTAATGCTTCCATCTGTCTTGTCTTTATTCCTGCAAAGTGTTTTCTGAGTGCAAGTTTCCTAGTGAATAGATTTCCTTAATAAATTCCTTTAGGTCTTGTATACTACTTTTCCAAATGAAAAGGATATCATCCATATATATATATATATATATATATATATATATATATATATATATATATATTTAGGATAGGCTATGTCTAATTTTTTGATGCCAGATAGAATGCCAGATAGAATATTGACAAAGTTGTTTTCGAGGGGTTTGGGGGTGAGGGAATCAATGCACAAAATGACTTTGGTGGGTGGGTGTACTGACATAGCTTAGATTTAGACTTGTGATACACATTATGACATATGAATTATTATGAAAGATAATTGACAAAGACGTCCTAGTGAAGTAGAAATGCGTCAGGCGTAAACGTAAGCGTACATCACCATGTAGGACGCACCCTAGAGTCCTAAGTAGTTTCCATCAAGAAATATGTCGGTGTGATCTCAATGACAGTGTTTACTTAGACCTTTTTCTTGCCCTCAGATATATTATGGGACTAGGTAGAGCTTAGCTCTTTATGGTGTGGTAGAGATAATAAGATAACACTAGTAAGCGGGTATATTCCAATCCAGCAGTCCATTTCAGCAACTGTGTGGTAATCAATGTGTATATAAAGTATTATTATAAAGCTGGATTCAACACAATTATATAATAAGTAAAAGAATATTACCCTGAAATGCAATGGATCAAAAATTATCCTAAATGACACACCACTAGTGATATTCTTGATGGCTACTAACAGCACATAGAAGAGAACCATCCCAGACTGTATATTATTAGTGTTATCCCCAAGTGTCATTGTTAACACAGTAATAAAGGGAGTATATTGAGAACACTATATATATATAGGCCTTAAGTGATTTGTAAATACCAGAAGGTACATAGGGCTCAGAATAAAGTCTTATAAGATCTGGTATAAAATACTGACTATAACTGGATTTAATTACTACTTGGACACAAATATCCTCTACTTTGTTTCTGAAAATAAGAAAATAAGAGGCAAATCAGCCCTAATATATGAGAAACACTTAGGTGGATCTATTTAGTTTTTTGTCAGAGGAGTCCATTTTTCATTGTTTTAAATGTGTTTTTTTTCCCTTTCTTTTAAAGTTTCATTTTGTTGTTGTTACTGAATATACACAAAAATTTGAGTTTCATTATAACTAGATAAATATATAAAATAAATATATGGAAGAACTGAGGGAGACCAATTAAGAAAGAAGCAGACAAGGTACATTATTATCATTCATTTAGTTAAAGTCTGGATTCTGTGGCAGTTATCTTGTGATGGGTAGTAATACATTATCCTGACAGTTCTTCTGTTGATAACTGGATAAATAATAAAAAAAGCCATCTTGCTGAATATTTAAGTTTTTTTTTTTTTTTTAAATGTGAGTTTTTGGTTCATCATCAAAATTTGCTAAATATCAAAGTATTTTAATTTGGTTCACTAAAATGCATAGCCAACTGTTTTTAGGAGTTTGAGAAGATTTGTTCAGGCATTTGAGGAATCATCTAAATGAGTTGGATGATATGAAAGGATTAACATATGATGTGATTTTGAAGATCATATGTTAATCCTTTCATATCATCATATGTTTTAACTGTATGAAAGGGTAAATATATGTATTATGGCAATAAGCTGAAATTGCAATAATTGTTTCAATTGAGTAGATGGCTTTAGGTTGTGAAATCCATGTGAATCGATAGACAGTGTGTGGGGAAATTATCTTGGGGTTTCAGGAAAGTGAACTTTTGTTTGCCTTTGATGATGTCCAGAGATAATTTCCTTTAATGTTGATACAGACCTCATGATTTTGGCAACTGGAATCTTGACAGATACAATTTGTAAATCAGTGAAATCCAAGCTAATTTCCTCAGAATGGGCATGGCATTCAAAGAAACAGCATAATTTAAGGCAATTGGATAGTTGGGAATTATTGGTAGCTAATTTAATGGGGGGGTTTCTGTTGCATAAATGTACCTTACAAATATGGCTACAACTAGGGTGCAGCTGGCATGAAAAAACATTCTGGAGAAAGTTAACCTTTCTAGCAGTGTCTGCTGCTGAAACTGTTGATCCAATAACATGGTTGAGGTAGTGGATGAGAAAATGGTATATGAAGATGTTTAGAATTATTCATAATATTGTTTCAGAAACAAAATAAAATTAGGTAGTACTATTTGTGGTACAAAATGTCAGTCTGATAGTAAAATAGAGTCCTTTCATACAGTGCGTGTATGTACCAGCTTTTGATATATATATGGAGAGGAATTTGAAAGTATCACATCAAAATACTGCATTATTAATGATAAGAACTAAATTGTCATATTTAGTAAAAGTAAAGGAGGCACATCTGTACATTAGCACAGGAGGTGAGGGCATTGCTCATGTGAGCTTTTCCACACATTTATAAAAATGTCTTAAAATCACTATCAAGTTTGATACTATTCACAGATAGTGACTGTGGTCCCATCTCCTGATGTAAGCTTTGTGGAACTGCTTTTTTCTTTGTAAATATTCTTTTATGCATTGAATTGATTATTTGTTGGTTTTTCTTCATTTTTTTCTTAGGATTCTTGTAAATATTTATTGTAATATGTTTTAATCACTAAAGTAATCTGGTAATATGTTTTTATTTTTAGTTGCAGAGTCAGGATAATATATTACTGGATTTAAAAAGTAAAAATCTCCAGGCCTGGACAGTTGTTTGCTGTGTTTTGTACAGAAAGTTCATTATCTAAAAAAGGTCTATATCCACAAAACTAGAATACCAAAACAATTGGTGAGTATACTAGGGCTGATAGGTCCTAGTGAGACTACTGTAGCATTTGAAAGAGTCTGAATGTGTATTCCTATGTATTATTTCTCCTGATGCATAAGTGTGTCCACACTTTGTTTGATGGATATTTCAATCTTAATAATTATTATTATTATTTATTTTTTATTATCTTTATTTATATCGCGCCAACATATTCCGTAGCGCTGTACAGGGGTTTAGTACATGGCAAAAAACAAACTTAACACCTTATAAAGAACGGAGGGCCCTGTTTTTTAGCATATAATCAAATGCACATAGTGCTTGTTTCCAAGACACGGACGCACCACTGAAAACTTGCAAACTTACAATCTATTACCAATAATTTCTACTTCCTGTTGGCTCCAAGTGCTCTAATTTAGAACGGATATGTTAAGTGGAAGTCCAATTGGCTTGGAAGCATACACGGTGGTGTAAAAGTAAGTAGAGGCGTGCAGCTTTTAAACAAAGCATGTTCACAGCAGTGTCCTCATAGTTCATGCAAAACAGAAAGATGGGAAGGGAAAAAAGCTGCACCACCTGCTAGTGCAAATCAATAAGGTCAACAAGTGGACTCATGTAACAATTCTAAATTCAACATTCATGTTTAATGCCTTCATAGGCATGAGGTCATTTTATCACATCCCCTTTATTGTTCTGGTTACTCTTATCAGTGATCATGTATGTTTCTAAATCTTGATGTTCAATGGACTGTATATTTTTTTCTGGTCTCAATGTATGTGTGTGTATATATATATATATATATATATTAGAATAAGTTAGAATAATATATTAGAATAAGAGTATAAGCCGACCTGAGTATAAGCTAAGGCACCTAATTTTACCACAAAAAAATGTGAAAACATATTAACTCGAGTATAAGCCAAGGGTCCTTCCCCCCTGATCATCCTCCCCCCCATTATCATCCTCCTCCTCCCCCTTATCATCCTCCTTATCCTTCCCCCCTTATCATCCTCCTCTTTCCCCCCTTTATCATCCTCCTTCTCCCCCCTTATGTTCCTCACCCTTCCCCCCTTATCATCCTCCCCATCATCCTCCTCTTTCCCCCCTTCCCCCATGAAGACCTCCTTTATCCCCCTTCCCCTCTCACCCTTCTCCCCCTCCTCCTCTCACCCTCCTCTTCCCTTCCTCTTCCCCCCTCATCCTCCTCTCCCCCCCCATCTTCTTCTTCCTCCCCCCATCTTATCCCCCCTCTCACCTCTTCTTTGTAGCCTTCGATCAACTCCTGCTGCTGATTGGAGCCCAGCAGCATGTCTTATGCCTTTCCCTGGAACCAGCATATGCTAATGACGTGACGCGCTTGTGACGTGACGTCATTAGCATATGCTGTTTCCAGAGATAGGCATAAGACACGCTGCGGGGCTACAGAGAAGAGGTGAGAGGGGGAAAGGGAAGGGGGAAGGAGGGAGGAGGAGGATGGGGAAGAGTAGGGAGGAGGAGTATGGGGAAGAGGACGATGGGGAGTAGGAAGGAAGAGGAATGGTGTGCTGAGGGGACCCTCACTCGAGTATAAATCCAGGGATGCATTTTCAGCATATAAAAATGTGCTGAAAAAGTCAGCTTATTCTAGGAGTATATACGCTATATATATATATATATATATATATATATATATTTTTTATTTTTTTATTTTTTTATAATATAATAACTCCTAGAGGTTTTGTGACTTGCCTCTTATGACCCCAAATCTGCAATGTGATCAAGGATAAACAAACATGTATAGATGGGTAATTAGAATAGAACTTTGTTTCTTCTTGATGTGTCTAAAATAAAGAAATGTGTCATTGGTGTCATTGAAAAAGCTGCTTCCTTACAATAAAACACACGTCAGTCGAGCGTCTGAGGTCAGAAGCCAATTTATAGACAGCTCTCTGTCAGCTCTCTCTCTCTCTCATACAAGTTAAAACTCCTACAAGAAAGTTATTAATTAACCCAGACAAGTTTTACAATGTTATTACAACAGCAGTAGGGTCTTGGACAGTTACATTATATCAGCAGTTGCCACAAATCATTATTGTATTCTCCAGACAGTTTAAATGTTATATAGCCATCAAACCTGGGTGTAGTCTATACAGCTATGCAATCTAGGCTGTGCTAGATTAATACAAAGTGAATACATTCAGACCTTTTAAGCCATGGATTTGGGTGATATTACAATGTATGCTGCCATGCTCCTCTCAAGGTTTTTGGGTATACAGAGGATTTTATTACAAACCTCTTTTCAGCATTGAATTACTTTGCTATTTAGCAATAAGGTTAAACACTGCTGTATGCTCCTATTGGGTGCAAGTAGCACAACTGAAAGTGAAAAAGTCTGATATAAAGCAGCAAACAGTTTATCCACCATAGAAGTGCATTTACAGAATGGTGTTGTTGTTTAGTTGTTCAGTCAGGTCCAACTCTCTGTGACCCTATGTACTGGAGCATGCCAGACAAATCTGTCTGCCACTGCCCCTCTGGGCTCCATCAAGCTTGTGTTCATTGCTTTAATTACCTCTTCTATTCATCTCCTCCTCTGTCATCCCCTTTCCCGTGTGCCTTCAATCTTTCACAGCGTGAACTTCAGCCTCATGATCATACTTTCCAGTGAACAGTTTGTCTTGCTTTCCTAAACTACTGTTTTATTGGTAAACTTGCATTCCATGAGACTCTAAGCAGTTTTCTTCAACACCAGAATTCAAATGCATGAATTTGATGGTGCTCAGTCTTCTTTATAGTCCAGCTCTCACATCCATATGCTCTTACTGGGAATATCATAGTTCTAACTGTGTGGATGTTTGTTGATAGTGTATTATCTTTCCTTTTTACTAGCTTGTCTAAGCTTGCCATAGCCAGTCACCATCTACAGAGATCTTGGATCCAAGCAAAATTAAATCTGTCACTGGCTACACTTCTTCCCCATCTATTTGTCAAGAACTGAGAGTGCTGTTTTCAGTGTCTTTTTAACATTGAGCGACAAGCCAGCTTTTGCACTTCATCTTTCACCCTCACCAATAGGTTGTTTAGTTCCTCCTCACTTTCAGCCATTAGAGTAGTATCATCCATGTACTCTGCATGGTCAAACACAAAAGTATTGGGGTATAGACTGACCTGTCCCATTCTGTTGGCCATTGTTGAGTTTGCAAATGTGTTGGCATAAGGCAAAAAATACTTTCACAGTCTTCTAACTTTCCCATTGTGTATTCTTCTTCAGTCTCTTTTCATTGCTCCTTACAGTATGTCTCCTTTTCTCTTCTTACTATCCTTTACAGAATACTCTACTGTTTTATATCAACACACGGCATCAGCATGGCTTTATGATAGGCTGGTTTGCTAAACAGGAGCAGATTGGCTGAGTGAACAGGTACTGAGCAGAAATACAGCAACTGGACATATTTTAAATATTTCACTGCACTCTCATTTTACGGCAATGAAATAAATTCAGCCATCTCAAAAAACTGCAGGCAGACATGGTTAACACATATTTTAATATGTTAAACGTGCATCTGTTATTGTATTGGACTACTACTTAAATGTTAATATAAAATGAAATGTGATAAATTAAAATAAAATAATACATAATTAGGGATAATATTTTACATAAAAATAGATACATAGTGGAAAAACAAATAGTAAAAAACTCCCAGCAGTGACAGTGCTGTTATTGATATATAAGCTCAAATTTTATGTTCGTGAAGCCAAAAAATATTCAGTTATTCATAAGTGTCATCTTCAATTTTTATTGGCTTTTTGGATATAGAATTCCTGTGTACAGCTGAAATTAGATACTAGCAAAACTATGAATAAAGCATTTATGGTTTAGCTGAAATGAAGATTAAGTCAGTCAGTGGCTGCCGCTTGGAGTCAGTATCAACTACAAATTTTCCCACTGCAGTTTGAATATAAATTATGAGTTTATCATTGGAAATCAACAGCAACACAAATGCACATGATTGTGCTGCTTTTATATTGACATGTAAAGACATGTGTTGACAAATATATACTAAATATGTTGACTTGCAATTGACTCATTTGAATAGGATCCATAGTTGCCCAGAATATGACACATAGCTTCTGCCTCATACAGTACAGCTTAATAATGAACAAACTGTAGTGCACTGGGTTAAAAAATACCACACCGCAGTATTGTGAGAACGTAACTTTAACTTGTGTTCTTTCTTATTATAATAACATTAAATCATTTTGAATTACCCATTCATTTTATGCTGGGTTACTTGAATATGAAGAGAGTGGTGGAAAAAGTAATATCTATATCTACTAATAGATCACAAAGTTGCAGTGTAAAGCTCTAGGACGGAGACAATTTATTTTCAGCATCTTTGGAGATTTGAATATTCCTTTTCAGGAAGGATAACTGGTTGTGGAATCTTTGTGTAGGTGTGGGAGAGACAGTGAAGGCAAACATATGTTGCATAACATATGTGCACAATCACATTTATACATGATCTAGCAAGGATGACATCCCATGTCTAAAATAAGTAGGTACTCCTGCTATAGAGAAGCAACTATTTATTAGTAAGCTGATATTTTGCTAATTAATTTTAGTTATGAGATTGATAAGTATGAAGCAAAATAGTTTCATTAGTTAAAACCTTCAGCACTTCTACTCAGACACTTCAAACAAGTACTGATGACACATATAAATCTACCCTAAATTCAAACTGTACTTAGAGCCTACACATTTATAACTCCTTGAACATATTAAAATAAGGACCATATAAACTGTCTCAACTCAAAAATTGTACTGTGGATGCTTATGGGCGTGATCTTGTGATGTTTCCTAAGACACATCCACACGTGCGATTTTACTGTCTCTGAAAACAGAGCTACTTTACCCACCTTGAGGATTGGTATAATAAAGAGAAAATAAGCTGTTTTCAAGCCAAAACAGCACACTAACAGTGCTTATAAGTATGATCCAAGGTCGTTCTATGAGATACATCCATATAATTCCTTTTGATGCCATACCTGCAGTGTACAATTAAAAGCTTTATGCAACAAAAACCTTGAGAATATTGGCCCATATGGTATAGGAGGGGTAAAAGAGGAAATGAAAGAGGAGAGTTCAATTTAACTCTAAACATAGGTGATTTTGCTATCACTGAAAACAGGGTTATCCTATCTACACCACCCTGAAGATTGGTATATCAAAGAGAAAATAACATACAATGTACAACTAAGAGCTCTATTCAGCAAAAAGCTTGAGAATACTGGCTTTTATGTTAGCGGAGGGGGAAAAGAGCAAAAGAAAGATGAGTGTTCAATTTAACTCTAAACACATGTGACTTGGCTGTCTCTAAAAGCAGAGGTTTTTTTACCTACATCATCTTTAGCATTGGTATAATGAAGAGAAAATAAGCTGCCTCAATTAAAAAATTATAATATAAGAGTTTACAAGTATGAACTCATGATGTCCTATAAGATATATCCATATAACGCCCTTTGATGTTCTACCTGTAGTGTATAATTAAGAGCTTGATTTAACGAAAAGCTTGAGAATATTGGCCTATATGGTAGCTGAGGGGGAAAAAAGACAATGAAGGAGTAAAGTTAAACTGCTTTTGTGGCCCCCTTCAATCATGAACAATTGGGAGCATATGACACAGAATAAGTAGCTATCCAAAGGTTATGGGAGATAAAGTTTAGTGGCCTACATGAGATTCACTATTACCTTTTTCCTCTACTCATATAACCACACAGTCACTCTCGAAACTAAGGAATTAATCTCCCATTGATTCCCCATTGGCTACCTAGTGGACTACTTTTTTAAAAAAAAATATTTTCAGCACTGCATATTGAATATCATCTGGACACTCTTTTAACAGTCAGGAAATATCTTAGAGACACTCTCCCAAAAACTATCCATTACTATAAGGGCCAATTTATACTGGACAAACAACGCAGGCTTAGAATTGTGGTCCCATGAAAAGGAAAACTTGCTTAGGCTGTTTATATCTGCATGTAACTGACCTAGTATATTGGGGGCTTAACAAATCTGAGAATCATATTGAGCCTTATATTAGTCTTCTTTGGGAATTCTAAACTGCTGTTTATATTTGCATGTAACTGTTCTCTTGTACTTGGGGTTTAACATATTTTTTAATTATACTGAGCTCTATATATCAGTCTTCTTTAGGGCTTCTAAAATATACTTAGGGTAGATTCCATTCTTTCACTATTCTTTTTCCCCATATAGGTGGCAACTTTTTGCACAATCATAATAATTATCAATTTATAAAGTCATACATTTGACTTACAGTACAACTTTAAGAAAATATGCCTGATAAAATGAAAAATGCTAAAAATACTAAAGAGCAGTTTTCTACAAAAGGGAAGACTAGAGATAAAATCAAAGAAAAAAAGGGAAACACAAGACTATCTACTCCCCTTATGTCCCCAAATAACAGACAATTGGATATGGAAATTGAGATATCCCAAAATTCATACGTTTTGGAATATCCAAATATGTCCATTGATAGCGTTGACATCAAAACACCAGAAACTTCCAATTCATCAGATCTGGAACATCAGGAAGCTTTAACAACAGGCAATCTGAAAAAAATATTAGCTGATTTCCAAATTGCTTTGAGACAGGAACTCACTCAGGGTATAGGTAATAACAACAAAGCTATTAACTAGATTGAAGATCGAACTGATGAATTGGAAAACAGATGGGAAAAAATGAGGACAGACAATCAGTGTATGATGATACAAGTAGCTCGCTTGGAGGAGGAAGTTTAGTCCCTGAAGAATAAAAACAATTATCTGGAGGATCATTCCAGAAGGAACAACCTAAGAATCAGAGGAGTCCCTGAAACTGTTCCTCCAGGCAGGCTACAAACTTTTGTACAGTATTTTTTGGAACATTTGGTAAAACTTTCAGAAGATGATGAAAACAGGATAGACAGAGTTCATAGAATCCCCCTGCCTAAGACTATGAATAGAGAAGTTCCCAGAGATATAATTCACAGATTACATCACTTCGCCTATAAAGAAGTGATCCTGAGGGCTTCACAAGAGAAAGGATCTTTTAACATTCCTATCAGGGTGTACAGATTTATACAGATTTATCTAGTGAAACACTCAAAAAAAGAAGAGAGCTTTGAGAGACAAATAATTATTGTCAACTCGGTGCAAGAGGGGGAAAAGGTCCATACAGTTTGTCCCTTCAGTTAACTCTAATCAGGAACATACTACATTTTCTAAATTAGAAAACTGTCAAAAAATGTGAACCGCTTGTTGATCATCAACCGAAAATGGATTAAGAATGCTTAATAACTGTTTGGAGGTTTTGGATTTTCCTTTTTTTTTTTTGTCACTTAGGTGTTACTATGCCCTTTCCAACAAAGGTGTTTCACACTTTATATAAAGAATAATGTAAAGCATGTAAGCACCTATATATAAAACAACTGAGTACATTATTATATATGAATTCTTAAGCCCACTTATGATGATATTTGAAATAAATGGTATAATATAAATCACTCACACAAAAATGATAACTCAATAGATTAATTTCTCTTTTTCTTGTAGTA
Source organism: Discoglossus pictus (assembly GCA_027410445.1). Classification (NCBI taxonomy): domain Eukaryota; kingdom Metazoa; phylum Chordata; class Amphibia; order Anura; family Alytidae; genus Discoglossus; species Discoglossus pictus. Next base: position 241,260,349 of record CM050165.1, on the reverse strand, counting down.
ATTAGTCACTAATAGATATTATATAAATAAAGTAACACACACAAGAAATAAGCACATAAATTGCACTATATCTAACAGAGTAAATACAAATGCACTAAGCAATAATTACTAACTTGAAGCTTATTCAATGAAATAACACAATAGATTTAGGAATATAAACACTTGACATGACTTTTCATGTTAGAAACTACAAATCATCTTTTCTTATTTTTGAGTAAATGGAAAAAATCAAATGCTGTACTTACTCTCTCTCCAGGATGCATTTACATTGTGAAATAGAGCTGCTCTTCTTTTTTGTTTTTTTATGTTGCTATTGTTTTTTTGACAGAATACAGTGCCTTGCAACAGTATTCACCCTCCCTTGACTTTTTACCTATTTTGTTACATTACAGCCTTAAGTTCAATGTTTTGTTAATCTGAAGTTTATGTGATGGATCAGAACACAATAGTCTAAGTTGGTGAAGTGAAATGAGAAAAACATATGCATAAAACTATTTTTTAGAAATAGAAAACAGAAAATTGCCATGTGTGTATGTAGTCACCCCTCTGGTGCAACCAATTACCTTCAGAAGTTACATAATTAGTGAAATGATGTCCACCTGTGTGCAATCTAAGTGTCACATGATCTGTCACTACATATACACAACTTTTTTGAAAGGCCCCAGAGGCTTCAACACCTAAGCAAGAGGCACCACTAATCAAACACTGCCACGAAGACCAAGGGACTCTCCAAACAAGTAAGGGACAATGTTGTTGAGAAGTACAAGTCAGGGTTGGGTTATAAAAAAATATCCAAATCTTAATTATCTACAGTAGCACCATCAAATCTATAATAACCAAATGGAAAGAACATGGCACAACCTGCCAAGAGACGGCCGTCCACCAAAACTCATTGGGCGGGCAAGGAGGGAATTAATCATAGAGGCAGCACAGATAACTAAGGTAACCCTGGAGGACCTGCAGAGTTCCACAGCAGAGACTGGATTATCTGTACATAGGATGACAATAAGCCGTACGCTCCATCGAGTTGGGCTTTATGGCAGAGTGGCCAGAAGAAAGCAATTACTTTCAGCAAAAAAACAAATAGCACTTTTTAAATTTGTGAAAAGGCATGTGGGAGACTCCCAAAATGTATGGAGGAAGGTGCTCTGGTCTGATGAGACTAAAATTGAACTTTTTGGCCATTAAAGAAAACGTTATGCCTTGCGCAAACCCAACACATCACATCACCCAAAAAACACAATCCCACAGTGAAACATGGTGGTGGCAGCATCATGCTGTGGGGATGTTTTTCAGCAGCTGGGACTGGGAAACTGGTCAGTGTTGAGGGAAATATGGATGGTGCTAAATACAGGGATATTCTTGAGCAAAACCTGTACAACTCTGTGCGTGATTTGAGGTTAAGACGGAGGTTCACCTTCTAGCAGGGCAATGACCCCAAACACACTGCTAAAGCAACACTTGAGTGGTTTAAGGGGAAACATGTAAATGTGTTGGAATGGCCAAGTCGAAGTCTTGACCACAATGCAATAGAAAATCTGTGGTCAGACTTAAAGATTGCTGTTCAGAAGCGCAAACCATCCAACTTTAAGGAGCTGGAAGAATGGCTTTAGGGTGTGAATAGTTATGCACATTGACTTTTTCTGTTATTTTGTCCTATTTGTTGTTTGCTTCACAATAAAAATAAAAAAACTTCTTCAAAGTTCTGGGCATGTTCTGTAAATTAAATGATGCAAATCCTCAAACAATCCATGTTAATTCCAGGTTGTGAGGCAACAAAACATGAAAAATGTCTACAGGGTGAATACTTTTTTAAGGCACTGTATTTAAAATTGATACTACAGCTTACACACAAGAAATAAACACAGAAATTACTCTATACGTAATTGAGAGTAAATATATATGCACTAAGCAACGATTATTATTTGAAATTTATTTCATGAAACAACACAACACATTTAGGAATAGAAATATTTCTCATTACTTTTCTTTTTCTTATTTTTTCTTTTTTTTTCTTTTTTTTGAGCAAGTGAAAAGAATCAAAGGCTGAATATAATTCCTTTCAGGATGCATCTATAATGCGGAATAGAGATGCCCCTTTTTTTTTGTTTGTTTGTTTGTGCTGTTACTGCTTTTTAAACAGAATATTTAAAATTGATATTGCAACCTCTTAGGTTCCAAACAGATTAGAGGATTACAAACTAACGAAAAAGTTTTAGCAATAAAAATGGCAACCTGGTCTGTTTCCCTACAGTCTGTATCTCTACTGAGGGAACTTTAACTGCTTAAATGACAGTATCTAAAAATACATGTCTACTGTCAAGAGATGCAATCGCTGTAGAGCCAATAACTTTTGTGTTTGCTCCGGCAGTGATTATTTTTATGTTTATGTATAGTTATTATATATCACAAATGTCAAATTGTAATAAAAATTATAAAAGTATGGATGAACTATATTGCCAGATGGAGTGTGAGTTGAGGAAACAAGGGAAGAGGCTTCTCCTAGAAATTATCAATGCAATATTGAATTTCATCTTACTGTGGAATCTAAAAAAACTGTATAAAGGGGGAGGCGGTGGACTCGGCGAGGAATCGTAAACATGAAAACAATCAGAATAGATTGACCATTGATGTCACAATTGTATTTTTTTTTTAAAGTACGCAACAAAATCAATAAACCTTACACATGAGTTTGAAGTTTGTATCTTACAATGTCAATGGCCTAAACACACATTTTAAAAGACACGCAACAATGGATTTCTTGCATATGGAAAATACAGATGTGTCTACAAGAAACACGCTTTATAAACAAGAGAGAACCTGTCTTATCCCAGAAAACTTTCAATTACATAATCTTTTTTAGTAGCAAAACTAAGACCAAGGGAGTAGCCATCCTTTTTAAGGAACGTTATAAAAGAAGAATATAGAGAAATTAATAAAGAAGGAAGAGCTATTGTTTGGATAGGCACAATTAACAATGTACAATATACAATTGTAAATATATATGTTCCAAACTATGGCCAAAACAGATTTCTAAAAAAAATCTTAAATCATGTTTCCAAAGTTAAGAGAGGAATTTTAGTTGTATGTGGAGATTTTAATCTGGTTAGCGACCCCTCGGAGGATAGGCAAACGACTAAAAAATTAGTTACAGATAGTCAGATGAAAAGAACAGCAAATAACTTCAATATCACCATGAGGAAACATCAATTATACGATAGTTGGAGATTATTCCACTCTGAAGAGACTGACCTCATATTTTTTTCATCTAGACATCAAGGTTACTCAAGGATTGATTACATTTTAACGGACCGAGACACTATTCAAAAAACTGTTTCAACAAAAATCTATCCAATTACTATTTCTGATCATGTGTATATAGCATTGATCATAAATACTACGTAGAATGCATGTACATCTAAATACCTAAAATAGATCCCACTCTCTTTAAGTCAAGAGTTTATGGAGACAAATTAAGACTAGAAATACTACATTTCTTTGAGTTACATGAGAAGTCAGTCTCTTCTAAAACAGTCCTATGGAATTCACACAAAGCGGTTATTAGAGGTATACTAAAATCATGGTCAGTGTATGGATTAAAAAACTTGTGGTAAATCACTGAAGAATCTTTACATAGAATTAAGTGAATTACAACAACTAAATAACAGTCCTATTAAGAAGGAACATTCTTTAAAAATGTCCCAGATGCAAGCACAGATTAAAAAAAGTCTCCAAAAAGTAGTTGACAATAAAATATGGTTATACCAACAGAAATTCTATCACTCAGGCAATAAACATGGGAAAATATTGGTGAATCAAATTAATAAAAAAACTTTATTAAAATAATAGATAAACTAATGGATAAAGATGGTAAAACACACTTGAATCCTTCAGAATTTGGAAACATCTTTTTGGACTATTATAGTTCTTTATATAATTTGAAGGAAAAACATAACTTCACTAAGCCTACTAAGGCTCAGATTTCGCAATTCCTGAATGGAATACATCTTCCTAAAATTACAGCTGAGCAACTAATTTTACTTGAGGAAGAAATAACAGAGAAGGAAATTCACAACTGTATTTCCAAATTAAGATTTGGAAAGGCCGTAGGCCCCGACGGTTTCCCTAACTGTTATTATAGGTTATTTGAAAAAGACATCATCAAACATTTAAAATCAATGTTCAATGAAATAAAAAAAGTCAAGGTAAGGCACCTTTAGATACTCTATGGGCAGCAATAATAGCATTACCTAAACCTGCTAAGGATACGTTGAATGTTATGAATTATCGGCCTTTATCAATGTTAAACTCCAACATCAAAATATACGATTCCATATTGGCTGCTAGACTGAATTTGTTTATAGGTAATTTAATAAATAAAGACCAAACAGGTTTTATTAAAAATAGGGAGGGCCCAGACAAAGTCCAGAAACTGATTGATTTACTTGCACACTCTAAAAGCAAAAAAAATCCAGTTGTAGCCCTATCTATAGAGCCAGAAAAAGCGTTTGATAGGGTCAACTGGGAGTTTATAGAGTCTGTAATGGACAAAATCAGTTGGGGCAAGTTTGAAAGTCATGCAGTAATGGCCTTGTATACCAACACAAGTGCTTATGTCGCTGGAACAGATTTTTGTTCTGAAACATTTTCAATTTCCAATGGCACTAGGCAGGGGTGCCCCTTGTTCCCCCTCATTTTCGCAGTTGAAACTGAACCTCTAGTTAAAAAAATCAGAGCCTCAGCGGGAATTAGTGGCATACCTACTAACTATATACAAAATAAGGTTATGTTTTTTGCAGACGATCTTTTGATAATGGTGACCAAGCCATTGCAATCTTTGAATAAACTACACGAAATAATAAATTAATATAGCTGGGTTTCTTACTACAAAATGAATGCCTCTAAATCAGAAGTGCTTCCCCTAACAATGATAGGAAAACTCTTAAAATCTTAAAGGATAAATTAAAGTATAATTGGGGAATAAATTCCTTTTCTCAATTTGGGATTACGTTTCCCTCTAATTTAAAAGATCTCATTAATGAAAATCTACATCCTCTTTATATTAAGATTTCTAACCTACTAACAGAATGGAAAAATACAACTTTTCTTGGTCTGGCAGAATTGCCACAATTAAAATGTCAATTCTTCCGAAATGAACATACCTTATGAGGTGTATCCCTTTAAAGTTTCCACAATACCAACTTAAAAAATGCCAAAGGATAATGGAAAAGTACATTCATAGGTTTAAACATCCTAGGATAAATAGAGATATTCTCTCAAGAGACTTTGTTAAAGGGGGTCTATCTACTCTGAATATAATTGATTATTATAATGCTATACTGTTAACCCATATATTAAAAATGTTAATATGTAACAACAAACCAACATTTTTGAAAACTGTACCACTCTCTCTAAGGAATTCCAATTGAATGGATTTATATTGCATAAAAAGATAGATAAAAAGATAAAAGATAAATTACCTTTTGTGATTAAAATTGTAATCACTCAATGGCACTGTGAGGAATTGACTCTGCTGGGTTTTGAACCCTGGTCCCAGGGCTGCTATACCTCTTCCCTACCACTGTGCCAGCCTGCCTGTTGTGAATTCCATTGAGACCTTATAAGCTTGACTCTGCTAGCAATTGTATCAGTACCTAAGTCTCTTCAGCTGTGTCTGGTCAGGTGTCTGGTCCTTGGCCTATATAAGGCACTTCCTGTCTATTGATCCTTGCCAGATTATTGTGTGGTTTCTGATCACTTCAATAAACCTTGTTCCTGTTTTCACCTACAAGTTTGCGGAACTAGATTATTGCTGACCTTGGCTACTGGTCTCCACAACTTTGTGATTTCTATATCATTACAGAATAATCTGGCCCTTTCATGGAGACCGCCGGGACAGATTCTGCATTGGCCCAGCAGGTTGCTTTATTTGCAAGAACTGTGCAGACCCAGGCACAGACCATCCAAGTGCTGCAGGACCAGCTGGCTGAACTGCAAAATAAATTTCAGTCAATGCACAGTGAGTATACCAGCTACAGGGCACGTGATGCTGCGGCTGCTACTGTTACACCTGCTCAAGAGGCCCGCTTGCCCCTGCCAGAAAAGTTTGGAGGAGATCGCAAAAAATTTAGGGGTTTCCTAAATCAATGCCGTTTGCACTTCATGATGTTACCTCACCAATTTCCATCTGAAAGAGAGAAGGTGGGATTTATTTTTTCCTTATTCAAAGATGAAGCCCTGGCTTGGGGCTCCCCTCTTCTGGAACAAGACAGTCCAGTCTTGGGTAATCTAAATGACTTTCATGAGGCCATGTGCCTAGTTTTTGATGACCCCAATCGATGTGCTACAGCAGAAGCCACTCTCCTTCATTTGCATCAAGGGAGGCGCTCGGTGGCTGAATATTCTGCTGAATTCAGACAGTGGGTTGCTGATACTACCTGGAACCAATCAGCCCAGAGGTTCCACTTCAGAAAAGGTCTCTCAGAAGCTATAAAAGATGAGCTAGCTCGTGTTGATCTTCCTGCTGACTTTGATGCATTTGTGCGTTTGGCTATCCGTATTGATCGGAGACTTTCTGAAAGAAGATTGGAAAGACAGGGCTCTTTTAGACCAAGTACTACTCCAATTTCCTATTCAAGAACTTCTACTCCGATCCCACAAACACCTACAGACTCTGAGCCAGAGGCTATGCAGGTAAATCTAATAAGAGGGCCATTATCCAACGAAGAAAAACAGTGGCGACGCACTCACAATTTATGCCTGTATTGTGGTAGTGCAGGGCACTATGCCATCAATTGCCCTAGCAAATCCAAAAGAACAATAGCTATGGCGGCTGAGGGTGCACAGATTCGACACCAATCCCAGATTTTGGATCAACTGGATTCTGTCACACAACCCTTGTTTTCTCTGGCTCATGGTGAAGAGGGTATGTTGACTCAACATCCTCATTTTGTGGTGCCTATCACGTTGCAATGTGGTGATCGTAAAATTTCAACTACCGCTATGATAGATTCTGGAGCAGGCGGAAACTTTATGGACATTAAATTTGCAGCAGGAAATAGAATTCAGTCTATCCCTAATTCTTCACCTGTGTTAATGGAGACAGTTGATGGTTCTCCACTTACGTCAGGACCGGTTACACATGAGACTGTGCCCTTAAAGTTGACTGTGGAAGTGAATCACCATGAGGCTATCTCTTTCCACCTAATTTCCTCAACACAGTTTCCAGTGATTTTGGGGGTACCTTGGCTTGCTCTGCATAACCCACAGATTGATTGGAAGATCAGAACTTTGTCCTTTCCTTCAGAACACTGCTTAATGAATTGTCAACCCTCTAAGGTAACACCTGTTGCCACAACAATTAATGAAATGGTTGCTACAAACTTGACTAAGCTTCCTCTACAATATCGGGATTTTGCAGATGTCTGCGATATGAAGAATGCTGATCAGCTTCCACCACACAGGCCTTATGATTGCCCAATAGAGCTGTTGCCTGGGGCTGCTATCCCATTTGGCCGTATATATTCCCTTTCTGAGCCTGAATTGAAAGCTCTTCGTGAATACCTACAAGAAAATCTTGCCAAAGGCTTTATTCGACCATCTACTTCTCCAGCAGGAGCTCCTATTTTCTTTGTAGAAAAGAAAGATGGCAGCCTACGGCCATGCGTTGATTACAGGGACATTAATAACATCACTGTTAAAAACCGCTACCCCTTGCCTCTGATTCCTGAACTTTTGGAGAGACTCCGCTCAGCTAAAATATTTACGAAGCTTGATCTTCGGGGGGCATATAATCTGGTTCGCATAAGACCCAATGATGAATGGAAAACAGCTTTCAGAACCAGGTACGGGCATTACGAATATCTAGTAATGCCTTTTGGGCTGTGTAATGCCCCTGCAACTTTCCAGCATCTTATCAATGATGTACTACGAGATCTCCTGGATCAGTTTGTTGTGGCATATTTGGATGATATCCTAATATTCTCTGATAATCTTGAAAACCACAGAAAACAGGTCCGTATAGTTCTAGAGCGCCTTCGTACCCACCGCCTATACATTAAACTAGAAAAATGTGAGTTTGAACAAACAGAAATTCAATTCCTGGGGTATGTAATAACTCCCAAAGGTTTAAGTATGGACGCAAGTAAAATTAAAGCTGTGCTGGACTGGCCCATCCCCAAGAATGAAAAAGATGTTCAGAGATTTGTGGGGTTTGCCAATTTTTACAGGCGTTTCATTAAGAATTGCTCTGCCGTTATTACACCGATCACTGAACTCACACGTAAAGGGACTCCTTTTCAGTGGTCCGATAAGGCGGATACCGCATTTTCCCGATTGAAGACTCTGTTTACCTCTGCCCCTGTCCTGGTACATCCTCAGCCGGAATTACCATTTATTGTGAAAGTTGATGCTTCTGATTCAGCTGTTGGTGCTATACTGTCTCAAAGGACTGGACCTAAGATGCTGTTACATCCGTGTGCCTTCTATTCCCGCCAGATGGTGCCAGCAGAAAGAAACTATGACATAGGGAATAAAGAACTATTGGCTATAAAAGCTGCCTTCACCGAATGGAGACATCTCTTGGAGGGAGCTACCCATCCAATTACTGTCCTCACAGATCACAAAAATCTGGAATGTATTCGATCAGCTAAGAAACTGTCAGCCAGACAAGCACGCTGGTCCCTATTCTTCTCAAGGTTTAATTTTTTGGTTACATACTGTCCTGGCTCCAAGAATGGTAAGGCGGATGCCTTGTCTAGAATAGCTGACCCCCTCCATACTACCGTAACCAAGACCACCATCTTGCCAGAGGATATATTTATAGGAGTTACATTTCCTTCTGATCTGATGTCTCGCATTAAAAAGGGCTACGCTGAAGACCCAGTTCTTCGTGATCCTCCTCGTGACCTCCATATGATGATGCGTAATGGGTTTTGGATTTTTCAACAACGTCTGTTTGCTCCGGAGTCAGTGCGACTAGACCTTTTACGTCTCTACCATGACTCAAAACCAGCAGGTCATCCAGGAATCCGAAAGACACAAGAGCTACTTGCCCGATCCTTTTGGTGGCCGAAGTATCATGAGGATGTTAAGAAGTATGTGTCCTCTTGTGATGTGTGTGCCAGACATAAGACTCCTCGCTCATCCCCTGTTGGCTTGCTTCAGCCTCTTCCGATTCCTCATCGTCCCTGGGGATCTATATCCATGGACTTTATTGTGGAACTACCTCCCTCTAAGGAACACACTACCATTCTTGTTGTTGTGGACAGTTTAACTAAGATGGGTCATTTCATACCAGCTCGTGGTCTCCCTTCAGCTAAACAGACGGCTGACCTGGTTATTCGGGAAATATTTTGCTTGCATGGAGTGCCTGATGAAGTAGTTTCTGACAGGGGAGTGCAGTTTACGTCTCGTTTTTGGAAAACATTTTGTTCTAATCTAGGTATTAATGTAAATGTGTCGTCAGCTTTTCATCCGCAAAGTAATGGACAGACTGAGCGAACCAACCAGACTTTGGAGCAATATTTGCGGTGCTATATTAGTTACCTGCATGATGACTGGCTGGATTTTCTACCCACGGCGGAGTTTGCCTATAACAATGCCCAACACTGCTCCACTTCTTTGAGCCCATTTTTTGCCAACTATGGTTACCATCCGACCTTTCTAGTCAGTCTCCCAATTGCTACTTCCATTCCTGCTGTCGCTGACCGGCTAACAGCCTTACGTGATTCCCAAGCAATGTTGAAAGAGACTCTTTTGGAGGCTCAGGAATGTTACAAAATAGCTGCTGATAGGCATAGAAAGGAGGCCCCAGTCTATCACGTTGGTGACAAGGTGTGGCTGTCAACAAGGAATCTCAAGCTTCGGATTCCTTCTCATAAATTGGGTCAAAGGTTCATGGGACCTTTTGAGATCATTGCTCAGATCAATGCTGTCACTTTCCGTTTACAACTCCCGAATTCCATGAAAATACATCCAGTGTTTCACGTTGCACTGCTTAAACCTTTTCATGAAAACACTTTCCCTGGCCGAGCCCTGCCTGCCCCACCTCCAGTCCTCGTGAATGGTGAGGATGAGTACGAAGTGGAAAAAATTCTTGACTCCAGGATCTTCCGTGGCAAGCTTCAGTATCTGGTTCGCTGGAAAGGCTATGGTGAGGAGGAGAGTTCGTGGGAACCAGTGGACAATATTCACGCTCCTGATCTCCTTCGGTCTTTTCATGTGCAGTACCCTGCTAAACCAGGTAATAGGGCATCCAGAGGCTGCACCTATAGAGGCGGGGGTAATGTGAGGAATTGACTCTGCTGGGTTTTGAACCCTGGTCCCCAGGCTGCAATACCTCTTCCCTACCACTGCGCCAGCCTGCCTGTTGTGAATTCCATTGAGACCTTATAGGCTTGACTCTGCTAGCAATTGTATCAGTACCTAAGTCTCTTCAGCTGTGTCTGGTCCTTGGCCTATATAAGGCACTTCCTGTCTAATTGATCCTTGCCAGATTATTGTGTGGTTTCTGATCACTTCAATAAACCTTGTTCCTGTTTTCACCTACAAGTTTGCGGAACTGGATTATTGCTGACCTTGGCTACTGGTCTCCACAACTTTGTGATTTCTATATCATTACAGGCACAGGATAACCAACTAAATCTTATTAAAACTCCCTCGCTAAATACCCCCTTAAGGGTATTACTCACCACAAGCCTATTAAACAACTTAGACTAGGACCTTAGGGGGTAACGTTAGTTTGCGATTTGTATAGAGATTCTGAATTGAAATCTTTTAAATTGTTGGTCCAGGAGAATGGCCTCCCAAGAGACCAATGGCTACAGTATCATAGAATAAAAAATATCCTAAATAAACGTGGAGAAGCCAGTTCTGTTAACAGGGGAACTTCCGAATTTGAAAATTTAGTAAATAACGTGAGAAAAAAAATCTATATCCAATTGCATTAGAATAATCAAACATTTAAAATACAACAATAAGACTAAACTAACAAAATACTAAAATGGGAAAAGTCTTTAAGTCTAAATTTGGAAACTAAAATATGGCATAGGGCCTTTGAATTAACAAATACCTATGTTACTTGTATTCCATTAAGAGAAACTTATTTTAAAATGACACAAAGGTGGTATATGATCCCTGATAAATTAGTAAAATTGGCTCTTTCCAAAACAGATGGTGAATGCTGGAGAGGATGTAACGATAGGGGCATCCACAAACATATGTGGTGGGGTTTTTCAAAAATTAAAAAAAATTGTAAGGAATGTATACATCAACTGTCCAAAATCATGAACTTTAAGTTACAAAATTACTCCAGCATTGATCCTCTTTCATAGATTGGTACCAGCATTGTATGTACTATGCTGTATCTCAAAACTTTCCCTAATAAAGTCATATTTAAAAATAAAAAAAAAAGCATATTTAAAAAATTACCATATCACTTCTCAGTATAAAAAAAGAAGTATACATGTCTTGAATCCCACTTGATTCAGATATTACCCAAAACATCCACAATTCCTCTCACTTCCAGATCACCCTGCATTCATGAGGAAAGAGCAGGAGGTGGTGGTGTGCACTAAAGCACACATTACCTCTTCAAGCACTGACCACCAGCTGCTAAACACAGCATGAGGGATCCAAATTATTTATACTCATCAGGATGGAAGCAAAGTACATATAAAATGATCTGATCACCCAGGGTAGAAATTGGATGTTTTTATAGATAAGGGAAAACCCAAAGCTGCCAATTGTATTTTCTCCAGGTGGCCATCAACTGGTTCATGAGTAACCCATTGAAAGTGCCAGTGTAACTAAGTAAAATAAATAAATAAAATAAAGCATATGACAGAAAAAAAGAATATGTTAATGTTAGAAATACTGATCATCATTATAACCTTGCTATACCTACTCCCACTCATAGATGAATAATGCTGGTGGAGTTTTGTGTTAAGAATTTAAATGTGGCATAAAGCCAGATCATTACTCAATAGGTTGCTTCCTACAAATTAAAACATTGTTAGAACAGAAAATACATTGCAAATGTATTTGACCTTTGTTCTTTTAGGATATTTTTGTAAACTGTTCCTTTGTAAAACAGTTTTGCTGAGGGATGTATAATATGCAGATGTTTCACTTACTCCCATTTTTAGGTTGCTGAACATTAGACAGAAATAAGATTTGTACATTTGAGTCATTAATGGATTCAGAGAAATTTACTGTTTTACAAGATGTAGTGTGATAATATATATGTTTATTTACTTTTTAGCAGAATATTTTCTTTTTATGGATGTTCCTTACAAGGAAGGTATTGTAACGCACAATCCTTAGAAGCCCTATAAATAGGAAATTTAATTCACAGCTCATTTTAGACTTGTTTATGCAGAGCATAAAAAATTGAGTTGCTTCAAGAGTCTTAGATTTTGACTACATTTCTATGTTATTGCTTATCATTAACTTGAAAAATATTTAGCCCATAACACAGATTTGCCAGGTTTGCAAATAAACATTTTCCTACTTCATAAACTTAGGTTTACCTTTTCTAGTAAAAGCAATCTTCATGTAAATGATAGAAGTATGCATTTTTTTAAACTAATTGATCAATATATGTAATAAAAATGATCTACTGCCAACATTGAAATCCTTTTTTTCTTCTTGCTGCTGTTTCCTCTATCAATGTCAAGCATTTATGCAGATAAACTCTTAGAGGTAAGCAGAAGAAGTAACAAATATATGGTTTCATCCCATATACAAAAGGTTTGGCATTTCATAATACACTAAAAGATATTTTGAACAGTTTATAAGCAAATATTTTTATTAATATTGTGTGTTGTTCTTAAATTAAAATTATATCAGTAAATTAATATCCTGTCCAATTATTAGGAAAGATTTATAACATACTCTCAGGTCCACAACCAAGCATATGACTTCATATGATTTTATTATGCATTTCTTATTTTAATGAAATAAGAAACTACACTGTGTACAAATACCTACTCATCTAAAAAAAAAAAAATATCCTAAAAGTGACAAATGTACCGTAACCAAAAACAAAACTTGTTTAGTTGGCAAAGTCTTTGCAGATACTATCAAATATCCTTTATGTAGTTACCTTTTTATTTTCAACATTAACCTCATAATCAATGACATTTTTAACATGGTTGAGTCAATGTCAAGCCACATCATTTGCACGTTACATATTTTAAATGTTTTTAATAAATCTGTTTTAAACAATGTACAATGATTATCTCCAGAATGCTAGTCCTTACTATTAAGTTGGAAACCACATGCTTTTATTGACAGTTAACACTGATTAATTTATAGCAGTGAAAGGAAATCTATAGCCTTAGTAAATATTGTTCTAATATCTATCTATCTATCTATCTATCTATCTATCTATCTATCTATCTATCTATGCAACCAAATAATGAAGAATAAGACCCAAAGTAAATCAGTTCAGACAGTTCATCTGTGCAAATTGTGCAACAAAAATGTGTATACATATATGGGAGCAAACATTCCCAAAGCTTTATATAACTATGAGTGCACATGATTACTTTTGTATATGTGTATATCTATTAAAGAAATCGACAGAACATTTGACATGTTTAAGGAATAACTAAAAATGCTGCATCCACGTTATTGAGAAACAATTGTAAGAATTGTAAAAAAAAAAAAAAACATGTTTACAAGAAATTTAATTAATCTGACCTTAATTTGTACTAATACATAACACATATTCTTGAATACATACTCACTGTTAGCTAGTGTTACAACATTAATCAAACAGTGATATCAGACGGAGAATGTCTCTACATTTTAAAGATATAAATATCTATTCATCACTCTGTAGACAATGATAGTTTCTAAGTGAGTGTTACTCCAAAAATGATAAACACCAATTAAAATGAGCAAAATAGTGATTTTATGATGTTTATAAATATACAGCCTTATTAAATTGTGATTTGCCAATTGAAAAGGGCTCTATATAGGCACATAGCATATTTTTTTTACAGACGTTTTTAGTTAGTGAAGACCTTGCTTTTGGATAGAAGTTCACTAACTAAAAACTTCTGTAAAAAAAATATGCTATGTGCTTATATAGAGCCCCTTTCAATTGGTAGAATCACAATTTAATAAGGCTGATAGTTCATACTGAGTCAAATAAGCTAAATGATGGCAGTGTCTCTCCCATCATGGTACAAATTATGTCTCAATCTCAACAGCAAACCAATGCCAACAACACTAAAGCTTCACTGCACCCCTACACAGAGCACAGAATGACAAAGAAGCACTAATGGTTCACCATACCTCCCGAGAGGCGTGTATGTAATAAACTGCCAGTTAAAATACAAAATTAAAAGAAACACAATTTATATCAACTAGTAACTCAACAAATTATTCTGTTAAGAGTTAATCTTGCCACTACAAAATTCCCATTACACAAATAAAATTATACTGAATTCCTCTAAAAGTTACAGGCTCCAGTACATGCTGGCTCGTAGCAGCGAGAATTAGCACTTTCCTTGAACTGCAGAGTTTTTTTTTTCTGCAAGTTAGGGAATTATTACATCTCTAGACTCCTAAAACTGTAACTGACTCGCATCAAAGGCTGGATGCCGTTGCACTCTGCCCAACATAGTGGGCATGTAGCCTGCTCGCAGGAGATTGAGTCTGAAGCTCAGTAGATTCAATATCAATACTGCAGAGTGGTACCCATTAGTGAACACACTACACTAGACCTATCATCCTGCAGGGAAGTGGTTAAATATTTATAAAAACTAACTCAGGGGGTTTATGCCCCCTCTGACTATAATGCACTATATCATATGAACCCTGGGACTTCAGAGGGATTTAAACTACAAAAGCACTATGTTTGTGGAAGCCCGGTGATTCCCCCGTCTCACGAACTGTCACAATGGATTGCCATCAAACTATACCCATGGGGGTCCCTATTGGCCCCCATGCAGCCTAAAATATAATCCCCTGGCAGTTACACCACCCATGGCATTTAAAATTAAGCCTTATGCCATGGAGGTCATCAAAGGAACCCAATGGCATCTCTAAGTACCTTACAGGACCTCCGTGGCACCTAATAATAACCCTTATGCCAAGGAGGTCCTATAAGGAGCTTCTTGGCATCTCAGATTAACCTCTTGCCTTAGAGGTCCTGTAAGGAATTCCATGGCACCTAAAGTTAACCTCTATGTGCCTTAGGTGTCCTCAAATGACACACTACTTACCACCACAGAGGTCCATATTGGACGCACAAGTTAATTAACCCAAAATGGTATCCATAAGGTTCTCCAACAGTACCTAATAGTGATGTCGCGAACATCAAATTTTCGGTTCGCGAACAGCGGACGCGATCTTCCATCAAATGTTCGCGAACGGGCGAACCCAGCGAACCGCCATAGATTCAATGGGCAGGCAAATTTTTAAAAAAACAGGGACTCTTTATGGCCACAATAGTGATGGGAAAGTTGTTTCAAGGGGACTAACACCTGGACTGTGGCATGCCGGAGGGGGATCCATGGCAAAACTCCCACGGAAAATTACATAGTTGATGCAGAGTCTGGTTTTAAGCTAGGGCATAAATCACCTAACATTCCTAAATTGTTTGGAATAACATGCTTTAAAACATCCGGTATGATGTTGTATCGATCAGGTAGTGTAAGGGTTAAACCCGCTTCACAGTAACAGACCAATCTCCCCGTTTAATGCACCGCAAACAACCGCAAACAGTCCCTTTGCACAACCGCAAACTCCCCATTTGCACAAGGTTGGATACCAAGCTAGCCATGTCCCGTTCCTTGTCCTCACTGATGTCATTGAAGGTCTCTTCCTCCACCCAGCCACCAAGGGTCCCCGAAAGGTGACAACAAGTCCCCTGGGACGCCTGCTGTGTTTGGTCTTCCTCCTCTAACTCCTCTTCTTCAGACTCCTCTCTCTGCGTTGCCTCTGTCTGCGTTATTATAAGATGTGTACTGTTAAGTAGTACTATTCCTATCGGTTTAATCCCTGTTACGTCCACTATCAGGGGACATGAATATGGCATGAATTTTTGGAAGCGCGAGATGGAAAAAGATGCTTGGTCGGTCCTTCCACTTCAAATTTGGGGCACTGCGCGTTCAATCTAAGGTGCCACCAGATATGAGTGTCACTGTGCACTGGCAAAAGTTGGCAGAGTAGGCGCTGTAGGCCTCACACACACGCCTGTAGGCAGGCTACTGATATTCAATCGATTACAGTCAAAAAAGTGTTGTTTTATGTCACTGTACACTACGGTTGCACCAGATATGACTTATCACTGTGCACTGGCAAAAGTTGGCAGAGTAGATGCAATAGGCTTCACACACACGCCTGTAGGCAGGCAATTGCTATTCAATCTATTACAGTCAAAAAAGTGTTGTTTTATTTCACTGAGCACAATATAAGCTGTGAGCCTGACACAGGCAGGCAACTGAAATTAGATTACAGAAAAAAAATGGTTGTTTTTAATGTATGGTACACCACCAGGTATGAGTAGTTAAAATAAGCACAATATAAGCTGTTAGGTGTTAGCCTGTCACACACACACACGCTGGCAGGCAAGCATATGCAATTAGATTACACAGAAAAAAATTATAAAATAAAATAAATTATGTTCTAGCCCTAAAAAGGGCTTTTTTGGTTGCTGTCCTTGCAGCAGATATCAGATGAGTCCTTTAGGACTGTAATGAAAGCTAAATACACAGCCTGGCTATCTATTTCCCTATTAAATCTCCAGCAGCGACACTATCTGTCCTTTCACAACGAATGCAGCTTCAGAATGATTCTAAAATGTATGCTGTCCTTCAGAAGGAAGGCTCTGGAAGGGAGTGTATGCTGCTGATTGGCCAAAATGTGTCTACTGACTGTGAGGTGCAGGGTCAAAGTTTCCTCAATGATAAAGTATAGGGGGCGAACTGAAAAGTGCATGTGTTCGCCGTCCGCTGTGAACGCGAACATGCCAAAATCGCTGCGAATAGTCCGCAGGCGAACTGTCCACGACATCTCTAGTACCTAAGTGTGGAGCATAAAAAAGTAATAATACATAAAATAAAAAGTTACAGAAAATTAAAAACTTCACTGAAAATAATGAAATACATCACATAAAAAAGACATAAATTAATTCATAAACAAAAATTAAATACATTTTTTTTTTGCATAAAACAAAAACCCAAAATAAACCTGTAAGGTGTTACAAATCTCTTTACCTACCCTGATCCACAATGCCCTTGTCCTATAAGCGAGCTATCCATGTGGCTAGTAGTTTCTGGTCTACTTTCTTGTTTGAAGCTTATGTATCCTTATCTTCTCGCCCACTAAAAAGAGCCTCCACCTAAAAAAAACTTGCCACTGTATAAAAAAATGTTTTTCTAATGGATTTTCTCCTAGGATGAACTTCAACGCCAAATTATAGCTTTTGCTGCATTTCTTTCTTCAATAATATTTTTACGGTTTCTGATTGGCTGAAACATGTGTAATATTGTGAATCCTATTGTGGATTCTGATTGGCTAGACATTGACCCATTCATAAATGAGCAGAGTAACGTCTACTATTCTGATTGGCTGAAATATAATTTAAGCCAGAAATTCATGGCAAAAGTCATTAGTCTGTGCGGGAGCTCCCCCTCGGAGTAGGTCCATTTGGAAAACATTTTTTTATGGAGCAGCAGGTTTTTATGAGGTGGAGGCCCTTTTCAATGAGCTAGAAGATGAGGTTATATCTGCTTCAATCAAGAAGGATAAGTACTAGCAACATGGATAGCCTGCATATGCCAGGCAGAAGACAAGGGTGTCGTAGATCAAGGCTGGAGTGCATCACAAGGTTTGGTAAGTCAGTTGTTAACTGCTTACAGGTTTAGTTCTTGTTTTTATTCTATGTGACAATTTTTTAATTTTTTTATTTAATTTTTATTTTTTTAAGTAATTGATTGTATTATTTTCTGTAATATTTTTTAAATTTTATGTAATGATTATTTTGAATGTATAACTTAGTATAGAGACCATGGGAGACCCTATGGACCCCAAAGGGATATTAGTTTACATGTGGGTCTACTATGGACCCCTGTGGTGGTAGGTAGGGTGTGATAGGGAGTCCCTAAGGACCCACATGCCACATAGGGGTTAATATTAGGTGCCATGGGGATCCATCAGGGTACATTATAATATAGCAGCTTATCTTTAGCTAGATTACATATCCCTCTGTAACTAAGTGTGAGAAACACATGTAAAATATGTTTCTATTATATGCTGCAAATAGAAAAGCCTAACATGTAATCATTTGAGAGTACTGTCTATGTTTGACTTTCTCCCTGATTTATGTGCACATTAATCAACACTTCTATTACATGACATTCAAAAAGGCCTGTGATCGTTTGCTATGGCCCAAAAAAAATGTGCATTTGAAACACGTGCTAAGGCTTGAAAATCCTTAGCGAGTACATGTAAAGGTCCTCACTTAGATCCTCTTGCCTCCATGAAGCAGCATCTTCAATATTGCTTGAAGCCAAGGTCCTTAGCTTTGGCGCCAGGGAAACATCCCATCCAAAAATTGGTGACACTTTAAAAAGTAAAAAATAAATAACCAAAAACCACAAGAAGATCCAATAAATCAGTACTACAGAAATCAAGACAAACTGTTCACCATATCATGAGAAGACAGGATTCCCAAGAGAAGACTCTGATGCTGGGAAAAATTGAAGACACTGGCATAAGGGGAGGATAAGACGCAGATGGATAGATGAGAGTATTGAAACAATGGACATGAGCTTGATAAAGCTAACAGATGTGCCTGGCATGCTGCTGTCCATAAGGTCACGGGAGAGTCAGAAACGACAGAAAAGTAAAAAACATATCGGGTGCTAGTATTAGAGATAGGGGTACAGTCTATTGGAGTCCACGTGGACTTCCATAGTAGAGGGTTACGTATAGATACCATAGGTGTTCATAAGGATGTGCCATACATGGGATAACTTCCATCAATGTCAGTGCACGGCATTTCCATAGAGATTACTATATTTCATACAGGTATTGAGCACACATCAAAGCAAACTATTTATGTTCAACACCTTCTGTGTAAATTAACTTTAAAATGACATATGAAAAGACAAAAGAAGGGTGGGGGAGAGAAGAGCACATGTGCAGGTCACTTAGACCACTCTTATGGTATATTTATAACAGAATACATGTAGACTAGACCCTCACCTTCTTTGACCTCAGGGTTTTGAGGTACTAAGATATCTCTTGTCAGATCCTGGTCAGGTGTCTGGATGGTCATCAAGGTAGAAGAGGTCTCGCTGTCTGTGCGCTTCTCACAAGAAGTCCATGAAGTCCAATTTTTCTACACAGGAGAAAAAATGGTATTTAATAAAATGCTCACCCTTAAATAGTGGTTCAGGACCAAATTGGTCTATGCACAATAATTATGTTGGTGCTTCTCTCTGTGGGATAAAGAGTGTGTGAGAGAGCTAAGATATCAAATATTTATTATTTATTTTTGTAAACAGGGATGTATTGAAATCAGTAAAATATAGTCTAAATAAAAAAAATGTTCAATACATTTTTGTTCATACATTTTTTTTTTCTTCATCTAGGGTACCGTTTCATATTACCAGTGTATTGTCTATATACCGGGTATAGTGCACCATGTTTGCACTATGTCCATCAGCGGAAAAAAACATTTTTTCCTCCCAATGACCTGGACATAAATTGCATTAACTTGGGGCAAACTGGGTGCATATAGCTGTCCCTTGTAATAGCAAAAAAATATGTCCAGATACTTGAATTAATTATGCTATAAATGAATAGTAGTAATAATGCAATATTGGTAATTAATGCTTTTTTTAGATACTAATATTTGATTGCCTCTACTACTAATGAACATTTGCAGCCTTATTAAATTGCGATTTGGCCAATTGAATAGAGCTCTATATAAGCACAGAACATATTTTTTTTACAGATGTTTTTAGTTAGTGAGGTTCTATCCAAAAGCAAGGTCTTCACTAACTAAATACTTCTGTTAAAAAAAAATGTGTTCTGTGCTTTTATAGAACACGATTCAATTGGCCAAATCGCAATTGAATACGTTTTTTGTGGCTAAATATACTGCCATAACATCAATTGTGGCTAATATAAAGTGTTCCTAATATGCCATTTTAAGTTTATTTATTAAGTGAGTGAATTGTGTCTAAATCCAGAGCTTCTAGCTATTTTCAAATTCTCTGTATACTTTTTTTATTCATTCTTTTTAATGTACTTTGTTGTTGTTCATGTAAAATGTTTTTGTAATTTTCTTAACAAAATAAAATAAAAAATTCTCTGTATACTTATTTAAAAAAAAAAAAAGTGAAAGGCCAGGGAATCGAACATGTGACTTACCAATGAAAAAAACATCTTTAAAACATATTGCTTACCACTGCACTAGTGTAGTCTGCTTATAAAGTCAGTATAAATCCAATTCAATGTATAACAGTTACAGCTAATTTGTGGATTTCAATCGTCCTTAGATTAATAATATGTGATTCTTTTTTCATATCCTAAAACTTAGTAGAGAAGTATGCTCTGTATTACTGCCATATTACCAAATATAGGGAATTAACTAATATTGTAATATTTTTAGACCAGCAACACCACAGCAGTAATAATAAATTCAGTTATGTGAAATGAGAAAAATCTTACAACTGTTCAACATTCTCATTTTAACTAATTGAACACAAATCTGATTTGGTAAAACCTAAAGAAGCAGTGGACGCACTTTACAAGTTAAACTTATTTTTAGTTCACCTTTAACATTTAAACATTAAAAATACATCTGTGGACAGGAGTAAAGCATGACATGAGAACATGAAAACATGAAAAACACAGATCTGATGTCATAGTTTTAGGGTTAGGGTAAGGGCTAGGCTTAGGGTCTTAGGTTTAGGGTAAGGGTTAGGGTAATGGTTTAAGCTTGGAAATTATGTACAATCTCTCTTACAAACAGTGTACAATTTTGGCAGCACCATCTAGCAGCTCCTTGCTGCAACTGCTGCTGCTGGGTTATTCATATCAGGAAAGACTCAAATTGCCTACACTGGCCCTTTAACAAAACAAAACATTACCCTATTTAAGAAATGAAATGAATTTATCAGTTATCTTCCCAATGCAATTATGTTCTATGTCTTGAAATGATTGACTAAATTTACTGGGAGTAAATAGATAAAAAAAAAAAAAATTGAACTATCAAATTCCTATGTCTTTGTTCTCTTAATTCTATATTATTACTTCATGCAGTAAAAAGAAAATATATTTATATTCCACTCAATTGGTCCTTTGGTCAATGCTTAATTGACAACAGATGCTTGTATGTTCACACCACCCATCTGTAAATTAGTTTATCATCACACATAAGAGATTAAGCTTCATTAACATTTTTGTCATTTTAATGTCTTGTGTTTAGTGCAGGCATTTTATTATGCCTGAATTAACGAACAGTTTGGAAATCAGACAATAACATTCACATTTTACACATGTCATGGTAATGTATAAATTTTATTGGCATGTAATATTATATTATGGAATGCCAAATTAAGTGATAGAAGGATCCGCACCAGCTTGCCATTGTAATTATTGAATCTATTTTCCAATTCTTCACTGTTATTAACATAGTATGAATGTTTATAAAATCCATGTCCAGTGAAATTCTAATATTTTATATGAATACATGATAGGTGCACATTGTAATGGACACATTATGCATAATAAACAAAATACAATTAAAGTTTAACTAAAAGACAAAAAAGACAAGGGTCTAAAGTTACACTATAGTAAAAAATAATAATGTTTAAAAAGCAAAAAAATAAAATCATAAACAGTATGTATATTAGTGAAACATAATAGAAGGTGCAAAATACCCAAACTGGTAAATATATGGGTACCACATTCAATAAATAGACTATTAAACCTACTGCCAAAACACAGAAATGGCTTAATAATTTTAAAGAAACATACGCACCTAATGTGCAAAGTGTTAACAGTGGCATATAAAGTGCAAAAATAAAAGTGTTTATGCTTAATGGTAAATATCTACTGGTTTAATTGCAATGTAAAGAATTGTAAAGCTATTAGTTAGGACAATATATTCATGTAAAGTAACATTTATAAATGCTACAAATTGATTGGTTATAAAATGTTCAGTTTAATATTAGTACACATAGGGCCTCATTCTAATACTATGTTCTTGACATAAGTAGCCGCAAGGGGAGTCCGCAAGCTACTTAGCAATTAAATTTGCGCCCTCTGATCGGGTTATGAGTCTCGAGCTGCGATCCCTTGCAATTTGCTCAATCGCAGCTTACTTCTGTCAAAGCCTTTGATCTTGCACTGCCGCCAGAAATCCCAATTCTTTATTCAATTGCTACGATCACCCTTCCATCAAGCCCGTAAATCACTAAAATCGAAATGCAGCTTACTTACACCAAAGGGGTCCTGCAACAGTCTTGAAAAACGTAGCACTAATTAAGCACATAGAAAAGCCATTGTGTACTTTTATTATAAGTGAAAGGGATTTTAGGTCTTAGAATTAATAGCACAACATTCTCACACTCTCAAATCGGCAAATAAAAATAGTGTATTTCATCCTAAATTTTCGTCATAAAGACGGGCTTTAACCTCCAACCCCTAGGACATAAATTAAACGTGAAATCAAGTATTGTATTGTGGTGATGTGCCAGCTTAAGAATGTTGTGCCTTTAATCCTCATGTCACCCATTGTGTGCCCCATCATTTACAGTGCTTTACAGTGCTGTCTTGAATTTACATTTGCATTTCCAGTGCTCCGAGATTGCGGGCTTGAAATACACGTTACGTGATCTTGTTGAAGCACGGAAGTGCTTAATGCTGATAGCACAGTTTGCGATCGGCCGTAAAGGGGACCTCCTTGCAGTGTTGCCCAATTGAAAAGCAGCTTAGACATAGCAATACGCGGACCGTAAAAGGACCAAAAGGAATCACAGCCTTGCGGCCATTTTACGGCCCAGATTAGAATGAGGCCAAATACAATTAGTAAGAAATGGTTGTGCCCAGCACTCTAACTATTCAAATCTAATGGACGGGCAAAACAGTGCATTTATCATAATGGCAAGTGACACAAAATTCTGCTACAGCAACATTTCAAACCTTAAATTAAAGACAACACATATATGTCTGGGAATGGCAAATGCAGGATTTTCAGGATTTTTCTGCTGGGCATGGTGAGTCAATCAAATTGAATAAGGTAGAAATTGACTCACCTATAAACAGCCAGAATTACTGAAATTATAGCCAGTGTTCAGCGCACTTGCTCTACACAGAGCAGGATTTACATATTTGGCATCCATATTATTATTATTATAGTTTATTTATAACGCGCCGACATATTCCGTAGCGCTGTACATAAATTAGGTTCAAACAATGATAAATACAGATTAATATTTAGCAAAGGAAGGAGGGCCCTGTCTTTGATCTAGGAATCCAATGTCCATGGTGAATTCCCAAAGTACTTAGGATAGAAACTCGCAGACTTAGGCAGAAACTCACAAGAGCAATAACGTTTAAATGTAATCAACTTTAGTACAGGTACATATGAGAAGAACATATCAAAAGAAATCACCAAAAGTATGTTCTCTCTGATGGAACAGAAAACAGTAGGCTAGAAAAGGTAGAATGTGGGTATTCAAATAGACAGGCATAAATACAACATAATAACATAAAATAAATAACAACAAAATAAAATTACTGACTTACTTAGTGAACAAACAATATAAGGCATAAATCATGTACAGGTAAGGGCAATATTTTTACTTATTAACTAGATATAAGAATAAAGATATAAGAATGTGAAAATCTAATTGTCCATTCTGGGGACACATAAATAAGAGGAACAGGAGTGTGCATAAATGAGCAGGATAGTGCAAAATGTGAACACCCTTCAGGGCTGTGCCCTAGGGAATCTACCTAGTGTGAAATTTGGCAATGACGCACACCAAGGGCCTCATTCAATTGCTACTTTTCTAAAATTCGGGCTCGCAAGTGTTGGTAGCAAGTTACTTAGGTATTCAAATGCCTCCTACTTGCGGTCTCTGATCAGGTTACTTGCTGCGCGCTACTATGCATTGCAATTCTTAAAATCGCAAGTTACTTCCCTCAAAGCCTTTGATCTTTCACGTCCGCAAGAGTTGCGGCCACAAAAATCACAAATTGCTGTTCAATTGCTCCAATCTATCCTTCAAGCTGCTAAATGGCCCAAAGCATACCAGAGCTTACTGGTGCCAAAGAGGTCACGCAACGGCTAGTAAAGCACTTACTTATCTTACCCACTTGTTTTAACTGCCCCCCCCCCACACTCCCAAATTAAACCCCCATGATGCGTGGGTCCCCTGCAGCATTTAAAATTGTAAACTCCCCACCGCGGGTCCTTGGCAGACAAATTATTAACCCCATGCCGCTGGGGTACTATAAGTACCCCTGCTGCACATAACATTAAGCCCCCGCAGGGTCCCTACATCAACCCTTGCTGCTGGGGGCCCGATAAGGACCCCCACAGCATTTACATCTAAATCTCCTGCCACAAATGTCTTTAAAGAACCTTAAAGGTCCTTAAAGGACCTGCAATATAATTAAAATTAACCCTATCACTCATGGGGGTCTATACAGACCATCAATAGCCAACAATTTACCCAATTAGTCCTATAAGGGTCTATATAGACCCTTATGGGACAATAATCAACCCTCACATGAACACTATAAGTGCCATGATGGTCATCCAGGACCCTCATGACACTAAGACCAAGCACTACCAAGCACTACACTATTAGACACCACAATAAACCAATACATCTAAATTTACCCCCTCTAACTAATTACCCCCTCTACCCCATGCTATTAACCCCTACACTACCTACCTAACCCCCTAATAAAATCCCTAGCACTCCACTAATCACAGAAAAATGAAAAAAAAAGACTTAATACAAAAAATAACAAAACCTAGATTACAGAAAATAAAAAATCAACCTTACATCAAATAAAAACACCCCACTACTTAAGTAAAAATTAAATAAAGCTACTCACTAAAAATAATAAAAGTACAACATAAAATAAACACATCACAATCAAAATAATGAAAGACCTACACCCAGCAATAGAAGAAAGGGTAAATTAGACCATTCACCTTGCCAAAATGCATCTCCAGCAATGCTGTTCTTCGTCCCAGACAGTCACACCTACAATAAAAAGAAACATTACAATTAATACATGAATATATACAACATGTAATGTAATATAGGCCTAATAGGCCACTTACCTGTCCAAAATGCCCATCCAGCGATGTCCCATTCTTCCTTCAGTCGTCACAGGCAGGGATCTTCCAAAAAAAAAACTGAAGTTCTAAAACAATTAAAAAAACCTTGAGGATCTCCCCGCCTCAAATGATGGTTCTCGTGCATGCTCCTGTCAAAATATCGAAATGGTGCCTTCTGATTGGCTGAAATCGCTGTCAATCATTTTGCAGCCAATCTGAAGGTGCAAATGTGTGAGTCAATCAAAATGGGATACACCCCCTATGTCCCATTCTGATTGGCTCCAAGCATCCACACCTTCTGATTGTCTACAATCTGATTTTGCTCAGTTCGTTTTTTTGTTTTTTAGAACGTCAGTTTTTTTTGCAAGGGTTAATGTAGGGACCTTGCAGCATAGGGGGGTTAATATTAGTTGCCACGGGGGTACTTACAATACTCCTGCGGCATGAGGTTAACAATTTGTGTGCCGCTGGCATCATCGGGTTCATGTGGTGACCCTGCAGCAGGTTGCTACCTGCATTTTCTCAAGCCCTACGCTCTTGGAGGTTGGAATCACTGATGTCATGATAACAATCTCTGTTTTCATTGGCTGTTTCGATAGCGGTAGTTACAGGCTTCATGTTCAGGCCCGTAGATGCTACTTCTGACGGCATGGCTTACGATTATCGCGAAAGGGGACGAACTTGCTGGCCAGGCCAATTGAATAGCAGAGTAAAAGTAGACCTACTCGAGCATGCATCTCAATAGTAGGAAATCAGGTTTTTGCACTTATTATTATTATTATTATTATCTTTATTTATAACGCGCCAACATATTCCGTAGCGCTGTACAGGTGGTTAGTACATGGCAAAAAACAAATTTAACACCTTAAAGAATGGAGGGCCCTGTTTTTGAGCAAATAATCAAATGTACATAGTGCTTGTTTCCAAGACACGGACACACAAATGAAAAACTTGCAAACTTACAATCTAAGGGTTTAGGTGTGATACAAGAGGGTGACAAATACAAAAATGGCAACGTGAATGCAATTTGTTTAATCAATTGGAGGGGTCTGTGAGCTGTACTGTAGATTGTGGGTGGGAGTGTTTTTAAGCTGTGGAGTGTGCAGTTGTAATTATAAAGGCTGAAGGTGATATGATTTTTTAAATAGGTGTGTTTTTAGTAATTTTTTTAAGGTTTTGAGGCAGGAAGTTAATCTAATGGAGCGAGGCAAGGAGTTCCAGATAGTAGGGGCTGCACGAGAAAAGTCCTGAAGACGGGAGTGAGAGGAGGTGATGAGAGAGGAGGAAAGAAGAAGGTCGGTAGCAGAATGAAGGGGGCGGTTGGGAGAGTATTTTGAAACAAGAGCAGAGATATAAGGGGGTGCACTGTTGTTGAGGGCTTTATGTGTTAGGGTCATGATTTTAAATTTGATTCGGGAAGCTATGGGAAGCCAGTGGAGTGATTGACAGAGAGGAGCTGCAGACACTGATCGTTTGGTATTGAAGATGAGTCTACTTGAGTAATGGTCCCGAATTGAATGAGGGTCCAACTAAGTAATGCCCGGTACAGTAGAGTAATAATATATAATTCATTTCATTTATAAGATAATGTAAATTAAAAAAAACATGACCATAAATAGACAGTTCAGAAATTGTATGTACCCTTTAATTCTATATTTAAGATTACCAGTGTTCCACTAAAAACAATTGTTAAAAAAACACTATTATATTTTAAGAGATGATACACACCTGCATGACCTCTTTTTAAATAGCAGAGCAATGAACCTCAAGTATACCTTGGCAATTTTTTATATGGACTCCACACATATGCAATCAAAGGATGCACACAATTTTAACATTTTATATATTATATGCAGGTCTCACATTATTTAGAACATGTTTTATTTCAAGCATAGGAGTAAGTAATATGTAATCATCAAAACAATATTTCCATAATATTTTTATAATAGTTTCTTCATTTGCTTAATTTCTTCTTTATTTGTTCAACTGTCTCTCTGTATTAGGGATTATATACCATGTGTCATTTAGCTATGGTTCCCTAGGTTCTTTTACTATAATTCATTGTTTATAAATCAGTTATCATTGCGGAATTGACACTTCACATTCAATTAAATAATTACATTCTGGCTTGACTTGCTGTAACTTCACTGTTTAGTTATTACAGGGAGATTTGTTTTTCTCTTGTACTTACAAATTAACAACATGCTCTAATATGGAAAAGTAGCAATCATACAGTTAATAGCGAATTGTCCATCAAAAAATGATGGCAATAAAATTGTAAGCTAGGCAACACTGTTTGCCACAAAATGTGAGGCTTCTCTGAGCAGCTTCGGTGCTCATCTCGAGCCCCGCGATGAGCACCTTTGGCACTCATTGTGAACCTTTCCTCCCGCCTACTGTACGGGCCGCTCATTTCAGGGTTCATTAACCTGCAAATTTTGTGCTTGGAAATGCTGTGTGTCTCTTTCCAGCATCTCCCCCCTGTGCCTTCCCTCTGTGTTGCTCTTCTGTGTGTCTGCTGACTGTTTGTGTGGCGCGGGCAGACTGACGTTTGTTTTATTTTCGAAGTCCCACTTGCCCAACTTTGCTCAGTTTCGTTTTCATCCAGTTTCAGAATTATTTATGTTTTTCGCCTGCCATTTTCTTCTTGCGTAGCCGATTTTCAATTGACGAAACACGTCAAATAAGGCTCCAAATCGCTTGCAACCTCACTCCTATGCTTCCTGGCTCTCCCCCTGTGCTGTGAGTGAGTGTGTTTGTATGTTTTTTCTTAAATTTTTCTTGTTTTTCGTGGTTTTCCAATTTCCACGGTTTGGCTGTTAAATTCGTATTTTTCCGAGGTTGTATTTTGTTAGTGTAAGTTTAGTGCCTTTGCCATTTTGTATTTTCAAAGTCCTGCGAGCCTGGCGTAGTTCGTGTAAGCATTACTATATTTGCCATTGTGTATTTTCTAAGTCCCGCGTGCCTGGCTTTGCTCAGCCTCATATTAATCCAGTTTCAGAATGTTTTACGTTTTTCGTCAACTCTTTTTTTTCTCGCTTAGCCGATTTTCGAGTGACAAAACAAGTCAAATAAGGCTCAAAATCACTTGCAACCTCACTCCAAGGCCGTTCTGTCTCTACCACATTGCTATGTGTGAGTGTGTTTTTATGTTTTTCGAATAATTTTTCTTGTTCGATTTCTGCGGGTCGGCCGTTAAATTCGTGTTTTTCCAAGATCGTATATTTTTTTTCGCTTTGTGAGGCTCGCAGGGCAATGAGTGCCGAAGGCGCTCATTGCCTAAGTCCTGCAAGCTCGGAAAGGCTTCAATGCCTCAATGGCTCACTTCGCTTCGCGAGGCTCGCAGGCGTGATGTCAAATCCAGGTTTGACAATTATAACATGTGAGAGGATAAAAAAGCAAAGGAAAACATATCTTAATAAATGCATTTTCTGTAGATTTGCTGAAAAACAGTTATCACTGGTATCTGATTATCACCACATTGCTGTAAAATTTGGCCACTGTGTTGCCAAACTTCTGTATTCTTTATGTATAGTATAAAAACTTTATATGTTTTTCTTTACATTTATTTATAGATTAGTGAGAGATATTTATCAGGAAATATCAAAAACATTTTAGTCATTATTGAGAGGTTTTTGGAAAGTTTGTATAATATACTTCTTATAGTATTTGGAGCAATAGTTTAACTGGGTTTATGTATTTTGGACTATATAATTACATTTTCACTTATATAATGGACTTGCAATTGAGTACATACCCATAGCAAATTAATCGGGGGCCTCATGTGGAACTAACATACTTCCCATGTACCTTCCAGTCTGTTCTGTTAAGTGAGGCAGTATGTCCCTCTCAAAAATTCTAAACATTTGTTTTCATATTGGAGAAATACATAAAATTGGAAAAACACTAGTCAAACCTGGCAAAGTTTTATTGTAATATGCATAAAAGTTGAATGAATATAGCTGTCCAACAATACTGTTGTACTGCATTACCTTATTTATGACCTTTAAAATATATATTTTTGATGGATGAATCCTATTCACTGCAGCTAGATGAGTCTACTGACAAGTCAGGGTGTGCAGAATTACTTTTATTGGTCTCATATGTTTGAGACAAGGTGCTAAAATGTGAATCGTTACAAAGCAATACAGCTGCAAGTGGGGTGCTTTAACAGATGTATAAGTAACCATGAATTAAAGGGACATGGAAGGTTTCTAGATTTTACTACATATATAATGTAATTCAGAAGTGCTTATAAACTCTGTTTATTATTGACAAAAATCATACACATAGTGACTGCTTGGGTCTGCCTTCTGTAGCTCATGAAGAAACACAGGCCCCTATTTAATTGTCCAAATCACAATTATATGAGCCCATAATGGAGCCCGTAATTGTTACTGATATTCAATTGGCTACTTTAACTACTTGCATTCTTGCGAGGTACAAGCTAAAAATCACTGCGGTTGTCAAAAACGTAACTCCGTCCTATCTCCTCCTTTGATGCTTCAAGCTAGCAAATGATACCTGTGCTCTAAACGCAAAATCGATATTCAATTACAACAATTCAACAAGCCTGCAATTGCTTTCAATCTCAAAAATGGCCATAGTCTGCTTTACTGTCTGTGCAGTGTCTCATATTATCCAATAAGTGACCTTGTCTCAACAGCATGTTGCAGCATGTTGCTGAGACTTTGCCCCTGATTGGCTAGTATGACACACTGCACTACAGTAAAAATATAGTACTGCAGTGCAAATATAGCATATTAGCACTTCTTAATACAATAAAGTATGTAAAAGTAAATAGATAAATCTGTATATAATATACCTAGCAATATCCAGAAACTTTCCATGCCCCTTTAATTTGGCAAATTTCTCATATAGTAATGGTTGGGAAAGTTGTGGAAGTGAACATCATTCACAATTAACACCATTCACCTTGTTCTTTACTGACACCATATTGCCATAAAGAACATCCCTGCATCTCAAAAAAAAATTTTTATGAGTGAGTTATAAAAATATTTGACCAATACCTGCAATTCAAGTTGTTTAAACATGGGCACTAAACACATTTTACTCTTTCACCATATGGATGTAAGGTGGCTAAAAGACGGCAAAGGGGCAAAGTCATGTAAGATTTTTTGACTTTGTGAAATTATTGTCTATTGAAATTGTATATTTAACAAATACTGTCTCAATAATCTGTTGATGTTAGCAAAATAATTCAGTTTGTATTACAGAATATACAATTGCACTTTCTTTCTGAAAACTGGGGGAATTTTGAATCTCATCTGTAAACGAAAATTACATTAACATTTTCCTACACTGAATGACAGATCTGCATGAAACCAGTTCTCCTGTCAATAATTTTAATTGTAATGAAATGCCACAGTACCTAGATGACTACACTAATTTAGTATGATATACATTTTTAGTAACATACAATACAATCAATGTTTTGGCTGAAGCTTAAAAGGGCCTGAATAACATTGATACTGAATCTCAACTGAAAAATGTTTTCAGTGTACTTCCAATAATAAATCTTTATGACAAATGATTTAAAAATACCCAATTGTGGGAATTTACCAATTTAGCAACATATAAATAAGTAGAAATAGCAACTTCCCAGCAGGTTTGTTGCTATATCTATAGTGTCAAACAAATGGTATACAGATGATATATATAGTGGTAGATGAAGATAGTAATAGTAATAATAGCAATGTGCAATAAAAACTGTGCTACATGTGTGTATACATAAAAATCATATGTGTATATAGCTCTGAAACAATTCAAAGAGCACACAATAAAAAACACAATATGTGTAGATATTAATAATAATAGAAAGTCTATCTCACTGAAAAGGAATATGGATTTCCAGATGATGTCTCTTATTCCTCCAAATGCTTGGGAAATTGTTCCACTTTTCAATAATAATCCATCCTCAATTGGTCCAATACTGCTCGGAATGCTGCTTCTTCCACACAAGTGCCATCCAAAAATGCACTCCAAAGACCAGAAATACAAAGGATGTGGGGGAAGGAAAAGCGCAAAGCAGCTAATCATGAAATATATAAACAAAAATGAATTGCAACAAGTAAAAAGCAACAACCATTGCACTCAAATTTAGTCCAATATCATTCAGCGTTGCATGCGGAATAACACAGCCGTTTTACTCCTGATTTCACTCAGTAAATTGTATTGAGTGTCCCAATGTTGAATATCCAATATATTTAAAATTTCAATATTGTAAACAGCAAAGGAATATACTTGCAACTGCAGAAAGAAAGTGTCTCACTGCTTCAATGCTCACGCACAGACCAGGGCATCACTCTCTATATGGAGACACCTATTGCTGGGGTTAGCAAGAAATTGGCGACAAAAGAAAGGGGGAATGTACTCACATGAGGTAACTTATAAATATGCTCCAAAATAGGGGAAACAACTCAGGAAATATTAATACTTAACATTGAGAAAGGCTAAGTTTGGGCTGAAACGCGTTTGGTATTAGATTTGACTATATTATTAATTCATTTTTCATTTATACTCTTTATTGCTTTTTTATTGTTTGTTTTTTCTTGTATTTTCATACCGTCATAGTTGCAAGATATTGAATGTGTTGGTGCTGACCTTGTGGCCCACTGAAGTTGGAGCACTTTATGTGGGGCTTGCTAACCCCGGCAATAGGTGTCTCCATATAGAGAGTGATGCCCTGGTCTGTGATTGATCGTTGTGGCACTGAGACACTTTATTTCTGTAGTTGCAAGGATATTCCTCTGCTGTTTACAATATTGGAATTTGAACTATATTGGATATTCAACATCGGGACACTCAATACAATCTACTGAGTGAAATCAGGAGTGGAACAGTACAAAACAGTACTAAACTTTATTTTATTTCCCTTTGACATACAGACATAAAAACAAAAATAACACCAACAAAACTATCAATCAAAAATGTATGTAAGTATATCAACAAATTATTCAATCAAAGTATCATAGATACAGGGAGGCAGTACAAATGGAAACATATATAATAAAATAAGCTAAGACAGATTTAAGAGGTTGAGTGGTATATATCCCAAATACTCCACTTATTATCCATGTTACAAGTCGGACTCAATAAATTCTTTAAGTCCTTTTCCAAAAGACTATCTCTATGAATTGTTCTCTCCACCGCCACCCAGTACGGAGTACTGTTAGCTTTCCAGACTCTTACAACATGCCACTTAGGACATAGCAAAATATGGGAAATCAACAAATTACACTTCAAGGGGAGCTGATCCATTGTGATATGGAATAAAATAAGTTCTGGACAGCATTTGATCTCTATTTTGGTCATATTAAAAATCTTAGAGATACAGTGTCACCAAAATTTCTGAATAAGGGGGCATTGCCACCACATATAATAAAGCAAGCCTCTTATTTTACAACCTCTCAAGCACTGGTCAGAATTCAGTGGGTCAAATTTATTTAAAATAGCTGAAACTAAGTGTCACAATCTACTACTTCATTTGGACTTGGTAAGAACCTAGTTCAAACCTATCCAGCAGAATCGTGTGGTTTTTGTACACCTCTGATAGCAGAAGATGGGCCATACACAGGAACCACGCCCATGAACTTGGTTCCGCAGACCAGAATATCAGAAAAACATAAAAATCCCTTAGAATTAGGATTAATGCACAGAATGACACTTACACCTTTTCTATCTAAGTACAGATACCACTGTCATACCTTTTTTAATTGGCACATTTTATACAATTTTCTTGCACACAGGCTGGCCAATCAGTAAGCCCCATTCCTAAATAAAAGGCTGCCCTTTTCTTACTGGGAAACCCCTGTATCTCTGATGATTATATTTAGGTGGGCTGAGTGAGTTATAACCAGATAACAACATTGTAACAAAATAGGCTGGTACAATAGCCAGCAGACTAGCTAATATGTTTCTTTACAACAATTTCTATAAAATGAAACATAAAACATAATACATAAACCAAAATACATACAGTATAACAGTAATCATATTTTATCCATAAGCACTAAGAAATACATAACCATAATAATAAAAACAAGATAACTCTGGCCAGTCAGGCCCAGGCCATAGTGTAAAACAGTCCAGGCAGGCCCTGTGCATGACAAATCCTCCCCCATTCTTTCTAGTGGAGACTGGGAAGCTATCCTGCCGGACAGCTTTCCAGCTACATGGTTGCTACTTGTTCTCTGAGGTCTAAGCCATGGCACAGTCCCAACAATCTCCAGGGTCCAAGAACCTGGTCCCTGCTGGTAGTGGTAAGTCTAGGGAGTGCAGGAAGCATCCATAGTCCTATCCCCGCTTTCTGTGGCTCAAACCTCGGGTTGCACTGGGGGCTTGCCAGGTTACTCCCCCTTTCCAACCCCCTAGTAAAAATCAATCTAAGTGATAAACTTGGTGGCTCTCTAGGCACTCTGCCTCCACCTGTCCAGGGTGAATTCTCCTCCCTTCCCAGTGGTGTGACCTTCCTAAGCCCCTGGGAAAACATATAAGACCACTGGCCTGGAGGACCCTTCAATGCAGTCCGGGGGAAACAGTATATCCAGGTTAGTAGGTCCAGCAAAAACTTGAGATGGTCCTTCCCCAGCAAAACCCTCTCCTTCCAGGCAAGGGAGACCTCTTGACCTGCTGATTCTAAGATGATACCAGGTATTCTTGGTAAAATAGAAGACCCCAACTCCCTCCTTGCCAATGATCCTGGACAGTGGACCATCCTTTTACAGTGATAGAGGCACACAAACAGTGTATTTGGCCAGCTGCAGGGGAGTCAATGCAGGGAGGCCAGGTGACAAACCACACCCTGGGGTATCCTCTGTCAAAATCCAGAAAAACTGGCCCATCCAGTGGGGAACAAATCTGGGGTAATCCTGGGCCCTCAAATCCCTGAGCCGTATTTTTTTTTTGTGTAAGTCGCCGTTTTCCTATTGTAAGTGTTATGGGCCGTATTTTTTTTCATGCAATTTTTTCAAAGTGCTACGGTTCTCGCATTGTGTATTTGAGTTTTGTGTTGATGTGTAGTCCCGCGGGTTATAGGTATGATGGTAAAGTCGTGCGGGTTCGTAGGGATGAGCGTCTATGGCGCTCATCTCCACCAGCGCAGGGAGCACCTTTTGCGCTCTCTTTGTAAGTGCTATGGGGTCGTAGAGATGAGCCCCTATGGCATTCATCTCTATCAGCGCAAGGAGCGCCTTCGGCTTTACTTCGCTAACCCACAGTTTCCCAATTGCATTACCAACAGATTTTGGCAAGCCCTGCTGCTGACAACTATATATGTGATATATCAGTGCACAATGTATCCAGCAAAGGTCCCAAATTGAAAAAGGGCCAAAGTAGTCCATCTATCCAATACTTCAAATAGCTCTCTGTACTCTGGGACCCATTTTCACTCACTGAGTGTGTAAAATCCTATCTCCATACTTATCTTCTACCTCCAAATCCTATCCACCCACCTGTAAGATTGCATTGGTTCTTCCCTATTTGCACAATGGGCCGCTATATGCCTCTATAAGTTCTCCACAATAGAAGCACTTGACAACGCTTACTGGTTTCTGCATGTGCTTTGGATTTTAAAAAAAACAGTCTTTCTAGGATATTTTCTAGTGTATATCTTCCAGATTCTGGATTCACATTTTCTTGTCTGAATCTAGGCTTTCTAACCCAATTATTGGTTTGAGCATTCATGGTTTTGAACCATCACTGAGTGTTGCAGGTAAGAGACTTGTGTGAGATCTGGTTCAATTGGTCTCACAAGCCTCACAAGCCTGAAGGGGGACTTTTAAAAGAGGTATCCATCACCAGCAGTTCTATAATTATCCTTGGTTCAATATTTTCAGGACACAACCATTTTTTGCTAAATGCAGTAAATCAAACATCTGTGAGCGAGGGGTTTTACTGCTCAAAAACTTCCATGAGTAAAACTCCTGTGCTTTAACACCTCTGGTAATGCAAGCACTGGTCATGATCTCTGCTTTAAAATCAGCATTGTTCATTACTTGTTCTGTATGCATGTCAAAGTACACCTTCTGAACTTCACCACATAAGTAATGGACTATTATACTAGCCCAGTGACTTTGGGACAAAAGCTTCTCTGGTGGTGATCCTCTTCTAAGGTCAGGAGGTATGCTTCCACATTATCTTAACAAGTAATTTTCTGTAGGAAGAGAATTGCTTTAATCCTGCCACTGGTCTCTCTCACTGTCATTTTTGCATGTGTCAGGTGCTGCAGCTGGGCCAAAAGCAATTTGTTTGTTTCCAGCCAAAGTCTTCTGTAATCTGAGACTTGGGAATATTGTGCTGCCAAGACTTGTAACCGTGCTTTATATTTTCTTCCTGAGATTATTATTGTTTATTTTTATAGCGCCAGCATATTCTGTAGAGCTGAGATGCAATGGCTTGTACCAGGGCCTCCACCTCCCTCTTAATTCCATTTTTAAGAGCACATGTGACAAGCTACAAGTATCCTCTGGGTTTATGCTTGTGTTTCAGGCACTTTGATGAAGGAACACAATACAAGCAGCTATATATATTTTTCAAAGTTTTAATCAAATTTAGCCAGTTTTACAAAAATAACAAAACAAGTTGGAGTTAGAGCGAAACTATGAAAATAGGGTGAACACCTCCAGGTGCTTGCTCAGTGATATATATATACTAGCAAATTGCCCGTCAAAAAATGATGGCAATAGAATTGTAAGTGAAGGAATGGTGTTTGGCACACAAAGTAAGTGTTTTGGTCTTGTGAGTAACTTCAGCGCTGATTGTGAGCCTAGTGGTGAGCGCCTTTGGCGCTCATCATGTGGCTGGCAATGAGCACCTTTGGCGCTCATTGCGAGCCTCTGGGTTGGTGTTTTTTGGGTTGTTCGAGCCCGTTTGGCGCTGATTGCAAGGTCCATGCTGATGGGCTTTTGGCGCTCATTGCGAGTGTCTCCCCTGGTGTAGTTTTGCTCCTGTGAGCACCCTTGGTGCTCCTTGTGAGGCGTTCAGTGAATGCCTTTGGCGTTTATTGCAATCGTGTGTTGTGGTGTTTTTGAAAGTTTTCTGTATATGTGTTTTTTTATGATAATTAATTAATTAATGAAATCCTAAATTAATATACTTTACCTATTTGTAATGAATATATGCAGCAACCAATTCCTGCAGCATAAAATGTAGATTTGCATTGTTGGTGACCTGAGGTGTAAGTGTCAGCAATGTGTGAAGTGTGTAGTGTAAATAGGATGCGTGCGCTTGTGTTTCAGGCACTTTGATGAAGGAACACAATACAAGCAGCTATATATATTTTTCCAAGTTTTACTCAACTTTAGCCAGTTTTACAAAAATAACAAAACAAAACAAAGCAAGGAAAATAATAGTCTCAGCTTCCACTAAAACACTACATTAACTAATAATACATTTCCTCACTTACCAGCTCTCATCCAGCCAAACCTGGGTGGAGTAAAAAAACAGTAAATAGTTTAAACAAAAAAACTAAAAACACTTGTGCTTATATATTCTACAGATTTCCAGGTCTATACCCTTCTCCAAGCAGTTATAAGCTGCAGGCTGCTGTCTCACTGTGTGTGTCTTTCCCCAGGTCAGACAAACTACAAACAATCAATCCATAAGCAGGGCTGCCCAGATGCAACTAATTAACTAAGCAAAAAAGTTAACCCCTAGCCCTTTGATAACACTATATATATATATATATATATAGTACATATGTGTTCACATTTGAATGTCTTAAGCAAGTTAAAAAAACTGCTTAATGTTCAGAATTCCAAGAAAAACAGTTATTACACTGCATTCTGGGAAGCTGATCTGGGACATGCAAATGTGCCCACAAATACCTCGCTCTACAATCCATACCCATTTTCAAACATAGCTTCCTTTAAGCTTATGACTGCTGTATTATACAGCTTTAATGCAAAGCCTAGGCTGGATTTAACAGTATATATATTAGTTCTACGGAATATGTTGTTACAAAAAATATATAGACACATATCACATATATAGTTGTGAGCGTACGAGTTGTTGCTAACGCTGCGGGCTCGCGTCGCGAAGCGAGGGCCGTGGCTTGCGTAGCGAGCCCGCGGCCCTCGCGAAGCGAGGGCACTGTGCCAGGTTCTCAGTTGCTGGCATGGAGCGCCGAAGGCGCTCCTTGCCAGCAACTGAGGACCCTCGCAAAACGATCGCCTCAGTTGCTGGCATGGAGCGCCGCAGGCGCTCCTTGCCAGCAACTGAGGACCCTTGCGAAGCGAGGGCCTCAGTTGCTGGCTTGGAGCGCCACAGGCGCTCCATGCCAGCACCTGAGGACCTCGCAAAGCGAGGTCTTCAGTTGCAGCAACTGCGACCCTTGCAAAATTCACAAAACAAATTCCCAACCCAAACAACTGCGAATCTCGCAAAGTTCACGTCGCAACACATTACGACACTCGCAAACAACATACGACACACGTTCACACACATTACGACACTCGCAAACAACATACGACACACGTTCACACACATTACGGCCTCGCAACACTCGGACGCAACTCGCGAACATTACAAAATTACAAACACAATACATACACACAGGACATACATAAAAACCTTACCTACACAAACAGGAAGCACCCAGGACCTAAAAAATGCAACTTACAACTTAATTGCACTCAAAATAAAAGAGTTTAGACACTAAATAATTTGTTAAGCGACACAAAAAATGGCCGACGAATAAAACGAAAACGAGGCTACACACGCAAACACCATACGAGACACGTTACCACACATTACAACCTCGCAAACATCGGACGCAACACGCCGACATACAAACATTTAAAACTTAAGAAAGACACACAACAGACACATAAAAAGCTTACCTACAGCAAGAGGAACCAGCCAGCACCTCAAAAAAACAGGTTACACCTACATTTAAATCAAAATAAAACACTTTAGACACTAATACCATCGCTAAGCAAGAGAAAAAATGGCCGACGAACAAAACGAAAACGAGGCTTCAGACGTAACTACACTACACTTACTCGCAATAATGAAACACATACTATGCGGAACGTATCACAATCATATTAAACACCATTTTGAACAGTAATACGCAGAAAATGGCGGATGGAACGCAAATTGTAAGCTGGAACGCAAATAGCGCATGCGTATTGCGTTCTAACGGTCTCACTTTCCAGAACTTTCTACAAGTTTATAAATACTGCCTATTTCAAACAAAAAAATACATTTCTCCTCAGGTGATCAACGGAGTGACTTCTGAGATAACTGCTGCTTTTACTTGACAAGACAATTCTTTACTAATTTACTACTTTGCATTGTGCAAATTACAACTGAGAGGTAAGCTATAATATATTACATTTTATTATCAGGACAGGTCAAACAAATAAAAAAATAAACTAGGATTTATGTAGTGACATATATGGCACATTTATGTGTATTGGCTCACAAAAAAAATACGGTTCATTTAACAAAACAACAAAAAAACATAATTCTATATTAAACAGAGGTTTATGTATAGTGACGACACGCACATATATGTGTATAATGTATAGTGACATCTGACACGCACATATATGTATATAATGTATAGTGACATGTGACACGCACATTTATGTGTATTACCCCTGCATAGTGACATGTGACACGGACATATATGTGTATCATGTATATTGACATGTGACACACACATTTATGTGTATTGCCCCTTCATAGTGACATGTGACACGGACATATATGTGTATAATGTATAGTGACATGTGACACGCACATTTCTGTGTATTGCCCCTTCACAGTGACATGTGACACAGACATATATGTGTATAATGTATAGTGACATGTAAACAACTACATTTAAATGACATTATATGTCATGTATACTGATATGTCACACGCACATATATGTGTATCATCTATAGTTACATCTCACACACAGACATTTATGTGTGTTGGAAAAAAAATATATAAGGTTAATTTAACCATTTAAATTTGACTCATGTATACTGATATGTCACACGTTCACAAAATAATTACATTAAACTATGGAATGTGCTTCATGTATGTGACATATGTGTGTAGCCCCCAACAAAAAATAAGGTCAATTGAAAATAATTACAGAAGTATATTTAAATGACATTAATTTACTGCAATTCAATAGATCATATAAAGCTGAATCTTTCTATTTCTTTTAATATTCAAACAGACTCTGCATCAACAGCGTCTCTCAACAATTTGCACCGTGCACTGTGAAGCACAATCCCTTTTAAAGAACACCAACAAAGAAGAAGAGGTAAGATACAACAAGACATTACATGCTCAAAAGGCCATGCTTTGCTAGATGAAAAATTATAAATATACAAATAACTATTTCACTTTCTTTTTTAAACAGACACTACAAGAAGACCGGCGGATTAAGATTGGCAGGAGGGGACCGTCTGTCATTCCAAACATCAATCAAGGTAAAGTATTAAGTATAAACAAGAAAGAACCATGAGCCTTATTCAATTGCGACTTCCTCAATTGAATAGGGCTCTATATAAGCACATAACATATTTTTTATACAGAACTTTTTAGTTACTGAACTTCTAACCACAATCAAGGTTTTCAATAACTAAAAACTTTGCTCAATAAATATGTTATGTGATTATATAGAGCCCTCTTCAATTGGCAAAATTGCAATTCAATGAGGACCTATATATCTTTAATGGCCAAGGGCCTCACTCA
Source organism: Discoglossus pictus (assembly GCA_027410445.1). Taxonomy (NCBI): domain Eukaryota; kingdom Metazoa; phylum Chordata; class Amphibia; order Anura; family Alytidae; genus Discoglossus; species Discoglossus pictus. Next base: position 241,220,295 of record CM050165.1, on the reverse strand, counting down.
AATGTGATTTGCCCATTTCAATAGGGCTCTATATAAGCACAGAGCATATTTTTTAAAGGAACTTTTTATTTTGTGAACACGTTGCTTTTGGATACAAGTTCACTAAATACAAAATTCGGTAAAAAAATATGCTCTGTGCTGATATTGAGCTCTATTCCATTGGCCAAAACACAATTGAATGAGGAGCTGACAATATAACAAATGCAGTAACCAAAGGCCCTCATTCAATTGCTATTTTGGACAATTAAATATGGCTATAAATAAGCACTTTTAGGCCCTTATTCAATTTTAACAAATATATGTGATGTGCTTATTTACAACCCTATTCAATTTGCAACATTGCAATTCAATGACGGCCTTAGAGTACTATTACATTGTAAAAAATGCAATTGAATGAGGGGCAAACTATGCAACATATGGTACACACAAAGGCCCTCATTCAATTGCAATTTGCCCAATTGAATAGGGCTCTAAATAACAACATAACATTTTTTTTAAAAGAAGTTTTTAGTTACTAAAAATCTATCCAAAATAAAGTTTTTCACTGACTAAAAACTTCTTTAAAAAAATATGCTATGTGCTTATTTAGGGCACGATTCAATTAGCCAAATCGCAATTGAATGAGACACAAACTGCTACACACAAAACAGAATTTCTTATTCAATGTTTAACAACCTATTAGATTTACAAAGAAGCAAAAATAAGAATAACAAAAGTGTTGCGCACCTAATAGCATTGTACAAAAAATCACACAAACACATAGGAAACTACATTAACATTCTTCTTTAATGTTTAACAACCTATAACCAGTACAATCAAGAATAAATAACTTTTGCACAAGTGGTGCGCACAAAACAGGATTGTCAAAAACTAACACAAACACATAGCAAACTACATTAATTATATTATTTCATGTTTCACTAACTATAACCATCCCATTAAAGGTTAAATAAGTATACCACAAGTGGTGCGCACAAAACAGGATTGTACAAAAAATAACATAAACACATAGCAAAATAAATTCATATTCTTATTTAATATATCACAACCCACAAGCCTTACTAAGAACCTTAAATAAGAATAACAAAAGTCGTGGGATTGTACAGAAAGGAAAAAAATATATAACCATAACTGATACAATACAGCCAAATTCATACATTTTTTACTTATTTAAAAGACATTTCACTCAAACAACATTTTCTATTTTATATTACAACAGATACTGCATGAAGACAATTGGACGAGGACTTTCTCCACAGGACCGGACCATCGGACGAGGACTTTCAACACAGGACCAGACCAGCAGACGAGGAATTTCAACACAGGACCAGACCAGCAGACGAGGAATTTCAACACAGGACCAGACCATCGGACGAGGACTTTCACCAAAGGACCACAACAACGGACAAGGGCTATCGCCACAGGACCACAACATCGGACGAGGGCTATCGCCACAGGACCACACCATCGGACGAGGGCTATCGCCACAGGACCACACCATCGGACGAGGACTTCCAACAGAGGACCACACCATTGGACAACGATTTTGAACCGAGGACCAACAAACATTCGGATTTAAATCACACTTCAACCAAGGTACAGTATAATAAGTACTAAAGTATAAAACTAAAGAAACTGCTTTCAGTTGCATCCGTGTCAACAGAAAAATAAAAAAAATAATTTACTATCTCCCTTATTCTATTTAAATTGCTACTATGCAATACATAGCTCAATAACCACATCACTTTTTTTTTTAGCAAAGAAGTTTTGCAGTGGTAAATATCTATCCACAAACAACGTTTTTAATAAATAAAACCATTATTTAAAAAAAATATGTTACATGCTTATTTACAGCAGTATTCCATTGGCCAAATTCTTAGCCAGTGAGGACAGGAATTATAAATTTAACTAAATATAAATGATACATTAATGATTTGCCTTTTATTTCACCAATTGTGCACAAGAATCTTTAACAGGAATTACAAATTAAAATATACAAAATTACATTTATTTTTTTTCCTTTACAGATTAATATGGCTGATAACGAGACCAAAGAAGAGAAGAAAAGACGTCAAACTAGAGAAAGACAAGAGAGATGGGCCGCCCAGCAGACACCGGAGGAGAAAGAAATTCGACGAGAAAAAGAACGCAAAAGACTTGCAAATAAAAGAATATCAGCTGCAAAAATGAAAGATGCAACCCAAAAAAATAAAAAGATAATAAAGCATTTACAAACTGTTCCTAAAACATCAGATGACATTTTACAAGATACCAGTCAAGACAGACCAAAAAAAGCAACTACAAAAACAAAGCATTTACAAACTCTTACTAAAAATTTACAGGACATTTCAACCAAACAAGGACAACATATACCAAGAAAATCCACGAAAAAAACTAAACATTTAGAACCTGTTTTTGAAACATTTCATGACTTTTCACCTGATGAATATGAAAGTCAACATCCGATATTCTTTGCAAATTGTCCTTTACTCGAGTCTTTAGCAGTAGAGGTTCATAGTTGTGGGGACATGAGTACTCAATGTCAATTTTGTGAGGCTTATTATTTTAAACAGGAGAGACCCAGAGATGGACAATTTATTAGTTGTTGTCAAAAAGGAAAGTTCAAACTTCCAGAAAGGAAACAATTTCCAACCTATTTACAAAATATTATGACTGAACCTACTTTTCCAAATTACAAAAATGTTAAGACAAACATGAGATCCTACAATAGTGCCATATCATTTGCATCTATGGGGGCAACATTGGCTGCTAATGTACCAGGACATGGTCCTTACTGTTTTAAAGTCAAAGGACAAATTTATCATCAGACTTCACATTTACATCCAGAGGAAGGAGAGCAAAGAAAATTCGCTCAACTATATGTCCTAGATACAATGGAAGCTGTTGACCAACGTATGCAGATGGAAGAAAATAAAAAATGCTTACCCAGTGTTTTTATAGAGCTAAATAACATTATGGACAACAATCCCTACAGTAAAGCTTACAAAAAATTGGCAGAAGTAGAAAATGAACAACTACTTCATGCACAAAGACATCAATTACCCATGCCAAAGGTTAATATGGTGCTTAAAAGAGACAGACATACTGATAAACGTCGTTATAACTTGCCAACATCAAATGAGGTTGCAATGGTCTTTCAGAATGATGAAGGAGAACCACCATTTCAAAGAGACATTAGAGTATATCCCAGAAATGAGGAGCAACCATTTATTAATATTAATATCTTAAGTCCAAATTTAGATCCAATGACATATCCCATCTTTTTCCCACATGGAGAAGCAGGTTGGCAACCAAAATTAACCCTTCCCAGTTACCCAAATGCTAAAGCCAGAATCCGAAATAATGTTTCTATGCTTGAATTTAAAGTTGCTCAAATTGCCATTAGAGATGAATTTAATCCAATTTTATGTGGTGGAAAACTAACCCAACAATGGATTATTGATTCTTATTTGCAAGTTGAGGCAAATAATTTAAACTTTATCAAATATCAATAAGATAAACTCTGTGTAGAACAATATTCTGGACTCATGGACTATGTTGCTGACGTGGCTACAAGCAGAGACATGACAGCTAGCAAAGCCATCATTTTACCATCTTCCTTTCAAGGATCTCCTCGAAATATGAGAGAAAGATACAATGATGCTATGGCTATTGTGACAAAATTTGGAAAACCAGATTTATTTGTGACATTTACATGTAATCCACAATGGCCAGAAATTAATCAAAATCTACTTATTGGACAAAGTGCTTCAGATCGACCAGATTTAGTAGCCAGAGTTTTTAAGATCAAATTAAATGAATTAATACGTGACTTCACTATAAATCAGTTATTTGGCAAATGTCTTGCTTATGTATATACCATTGAATTTCAAAAAAGAGGCCTTCCACATGCACATCTTCTCATAATACTTCAAGAGAAAGATAAATTAGATACTTCGGACAAAGTGGATGCAGTCATAGTTGCTGAACTACCAGATCCAGAACTATATGGTAGACTATATGAGATTGTTACTCATCGCATGATTCATGGACCCTGTGGAGACCTTAATCCACAATCACCATGTATGGAAAATAATCAATGTTCAAAAGATTTTCCAAAAGATTATAGAGACAAAACATATGCAAATTGTGATGGATATTCACTTTATAAAAGAAGAGAAGGAGATAGTGCCATTATTCGTGGAAAAAAAGTGGACAATAGATATGTAGTACCCTACAATCCACATTTACTCATGAAGTACAACGCCCACATCAACGTAGAAGCCCGCACTTCCATCAAATCCATTAAATATGTCTACAAATATATTTACAAAGGTTACGATGCAGCTACTGTAGTCGTCAAAAGTGCAGACAACCCTGAAAGTAGTGAGTTAGTACATGATGAACTTGCATCTCATGTAGATGCTCGCTATGTCAGTGCGCCAGAAGCTATGTGGCGGCTTTTAAAATTTGAAATGCATGATAGATCACATGCAGTATATAGGTTAGCAGTACATTTGCCACAACGACATTTAGTCTATTTCCATGCTGGAAATGAAATGAATGCATTGGCCCAAAGTGAAGATCGTCACACTACACTAACTGCATGGTTTGCATTAAATTCCACTGATGCTCAAGCAACACAATACTTATATATTGAAATTCCATATCACTATGTTTTTGTGAATGGATTATGGAGAGCAAGAAAAACCAGAGGCAATAAAATAATTCCACGAATTTACACAGTCAGTCCAAGAGATGTTGAACGTTTTTTTTCTTACGAATTTTACTTTTAAATGTTCCAGGAGCACAAAGTTTTGAACAATTAAGAACTGTTAATGACATTGTATATGAATCCTTCCATTTAGCTGCAAGACATAGAAACTTACTCGCTGATGATACAGAGTGGGAAAGATGTTTAGAAGAAGCAGCACAATGTCAAATGCCACGACAGATGAGAGAACAATTTGCTTTTATTTGTATCTTCTCAAATGCTCCAAATGCATTAGCTTTGTGGGAGACTTTTAAAAGTAATATGGCTGAAGACTTTATGCGACGATACAATGAACCCATTGCACACTTAAAAGCGTTAATGGAAATTCAAGAAGTCTTTTTAACTCATGGATTAAGTTGTGCAAGTTTTAATTTGCCTGATCCAGGTCTTATAGATGACATTAACTTTGAAGACTATGACATTCAACTACAAGCAGAAAGAACAGAAGAAAGACTTGCAACTTTAAATACACTACAATTGCAAGCATTTCATGCCATTAAAAATGCTATAGATGATGACATGGTGACAGAGCGTTATTTCTATCTTGATGGACCTGGCAGATCAGGGAAAACATATTTGTACAATTTATTAATGAGTTCAGTATGAGCACAAGGAAAAATAGCAATGGCGTTTGCCACTACTGGAATTGCTGCACTTTTATTAGAAGGTGGAAGAACTGTTCATAGTGGATTTAAACTGCCAGTGCCTATTTTAGAAACTTCTGTGTCAGATATTCGCATGACATCCTTACAAGCAAAGAAATTGAAGAAATGTAAATTAATTATAATAGATGAGGCCACAATGATGTCATGCTATGCCCTCCAATGTATTGACCGTTTGCTTCGTGAAGTCATGGATAATATTTTTCCATTTGGTGGAAAGGTAATGTTGTTGGGTGGCGATTTTAGACAAACATTACCTGTCGTTGTACATGGAAATCGAACAGACATTATTGAAACATGTATAAAGTCAAGTACAGTATGGAAACATTTTACCCATCTTCAACTGAAACAAAATATGAGATCAGAAGGAGATTGATTTCAATGATTGGCTTATTAAAATTGGAGAAGGCAGAACAGAAAAAATACTACATTTACCTACTACATTTACCTGACGACACTGTAGAGATCCCACCTCATATGATTTGTCAACAAGATATTATATCGGCTATATTTGAAGGGAGCATAAATAACGAAGAATATTCCGAGCTTGCCAACCAAGTTATACTGACGTGTAAAAATAAAGATGCATTAATACTCAATAATGAAATCTTAAAAAAAATGTATGCACCACAAAGAAATTATCACAGTGCTGATTCTGTACTTGCTGATGACAATGAAAGTCAGGCAAACTTTTCAACTGAATTCATTAACTCTTTAACTCCTTCTGGAATGCCACCACATATTTTGCAGCTAAAGAAAGGTGCAATTATCATGTTACTGCGAAATATAAACCCCAAAAAAGGCCTATGCAATGGCACAAGATTAATTGTTCAACAATTAAAGGACCATTTTATAGATGCTGAAATTTTAACTGGGACCCATAAAGGAGAGAGAGTTTTCATACCAAGAATAGATTTAGCACCAAGTGAAAGTAGTCTCCCTTTTATACTTCAAAGAAGACAATTTCCCATTATTATGGCATTTGCCATGACCATTAATAAATCACAAGGTCAATCTTTCAAATCTGTGGGTATTTTCTTGGAAGAACCAGTTTTTGCACATGGTCAATTGTACGTTGCGTTGTCACGGTGCAAAAATCCACAGGCTATTAAAGTTTACATTGAAAACAATGAAAGTCAAGGTGATTTATTAGAAGATGGATGTATTTTTACTAAAAACATTGTCTACTATGAAGTACTATAACTTTGCAGGATACAAACTAAAGCCATGCAAACATTTTGGAAAAACATTCAAAAATACAAAACAATTGGTTGTTTAATTCAGTCATAATTAATGGAAGTCATGTTTATGGATAATTCGCCTCACAAAATACTTGCCTTGCATTTCTATGAAAAATTATGATAAAATGTTAAGTCACTATGTTAATGTTTCTAATGTTACAAGTTTAAAACAATATTTTCAAGTTATTTCATTCAACATATTACAAAGTACATGTTAAGAGCTCAAGCACCTTTTAAGTCACAATGTAAATATTCTCTGTTATCTTAAGATTACTACCTACATTAATGTTTATCACCACTTTATGTGCTCAGTAATGAATTACTTTAATTACGTACGGTTTAAGGACAGTTTTTACTGTATGCCTTCCTCTACATTCAATGCATGTTAATACTGATTAATTTAAAGTTAAACTGTTTTTACATTCAAATGTTAATACTTTTAATTCAAAATTATGTTACAAAATGTATTTACTATGTTCCTGTTTATAATGTTCAAAATTACACAAATGTTTTGCAAAACTTCCAAAGTTACATAAAAAATAAAGTTCAATTTTAAAAATATAGACTTTCAAGGTTATTGCTTACATATATTTTAAACTTCATGTTAAAATTCGGCACGTTTAAAAAAGTATTTTTAATTTTTACTTTCCTCTAGATTCTATGTATATTAAAGTGAACAATTCTTCAGATACAAAATTCATTTAAAAAAACCATTACATCAACGTTTTACAAAAATACATGTTCATATCACAATACTTACAAGGGTCAAAAATATATTTAAATAACTAAACAACTTCACAAACATATACATCACATTGCCGTCATTTTTTGACGGGCAAGTCGCTAGTATATATATATTCACAGGAGTATACAGGATTGGACACAGATAGGAGCTAAATAGGTTGTTTTCTGGCGTGCTGCAGAGAGTTGGACAAGAATGAATGGCTGAGCAACACAATTACATTGGTTGACGCATGACCCAGCGGAGCCTGTGAGGCTGTCAACCAGGAGCGTTAGGGGCAGGACTTCCACGAACGTTTCGCGCTTTCGGGCAGAGCAGCGCGGTCTCCAGCCTGAAACGGACAGAGGTCTGAGGTCCTGCACAAATAATTGTAAAAGTAGGAGGTTAAATACTGAGAAGTGGTCCCCAGCTTAACAGCACATAAGGGGCAGGGTGCAAGTCAACTGAGTGTGTGTTTTGTGTGTTTTTTCCTCGTTTGTGGTGTCCGTTTTTGTCTCTCTGTGTGTGCCTGTTGTGCCATGGATGCTCAGGACATAGAGGCCTTACTGGTCAAGGTTAGGACCCGGGTCTTAAGCCAAGGGGACAGGTGGGTGCAGGACAGGCTGGGACCACCCATGTCTTCTGCGTTAGGCCCTCATTACATTGCACAGGCTCAGCCTCCAGTGGCTGGTGGCCTGGTCAATAGCGGAGGTGCCAGTGGGCTATCTTCCCATCCCACCAGTGTAGGGCTAACAGACCCCCGTCCATCAGAGGGCAAGGCCAAGAGAGATGAGAGGGTTATGGGTCAGGGCAGCCAGGACCCCATACCCCTCAGACAGGAGAGAGCCAGGCCCACGGGCGGTGAGGGTGAGGCCCTAGAACTCTGGCCACCAACGGTCACTTTGGCCAAAGTGCCTCAGCCGCGACAAAGGGCAAGGCACACCCCTCTACCGCCCCTTTAAGGGGTGCAGGGGGTAATAAAAAAGCCAGGAGCCCTAAAAAATCTCCTACAGGCCCTCATTGTGCCGACCATGCGGTCCCTTCTATTTCCCGTACTAACAGTGCTTCTGGTACTTTACAGGGACACACTCTAGGCCGTGAGCGGGACATGGCGACCGTGCAAGAAAGACAGAACAGAGTGGTCAGCGAAATGAACAGCCAGGACAGCATGGTAGTGATCGATGACGTGCCTGTGACAGCGGCATTGGCGAGGCCGGCGCCCCACTAGAGCTAGGAAGACAACAAGCAGGTACAGTCCACTGCTATTCAAACATAACCCCCAAAGACAACCGAAATCTGAGACTAAGGTTAGTTTGCAGCAAAAGGGGACTAATAACGACCCACAGGTAGACCTTACACCGTCACAAGAAGTCTCTGGGGAACCTCTACAAGGGGCGGTGGAGGCTGCGGCGCTAGCTTACAGCACCCGTGCAAGTTTAGGTGACCAGGACCAATCCTCAGGGGAGGAGCGGACGGTATGGGCACGGGCATGCAGGTCACGGAGAGCTAGTGACTGTTCCTCTTGCACCCACAGGTCCAGAAGGAGATCCAGATCGAGAAGCAGGAGAACCTGCCATTGCAGATGCACCTGCCCTGTTTTAGTGAGGGGACGGAGCCCGCGGAGGGCCAGACGGTCCCTGGAGCATCAGGAGAGACGCAGGGACACCCAGTTTGCGGTTTCCACTCCGATGCTTCCAGAAGCAGGTGAGCGCACAATGGTCGGTCACACAGGGGATACAGGAAAAAGTGAACCCCTACACACAAAGGCAGGGTTTTTTGGGTCCCTTAAGACTCTTTTAGCCACACAGAATATTGCAGTAAGTGAGCAGGAAATGTGTTCGTGGATAGGGGGTTTAGTGAAGAGCGCATGGGCCGACCAATCCACTTGTGGGGCAGCGGTGCAGGCAGCACCGGCCGGGAATAAGGTGGCGGCTGGGCCCCCTGAGTCAATGGGTGTCCCGGGTCCGCTAGTAGGCAGTACCAATGCAGGGGTTACGGATGCAGCTATGAGACCTATTGTCTTGTGCTCATTGGATAACTTGGGAGCGCATCTTCCCCAGGAGGTTAAGGAAATAATTTGTAGGAGGGAATTTGTGGAATTGTTCTCTCTTCTCCCCATTTCCAGATAACTGTACGGGGGCGAGAGGGGCCTCTGGGAGGGAGATGACCGTCGTAAGTCCTTTAGGCGGCTGCCCAGGACGTTCGATACCTGGCTTCAAGCCTTCTCCAACATGGCCTGTGTCTTATGTGAATGACATCCCGAACAAAGTTCAGGATTGTTTGTTTACATAGACAAAATTCAGAATGCCCACAAGGTTTATGGTAGCATGGCGTGGTGGCGGTACGACGAGGAATTCCACCAGTACTTGGCATCCAGGCCAACCATGGCGTGGAGTGACAAAGCGGTGGCATATTGGTTGAATATTATGACACCTATGCGAGTCATGCTGCCCTTTCGTAGTGGGTCCGGTGGAGCCAAGGGCCCCACCCACGCCGCAGACATGGGTCTTAAGGCCTGTTTTGCATACAATGAGGGGGTCTGTAGATGGGCCCCAAATTGCAGGTTCAAGCACGCATGTTCTACCTGCGGGTCGGGGAGCACCCCTAGATGTGTCAGAGCCAAGGAGGTGGGCAGATCAGGAGAGCCCCCTGCAAAAGGGCAAGACGCCCATACGCCTCCCTGCCATGCTGCCGTGGCTAAAACGCTACTGTAGGGTGCCAGACAACTCAACCGCCTCTCGCCTCTTGGAAGCGGGTTTGTGGGAGAGCTTTCGCATCCCATGCGACACAGAGTTACAGGGTTTTTATGGGACCGAACTTGCGGTCAGCAAGGGAATTCCTGGGGGTAGCGTCTAAAAAGGTCCAGACTGAGGTCCAACTGGGTAGGATGGCGGGGCCATTGGCTTCCCCTCCTATTCAGGATTTGGTCATTTCCCTTCTCTGCGTCATCCCTAAGAAAGAGAAGGGTAAATTTAGGTTGATCCAACACCTTTCCTATGCCAGGGGGCAGTCGGTAAATGACAGAATCTCTAAAGACCAGTCAACTGTGTCTTATGAATCCTTCGATCGGGCTGCTGAGATGGTCAGGCTGGCTGGCGCCGCTGCGCTTCTGACGAAGGTGGACATCGAAGCAGCGTTTAGGTTGTTGCCGGTTCACCCGTCAAGTCACCGGCTTCTGTGTTGTTTCGATGGCAGTTATTTCATCGACTTATGCCTACTCATGGGGTGCTCAATATCGTGTGCTTACATTGAGGCGTTCAGGACATTCTTACAATGGGTTGCGTGCTCGTAAGCAGGGTATAGGAGCGTTACGCACTACCTCGATGACTTCCTGTTCGCCGGCCTGCATATTTCCAGGGGAGATGGTCCGCCACGGTATGGCCGGAGGAATGGGTGGTGACAGGTCTTACAAAGAACCTGGCATCCCTCGAGTTATTTCCCATTGTGGCAGCAGTACACATCTGGGGCTCGGCATTCCAGGATTTTTATTCCATACAGATAACATGGGGGTGGTGCAAGCCATAAATAACATTACGGCAACATCCATACCAGTAGTACGATTACTTCGTCACCTAGTGCTATGCTGCCTCCGCCTGAACATATGGTTCCAGGCAAGGCACGTACCGGGGCTAGAGAACGCCATTGCTGACACCCTTTCTCGGTTCCAGGAAGAGCGGTTCAGGGCACTGGCCCGCAGGCGAACGTACTGGGGGAATGCATTCCCGCGGAGCTCTGGGAGCTAGGAGCTGCCAGGTGACGAGACTCGTCAGACAGTCTGTTGCCCCGGCAACATGGGCCGCGTACAGAAGCGTGTGGGCAAAATGGAATGGCCTAGTTGCAATGGCCGGTGGTACTATGTCGGAGGATAAGACCCTAGGGATCCTGCTTTGGTACCTGCTGCGGTGCGCCAAGGAAGGCGGCCGTAGTAGGGAGACAGGTCACTGCACTGGCTTTCATGTTTAAGCTGGCAGGGCAGAGGGACCTTACAAAGGAGTTTCTAGTGCGCAAGGTGGTGCACAGGATTTTCAATGGTGATCGCAGGCCGGATACCAGGCGGCCGATTACTTTTTCCTTGTTACTGAGACTGGCTCAGGTGTTGTTGGTGATATGCAGAACCCCCTTTGAATCTCTGCTTGTCCGTACAGCTTTTTTCCTGGCGTTCTTCGGAGCGTTTCGGATAGGGGAGTTAATCGCTAACAGTAGACACGGTTCCGGGGGATTGCAGTTGGTGGATACCTGTCTGAGGGAAGGCACGGTAGTGATATGGTTACGGAGGTCTAAGACCGACCATTTGGGTAAAGGAAAAGAGGTTGTGCTGCACTGGGTTGGCACGGAGTGTTGCCCCTATATATGTGTGGAAGAGTATCTTACCCAGCGACATGCGGGACTGTGTTCGCTTCTGTTTCATGCTCGTTATCCCGATACCAATTTGAAAGGGTGCTAAAAGGGGCACTACAACGTCTCGGGTTAGAGCAGTCAGAGTTTGGGACACACTCTTTCCGAATTGGGGCAGCTACAGAAGCAGCCAGGCTAGGTTTGCCCGACGCTGCGGTAAAGCGGATTGGTAGATGGGAGAACAGAACATTTTCGGTCCTATATACGGCCCAGGGCAGTAGTCTAATGGATGTTGCTTTCTGCTTTCAGGAGGTCAGAGGCAACTGTGGATCGTGGGCCATTCGTACGTGTACTGGGCACACAGGTTAGCCACAGTTATAGAAGGAAAGACACAACTGGGTTTCCCTGTTACGGACTTGCACGTGCGGTGGTGCGAGATTCGAGGCCTGCGGTGGGCGCAGGTGGATGGGCTACTGGTCAGCCTAGTGTAATAATGATACACACCAGCGGCAATGACTTGGGAATGGTTCCCATTGCGAAGGATGCTGAAGGTCATGAAGAGGGACGTGGAAAGTTGGATGAAGAAGTTCCCGGGGATGTTTCTGATATGGTCTGAGATGAAAAAAAGACACTCCTGGTGGAACGCTCAGGACCCTGTTGGGCTGGACAGATCGTGGCAGAAGATTAACCAACAGTTGGCAAGTTTCGTCAGGAAGTTGGGTTTCGTTGCCATCCGATACAAGGAGTTTGAGCCGGTCGATGCTGACGAGTTCTTTGACAAAGTACATCTTACCGAAATCGGGCTGGAGTTACTGATGCTGGGTATCAGGGAGAGTGTCGTGCGGGCCTTGGCTTTAATGGACAGCAAGGGGGTATTGCAGTCTCGGGAGGCATCCCTCGCTCGCACTGTGGCGGGAGTTGAGTTGCCCGGCCCGCTGGCTTAAGTGGGCGTGGCCAATCTCACAGGGCGTGCTTAATATAAGCATTGGGGCTTTGGGCAGGGCCCAAGGTATGAGGTCACTGTCCGTGGCTGGGCTCCTCCCCCTGGAAAGTATTGCGGTATTTATATACAGAAAGTTATGTTTACGTTATATAATTGTTGATTAATAAAAGCTGTGGCCCGTGTTTCTCCCATTCAGTCGTCGTGTCCATTATTTCCATCAAAGCCTAAATGGATCATGCCTCGGTCATGAATCCTACTACATTATTAGCAGTCTATAGAGAGTTATGAAAACAACAAGAAGATATCTTTGACATCATACATGTATATTTTTTTAGAAAGGTACTTACTGATAAGAACAAATATTCAGTATGTATACATACTGAATTTAGCTACCGCTGCTTGCCAAAATTACAGCACATGTTATTAAGTAAGGAACAACAGATTGGTAAATAAATAACTTGCAAGAAATGCATGACAAATTATAAGGTTATTGAGGAAGATAGCTGAAATTAGATAGATTATTTGATTAATAAATCAGATTCTTATTTTATATATCATTTTGCAGACGCAGCTCCTGAAACCTTCTCCTGACTTTACAAAATAATTAATTGTATTTATCAAATAATATCTTTTTTATCCATTAAGGACTACAGAATTTACTACATCCACAAGTATAAGATTAACAGATCCATCAACCACTGAAGCATTAATAAGTAAATCAGAATGAATATTTCATTGGTAGATGTGACACCATTGACATGAACCAAGCTTTTAGAGGTCACAGTAAAAGTGGTTAGGTCAAATATACAGTCTGGGATGAGTCTATTGCTTGCAACTAACTACTCAAAAGTCATGAAGAAAAATGTAGGCAATTACCATAATTATCACATTTACAATCCATCTGTGCACAATATCATTTAGCTGAGTGAGAGAAAACACTAATTTGCACATTGCTTTGTATATGATTATGTTAAATTGTACATTAGTGAGTTTGGATCTGATATATGGAACATTATATTATATTGAAAGGACCAAGCTTGTATACATTCATTTTAAATTGCTGACAGAAATAAATGCCATTGACATCAAAATGAAACAAATAAAAAATCTAATGACTTTTCTTTTATAAAATAATCCCACCCTGCATCTAGAATAATGTGGAGAAAAAATGAATTCATCAGCTGCATTATAGAGTTCAGTAAGGCAATGTAAATATCTCTTGAGCAAAAGATGACTGAAGACTATTATGTATGAATGTGCGACTTGATCCAGACCGCACATTAATACTGTACATATAACTTTAATTTGCATGTCTATTCAAAGCAAAAACAGGGTATCATAATTTGTGAGATTGTTGTTATTTTTTAAGTAAGTTCGTACAGACATTTCTGAAAAAGTGTTAAAAAATCTTGAAAATGAATGGTTTTCAGTCTATATGATTTAATTATGCTATTATGTTTATAGTTTAGATATTTTCCTTAATTCAAGCAAAATTATTCTATTGAAAAGTTCCATTAAAAATAGGGCCCTATTTTAGTAGAAGCTCACAAATGACTCAAACACGTAAATCTGGCTGTGGGTGTTTCTTTCTCTAAATGTTTAGATGAATTCCATTGACTTAAGCTTGCAATTTACCTCCTTAAGACTAAAATCGTAATACTTGTCTTTTTAAAGTAGATTTCAGGGAGCGTGGTCATATGATCTGACAATATTTAAGCAAGCCTATCATTTACCGATTAGACATCCAATAGTAAATGAGACTATCATCAAGGCATCACTAAAATATGGAAGTTAGACATAATCTGCAATCGGAAGCTAAGAATTAATTAGTGCCAATAAGTAATATTTGCCAATCAGGCTCACAGTCAAGCAATCTAGCACTCTATAAAATGCATTAGATTATCTGTTTTAGTCCATGTGGGTTTCATGATATGTATTAACCCCTTGAGTTCCAGGATTGATATTACTCAGAAATACCAGTTAAAACAATATTTTTTAATTGCATATCTGTGGGTTTGATTAATTCAAAATTGTTTTCATGCCTTCTAAGGATGGTTTTGCGTCTTTGGCCGATGTGTAGTAATTGTGGGTGGGTAACTCATAATGTGATTGAGAGTAGCTAATATGTGGCAATATTAAGAGTGATTTTAAGAGTGTATAAATGTATGAATTGGGCAATAGAATAGGGCTCATAGTCATTATATACAGTACCTAGAAGGAGGATACTGTACAATAAGAAATACATTGCCAATTATCCCAGAAGAATGTATGACATAGATAAATGGATCTTATTTGAACTTGTTCAATCTATCTAATTCCTCTATATATATGGTAATGTGGTGGAGACAGAGAATGGAGGGCCCTGGTGCAAAAAAATAAATATATAAGATATATATAAATATATATATCATCGCGAGGCCCGAAAGTTACAGAATTGACGATAGCCGTAATGAGCGCCGAGGGGCGAGGCCTATAAAGTAGAGGAGAGGAAAGAGGCTTACAATGAGCGCCAAAGGTGCTCATTGTGAGGCCGGCAACTTAGATGGGGGGAAGAAGCTCGCAATGAGAGCCCAAGGCATTCATTGCAATGCCTGTGATGAGCGCCAAATTACTTAGGCCTTTTGCTGCTTATCGCGAGGATCACAACGCAGGCTCCGACCGGATTTCAAGTTACGGCTTAAAAAAAAATGCCGCCATTGTTTTCAAGCCTGTAACTTGGAAGCCATTGGGAGACGGCCAAAAGATGCCAATTATATTGAAAATTAAATTACAACCACACACACAGCACAGGGGGGAGGCAAGGAGCCTGTAATTGAGGTTGCAAGCTATTTGCTATTTAATTGGCATTTTTGGGAGGTCTCAGAACGGCTTGGAGAGGAAAAAATGGCGGACGTAAAGGAGTAATTTTTTTTCAAGCCCGTAAATCGTAAAACCCATTTTGACCTTGGGAAAAATGAGCAATTTCCCAAGCCCACAAATGGTTTCACACCCATAAAGGGAAACAGAGGAGGGAGAGGGGGGAGAAAGACACAGGGGAGGGAGAGAGGGGAGAGGGTGGAAAGTGACACAGAAGAGGGAGTGGGGGGGAAATAGACACAGGGGAGGGAGATAAGGGGGGAAAAACAAGGGAAGAAGAGGGTGCTAAAAGACTTGGGAGGGAGAGAGGGGGAAACAGACACAGGGGGATGGAAGAGGGGACAAAGAGACACAGGGGTGAGAGAGTGGGGAGAGGCTTGCAATGAGCCCCAAAGGCACTCATTGCGGAGCTCACGTTAAGCGCCAAAGGTGCTTGTCACAGGGCTCGCAATGACCCTGATGGTGCTAATTGCGAGGCCCGAAAGTTGCAGGTTGGCTGACGCCTACAATGAGCACTCATCGCGAGGCCCGAAAAATAGAGGGGGGAGAGGCTTGCAATGAGCGCCTCTATATATATATTTATATATATATATATATATATATATATATTATTTATTTATACGTTTTAGAAATTAAATGCCAGAACAAATTGTTTTTTCTTTTCGTAGGGCCTCCAGCCTATCCTCCATGCCCCCAGCTTATGCTCCATGCCCATCAGCCTATACTCCATGTCCCCCAGCCTATCCTTAATGGACTCTAGCCTATGCTTCATGCCCCCCAGCCTATCCTCCATGGACCCCAGTCTATGCTTCATGCCCACTAGGCTACACTCCATGGCCACACAGCCAATGCTCCATGGCCCCCAGCCTGTGTTTTAATGGCCCCCCACTGATCAGGGAATCCTGAATGACGTCTCCTGTGTGACTGCTTCTGCAGAAAAATGCAGGCAGGGGAGACATGGATGAAGATAAATCAACTCCTTGATCAAAAAGTAGTAAGGGGCGACTAATGAGGCTGGGGACCCTCCAAACAAGGCCCAAAGTGCATTGCAGCGCCTGCATTGGCGGTAGCTCTGCCACTGATAAAAATGACTTGAGTTCACCCTGTGCAACATTTTGTAAAATTATTTAATTTTAAGATCAGTATTTTAAAAAACTGAAATAATTTTTATTTCAGTTTTGTGTATCATACATTCAAATAAATTCTTCAAATCCAGTCAAAGTATAATTATTTCCATCTACTGTTTAATAGAAATGGGAAATTCTTGTTTTAATTCCATTCCATTTAAAATAGTTATATACATTGAGACCTCTCGTTCATAATGGCAGGCATGAGGAAGATTATAACTTATTTAATTATGTCTTAAAAGATATCCTAGTTTGGCAGATTGATATAATGTATACTCTGCTGTCATCTCACATTCTTGTGTCAGTTTTTAAAACATTAAAGCCCACTCAATATTCTCTTACAAACCGTATGTTTCCAATTATACTGTGCAAACCATCACATACCTTTAAGATAGTCATGTTTTCATGGCACATTACATTAAAAACACTAAATTCAGTGTAGATTCAAGTCTAGATTAAGGGCCCTATTAAATTCCAACCTCGTAAATAAGAGGCTTCTACTTAAGCCCTACGTACTGCAAAATTTCTCTAAGTTACAATGCTATTACAATCAACCTGCTGGGAGCAACGTATGCGCTACGCAGCAGGGCCGTACGTATCAACACTGCGAAAATGTACATGAGAAATGACAGCCAGCGAGATGATATCGCAGGCTGCCGCACCTCAACAAGTAGTCCTAAATGGGACCTCCATGGCAGGCCCCCACATAAGCCCTGCCGTGGGAGGTACTCCAACTACCCCCCCGGCACCTAAAATTAACCCCCCTCTATGCGGGGGTCCCCATCGGGACTCCCGAAGTGTCCTCACATTAACACCTTGCTGCAGGGGTCCATAGGGACCCTGGCAGCCCCCACACATTAACCCCTTGCAGCGGGGTCCCCGATCAGCACCAATCAGGCCCCCACTGCATTTAATACTTTTAAATTCCCCACCGTGGCTCCTTAAAGGGCCCGCGGCACACTATTAGCCAATCCCGGCCACGGCACCTTAAATTAACCCCCCTTTATGCTGGGGGTCCCCATTGGGACCCCCGAAGTGTCCCCACATTAACCCCTTGCAGCAGGGGTCCCCGATTTGCATAGATCAGGCCCCCACTGCATTTAAAAAATGTAAATTCCTTGCCGCGGCTCCTTAAAGGGCCCGCGGCACACTATTACTAATCCTGGCTGCGGCACCTACAATTAACCCCCCTCTATGCTGGGGTCCTCATCGGGACCCCCGAAGTGTCCCCACATTAAGCCCTTGCTGCAGGGGTCCATAGGGACCCCCGCAGCCCCCCCACATTAACCCTCTGCAGCGGGGGTCCCCGATCGTCACCGATCGTGACCCTGCTGCATTTTAATTTTTTAATTTCACGCCTCACAGGTCCTTAAAGGACTGTAAAGGTCCTGAAAGGACTCGCACTAAAAAATATTAACCCCAGGCAACTAAAATTAACCCTATAACTAAAGGGGGTCAATACAGAGCCCCATAAGCACTTAATTAACCCTGTCACTCATGGGGGTCAATACAGACCCCCTTAAGGCCTTAATTAACCCTGTCACTTATGGGGGTCAATACAGACCCCCATAGGCACTTAGTTAACCCTATAATTCATGGGGGTCAATACAGACCCTACTTAACCCTATAACTCATGGGGGTCAATACAGACAAACATAAGGCCTTAATTAACCCTATAATTCATGGGGGTCAATACAGAACCCCATAAGGCCTTAATTAACCCTATAACTCATAGGGGTCAATACAGAAACCCAAAAGCACTTATCCCTGTCACTCATGGGGGTCAATACAGACCCCCATAAGCCTCTATTTAACCCCATTAGTCCCATAAGGGTATATTATAACACCTATGGGGCTGTTAAAACCCTAACACATAAGTGCCATGACGGTTAACAAAGACCATCATGACACTAACTACAAACACTACACTATAACCCCCAATAAACCATTTAATCTAAACTAACCCCCCTCTACACTAATCTATTAGCACTTACACTGCCTACCTACACTACCTACCCCCTAATAAACCTCCCCACCACTCTAATTAGAAAAAATAAAAAACCTACCTTACAGAAAATAAAAAACCTAAGTCATCAAAAAAAAACTACAGTACATAAAATAAAAAAACCTACAGTACAGAAATAAAAAAATACATTACAACCACCCCCCCCCCACTACAGAAAAAAAAATTACACACCTGAAAAGGAAAGACAGACATACACAATACAATACATACATACATACAATACATTACAGACAATACATTACATATAATACATTACATATAATTAATGATGTCGCAAACGTAACATTTTCGGTTTGCGAACCACGAACGCGAACCGCTGCAAATGTTCGCGAACTGGCAAACCCGGCGAACCGCCATAGACTTCAATGGGCAGGCGGATTTTAAAAACTCACAGGGACTCTTTCTGGCCACAATAGTGATGGGAAAGTTGTTTCAACGGGACTAACACCTGGACTGTGCATGCTGGAGGGGGATCCATGGCAAAACTCCCACGGAAAATTACATACTTAATGCAGAGTCTGGTTTTAAGCCATAAAGGGCATAAATTACCTAACATTTCTAAATTGTTTGGAATAACGTGCTTTGAAACATCAGATATGATGTTGTATCGATCAGGTAGTGTAAGGGTTAGGCCCGCTTCACAGTGACAGACCAAACTCCCCGTTTAACGCACCGCAAACAACCGCAAACAGTCCATTTGCACAACCGCAAACTACCCATTTGCACAAGGTTGGATACCAAGCTAGCCATGTCCCGTTCCTTGTCCTCACTGATGTCATTGAAGGGTCTAAGGGACCCCGAAAGGTGACAACAAGCCCCCTGTGACGCCTGCTGTGTTTGGTCTTCCACGGCGCGTGCAATCAAAGGTGCCACCATATAGGAGTGGCGTGTTTGTAAGTACTACTCTTATCAGTTTAATACCTGTTACAGCACATATCAGGGGGCGTGTATAAGGCCTGGATTTTTAGAATCAGGAGATGGAAAAAGATGCTTGGTTGGTCGTATCACTTCAATTTTGGGGCACGGCACGTGAAATCAAAGGTGCCACCATATAGGAGTGGCGTGTTTGTAAGTACTACTCTTATCAGTTTAATACTTGTTACGTCACCTATCAGGGGGCGTGTATAAGGCCTGGATTTTTAGAACCGGGAGATGGAAAAAGATGCTTGGTTAGTCGTATCACTTCAATTTTGGGGCACGGACTGTGCAATCAAAGGTGCCACCATATAGGAGTGGCGTGTTTGTAAGTACTACTCTTATCAGTTTAATACCTGTTACAGCACCTATCAGGGGGCGTGTATAAGGCCTGGATTTTCAGAACCGGGAGATGGAAAAAGATGCTTTGTTGGTCGTATCACTTCAATTTTGGGGCACAGCACTGCAATCAAAGGTGCCACCAGATAGGAGTGGCGTGTTTGTAAGTACATACCGTAGGGGCAAAAACCTGAAAGATAGGTTGGTCCATAGTTCTTTTAAAGAACAGAAACCAGGGACCTGGTTAAAACCCCTAACAGGGTGTTTCAAATGCAGCAAATGTAAATTTTGCAGGTATGTTACACCTCTAAAAGTATATGAGCATCCTAGAACTGGAAAAGAACCTAGTATGAGCATCCTAGAACTAAAAGAATTCATGAACTGTTGTTCTACAGCGGTTATCTATGTGGCCACCTGTATTTGCAGGAAGATCTATGTAGGAAAAACGAGGCGCCAGTTGCGCCGCAGGATTGGCGAGCATATTTACAGTATCAAGAATGCATTGGACACACCAATTGCCCGCCATGTCAAATATTGTCACAACATTAGAAGTGAAGTTTTATCTTTTTGTGCAATAGACCAGGTCCATATAGGCCCAAGACAGGGAGACCTGGAGAGAAAATTACTACAATGTGAGGCACGCTGGATATATCAATTGAAGGCCCAAGTACCTTATGGACTGAATGAGGGGTTTACCTTTACACCCTTCATCTAATACCTGGCTCTTTTCTCTTTTTATGATATTTGTTACTTTGTCCATCTATGTTAGGCCTTTCACTGCCACATAGACACATGCACACTTTTAGCCCCCTACAAATCACATCTTTTTCACATTTATGCATATTCACCCCAGTGAGCATTTTTATTTCCTTTCTTGTTCATCCCATTTGGATGGACCCTTAGTGCATCAGGACCCACGACTCTGACTATTTGATACACGAATAACCTGTCACAGGCGTCAGTCATATTAGCTAGCACGTATTTCAGAGCACTTGTTTTTTTCTTTATTACTAGTTTACTAGCTCTGTTTTCACATCCCTCAACACTTAACACTTTCTGACCACCTGTCACCTCATACAGTCTTTGTTTCTTGGTCTCCTACCTTTACAGATATATAAAGGAGCTAATTCCTCATTTATATAATGGTCCTATACACATGGATTTTTTTGCTCACTTTCTGTTTTTTAAACCTGCCTTCTTTGGCAGTCTTTCACTCTATAGATATAGTAGCTATCATACTGCACATCTGTATCTCTTCTCTTTAGCTCATTATAAGCTTTTTTCAGTTCATCTATATGATCTGTATATTGGTATTAATAATAAGTGCATTAGTGCACACATCATTTCTGTTCTTATGCCTTTGTATATATATCTCAGCAACCTCTTGTATATATTATATGGACTATCTAGACTATCTCCATTACTCTTTTGGCCCGTTATGGGCAATATATTCACTATTTTTAGGTTGCCTAGGCGACAGCTCCCTATATAAAGCTCTTGGAGACAGCGTTATACAACTTTCCTTTGACAAAGACGTGGTACGTCGAAACGCGTCAGGCTCCTAGCAACGACGCTGCGCACGTCATCACGTTAGACGTGCGCATGTGCGCTGCAAACCTGGCGGTCGAGTTCCTTTAGGAAGCGTGATATTGCTCCTATTACGGCCTAGTGTAAAGCCCCTTATACCACACTAATGACATAGTATGCCTGCAAGTATCAGATACTACCCATTGTAACCCCTAGAAACGGGGCACAGCCTCAATCCTCTTTATACAGCTTTAGGTACTTGTTTGTACCATATCACAGTTAGATACCAACTAGTCTATATAGACACAGTTTGGATCACACGCTGGGTAGCATATACTAGTTAAGGCAACCTTGTCTGCACTTTAGGCTGAGCCTCTTTGCAAGTTTGACTTTTATAGGTACAATCTTCTAGTAACTCATTTAAATGCAATAGGTGTATCAGTAAAGCATTTAGTGATCCATACTTCATGTCTATGCAAATATATTGCCTTTTCTAATGTACCCTCTGGACACTTGGAGGACATATATTTAGGCATAAGGGTGCTTTACAAATATACTATTTAGGACACTATAGGGTTTGTATACCCTGATACTTATTTACAACTTCCATTGCTCGCCCGCCAGGTGTGAATAGTTATACCCACCTACTTAAGGATTAAATTTTGCACAATACCAGTGCCTTAGGGTATTTTACTATTCCTTACATTTGCCCTTTTTTTACTCTTCTTACTAATGTTTTTACACTCACTGTTTTTAATATACGCCGCTGTCATTTATTTAATAAAATAATATTTCTTGTATATATTTATCCCACTTTTTTTGTATATGGTATATTAGGGTGGAAAACACCCAGGGAAATCCTAATCCTCACTTTTCTGTATTTTATTTGTAACGTGCCAACATATTCCGTAGCGCTATACATAAGTTAAGTTACAGGCAATGACAAGTTCAAGATTCACACATTGCAATGAATGGAGGGCCCTGTCTTTGAGCTTGGAATCTGGTGTCCATAGCGCTTTCTCTAAAGCATCTTGCAGGAATGAAACTCGCAGACTTACAATCTAAAATTTTAAGTTTGTATGGGGTACAGAAGGGAGAGAGTAGTGCTGAGCATGTTAAGGAGGAAGGTTATAGGCTTCTTTAAAGAGGTGCATTTTTATTGAAGTTTTGAAGGATTTAAGGCAGGTGGATAGTCCGATGAAGCGAGGAGTTCCAGAGAATAGGGGTAGCACGAGAAAAGTCCTGGAGGCGGGAGTGAGAGGAGGTAACAAGAGTGGTAGAAAGAAGAAGGTCGTTAGCAGAATGAAGAAGGTGTGTGGGGGAGTATTTGGATATGAGAGCAGAGATGTATGGGGGTGCACTGTTGTTGAGGGCTATATAAGATAGGGTCAAGATTTTTAATTTTATTCTGGAGGCTAAGGGAAGCCAGTGAAGTGATTGACAAAGAGGAGCTGCCAACACTGAACAATGTGTACGGAAGATGAGTCTGGCGGAGGCATTCATTATGGATTGAAGTGGGGAGAGGCGAGTGATGGGCAGGCCAGCAAGGAGCGAGTTGCAATAGTCAAGACAAGAAATGAGGAGACAGTGTATTAGAATCTTAGTAGTGTCTTATGTAAGGTAATGGCGTATTTTGGATATGTTTTTTAGATGGAGAAGATAGGATTTGGTTAGAGACTGTATGTGTGGGATGAAAGAGAGGGCAGGGTCCAGTAGAACCCCGAGACAACGGGCTTAGAAGGTGGGAGTGATGATGGCATTGTTGACAGAGAGAGATGTGAGGAATTGAAGCTGTACTAGAGGGTGGGAAAATTAAGAGTTCAGTCTTAGACATGTTGAGTTTTAGATGGTGGGCGGACATCCAAGAGGATATACTAGAGAGGCAGTCAGAGACGTGTGCTAGAAGAGAGGGGGATAAATCTGGTGCTGAGAGGTAGATTTGGGTGTCATCTGCATAGAGATGGTACTGGAACCCAAAAGGGTTTATTAGGGTGCCGAGTGAGGATGTGTAGATGGAGAAGAGAAGGGAGCCTAGGACTGATCCTTGGGGTACGCCAATAGACAGGGGGTGAGAAGAAGATGTGCCGGGGGAGGAGACACTAAATGATCGTTCTTGGAGGTATAATGAGAACCACAAGAGAGCAGTGTATTAGATGCTGAGGGAGGAGAGAATGTGGAGTAGAAGTGGGTGGTCAACTGTGTCAAAGGCGGCAGAGAGATCCAGAAGAAGCAAAATGGAAAAGTGGCCTTTAGACTTTACGGTGAGCAGGTCATTGGTGACATTTATGAGGGCTGTCTCAGTGGAGTGTTGGGGCCGAAAGCCAGATTGGAAGGTGTCCAGAAGAGAGTTAGAGGAGATGAAACTGGTAAGGCAGTTATAGACGAGCCGCTCCAGCAGTTTGGAAGCCAGGGGAAGTAGAGAGATAGGAAGATAGTTAGATGCAACGTCAGAATCAGATGAGGGTTTCTTGAGAGAGGGTGTAATTATGGCATGTTTTAGAGATGATGGAAATGTGCCAGTGTTTAGGGAAAGGTTGAAGATGTGTGTGAGAGCTGGGATTAGTGTAGTAGAGAGGGGATTGATGAGCTGAGATGGAATAGGATCCAAAGGACAGGTATTGAGGTGAGAGGATGAAATTAGGATGGAGACTTCATCCTCTGTTGCAGGGGTAAAGTAGTTCAAGGTGGCTGTGGTAATGGGGAGAGGAGTATATTGGGTGCTGTTGATTAGTTGAGAGGGTGCAGTGTGTGAGCCAGGATGAGAGAAGAGTTCATTGTGGATAGATTTAATTTTATGTGTAAAATGGTTGGCAAAGTCTTCAGCCGTGAGACAGGAAGGGATGGGGGAAGGTGGTGGGTGGAGGAGAGTATTGAAAGTGGCAAACAGACGTTTGGGGTTGGAGGACAGAGTTGATATTAGTGATGTGAAGTAGTGCTGTTTGGCCAGGTTGAGGGCAGAGGAGTAGGAACGTAGCATAAACTTGTAGTGAAGGAAATCTGCTGTGGAGCTTGATTTCCTCCACAGTCGTTCAGCATTGCACTTCTGAATGTAACATGTGTGTGTAGTGTGCGGTGTGAGGGTGAGATTGAGGGCGTCTGCGTGTGGTTATGGGGGCAAGGGTGTCAAGGATGGAAGAGAGAGTAGAGTTGTAGTGTGAGGTGGCAGTGTCAGGGTAGTTGAGGTTGGTTACAGTGCTGAGAAGAGGTTGGAGCACAGTGGAGAGCTATGTAGGGTTGAGTTCTAGCTTGTTTCTGTGGGTTATTGTGGCTGGGGTTGAAGAAGAGTGATGAGAGGAAGATGTGGTGAGGTTGAAGGTAAGGAAGTGATGGTCAGATAGAGGGAGAGGGTGGATGACTGGGTTGGAGATAGAGCTAATATTGGTGAAAATAAGGTCAAGAGAGTGTCCAGCAGGGTGAGTTGAAGAATCTGTAAGTTGTGAGAGGCCAAGGAAAAGGGGTGAGTGCAAGTAGTTTGGCGGCTGCTGGGGAGGCGGGGGTGTCAATGGCAATGTTGAAGTCACCAAGTATCAGTGTGGGAATGTTAAAGGAAAGAAAGTGTGGGAACCAGGTGGAAAAGTGGTTGAGAAATTGAGAGGGAGTACCTGGGGATTACAGCAACACGTAGAGAGATAGGAGAGAAGAGGCGGATAGTATGAGCTTCAAAAGATGAAAATTGGAGGGATGGGACAGGGGGTATGAGGTGATATGTACAGCGAGAAGAAAGTAATACACCCACACCACCACCTTGTTTGTTCCCAGGTCTAGGTGTGTGACTGAGGTGAAAGCCACCATGCGAGAGTGCTGCAGGGGAGGTAGTGTCTGAAGAGGAGAGCCAGGTTTCAGTGAGAGCCAGTAGATTGAGGGAGTTGGTAATGAAAAGGTCGTGAGTGAAAGTGAGTTTATAGCAGATAGATTGTGCTTCCAGAGAGCGCAGGAGAAAGGTAGAGTGGAAGGTTTGTGACAAGTGATGGGTATCAAATTCTGGGTGTTTCGGGTGTTTGCTGCCCTTGGAGCAGAGCGTGGCTGAAAGCAGGGAGGGACCTGCGTTAGGGGATATGTCTCCAGCAGCCAGGAGAAGGAGGAGTGAGAGCGAGAGAATATGGGAGTGGGACATACAGTGATGTTTCTGTTTATGAGTGTTGGGGAGGGGATGAGATTTTGATTGGAGGAGGTGAGAGTAGCTTGTGGGAGCAGAGAAGAGGAGAGGAAAGCAAGGAAGGTAGGATGGTTATAGTATTGGGGGCGGGATATGGTTAGGCTACAAATTAAAGTCTGAGAGAAAGGCAGTAGAAGATGAGGAGGAGAAAAAAGTGAGAGAGCATTTCGACACAGTGTATAGGTGTAGGGAGTAGATGAGATGAAGGTGAGGAAGTAAAAAAAAGTATACAGTTGTCCAAGAACTATCAATATTAGAAGTCTTTTACAACAAGTTGAAAATCTTATTCCTAGATAATTAAAAGGAAATAGGAATCCTACAGTATGCTCCAATCACATACTAAACAGCACCACAACTAGCACTTTATTATTTAGCATAAGAGCGACTTGCCCATCATAAAATGACGGCAATAAAATTGTAAGGCCTTCAGCGTTTATTGCAATCCTGTCGTCTGGTCCTTTTTTATTTTTGTCTATATGTATTTTATAATGATAATGAATTAATAAAATCATAAATGAATATACTTTACCTATTTGTAATTAATATATGCTGCAAGCAATTTCCTGAATAGCTAACAATGTACATTTGCTCTATTGCTGAGGTGTTAGTGTCAGCAATGTGTGCAGTGTGTAGTGTAAATAGGCTGTGTGCGCGAGGGCAAACAGTTTGTTTAGCTGTGTAATTCTGCATTTTGTAATGGTAATGTTATAAGTTGCAAGTTAGTGTAAGTGGTGGCGATTGTGTATGTGTTACGTGGGTGTTGATCATTTTGCATCTTCCCTAATAGTGTATTTTATAGCTCATACGGTCTTGTGTAAAAGTCTTATGTGTCTGGTATTTTTGTGTGTGTATGTATTGGTTGTATAGCCTGTGTATGATAAGTAGGCTGCGTGCGCGAGCGCAAAGCGCTTGTTTAGGTGTGTAATCCTGCATTTTGGATTGGTAATGTTATTAGTTGTAAGTTAGCGTTGTTAAATGGCGGCGATTGTCTATGTATTAGGCGGTTGTGGAGCATTTAGCGTCCTCCCTAATAGTGTATTTTATAGCCCGTATAGTCTTGTGTAAAAGTCTTATGTGTCTGGCGGGTTTACGCGTGTTTATTAGTCGTGTAGCCTCTTTTTGTTTTTTTCGGCCACCATTTTTTTTGTCGCTTCGTGTATGTAAACTCTGCAAATTGTGGTTCAATTGTCGTGCAACCTGACTCCCAGACATCATGGCTGTTCCCCGTGCTGTGAGTGATATTTTTTTGTAAATTTTGGTGGTGTTATTGTTGTTTTTGTATGTGCGTGGTTTGGCGGTTAACTTCATATTTTTTGGACCTCTTTTTTTTTCTTCGAAGTGCAGTGGGTCGTAGTTTTTTTTGTAAGTCTCACTTTCCTTGTTGCAAGTATTACGGGCTGTATATTTTTTCAAACTGCTACAGGTGTCACATTCTGAATTGTGTAATTGAGTTATGTGTTGATGTGTAGTACCTACGGCGCTCATTTCCACCAGCACAGTGAGTGCCTTCGGCTCTCCTTGCCTAAGTTGTGCAGGGTCGTAGGGATGAGTAAGAATGTGCCCCACCAAAAAGGATTTTTTCTATCTTCTCTAAACGTACTTATTATACTTGCCATATTTATCCCAGGGAGCTCCCCTTGAGATTGGAAATTCAATACCACTCACTTAGAGCCACCACATCACCTATATGTAGCATATAACATGAACATATAATAATACAATTTTGTATATGTGACTACTTGTATTTGCATTTTCATAATTATATTTGTTTATTTCATTTTTTTTTTTACTTCATATACCACACAAATGAACCGGTATACAAAGACTACCATAAACTCTCCAGCAAGCTTTCCAGCAAACTTTCAAAGACCAATCATGCATAAAATAAATACTTCCTCCTAGATACAGTGAAAGGAAATTAACCACATATTTCTATACAACTGCTTAACTACCACTTCCCACAGCCATACCAAATAAAGATGCATTTATTAATGGTTCCCAAACCTCTCCTCAAGGCTCCCCAGACAGGTCGAGATTTCAATGTAACACTGTGTGAACACAGGTGAGGCAATTAGAAGCTCAATTGCCTGTTGAATACTAATTGCCTTACCAGTTACATTGAAATCAGAAATCTGTCTAGGGAGCCTTGAGGAGATGTTTGGGAACCACTAACTCAATATTTTATGTCCATAGCTGATACAGTTGCTACTATTGTTAATTCAATACATATTTGATAAGCAAGTGTCTTTTGTCTTGAACTTGAGTGGTCCTTTATCTAATCATGATAATGCCCAAAATATATTTAGAATGCAAAAAAAAAATAGAAAACACAGTTTTTACATTTTGCAACATTGATATGTAATTGTTGTTTACTGCGTGCTTCCATTTTGCTTTTTTGCCTTCTACTACATGTTACATTCCCTGGACAGTGTGTATTTTCAAAATAATAAGCTAATATAGACCTGTTGAGAGCCACTTTTCCTTTAAGCAGATACAAACTCCCTGTGTAATCAGCTGAAGACAAAAGTTTAGAAGCCACAGCGGCATAATTGCATATAAAACAATAATACATTTGGAGATGTTTTATTTGTTCACTTTCTAAACCCATGCAAACTCAAGAGTAGTTCTGCTAAATATGTATTAAAAATATGATCACAATAGTCATATATCTACTGAGCCTACTGATGTCTTTAGCACCCCTGGCTTTCTTATCACATTCTATCCCTCTATTATCTTTATATTGAAACAATTTAAATGTTTTGTTTATTAAATGACACATTAAATTAACTTGCATTGCATTAAAGCAAGCAATCCCAAGGAATGCAACACAAATCAAATTGTATTATATTTAAAGGATTTGGACTTTTGTGAACAGAGGTAGCCCTCTAGACATTCTAACAAGGACAGCTCAGGCTCTAAAATGTAATAATACATCAGCTCTACTCCCTAGAATCAAGTGCTGTAAAATGGCCACTTAATGTGTTTATTTAGTTACTGATTAGCTATAAAATTAATATCTGAGGAATAAATAAAATGTAGCTTTTAAAAGCTTAAATTTGAAATTAGCATTGTATTTCTCAGCAGACATGCTCCTCTCTAGTCCCTGTTAGGCGTTCTGTTGATTAAAAAATATCTGTCCAGCAGGCTGATCAATTTTTTTATGACCTGTGTAAGTTTGCCAGCAATAGCAACGGTGGGCAGAAAATGAAGGCTGCTATGAGAATAATATCAGAAAAACATACAAAAACTCCTGTCAAGCCAATCTACCTGGCAGACCTTCTACCATCCCCTGGACAACAGAATACAATGCTACACTGCTAAGTTCAAATGTAAGTTTTAAAAGCTAAAATTAATTTATTTGCTTCAAATACTGATTTTATTTGTATTAGTTACAACATAAAAAATTAAACTTCACTGGCTGACCACAACTATGGTTCTTAAAGGGGCATGTAATTCAGCACAATTTGAACCACATCACTGTAAATATATCTTAAAGGTATGCTAAAATACTTTTTGAACTTTTAAAATATGTGCATTTTTCACTGAAAGATTTATACATTAATTCAGTGTTTAAATGAGTCACTGGAATGCTTCCAGACAGAACCACAGCAACAGCTTCCATGCAGTGAGCAAAAGAATAAAAAGTTAACCCATCACAAATTCATCTGTGCAGTGTATGGAATGCTGGAATTACCTAAACAGGACAGTTGTGGGTTAACTGCTCCTTCTGCATCCCTGAGTTTAGAGAAAAACGGCTATAAATCTTTGTCTTCGCCATGCCTTTAACACATGGTTCCACATATGTTTTTAATTATGGAACAAGCAGGAGACATTTTGTTTTAAACATAAAACTTTAGATTTTTTGGTTATGATTAGTGCAATTTAAAAAATAGATAATTTTAACATACCTACAATGAAGTAAATGATCTTTAAACAATTAGTGATTGTTATAAATAAAGTTGATACTTCTAAATATAATAAAAAAGTGTAATATTCCAAATTCTATTTTAATCTTTTAAGGCACTTTGTATTTCGTTAATACACAACAATGGTTACCATTTACTCTGATAGCCTTACCTTCTCATTAATTACAACTAAATAAAATAAAACTAAAAAGTTGTTTATTGTCCATAGGTTTTCATTTGATTACATCACTATTTACTTATATATAGCCTGCAACATTACACACTCCTTTCGACAGCTAAGGAACTAAAGGCAGTTAACATATTTTTAAAACCATTCCTATCAGGTTTTATGAATAATAGTCTTTTTATTGCACCATTTTTTTAATTATAAGGGCAAAAAATAAAACTTTGGAAAAATGTACAGCATATTTATGCAAGTACTATGAATCCCCTCAGGAAGTGCTTTAAAAATTCAGTAACCCTTTATAAGCTTGAGCTGCTATTTCAAAGACATGCAATAAAATGCCACAAGGAAAACTCAGACTTAACAGGTTACCATCAATAAAATAAGTTGATTGTAATGTTTTAATGTATAAATATAATTTTAGGTATAAATAAAAAAGAGGTACAAAATTCACAGTTTCAAAATAGATACCAAGTAAAATATTTTACAACCATAGAGCCAGTTTGAGAAACATATATAATTGCCATTCGATTTAATTGTATATTTTCAATAATAATCCATGAAGCATCAAAATCGAGTCTATCACTGAGATGGAAGAAGTCACTGAGAAAGAAGAAATTGACAGTGTTAAAAGTAGCATGGTTACTAAACACTTAGTAATTTAGCATTGCAGTTAGAGATGTCGCGAATAGTTCGCCGGCGGACTGTTCCCGGCGAACATAGCATGTTCGCGTTCGTGGCGAACTGCGAACATATGCGATGTTCGATCCGCCCCCTATACTTAATCATTGAAAAAACTTTGACCCTACACCTCACAGTCAACAGACACATTCCAGCCAATCAGCATCATACCCTGCCTTCCAGACCCTTCTACCTCATGGACAGCAGCCATTTTGGAATCATAGCTAACTTGCAGTCTTACTGAGAGGAGGGAGAGTGTAGGTGATGCTGATTGAATAGGGAAATCAATAGCTAGGCAAGTTTATTCAGTGTCCAGTGCAGTGCTGAAGGACTCATCAGATCTCTGCTGTAAACACAGCACCCCAAAAAGCACTTTTAAGGGCTATAACATCATTTTTTTTGTTTGTTTTTTTCTGTCTAATCTAACTTAATTTACCTGACTCCCTGCTAGCCCCTGCTAGCAAGTGGGTATGTCAGGCTCACAGCTTATACTGTGTGTGCACAGTGCAACCAAAACAATCTTGTTTACTAGTTGTCTACTTTTAAAAAAACAAAACTTTTATTTTGTTATATCTTAGTTCATTTGCCTGACCGCCAATCTAAGTTCATTTGCCTGACCGCTAGCCAGTGTGTGTGTCAGGCTTACAAGTACTGTGCCAAGTTCAACCAATCCAATCTAGTTGGGGTACCAGCAGTCTACATTTAAAAAAACAATAATTTTATTTTCTTAAATCTAAGTTAATTTGCCTGACCGCCAATCTAAGTTAATTTGCCTGACCGCTAGCCAGTGTGTGTGTCAGGCTTACAAGTATTGTGCCAAGTTCAACCAATCCAATCTAGTTGGGGGGTACCAGCAGTCTACATTTAAAAAAACAATAATTTTATTTTCTTAAATCTAAGTTCATTTGCCTGACCGCCAATCTAAGTTCATTTGCCTGACCGCTAGCCAGTGTGTGTGTCAGGCTTACAAGTATTGTGCCAAGTTCAACCAATCCAATCTAGTGGTGTACCTGCAGTCTGCATTAAAAAAAACAATAATTTTATTTTCTTAAATCTAAGTTTATTTGCCTGACCGCCAATCTAAGTTCATTTGCATGACTGCTAGCCAGTGTGTGGGTCAGGCTTACAAGTACTGTGCCAAGAGGTTGTGTGCATGCTTGAGCTCCAAACAAAAGGCTTTTTAGGGTCTTAGTCCCTCAAATACAAGTTTTATTTTAACACCTTTCTGTTTATAAGCACTTTGTGCACGGTGTTGTTCATTTTTGGGAGTTTTTGTGGTGTTTTTCTTAGTTTAATTTAAGTTTTAGTTTTCTGGGAGCCAAGCTCAGCTCTCTATCCCAGGAGAGTGAGCTGTCTCCTGGATACTTTGCCACACCCCTCCCTTAGCACTCCACCTTCACTCCTGGAGCTTTTTTTAGTTTGACTTTTTTTAAAAAGTTTTTCAGGTTTTGTTAAAGTTTTGTTTGTTTGGTGTTGGGTTTTATGTTTTGGGGGGAGAGAAGACAAGTAACATCTTTGTAGGCAGTGTGGGAGTTGAAGTTTTGTTTAAAAGGCTTTTTTTAACATCTGACACAGAGACACAGAGGGGTTAAAAAGCCTCTGTGTTCTCTGTGTTGTTGCAATTAGCAACACATTGCAACAGGCCATTAACCCTTCCACTGCCAAGTATCTCTCTCTCTCCCTTAGTTTTGTCTTTTTGTTTCTTTTTCACTTATATATTTTTAAAAAGAAAACAATAGAAAATCATAAAACAAAAAATAAAAATAAATAAAACAAATAATCTAAAAAAAAAAAAGGGTCTAAACATGAGGGATAAGACCACTAAGAAGCCTCAGGGGTCAAAAGGGGGAATAATGGCCCCTGAAAATCCTAGCTGCAGCACTGCACAGCATAGGCCCCAGGCAGATAAGGCAGCCCCAGCTCCTAGTGGTTCTGCCAGCAGACCTACCCCTGTGGCTAATACCTGGTCACAGGTGGTTTCTGCTGGCCCCAGTAATACCACCGCTGGGGCTGAGGGGCAGATCACCAGGAAGCATGGGGTTAAATGTCAGATGTCTGGGGTCTACAGCATTGATATCTATCTGCGTGCTGCAGCTAATGTCATCAGCCCCTCTGTTATAGTAGCAGCCAGCAAAATGTACGGGAAAGCAGTTTTCTTTACCCGTACGCTGGCTGCTTCTCACACAGAGAGGCATCACAGTGGGGGGATTATATGTCCCAATAGAACCCCTGGAAGGGTTGGGCACAAAAGTAACACTCTCTAATGTGCCCCCCTTCCTACCAGACTCCCTCCTGCGCCCCCACCTGCTAACCCTAGGGGAAGTAAAAACACCATTTATTAAAATTCCCCTGGGGTGCAGAGAGAGAGCACTTCGTCATGTGCTCTCTTTCAAGAGGCAGGTACAAATGTGCCTGCCTCAGGGCGCAGAAAACATTGAGGGGTCTTTTGGGGTTCCATTTGAGGGGGTGCTCTACAGGATTTTTTACAGCACTACGGAGGTGCAGTGCTATCATTGCAAGGGGTTGGGGCATACACGTAGGAATTGTCCTAATGTAAAGCATCATGCCCCAGCCCCAGCAAATGGCACCTCCGTCAGTACGGCACCCATCCCCGCTGAGCCCATAACAGCTGGGACCTCAAGGGTCATAGCCCCCCCACAGAGCTCAGGCAAGGAGGCCGTTCCTCAAGCCACCACCACGGCCTCCAAACCCCCTTCTTCCCCAAAAAAGCCATCTGTGTCTGTGGTCTCCAGCAAGACTGCAGACACGGGGAAAAAGGGGAAGAATGTCACCGGTCCTCCCAGTGTCACAGCTGCATCTCCCAAGTCCCAATCTGCCCACACCATAATTACATCAGTTAGTGTGGGGGCACAGTGTAAGCAGAGGGATAATAAGCCCTCTGCAGGGGAGGCAGATAGTGGCAGCTCCTCTTCCAGGAGTGATGTCCCCAGGAAGAGGAAGCATAAAACCAACAGGGAGGTTGCTGATAAGTGGGAAGTGCTCTATAGTGGAGCACCTCCCTCTAAAAGCAAGAAGAGGAACAAAACATCTCCTCCTCATCCGGTGACATTGTCTGGCCCGGTTATTAAGCTCAGCCAGCCGGTGCCAGACCACACATCTCTCTCTCCAGACCCTATAGGGGTTAATGTGGAAAAGCGTCTGGAGGAAAAGCAGGGGCAAGAGGGTCTCCCAAGTGAGGCAGGGGTAGACAAGAAAGATCAGGTTCTGCCTCTGGCCTTTGAGGGGGGTCCCAATAAAGCCCCTGCTGAATGGGTAGTCAGTGTCCCTGAGGTGCTG
This sequence comes from Discoglossus pictus, assembly GCA_027410445.1. Taxonomy (NCBI): domain Eukaryota; kingdom Metazoa; phylum Chordata; class Amphibia; order Anura; family Alytidae; genus Discoglossus; species Discoglossus pictus. The sequence goes on along the minus strand of CM050165.1, from coordinate 241,186,606 downwards.
AGCTTCAAGGGCACCAGTCAGTCTCCTCCTCCAGTGTCACTCTCTAGTGACGTACCTCTGGCTTTGTTAGAGCCCCAGGCCGAGTCACTACTGGAGGGGGGGAATATAGGCATGACCCCCATTCAGGACCCCATGGATTTGTCTGTCAGGGTGGATGTGGCACAAGGGGAAGTGGAAATGGGGGAGGGTGATAAAACAGGTTTTCCTGTTAACATCATGGGAGAGCCTGTCTACCCTGCTCAGCCGTCCACTGACCCTAACATCGGTGCCATCCAAGCTGAGCAAGCAGCGGTGGAACTGGCAGAGGAGGCATATAAAGCCTCCAAGGCTTCCATTAAGGAAGCCATGCCAGCCACTGCTGTCCAGCCAGCTACCCCTGAATGCACTCCTGAAGCTACAGGGGTGCAGCAGCAATCCAAGGGTCCATTATTTACCTTGAAGGGTGCTAAAGGGACTCCTTCCGTATCATCTAAGAGGGGGTCCCTGAGAATAAAGCTGAGGAAACTGACTCCAGCCGGGGAGGATGGAGTAAAAGCCCTCAGCCAAGAGGAGCCCAGGGGTGACCCACTAGAAGGAACATCAGATTCTGGGTGGGTTATCCCTGTCAAGGAAATAGATCTATTCCTTGAGAGCACCCTTCATGGACAAAAGAAAAGGAAGGTGCGGCTGGCCTTGGAGAGGTGGAAGAATATGTCGTTTATTCTCCACTCTCTCCAGCAATATCTAGTGGTCAGCACTAGGGCCAAGAATTCTGGGACTGCGGAGCATCTCCGCGTCCGGAAATTCTATAAAATGTGCGTGTCCTATCAGCAGTCTCAAGGGTCTGAGGAACGCACAATTCCTGACACGCAGTAATGGCTTTGCACATCAGCACGCTAAATACCAATGGCTGTCAAGACAGTTTCCGCAGGTTCCAGGTACTCTCCTATTTATATCAGGGAGGGTACTCTGTGAGCTTCCTGTAGGAAACTCACACCACTCCAGAGGCTGAGGCCTCGTGGCAACTGGAGTGGAGAGGCAGGGTCTTCTTCAGCTACTTCACATCGGCGTCATGTGGAGTGGTGACCCTGTTCTCAGAGTCTTTTCAGCCAGAGCTGCTGCTTGTGAAAGCTGTTATCCCAGGCCGTCTAATCCACCTCCGGGTCCGAGAGCAGGGTAGCATCATTAACCTAGTTAATATATATGCCCCTGCTGGAGGGCCCGAGAGAGTGAGGTTCCTCGCCAGACTGTCCCACTTTTTGGAGACGGTTGACGCAGATTAGTGTTTGGCACTCAGGGGTGATTTCAACTGCACCCTCGACGCTCTGGACCGGAATAGTCCAGAGCCGTACCCGCCTTCTGCGTCAGCCCTGCGGGAGATCATCGCCCGCTTCTCCCTGGAGGACATCTGGCGAGAGCAGAACCCAGGGGCATCAGACGGTTTCACCTACGTCAGGGTGAGAGCCGGTCTGGTGTCCCACTCCCGGATCGATAGACTATATATATCTAGTCACTATATGTCACGAGTCGGTTCTTGTGCCATTAGGCTGGCTCCGTTCACAGACCACAACTGTGTGTCTGTGACGGTGGCGCTAACGCCAACAGCGCCATGAGCCGCCTATTGGCACTTCAACAATGCTTTGTTGAAGGACCAGGGGCTCGTGACATTGATCCGGGAGTTTTGGACGGACTGGAGGGGTTGCAAGGGAGACTTTGCCACGTTAAAACTGTGGTGGGACGTGGGCAAGGTTCATTTGCGACTTCTGTGTCAGGAATATACAAAGGGTGCGAGTGGGCAGCGCGAAGCTGAGTTGGAGTCACTCCGGGGGGAGGTACTCCATCTGGAGCAGAGGCTGTTCACTTGTAGGGACCAATCCCTGCAGAGCGAGTATGTAGAGAGGAAGGGTGTCCTCTGTGACCTGGAACGACACCAGGCCAAGGGGGCATACGTGCGCAGCCGCTTAGCTTTTCTCAAAGATCTAGACCACGGCTCGCGCCTCTTCTACTCACTGGAGAAAAAGGGGGGTAACAGTAGGCACATCACCTGTCTTCTAGATGAAGACGGTGCCCCCCTTAGAGATCCGGAGAGTATCCGGGATAGAGCCCGGAACTTTTATAAAGATGTTTACTCTCCGGATCCCATTTCTCCAGACGCCTGCAGGGTGCTATGGGAGGGGCTCCCCACAGTCAGTGCGGGTGTAAGAGAGCGGCTTGATACACCACTATCTTTTCAAGAGCTCTCTGAAGCCCTCCGTGCCATGTCCTGTGAGAAGTCTCCAGGACTGGACGGACTGACTGTAGAGTTTTTCCAATTTTTCTGGGAGACTCTGGGACCTGATTTCCATCTGGTCCTTGGGGAAGCCCTGGAGACCGGGGAGATGCCCCTGTCTTGTTGCAGGGCAGTACTTGCCCTGCTGCCCAAAAAGGGGGATCTCCGGCTTATTAAGAACTGGCGACCGGTCTCTCTGCTCAGCACAGACTACAAGATTGTAGCTAAAGCCATCTCGCTTAGACTTGGGTCTGTGCTGGCAGAATTGGTTCACCCTGACCAGTCCTATGCGATCCCGGGCCGGACTATCTTTGATAGTATCTTTCTGGTCCAGGATCTATTGCATTATTCTCGCAGGACTGGTCTGTCACTCGCCTTTCTCTCTTTAGATCAAGAGAAGGCGTTTGACAGGGTGGACCATGGTTACCTCATAGCCACTCTGCAAGCGTACGGCTTTGGCCCACAGTTTGTGGGCTTTATAAGAACGCTGTACGCCTCTGCAGAGTGTTTACTTAAAATCAATTGGTCCCTAACAGCACCTTTGGTATTTGGACGAGGGGTGCGTCAAGGATGTCCCTTGTCTGGACAGTTATATGCACTGGCCATCGAGCCTTTCCTCTGTCTACTGAGGAAAAGGCTCACAGGGCTGGTGCTAAAAGATCCAGACATGCGGATTGTCCTTTCAGCTTATGCTGACGATGTGCTCCTCGTGGCCCAGGATCCAGTTGATCTTGAGCTGGCAAAACAGTGCCAGGAGGTATATTCAGCTGCCTCCTCCGCTCAGATCAACTGGTCCAAATGCACAGGCCTTTTAGAGGGTAATTTACAGGTAGACTCTTTGCCTCCCACGTTTCGTGACATCACTTGGGAGGCAGATGTCATTAAATATCTGGGGGTCTACCTGTCCGCTGCAGACGCTTCCGTCCCAGACAACTGGAGGGAGTTAGAGGGCAGTGTCCTCTCTCGTCTGGGACGATGGAGGGGTCTAGCAAAAATGCTTTCCCTTAGGGGGCGGACTATAGTGGTGAATCAGCTGGTGGCTTCTCAGATCTGGAACCGGCTGATTTGTCTGAGTCCGACCCCCGAGTTTGTCACCAAAATCCAGAGGAATTTGTTAGATTTCCTCTGGATGGGAAGGCATTGGGTCTCTGCAGGGGTGGCAAGTCTGCCTTTGGTGGAGGGTGGACAGGGAGTAGTTTGTGTGTGCTCCCAGTTGTCCACCTTCCGCCTTCAGTACCTGCAGAGATACCTATATGCAGATCCCTCTCCGCAGTGGTGCGCACTGGCATCCAGCTTTTATCGCCAGTTGCGCAACCTGGGGTATGACCGGCAATTATTTCTGATCAGGCCCGAGGGGTTTGGAAAAGACCTCTCTGTGTTGCCGGCATACTACCAGGAAACCCTCAAGGCCTGGAGCATGGTCTCCGTGACCAGGCAGGGCGTGCCTTGGGGGATGAAATATTCACGGAGCCCCTGCTATTTAATCCAGCAGTGGGGGCTCCAATGTTACAGTCCCCCAGTATCATCCGCCACCTTAGTCATGCACGGATGACCCGAGTCGGGGATCTATAGGAATACGGGCGTTCTGATTGGGTGTCACCCCAGGAGCTTGCGCTCCGTTTGGGATATGTGACGCCCAAAGTCTCAGGGCGCTTGCTCCAGGAGATTAGGGATGCCATCTCCCCCGACTCACGCACCTTCCTTCGCGGGGCTCTGCAGGCCGGAGTGCCACATGTACCTTTCAACACCCCTGCTCCGGCTGTTTGCATTGGACACAAGCCCCGTGTTTCCCCTCAGGCTCCTCCTGTCCCCAACCTCTCGAAGTTGAGGGACATACCCTCGGCATGCTTTCGCGGCATGCCGAGGAAGAGCTTATATTCTCTCGTGCTCCATACAGTGCACTTCCTTGCCCTCGTGACCCGTCCTGATACCATCTGGAGGCGGGTCCTACCAGCTGACGAGGGCAAGAGGCCCCGGTGGAGGGAACTTTATTCTGATTTAGTTCCACGACCCACCGGGGACTTGAGTTGGAGAGTGCTCCATGGTGCACTGAGCACGGGAGAGTACTTAGCTAAATTCACGGACTCTCCCTCCACTTGTCCATTCTGTGGCAAGGGAGAGTCCGTGTATCATATTTATTTTAGTTGCGCCAGACTGCAGCCCCTCTTGTCACTCTTGAGGGGCCTCCTCCTGCAGTTCTGGCTGCATTTCTCCCCTCACATTTTTATTTTTGGGCGCCCAGTGTCCCGGGGCAATAAGGCCAGGGACCTCCTCGTCAACCTGCTCCTGGCATTAGCCAAATTGGCTATATATAAGTCCAGGAAGCAGTGTTTGATAGGGGGGGTTCCCTTGTCACCTGAGGCCATGTTCCGGGTGCTGGTGCGCTCCCGTATCCGGGCAGAGTACCACCTGGCTTTGTCCACTGGGGGAATGGATGAGTTTGTCTCCCAGTGGGCTTTAGATGGTGTGCTCTGCTCGGTATCCCCCCATCCGGTTTCTTTATCTCTCAACCTCCTAAAATGATTTTTTCTTTAGTTTACAGAACAGTTTTTCTCATAATTTTAAAATACACTGTGCCAGAGAGCATGTTGTGTGCATGCTTGAGCTCCAAACAAAAGGCTTTTTAGGGTCTTAGTCCCTCAAATACAAGTTTTATTTTAACACCTTTCTGTTAATAAGCACTTTGTGCACGGTGTTGTTCATTTTGGGGAGTTTTTGTGGTTTTTTTCTTAGTTTAATTTAAGTTTTAGTTTTCTGGGGGTGAGGCTCAACTCTCTATCCCAGGAGAGTGAGCTGTCTCCTGGATACTTTGCCACACCCCTCCCTTAGCACATTCACTCCTGGAGCTTTTTTACTTTGACTCTTTTTCTTTTAAAAAGTTTATTAGGTTTTGTTGAAGTTTTTGTTTGTTTGGTGTTGGGTTTTATGTTTTGGGGGGAGAGAAGACAAGTAACATCTTTGTAGGCAGTGTGGGAGTTGAAGTTTTGTTTAAAAGGCTTTTTTTAACATCTGACACAGAGACACAGAGGGGTTAAAAAGCCTCTGTGTTCTCTGTGTTATTGCATTTAGCAACACATTGCAACAGGCCATTAACCCTTCCACTGCCAAACATCATCTCTCTCTCTCCCTTAGTTTTTGTCTCCCTTAGTTTTGTCTTTTTGTTTCTTTTTCACACTTTTATATTTAAAAAAAAAGAAAACAGTAGAAAATCATAAAACAAAAAATAAAAATAAATAAAACAAATAAACTAAAAAAAAAAGGGTCTAAACATGAGGGATAAGACCATTAAGAAGCCTCAGGGGTCAAAAGGGGGAATAATGGCCCCTGAAAATCCTAGCTGCAGCACTGCACAGCATAGGCCCCAGGCAGATAAGGCAGCCCCAGCTCCTGGTGGTTCTGCCAGCAGACCTACCCCTGTGGCTAATACCTGGTCACAGGTGGTTTCTGCTGGCCCCAGTAATACCACCGCTGGGGCTGAGGGGCAGATCACCAGGAAGCATGGGGTTAAATGTCAGATGTCTGGGGTCTACAGCATTGATATCTATCTGCGTGCTGCAGCTAATGTCATCAGCCCCTCTGTTATAGTAGCAGCCAGCAAAATGTACGGGAAAGCAGTTTTCTTTACCCGTACTCTGGCTGCTGCACACATTCTTATACAGAGAGGCATCACAGTGGGGGGATTATATGTCCCAATAGAACCCCTGGAAGGGTTGGGCACAAAAGTAACACTCTCTAATGTGCCCCCCTTCCTACCAGACTACCTCCTGCGCCCCCACCTGCTAACCCTAGGGGAAGTAAAAACACCATTTATTAAAATTCCCCTGGGGTGCAGAGAGAGAGCACTTCGTCATGTGCTCTCTTTCAAGAGGCAGGTACAAATGTGCCTGCCTCAGGGCGCAGAAAACATAGAGGGGTCTTTTGGGGTTCCATTTGAGGGGGTGCTGTACAGGATTTTTTACAGCACTACGGAGGTGCAGTGCTATCATTGCAAGGGGTTGGGGCATACACGTAGGAATTGTCCTAATGTAAAGCATCATGCCCCAGCCCCAGCAAATGGCACCTCCGTCAGTACTGCACCCATCCCCGCTGAGCCCATAACAGCGGGGACCTCAAGGGTCATAGCCCCCCCACAGAGCTCAGGCAAGGAGGCCGTTCCTCAAGCCACCACCACGGCCTCCAAACCCCCTTCTTCCCCAAAAAAGCCATCTGTGTCTGTGGTCTCCAGCAAGACTGCAGACACGGGGAAAAAGGGGAAGAATGTCACCGGTCCTCCCAGTGTCACAGCAGCATCTCCCAAGTCCCAATCTGCCCCCACCATAATTGCATCAGTTAGTGTGGGGGCACAGTGTAAGCAGAGGGATAATAAGCCCTCTGCAGGGGAGGCAGCTAGTGGCAGCTCCTCTTCCAGGAGTGACGTCCCCAGGAAGAGGAAGCATAAAACCAACAGGGAGGTTGCTGATAAGTGGGAAGTGCTCTATAGTGGAGCACCTCCCTCTAAAAGCAAGAAGAGGAACAAAACATCTCCTTCTCATCCGGTGACATTGTCTGGCCCGGTTATTAAGCTCAGCCAGCCGGTGCCAGACCACACATCTCTCTCTCCAGACCCTATAGGGGTTAATGTGGAAAAGGGTCTGGAGGAAAAGCAGGGGCAAGAGGGTCTCCCAAGTGAGGCAGGGGTAGACAAGAAAGATCAGGTTCTGCCTCTGGCCTTTGAGGGGGGTCCCAATAAAGCCCCTGCTGAATGGGTAGTCAGTGTCCCTGAGGTGCTGAGCTTCAAGGGCACCAGTCAGTCTCCTCCTCCAGTGTCACTCTCTAGCGACGTACCTCGGGCTTTGTTAGAGCCCCAGGCCGAGTCACTACTGGAGGGGGGGAATATAGGCATGACCCCCATTCAGGACCCCATGGATTTGTCTGTCAGGGGGGATGTGGCACAAGGGGAAGTGGAAATGGGGGAGGGTGATAAAACAGGTTTTCCTGTTAACATCATGGGAGAGCCTGTCTACCCTCCTCAGCCGTCCACTGACCCTAACATCGGTGCCATCCAAGCTGAGCAAGCAGCGGTGGAACTGGCAGAGGAGGCATATAAAGCCTCCAAGGCTTCCATTAAGGAAGCCATGCCAGTCACTGCTGTCCAGCCAGTTACCCCTGAATGCACTCCTGTAGCTACAGGGGTGCAGCAGCAATCCAAAGGTCCATTATTTTCCTTGAGAGATACCTATATGCAGATCCCTCTACACAGTGGTGCGCACTGGCATCCAGCTTTTATCGCCAGTTGCGCAACCTGGGGTATGACCGGCAATTATTTCTGATCAGGCCCGAGGGGTTTGGGAGAGACCTCTCTGTGTTGCCGGCATACTACCAGGAAACCCTCAAGGTGACGCCCAAAGTCTCAGGGCGCTTGCTCCAGGAGATTAGGGATGCCATCTCCCCCGACTCGCGCACCTTCCTTCGCGGGGCTTTGCAGGCCGGAGTGCCACATGCACCTTTTTAAACACCCCTGCTCCGGCTGTTTGCATTGGACACAAGCCCCGTGTTTCCCCTCAGGCTCCTCCTGTCCCCAACCTCTCGAAGTTGAGGGACATACCCTCGGCATGCTTTCGCGGTATGCCGAGGAAGAGCTTATATTCTCTCGTGCTCCATACAGTGCACTTCCTTGCCCTCGTGACCCGTCCCGATACCATCTGGAGGCGGGTCCTACCAGCTGACGAGGGCAAGAGGCCCCGGTGGAGGGAACTTTATTCTGATTTAGTTCCACGACCCACCGGGGACTTGAGTTGGAGAGTGCTCCATGGTGCACTGAGCACGGGAGAGTACTTAGCTAAATTCACGGACTCTCCCTCCACTTGTCCATTCTGTGGCAAGGGAGAGTCCGTGTATCATATTTATTTTAGTTGCGCCAGACTGCAGCCCCTCTTGTCACTCTTGAGGGGCCTCCTCCTGCAGTTCTGGCTGCATTTCTCCCCTCACATTTTTATTTTTGGGCGCCCAGTGTCCCGGGGCAATAAGGCCAGGGACCTCCTCGTCAACCTGCTCCTGGCATTAGCCAAATTGGCTATATATAAGTCCAGGAAGCAGTGTTTGATAGGGGGGGTTCACTTGTCACCTGAGGCCATGTTCCGGGTGCTGGTGCGCTCCCGTATCCTGGCAGAGTACCACCTGGCTTTGTCCACTGGGGGAATGGATGAGTTTGTCTCCCAGTGGGCTTTAGATGGTGTGCTCTGCTCGGTATCCCCCCATCCGGTTTCTTTATCTCTCAACCTCCTAAAATGATTTTTCTTTAGTTTACAGAACAGATTTTCTCATGATTTTAAAATACACTGTGCCCACTTGCCCAGTCAGTGCCACCACTCATATCTGGTGTAATAGTCAGTAGTGCACATTTAAACAAAGAATACAATTTTGACTGTAATACATTGAATAGCAGTTACTTGTCTGCAAGCGTCTATGTCAGGCCTACAGCGTCTACTCTGCCAACTTCTGCAAGTGCACAGTGCCACTCATATTAGTTGTCACAGTAGCTTGCACGCATAGTACCACTAATCGGAAAAAAAATGACAGGCCGAGGCAGGACACCCCGCAGGGGCCGTTGTGGTCGTGGTGCTGTGATTCCCTTTGGCCCTACAATAATGTCCAGTGTTCAGAGGCCAGTTACCCTGAACTTGAAAAGTTTAGAGGATGTAGTTGACTGGCTAACACAGGACACCCAATCTTCTACAGCTTCTGCTTGGAACATTGGCGCACCATCCTCCTCCAGCTTAGCTTCGGGCACCTCTCAAGTTACCACTCGCCCGCCTGCCGGCAGCACCAACACTAGAACCACAGCTGATTCAATTGATCAGTCAGAAGAGTTATTTACACATCAGTTTGAAGAAATGAGTGATGCGCAACCAATATTGCCAGATGTAGATAACAGGGATATGTCTCAGTCAGGCAGCTGTACACACATGTACGTACGATGTGATGATGATGATGTACCCGCTGCTGCTTCTTTTGTTGAGTTGTCAGATACAAGTGCGGCGGGTGATGATGATGACGATGCGTCCGTGGATGTCACATGGGTGCCCGCTAGAAGAGAAGAAGAACAGGGGGAAAGTTCAGATGGGGAGACAGAGAGGAGGATGAGACGAGTTGGAAGTCATCGCAACGAGCTAGTGGCACAGTCAGACAGCATGCATCAGCACCCGGGGTCAGCCAGACAGCACGCCAATCAGTGCATGCTGTTGCCACCACCAGAATGCCTTCACTGCAGAGCTCAGCAGTGTGGCATTTTTTTTGTGTGTCTGCCTCTGACAACAGCAATGCCATTTGCAACCTGTGCCAAAAGAAACTAAGTCGTGGGAAGTCCAACACCCACCTAGGTACAACTGCTTTGCAAAGGCACATGATGTCACATCACAAACGCCAATGGGATCAACACATAAGTACAAGCAGCACACAAACTCAAAGCCGCCATCCTCCTCCTGGTCCGGCATCTTCATCCAAGTCAACCACTGCTGTCCTCCTTGCCCCCTCTCAACCATCCGCCACTCCGTCTCTCGCCTCTTGCTGTTCCTGCTCATCTCCCCACAGTCAGGTGTCTGTCAAGGGCCTGTAGGCTCATGCGTCCTTTTGAGGAGGTGACAAACCTTGTCAGTCGCACCGAAGGCACCATCAGCGAAATCATACCATTTGTTTTCTTCCTGGAGCGTGCCCTGCGAAAAGTGCTGGATCAGGCCGTAGATGAGCGTGACGAGGAAGAGGAAGAGTTGTGGTCACCATCACCACCAGAAACAGCCTTATCAGCATCGCTTGCTGGACCTGCGGCAACGCTGGAAGAGGATTGTGAGAAAGAGGAGTCAGAGGAGGAATGTGGCTTTGAGGGGGAGGAGGAAGACCAATCACAACAGGCATCCCAGGGTGCTCGTTGTCACCTATCTGGTACCTGTGGTGTTGTACGTGGCTGGGGGGAAGAACATATCTTCAGCGAGATCACTGAGGACGAGGAACGGGACATGGGTAGCTCGGCATCCAACCTTGTGCAAATGGGGTCTTTCATGCTGTCGTGCCTGTCGCAGGACCCTCATTTTAAATGCTGATGGGGGACGACTTGTTCAGGGTGTGCACGCTACTAGACCCCCGGTATAAGCAGAAAGTGCCTGAAATGTTACCAAATTACCGCAAGTCAGAAAGGATGCAGCAGGTCCAAAACAAATTAACAAGTATGCTTTACACAGCATATAAGGGTGATGTCACAGCACAAGGGCAATATAAAAGGGGAAGAGGTGAAAGTAATCCTCCTCCCACAACCATGACGGCAAGGACAGGACGTTTAAAAGACGTGTTGTTGATGGAGGACATGCGGACCTTTTTCAGTCCTACGCATCGCAACAGCCCTTCGGGATCCACCCTCAGGGAAGGACTCGACCGACAGGTAGCAGACTACCTCGCCTTAACTGCAGATATCGACACTCTGAGGAGCGATGAACACCTTGACTACTGGGTATGCAGGCTAGACCTGTGGCCTGAGCTATCCCAATTTGCAATTGAACTTCTGGCCTGCCCCGCTTCAAGTGTCCTGTCAGAAAGGACCTTAAGTGCAGCAGGAGGTTTTGTCACCGAGAAGAGAAGTCGCCTAGGGCAAAAAAGTCTAGATTGCCTCACCTTTATAAAGATGAATGAGTGATGGATCCCGAAGGGACTGACACTGGGCGATGCATTCGACTGAAAAAGGCCTGATGAGATGAGCTGCCTTCGGCTAAAAATGGTCCACGCGCTGCTGTTTGTTATCTGTGAATGCCGGATGACTTGCGTGACTTATCCGCCACCAACTAGGGTTCAAGAAGACGCAATGTTTTATGGCACTTTCTGCCTGGGGAACAAAGGTCAATTTTTCTGGCCGCTGCAACAGCAGCGGCTGCAACACTACCTAATTTTTTTATTTCAATTTTTATGTCTGACGGCGTACGGCATGTAATGAAAAAGAAAGCATATTGAACAGTCTTGCATAACACAACAGTTGTGCAAAAATACATATTTACAATGAAGACATTTTGTTAAAATTTGCTGGCTAGGCCTTCTTATTTTTACTTTTTTGGTTAATAAATTTTCTTTTTTTTTACTGTGATTGCAATTTTTAAGAGAAACCTAAGACATGGTAAAACAGACAATAGTAAAGAGTATATCAGCAGTTAACACCAAAGTCCTATTATCTATCATCACTCCAGCAGTAGCTTATTATTTACAATATTTAACCTGCTCAATCGCCCTTGGGTTACCCTAAGGCAGGCTTCAGTAGGCGACCTCTCCTTTCCTCGGATGATTTTGCCGCCGGTTGCTTCTGAAGGGTCTCCTCCAGGGCTCCCCACTCCAGTCCTTCCCCCCCGAGTCACGTCAACCATTAACAAATGTTTTATTATATTAGGGGGGCACTAAATGGGGATGTTATCCAGTTGAGCAGTAAATAGTTGTAATTTGGGGTTTTCCAACTACTAGCTATGTGTATTTTTTCTTTCAAAAAATATTTTATTAGGTCAGGTAATATATCATATTCAAACAACCATTTCCATGTTACATATATATCCATACATGTTAATACATCACCCCTTTCCATTCCATAATCTTGGCGCTTATACCATATCCAGGGCTAGTATGTTTTCTGGATTTGGTTGTACCTGTAGCCTAAAAATATATATATTTTTTTACTTTTCAGTTATTAATATAGCTTTAATTCAGTTTGTTTTAAGTTGATTCCCTATAATTGGGAAAAAAAAATAACTAGTTTTAACATTTAACATGTTGGGAAAGGGAAAGGTCCACAAACATTCTCCTTTTTTACATAAATATGATGTAAAATATAGCACTTACCTCCGTCCTCAGCCCCTCTAAGGATCCACACACACCTCCATCCATCCCGTTCTCTTGAGAATATCCTCTCCCATTTAGGGGAGCCCCTATTCCGGACCTAAATTTCTTCAATTGTCTCCAGATGATATGCTATCCCTTAATTGCAGCCACGGAGACCATATATCTCAAAATGTATCCATGGAGTTGTCTACTAAATGGGTAAGGTGTTCATTTATAAGGATAAAGTTTAATTTATTTTTAACCACCTGAAAGTGTAGGGTATCCGATTTCCATTGTCTGGCTATATGGTTCTTTGTGGCCAACATGATGAACTTTAATAGCCTATTTTCAGCGGGCGAGAGACAGACATGCAGAACGCCCAGCATGCAGTTTTGTATATTAGAAGAAATCTGAATCTTAAACATTTTAGAAGCTAGTAAGCATGTTTCTTCCCATAGTCTTATGACTGCCGAACACTCCCACCAGACATGAATAAATGTAGCCTAATTACTACTGTTCCTAAAACATGAGCTGCTCCGTTTTGGATCCCCTATTTTTTAGCTTAAAAGGAGTAATATATGTCCTGTGTAGGACCTTTATTGAAGTCTCAAGCAGACTATAATTTAAAGATCCCGTACTTAAGCCTCGCCAACTTTTATCCCATGTGCTGTCTGCCAACTCGGTGCCCAAATCCCTCTCCCAGGCTTTGGTATAGTATGGTTTGTTTGCCCATGAGTTTTCATTAAATAGTTCATACATGAGGCTAATAATACCAGGCTGAAAGGGGGAATCCCTACATTTTTTGAGTAGCCAGGTGTTTCTTTGGGGGGTTCCCTTACCACTTATCGTATATATAAAATGATGTATCCTGCAAAAATTATAGTGTTCAGCCAGGGGTAAGTTGTATCTATCTCTCACCCGCTCAAAGGTCATTATTTTGTCGTCATGCCACCATGGAGAGACTTCCACCAACTGAGAGAGCTTTCCGGAAGATGTATCTTAAAGTGGGGATTGGGTACGATAAGGGTAAGATCTGATACCCGAGTGTCCAGTTTTTGTGTCCAGTTCATCTCCGTCCATATTTTTAATGAGTGCTTAATTAACGGGTTTTTCAAGTTTCTCAAAAAATTATACAGGCCTGGAATCCATATTACTGTATCCCATGTATAAGGTGACATGCTTACATTTTCCATAAATACCTAGAGCGGCTGATGTGTGGGAGAATGCGCCAGAGGAATGAAAGCCAGCTGCGCTGCTTTGTAATACAGTTTGAGATTCGGGCACGAAAGGCCCCCTTTCCCTTTTGGTCTATACATATTATTTTTTGAGATCCTCTGGGCTTTATGATTCCAAATAAATCTAAAAATTAGTTTTTTCCCCTTTGAATCTTTATGTGTTGTAAGCGATTTCCCGGGATTTTTAATCTGGCTGATGGGGATTTGTAGTATGTATCTATCAATTTCATAAATTTGCCTGCAAACCCAAATTTCTGTAATACTGCTTTTAAAAAAGGCCATTCCAACGTATCAAAGGCTTTTTCTATATCTAACGCCAAAAGGCATGTGGGTATTTGATGTTGGGATGACTATGAGATTAAATTTTGTGTCCGTCTGATATTGTCCCACGTTTGTCTATGGGGGATAAACCCTGTTTGGTCTTTATGGATTATGGAGGGGAGAAATTGCGAAATCCTGTTTGCCATTAATTTGGCCAAAATTTTTATATCCCCGTTTAGGAGTGATATGGGGCAGTAATTTTTAAGTTCTAATGGGTCTCGTCGTTCTTTCGGGAAACATATCATATTTGCATGGTTTAGTTCTTGTGGCATGGGAGAGCCTTCTAAAATTGTATTGAAAAGTGTGGCTAAGTGGGGTAATAACAAGTCTATAAAAGTTTGGTAATAGAGATTTGTAAATCCATCCGGGCCTGGGTAGCTATGTGTATTTTGAATGCTAAAGCCATTAATTGGAATAGCTTGTTCTAGGATTGAGATAAGTTTTTTTATGTGTATCCCCAGTAAACAGGATTCCATTGAAAGAGAAATATCCTTTTGCAAGGATTGGAGGCCCGAGAATTAGCTGAAGTCTTTTATAGTGGACATGAGTGCTGGTATAGAGAGAAGGGGCTTGGTCAGGGTGCAAAGCATATCGTCCGCGAAAAGTGAACACTTAAACTGATGGTGTCCTACTTGAACCCCCTGGATGGCATGGTTGGTTCTGATTGCCTGTGCTCGGGGTTCAATGGCAAGAGCAAAGAGCAGTGGGGAGAGTGGGCATCCCTGCCTGGTCCCTCTCTGTACTTGGATTTTAGACTTATGGTCCCCTGGTATCTTTAAGTTAGCTACTGGTGAGTCGTAGTACCTTCTGAGCAGGTTGAGAAAGCGTCCCTCAAATCCAAACTTATCTAGCATTTTGTACATATATGGCCATTCCACCGTATCAAAAGCCTTCTCTATGTCTAGGGCTAGAGGGTAGTGATATCACGAACATAAAATTTTCGGTTCGCGGATCGCGAACGCAAATCGCTGCAAATGTTCGCGAACCGGCGAACCTGGCGAACCGCCATAGACTTCAATGAGCAGGCGGAATTTAAAACCCACAGGGACTCTTTCTGGCCACAATAGTGATGGAAAAGTTGTTTTAAGGGGACTAACACCTGGACTGTGGCATGCCGGAGGGGGTCCATGTCAAAACTCCCACGGAAAATTACATAGTCGATGCAGAGTCTGGTTTTAATCCATAAAGGGCATAAATAACCTTACATCCCCCTCCATCATCATCCTCCCCTGTATCTCTTTACACCCTCCCTCATCATCCTCCCCTGTGTCTCTTTCCCCCCTTCCTCATCATCCTCCCCTGTGTCTCATCCCCCCGCCCTCATCATCCTCCCACCTCCCTTATCATATCATCCTGCCCTGTATCTCTTTACCCCCTCCCTCATCATCCTCCCCTGTGCTCTTCCCCCCTCCATCATCATCCTCTCCTGTGTATCTTTTCCCCCTCCCTCATCATCTTCCCTTGTGTCTCTTCCCCTGATCCTTCATCATCCTCCCCCGTGTCTCTTTCCCCCTCCCTCATCATCCTCCCCCTCCCTTGATGATTAGGGGGGGAAGAGACACAGGGATAAGTGTGAGGGGTGTTAGGGTAAGGGGTGTTAGGGAAAAGGGTGAGGGGGTTAGGTGTTAATGTGAGGGGTGTTAGGTCTAAGTGTGAGGGGTGTTAGGGTGAGGGGTGTTAGGGATAAGTGTAAGGGGTGTTAGGGTGAGGCATGTTAGGAATAAGTGTGAGGGGTGTTAGGTCTTAGGGATAAGTGTGAGAATGTTAGGGTTAGGTGTTAGGTTGATGGGTGTTATGGATAAGTGTGAGGGGTGTTAGGGTTAGGGTTAGGGTAAGGGGTGTTAGGGATAAGTGTGAGGGGTGTTAGGGTTAGGGTGAGGGGTGTTAGGGATAAGTGTGAGGGGTGTTAGGGTTAGGTGATGGGTGAGGGGTGTTAGGGATAAGTGTGAGGGGTGTTAGGGTTAGGGTGAGGGGTGTTAGGGATAAGTGTGAGGGGTGTTAGGGTTAGGGTGAGGGGTGTTAGGGATAAGTGTGAGGGGTGTTAGGGTTAGGTGTTAGGGTGAGGGGTGTTAGGGATAAGTGTGAGGGGTGTAAGGGTTAGGGTGAGGGGTGTTAGGGATAAGTGTGAGGGGTGTTAGGGTGAGGGGTTGGT